>CM055975.1:39505000-40232500 GCA_029531755.1 Holothuria leucospilota
AATTTAGTGATCTTTCATTGAACTATTTGGAAATCATGGCTAAAATATGTGGAACCATGTAGCACTACAGTATTTCCTTCCTGCTGTGAAGCCTTTTTCATTTTTGTCCTAAATCATGTTACACCTTGTCAAAAAATTTTTACTGTTCAGCTCATATGTCCACCTGTATATTGGGCTTCAAAGCTTCAGTTTGTTACACCAGGGAGCTGCCACTCTCCAGCTCCCTGGTTACACAACAATCACAACAGTGGTCACCATTAATGTACTGACCAGTTTTAACAAGCTCTCACTGCCTATCTAACATGCAAACTTTCAAAGGAATTCTATGTCAATTTGGACAGAGAACAGAGATTGTACCCTATTCAAATAAACATATGAATACCACAAAGAATTACATCATACACTCATACACATTAAAGAACACTGCCTGCAAGTCTGATTACCATTCCACTTCAAGAAAGCAAGTCAGGGAGGTTTTAGCATGTGATCTCTCTACCTTGCAATACTCAACAACAAAGCCCTATTAAATGTAAATACATTGCCAAACTACATTTAAGTTTTAACCCGGCTTTGCAACATGTGTATAGAGCTAATGCACCTACGTCACGTTTCTCTATTTTTCCATCCAGTCGTACATTGTGCAACAATTGTTACTAAGGTGCTGTCGTGAGCACGTATCTTTAACACACCTACTACATATGGCAGTTCCATCCAGTAAGCCAAATTGAAACGTGCTGACGTCACGTGCATAAGCTCTATATTTTCATATATCAGAACCAATCGACAGTCCAGAAACAAGGTTCAGGGGACAGTATGCAGTGAATTGGAACAACTTTTTGCATTGTTTCAGACCTATAAATGCTAGATCTTGGAGAATGGTGTCACAGTTATATATATTACAGGGAGTGTTAGGAAGGAGATACAACAAAATCTGTCAGGAAAAAGGTACTCGAAAACAAAGTTCTTTCAGGTACAAATCTTTGACTGACAAGAATCTTTGTTCCTATTGTCAATTGAAGTTTTTAAATAATCTATTTCTTCTGAATCCCTACCACTTTAGAGTGTCGTCTGCTCAAGACATAAGTCTAAAATATTCCTTCAATTTTGGCAAATTTCTGCTTCACATGGAAGCAAACTCAAAATGAAAGTTTTGCGGAAATTCTTAATGGAAGCTACCTGAAATGAGAGTTATCGTGACCAATAATGGTTCACTATAATATAATCTTATAACAAACTGTTTAAAGGGTCTAAACAGGTAGAATCTTGGGTCTCCTTCCTAACACCTCCCTGATTATACATACCAGCTGCAAAGGTTAAATTTTCATATCCCTTACTCCCTCCCAGCAAATATTTTACAAAATGCTGATGTAAGAATATTGCTGTTTAAATTCAATGAAATTAATCATCAACATTCATTATATCTTTTGAGGAAACATGCATGGGACACATCATTCTCTTATCCCTCCCTCCTGCCCCTAAAAAAAAAAAAATTACTATTAAAGATGACCCCTAAACAAACAAGTATTGATGTAGCAAGCACCAATTAACAAAATAACCAAATTATAAATTGTTAAAAGGAAGCAATCAGTAGACAAACAAGTTTGTTAGTTTCCTAGGAAATTGCCACCAACTCTCTTAATTGACTTATTATTCCCAAAGAAGGTTATGCAGATATGGTCACCTCAAGTTAGGGTCAGAATTCAGTCATCCATAAATCACAGAAAGTGTAAGGTCAAACGGATATCACGGTAACCTCAAGGTATTGTTACTTTGAGTCAACTTTTGCCTAAGGTGACAAGGAAGATGACACAACATGCAATATTAATTTTATTTCATACGAAAGATGGTCCATGGCACCACTGGCCCATTGGTTGAAAACTTTTCTTGGGTAAATGATATATCTCAGTCTCCTAGAAGGGCTTAAAAGTTGGAGTCCAATAACTGGGGCCTACTGGTGAAGACAGACCTTTTGTAGCATTAATCCCATGTAAATTGAAGATCCAGTGCCCCATGTACAACGTTGCCTCCAGATAGGAAGGCATTCGCTTCTGACATGGGAGTGGATAGGAGAGGTATATGCAGCTTCCAGAATTAAAGTGTACCTACTGTAAAGTATAAAATTTCAAAAATACATGTTACGAAGCTTGAAAAGTGCATCGAATGGTATACCTCCCATCTTCACAGGATATTACTTGGCTGAAATATATTTAATGTTGAAGCTCATTCACTCAGTTTAAAATGGTAGACTGCACAATGATTTTTGATGTCATTCTTGTACTACTCAAATTACTGTCTTTGTTTTTTGAAAGCCACTGCACCTTGTGCCAAAATATGATCACTGTCTTGTCACAGGGTGACTTGGTAAATATAAGCCCTCTCCATACAACATGCTATGTAAGGGAATAGTAAATGTTTCAATGTCATATAAACATCTTAATTTCAAAAGGAAACAAAACCAGGTTTAATATAAGAGTTGTACAAGAAGGACTTCACAAATTATTGCACAATCGACTATTTCAAATTAATTGAATAAATTTCAACATTTTATATCTCAGCAATGCAGGGCTGAAATTTAGCACTTGTCCGATCGTCCGTGACGGATAAAACTTGCATCGGACAACCACATTCTCTCTTTGAACTTGTCCGATGGACGAGTAGATTTTATTTGCAACTGAATAGTTCCCTACATCAGCAGGAAAGTATGTCATAAAAATCCCCTTAAGAAGTGGCATTGAGACAATGGTATTGACTACCATTCATCATTGTACCATGCCAATAGACAGGAAATACAATTGTTCATCTCTTGTTCGTCACTTTCATTCGGACAACCAAAAACTATTTCGGACAACCTAAATTTAGCTTCAGGTTGTCCGATGGGCAACCTGAAAATTTCCTTAAAAATCAGGCCTGCAATTGAGTAAGCTATGAAAATGGAAGATGCCATGGATAAATGAAATTCTTTTTCCAACCTCTAAAATATATATTCTTGTAAATTCTTAACTTTTTATGTAGGTCCACATTAAGCCTTGAAACTCAAATCAAAGCAAAACATCACAGAGATGTAGCACCTTCTTCAAACTTTCAAGTCTGTGAAAATCCAAAACATGTTAACATATTGGCTTGGGTAAGCTATGTAGCCACTGAACATGTCTGCCTCACCCTGTTCATAACCATAACAGCCATTGTAGCAAACTTGTACACTACATGTAAACAGCTTGGAACAAACTCAACCAAAATCTACCATACCAGAGCAAACACATTCTTTGAAGAGCTCTACAACCTTGAATATAACTTAAAAAACTTCTGGAGTACATGGTTCAAGCTCTTCCCACTGGTCATGAAACATTTCATGAGATTCCAAATTCCACCACTAATCCCATGACAGCATTTCTCACACACTTCTACAATGCTGGTTATGGACACAATGCACAGCTACCTAAAAGATCATTCTTCCTCCAAATAAAACTTCATTGCTTGAAGTTTCAATTGCTAATTGATAAGTGGTATTTCACAAAACAAACTCTGTTTGATTAACATATCCAATGTTTGCACACAAAGTTTTCCTTCTGACAATAGACTCAAATTTCAGAATGTCTGGGACACACTATTAGCATACACTCTCCACAGCAAATTAAAACCTACCACATACTTAAAAGATCTGAGCTCAAATATTTGTAAGTTTTTCACAAACAAATCTTTGAAAGAATTGATAACCTTAGGAATACTGAATCAACCATCATGATACTGTACCTTAATCAAGCATCTGTCCTCAGGATGAGTTGAGTACTTCCTGGGAGATGGTGAGTATCAGATCTCACTATACTACTAAAATGAAACTAGTCAGTAACAACCTGAATGAATTCTGAAGTATACCTGAGATCGTTCCTTGAGGGTTTCAAACTTTTCACCATTATATTATGTCACCATCCACACAGACCTGTAAATCGGCCCACATATGCCAGCTGGGACACTCCACCTTAACACATACAGTGCCCTGTATTCCACCTTCGATGATTGAGCTCCATTCAGCCAGAAAATCCTTTTGTATTCTAAAGCAAAGTAAAATATAAAGCCAGTAGTCAAGAAAAGTCACTCAGCTTCCCAATGGAAGAATACAAGGACATAACATCAGAATTTAAGTGTCTCTGTTTGGTACAAACATCTGTGGGGTCTTCAGCAAGTAAACAAACTACCCTGTATACTGCACAAGTGTCATAATGTATGTGTAATGTTGTGTAAGCACTCTACACAAGCCTACACTCTACTGACAGTTAAAGTATAGTTTCATTTAAGTGCAACCTGCAATTTAATTATTCATCAAATCTGGCAGGCACTTACAAATTAGAGGGTATTTTATCTCTAAAAAGTCAACTAAATCCCAGTCCATAGGTAATTTTATAGCTTTCAATGCAGATAGTGTGGAAAGTATCTGACAATATGATGGTAGTCATGTAATGTGCAGTAGTCAATACATAAATACATAACTAAGTACAGTATTCCCAACATAAAGTACTGTAATAGACTGAGTTCTCAATCACAGAATTACCATGCATGATGGTACGAGTTGACCTTTGCTGTACCAGTGGCAGACACTATCAAAATCATAAATACTTTGCAGTTAGCACAAATCTTTTTATCAAAATCATGGTTTGCTACACCAATTGCAGGGTAAAGAAATTAGTTTTAAAGACAATGTTTAAAAAATTGAATCCCTAATAACTGAATTGAAGAAGTTCAAATGGGTAATAATACTTTATTGTAGCAATAGTTACTGAACATATGTGCATCTATCAGAAAACAAAAACCACAACATTGATTCACTGGTCAATATGATAATGAATTTATTTTAAGCAAAACAAAAGAAAACACTTTCATGCACAAAGGCATTCAATCAACCTGCTCTGCAAATTTTAACAAAATAAGTCCATATACTGTTCTTAGACAATCTTTAGTCAAGGAATATTTTGCCCCTCTTGGAATCTCCCCCTCACCCCCAACTGGACAATAACTGTAAGACCAAAATACTATTACCCTAAAATATCTCACTCCTTACCTCTAGCTCCTTCAGTATCTTGTTTGGCTATAGGCCTGTTCCTACTTTAATTTAACTAACCTCAAATTTGGCATAAAGAGAAGAGACAAATAAAAAGAGCTAAGCCCATCATGCAAATCCCACGCTCCAGTGACATCATCAATGACTATAAACTCCTGAACTCAAGGCTTTCTATTGGAAAACTACACTTTTTCTAAGTTTTCCTTCTTTTTTTTTTTTTTGCTACAGCAAACAGTTTTCACAAAATATAATTTCAATAGCAAGGGAGACACAGAAACTTACAAGTGGGCAAGTGAATTTAAAACAGGATTTCTGGTTTTTTCAATACTGTCTTAATGCTTTTTTTTTTAAAAATGTGAGTTCCTGTACCATACTGTACCACCTGCTCCCAACAGGCTCTCCACAATACTGTACAGCATGATAATATATGCGTCAGATAATTAGAGTTGCTATGGCATCTCCCCAAACATATTTTGAGAATAGCCCCATAGTTCTAAACTCAACTGGTGACTGCACTTTGACATTCATTCAAACAACAGCTTCACTCTGGTTGGACATTAACGACTTGTACAGTCAGTTGTGTTCCCAATTAAGCTCACATATGTATCAATATGGCCAGGACTGGAAAAAATGTTTATTTTCCAGGAAGGGAGACAAACTTTGCACAATTCGTCCCATATTTTCATGTACAAAAGGTGTAAATTTCCCTCCAATGACCAAAATTTCCCTTCAGATATCCAAATTTCCTGGGAAGGAGCCTCCCAGCTTCCCAACTTTTTCCACCCAGGAATATGGCTTTGAGGAATTAACTCAGTGCAGGCCACTGTGGCTGTGTCTTGGAGGTGCACTAGACAGGTGTTTTGTTTAAAACTGGAGGAGGGGCTAGCTAGGTTAACTTTGTAGGGAGAATTTTTACTCTCTGGAGTGACATTATAGAGCCTTTAATACTCAAAGCCAATATCAGGTAGTAGACAGAACTTTTCTAATAAAAGCAATGATGCATGTTACTTATATACTACTGAAGCTGACACAGTCATAATACCAATACACCCTGTAAAAGACTGAGCTGACATTCACATTCCAATTCTAACATTATTCAAAGAAACACTGTTTCATCACTGTATATAATACTGTACTTTTGCACCTAAAATGAACTTAGTAAAATCATATACTGTAGTTGTATTATATATAGTATTTCTACCAAGTAATCCTACCATAGCATGGTTTCAGGTAACAAAGATCATGCTAACAGTTTGCAGTCAAATAACCACTTTTTGAGGTTAGGGTGGAGTGGGGAAAGTGTCAAAATTTTATGTAGCATCAATTGTGCTTTAATACTATTTTTGGAACGTGTACCTAGTAATGTTGGAGCAAGACAAACTTTAGAGTCAAAGAGCAAATTCTGGTATCATTTTCAGCCAGCAATTGAGGTGACTTCAACTTTTGAAGTACTCTTCACAGCAGCAATCTGTAGGCTTCACACAACACAGTGAAGCACAAACAAAACATTTCTGGCACCTTTAAAATGTTGGTTTTGCAAAGTTGATATTTACACCCTTTAAAATGATAGGTATGCTTAAATAGCCAATCCATTTCAAAGAAATTCTTTCAGTCCTACTTACATAGAAATAAACGCTTCTGGAACCATCATTTTATACATTATTCTGCAGTACATACTGTATGTACTGTATCATCAGTGGCTTATTATGGCTAAACATTACACTTCACATAAACCAAACTGACTGAAAATTCTGCCTCTGACTGGAAACTCTGCCACTTCTGATATATGGTCTTGGTGTACTCAGTGAATCAAAGGGTAGGTAGGTCCCCTTTTCAGTAATACTAGATAAGAGGTTCATCTCTCTTTCTTGTCATCTTATTTCCTACCAATTAAATTGCAACAAGCAAAAACTTGCAAATTTTGAGCAATAGAGCTTTCACCAATTTTCACATAATTCAATACATGATTGGCTTAACCTACAACTGACAAAAAAGGACCCCACTCACCAACAAAAAGATGGGTGTGCCATAGATGAAACCGGTATCATTAAAATGAAGAAAGAAACAAAACCTTGTAATAGCTTAAATGCTTTTTACTTCATTTACAAATTACAGCTGTAAATTTTTCCTGTGACATGGATATTACTCACTAACAATAATGAAGCCTAGTGAACTGTAAAAACATTTGGTTTCAAATTCTGTGATATCAATGCAAAACCACAGCAGTTGGCAAGCCTGCTCTTATATGGTCATAGTGAACTTGTGTTTTGAGTATCTAAGTACAGCTTAGTTACCATTCTTAGTGAATACTGCCACTTCCAACCATCAAGTTAAAACAAGTTCCAACCATCACAAGCATCACAGGTACAGTAGTCAAAGCCATTTTTGAATATAAATGATAGCAAGTTTAGAAGTTTTTGTTTGTCTCATTACAGACAGTTTTACTATTGTTTTACTACTTTTTATGTATTTACCTGTTTTAAAACATTTTACTACCTTACACTTTTACTATTGAAAATGGAAGGAACAGTCACCAAGCTCCTCCATGATCTTAACTGGACAACCTTGCAAAATAGAAGATCTGCATCTAGATTAACCCTTTTTTACAAAATCAATCAAAATCTTATTGACATACTTAGGGAACATTTCCTAAAGCCAGTGATGCAGCAAGGCCTTCCGAGAATGAGCACGCAAAACTTCTATCAACCTTCATGCCGTACCAATGTTTACAAGTACTCATTCTTTCCAAGAACTATATAAACAGAGTGGAACAATACACCTGAAGGGACTGTCAATGCTACCAGTATTAACACTTTTAAAGCAAACTTACATTTAGACTAGCACACCCCCCCCCCCCCCCCACACACCACTGGCTCATATGCTCTTTTTTCAGAGCCCTGCCAGTATATTAGAAGAAGGAAAGGACTGGACAATATACGGGAAAAGAACATATACAGACCTTATGCATTGACATCACACTGACATCATTTTGGAGGAAAACAATGAAGCGCACGTGCACTAACGGCACAGATTTTGCAAGCATGTGTAGTAGACTTGTAGTAACCTGTCTGCATTTGTTGGTGTAACTTGCAATGATATGCCATTTTCCTCCAAACGAGGAGCACTTTCTCCTCTGTGACATCATGTATGCATTAGGTCTACTTACTGTAGTCTCACAGTCATCAAAGCAAAACAAACAAAAAAAAACTTTCTTAGTAACAAATATCTCACACTAGGAAATGGTTTATGTGCATATACAACTTCAGTATTTTTCGAAATCACTTTCCATACAATAAAGTGACATCACTCAAACATTCTACTAAGTTACTGTAGTTACTGCGAATCTTGATACTAGTAAAATACAGATTTATTCATACTGTACTGTACCTTTAGTGACAGTTATATTCTTCTGAACAATCTAAGCACAACAATTGGAAGCACAAAAATTTCCACTCATGTTCACCATCTGTGAATGATTTTGCATTTCACTCAATAACCTGCACTTTTTGAATGATTGTTTTTCCATTTCCCTCTCAAGAAAAAACTTTACAGTCTGGGATCTAGTTCTAGTGAACCTTCATCCTAGTGGACCCTACTCTTAGATGCTACAGGGATGTGCATTTAGTCACAATGCAGGGATACAAGGAGACTGTCCCCTCATTTAACCAGGGAGTTGTTAGGAAGGAGATACAACGTTCTTTAGACTCTTTGAAGCAATGTTCGTTTCCGACAGTAATCTTGTTTTTCTTCTCAAAATTCTTATCTCAATACCTAGATCAACTAGATCAGTGAGACATTGTCAAAATGACTTTGAGAACACACACTCCTTACGCTGAACTCACAAACTTTGCGTTGCCAGCCGTCATGCAAAAATGTAAAATTTTAACCTTTCGTCGTTATTCGTCGCACTAAATATCATTTCATTTAAAGTCAGTTAAGAATTTCTTTTCGACTTACTTTTCGAATATGTTTCTTAATGATGGGAAAATTTGCTAAAAACTAAAAGAAATGTTTAGGCTTGAACAATGTTTCCAGCAGGTGACGTATTAAAATTGTGGGGGTACAATTGAAGTACATTATTTAGACGTTTGTTGCCAGTCGTTTAAATGAAAATCATGATTAAAGTTTGTTCATTGGCAGAAACAAACCTCACTTCAAAGTATGTATTGACAATGGCCTTTGTCTCAGGATTACGTGGAAAAGAAAGGAGGAGATCATCATTAAAAGGGTTTAGTAAACAGAGACTTAACAATGGGAACAAAGAGACCTGTCAATCAAATGGTAGTGCCTGAAAAGAATTAAATCATTTTCAAGTACACATTGTCTGACAGATTTGTTCGTTGTATCTCCTTCCTAACAACTCCCTGATTTAACATGAATAAACAAAGGCTGCAATCCATGGGAAATTTTGCATTTTGTGCCATGTTGTGACTAGACAACTCTCCCCAGACAATTCTCATCTAGACCATTTTCCCCCAGACAACTTCTCCGCGGACAATATCCACCGGAGAATTTCCCCCTGGATAATTCCCACCCCAGACATTTCCCACTCATGCCGTTAACCTCTCAGACAACTCACCCCACCATAAAATTTGGAACTGACCTTCATGGGCTTTGTTAGCCCTAGGAGAAATCGTCCGGGTGAGAATTGTCCAGGTTGGAACTTGTATGGGGCGGAATCTTTGTGGGGGGTTTTATCCAGGGAAATCTGTGGGAGTGAAAACTGTCCAGGGGGAATGTTTTCCAGGAATCATGATATATTTCCAATTTTTTTTTTTTTTTTTTGTTCAAAAATACTAACTAGCCTGAAAGGTATGCAACTACAGTATAGAGGTAGAATGCCCAGTATTCAACCCCTTAAAGGCAATAGGCAGTCGCCCCAAGATTTTCTTTGAAAAATCGGCAAATTCTTGCAAATCTCGTCTTATTGCTTTACAAGCACCTCTGAAGATTTTTGAACATAACTATTACAAACAATAGGTAAAGCAAGGTGAAATTCTCCTTGAATTTCACAATTTACCAACAAAAATATTGTCACATGATCAGAATGGGCCAATCATGAACTAGAGTGACAGGATACACTCACTCTGACTGGGGTGACTGCATACTGCCTTTAAGGACTGTTTGGTTTTGACAGCTGTCACTCAATTGAAATCAAACATTACTATAACTATCTTTGTTACCTTTGCCTTTCCTCTCCATTCCATATGAAAAAGTAAAATACCTCATACATTTGAAGCAAGAGAAACATTAGAAACTCAGATTCCAACAGACCAGAATTCAACCTAGTGTGAGCAGTATTCCATTTTTCAACCCAGAATCCGATCCCAGTGTTAATTATTGTTAGTTCACTACCCTAGATTCACAGTAATGACTATTTCAAAATAGTATCTCTAATATTTAACTTGATTATTCATTCCTTTTTCCAAAATTAATAAAATTTAACTTCTGAAGATTAAAAGGGATTAATTATGACAGGTCAGATACTGGTACTAAAATTAAACTTTGCAGACCAGAATTCAACCTCTGTGTTATATAACAGTATATCAGAGTTGAAAAATACATAGCACTTTACAAAGCACAGCCCAGAAGGCAACCTCCCTATATAAAGACGGAGCAACCAGAGTCAACTTCTATATTTAGTTAATTGATAGTCTTGCTACCAAAGCTTTCAAGCTCCAACAAATATTAAGGCTAAAATATCTTCAGTTAGAACAAACTCAAGAATTTTCATAAGAAAAAAAGCTTAACTGACTGTTTAAGACAAGTGGCTTTTCAAATTTTCCAATATGACAGAAATTTTAGGTGTGTGAACACTGCCCTGGGGGAGGGGTCTAAGGGGAGAGGGTGAAAAAAATGCAATAAGATGCTAAATGGTGCAATACTTTACACTGTAATAATTACTCCCTACATGTTTCATAATAGTACACTCTTTGATTTGCATATTCTGCAAAGCAACTTCTGTACTGCGTCATTTCACCGTCAATATCATTTACCACCTCGTCTGTCATTTTGTGCAATTGTGTATTGTCATTTAGCCAAATTCACCTTACAGTATTGCAAATTTAGGCTTGAAAATTCTTTGCTGTGATGATTGTTCTATCAGAGATCTTGAGTTTGGCCTTTTTGAGTAAGCAAGTTCAGTTGAGGCTGTTATGCATGTGATAAATAGTGAACAGCATATGAGCATGTGAGAAGTATAAAATGAATGTGACACATGTGGAATGTGTGTGTACTGGTAAGTCTGGCTTTTCTTAAAATTTCACCAGCCTCATGTAATTAGAGTAGAAATATTGCCTATCATGAATTTTGCCGAAATGGGCTCTGCTGAATTACCAGCAGTGAGTACAGTGGCGTAGCCAGGATTTTTTTAGTAGGGGGGCGCTGGGGCGGCTTGACCATTTCATGGGAGGGCGCCTTGTTACTATCTAAGCGGAGCGCCACCATGATTTGGCGCGGAGCGTACCAAGAAAATTTGAGATTTTAATACATCCCAGATCGCCGGAAATGGCACTTGCCAGGCTTGATAGCAGCCATCAAGATGTGCAGTTTTGGTGAAAAAACGTAAAGTTTCATTTTATTTTATTCTCACGAGGTAGCGGTGGGCTAGGTTCCTGCACATACTGATACTCGCTGTCAGTGACAAAAGCCACGCACCTAGGCCTAGACTATGGTGGGTACTTTAATAGCCTATGATAACCATTGCATTCGGCGTAAATTGTGAAGTTCACATACCATTGGTCTCTCTGTAATTCACAGCAGGGGTGGTGCTAGGATTTGCCCGTCGCGGGGCCTGCGACCCCAAGTGACGACATCCCCGATTTTTTTGAGGGGTTGGTGAGGGGGATTTGAAGAAAATCTGTGTACTATACCATGCCATACTGATATATTGCATAAAATTTGTATATACTAGAGAAGCAGAGGCACTGATTTCATGTTTCTCCCGGAATCTAACTTCGTTTCCCTTTTCGTTTCGTTTTGTTTCGTTTATTTGTTTTATCACTTCACGCATACATACAAAAATACATGATGAATGGTAATAGAGACATATGTACATGAGGTGAAGGGAAGTACACGAAAAACCCTGCTGGGCTTGAAGATATGAACTCCCAAGAAATACAAATCAATAGCAAATGCAATAGCAGAATAATTTCAGAATAACTTCTGAAATTGCAAAGCGCGCGAAGCGCGCGGAAATTTTTTGGGTAAGCTTACATTAGGAAAGTCTGTAGGCCTACTTATTTCAAGCTTATAAAGGTCAATTGTCCGAGCAGTTGAGCCTTATCTTGCATAACGTATATTGTACTTCCCTTCTAGAATCACTAGCTGTACCGCACGACAGTCACAAAAGAACATTAACTATAGGTTTAGCGAGAGGAGATGAAATTTCTGACATTTACATAAATCCATGTATTCTACTTATTAAGTTACCTGAAAAGGAGGAAAGGGTTTGTACTAAATTTAGCTATAAGTAACGGAACTGAGGAAGAGCGTGCAGAGCGTACCGAAAATTCTGGGTTTTATTGCAGAAACGATCCTTTTGAAAGCCAAAATAGTAAATGGACCATGGGTAGCGACAGAATTTTCCCCACAGGGGCCGGGTCATGCCAGTGACCCCAAGTTCCGACAGCCCCTTTATTGAGGGGTGGTGAGAAGGGGATATGAAAGAACCGAACTATCCATATCGCGTACATGTCCGTTAGGGAAATGTTACATAGCTCCCCGGGCTTTGATAGGAAAGCCCGGGTGATCCACCTTGCTTCCTTTCAACGTGCTAATTGATTTGCTTGCTTAGCCGGCCACTTGGCTGCTCAAGTTTCTATGCTTAACGCTATTAATAGCATGCAATGCCAATTTAACAATGACTGCAGTCAGATCTGGTGTTAGTGGTCGCCCTGTCCTTCTCCACTGAAGAAGTCAAGTGAATAATCGGCTAATTAGCCATGCCCAAGATTGTTGATCACAGAGATGTTCGGTGATTGACATGGAGAGGTTGGTCTTCAGACTTTAACCCAGATGTTCACCTTATGCCAACGCCATTGCAGCCTGCATATCATTACTTAATACTTTAACAGCCGAGTTGTGCACTGATAGTGTTCTTTTGAATCTGAATTTTGACACTGCAAAGCGCGCGAATCGCATGAAAATTTTTGGTAGGCTTACACAAAACCCATATGAAATCATTGAGTACAAAGACAAAAAAATAACCAGAATGCAAAAATGCATTGAGGTTTCGATGATATATGTTCTATTCCAAATAATGACTGGTCACTGGTCAAGTGCTGCTATCTTAACATGTTGGAAAAACAATTTTAGGTTCATATTTGATCTTGGGAATTCCTGGGAAATTTTGCATTTTGACATCTGATGACTCAAGATGATGATCTTGGGAATTCTTGGGAAAATTTGCTTTTTGCCGTCTGGTGAACCCATGAGACGATCTTGGGAATTCTTAAAATTTTGCTTTTTGACCCCAGATACCTTTGACATCCATCAAAAACGATAGAATTCTTCTTCTTACCATAATGCATGTACATACTAAGTATGAAATTTATTCAAGCTTCTTATCTTGAGATATCGTGTTAAAAACATTTTCAGTGTTTGACCCCTAGTGACCATACATGACCTTTGACCTCCACCAAACATGATAGCATTCATCTTCTCACCATAACACATCCATATACTACCTATGAAATCTATCCAAGCTTCCTATCTTGAGATATCGTGTCAACATGGTTTTCAGAGTTTGACCTCCGGTGACCCCGCATGACATTTGACCGCCACCAAAAATGATAGGGTTCTTCCTCTTACGATAACACATCTACATACTAAGTATGAAATTTATCCAAGCTTCCTAACTTGAGATATCGTGTTAACAAGGTTTTCAGCATTTGACCCCCAGTGACCCCAGATGACCTTTGACCTCCATAAAAAACGATAGGGTTCTTCCTCTTACCATAACACATCTACATACTAAGTATGAAATTTATCCAAGCTTCCTATCTTGAGATATCGTGTTAACAAGATTTTCAGAGTTTGACCTCTGGTGACCCTAGATGACCTTTGACCTCCACCAAAAACGATAGAGTTCTTCCTCTTACCATAACACATCTACATACTAAGTATGAAATTTATCCAAGCTTCCTACCTTGAGATATCATGTTAACAAGGTTTTCAGCATTGGACCCCCGGTGACCCCAGATGACCTTTGACCTCCATAAAAAACGATAGGGTTCTTTCTCTTACGATAACACATCTACATACTAAGTATGAAATTTATCCAAGCTTCCTAACTTAAGATATCGTGTTAACAAGGTTTTCAGAGTTTGACGTCCGGTGACCCCAGATGACCTTTGACCTCCACCACGAACGATAGGGTTCTTCCTCTTACCATAATGCATCTACATACTAAGTATGAAATTTATCCAAGCTTCCTAACTTGAGATATCGTGTTAACAAGGTTTTCAGCATTCGACCCCCGGTGACCCCAGATGACCTTTGACCTCCATCAAAAACGATAGGGTTCTTCCTCTTACCATAACGCATCCACATACTAAGTATGAAATTTATCCAAGCTTTCTGTCTCGAGATATCGTGTTAACAAGGTTTTCGGAGTTTGACCCCTGGTGACCCCAGATGACCTTTGACCCCCACCAAAAACAATAGGGTTCTTCCTCTCAATATGGGGCATCTATGTACCAAGTTTGAGAACTGTCAGAGTTTCCCTTCTTGAGATATCGTGTTAACGAGCAAAGTGTCACAAACACACATACACACACACATACACACACACACACACACGCGCAGTTGTGCTTTACATACTGTTTGAGGACCTCATTGTTTTCTCTATTGTGTTTGCTTCCTTAACCCTAACTTTAACAATAAACTCTCTATTGTTAAACTTCTGAGGACATGAGAAATCTATTGTATTTCCTTCTAAGGACCTGAAATCCATTGTTTAGGTCCTCAATCTGAATGGAAAGTAAGTGCGCACACACACTCACATACACACATACATACACACATACGCCATCACGAATGCATTGGTTTCTCTTATCATCGAAACCAAAAACGGTTGGGGTTGTAGACCGTATCGGAGAAAACATACATTGTGTCGACACCACCTGGACTACCTGATGAAATAGCCAAACTTTCCTCTGTGAGTCGCTCACCAACTGACCCTACCGCATGACACACACTAGAGAACAGCAACTAGGTTTTGCGATATGGGATACAGTTGACGACATCTATAACCTGTGTATTGTGCCTTCATTTTTCTTGGTAAGGTTGACAGGACTTATGCTATCTAGCTATGTGGAATGGAACTATTGAAGAAACTGGAGTGAATCTAAAGCGGGCGTAGCGCGCCAAAAATTTTGGGTTCTGATTAAAGAAATTGTCCTCTTGGAGCCGCCACCCCTGCCTCAGAGTCTGGAGTATAGAATTTAAATGTCCAATTTTCCGCCCGACTGAGACAAAATATCTGCCCGATTTAGTCAGGTTTCTGACATTTGGGGGCGGCTGCCCCCCCCCCCAGCCCGTACGGCTACGCCTGGACTACCAGATGAAATAGCCAAACTTTGCTCCGTGAGTAGCTCAGCAACCGACCGTACCGTATGACACACACAAGATAACAGCAACTATAGGCTTTGCGATCTTGGGATGATATTTACTATCATCTCTATATAAACTGTGTACTCTACCTACCGTGTAACTTGTAAAGTGAACAGGACTCATGCTATCTAGCTATGTGGATTGGAACTTACAATATATTGGAGAAACAAGAGTAATTCACAGCGCGCAAAGCGCGCCGAAAATTTTGGGTCATTTATAAGAGAAATTGCCCTCTTCAGAGCAACAAAAATAGGTATATCGTATATCATTATCAAGTTGAGTAGTGAGCTGAGTGAATTTTTTGGCCCAGATCGCCAGTGGGGGGCGACTGGGGGGGGGGGACAAGCTTTCATGGGGGGGTTGTCGCCCCCCTCCCCACGCCCTCCCCTGGCTATGCCACTGAGTGAGTAGAGAGGGATTTCATGTGATGTCATGCCAGTGGGATTCCCAGGCACTGAAGGGCAAAACACAAAAGCAAAAGTGCATATATATATATATATATATATATACAGCAAATGTGCACGGGGTAACTATAGACACTGCTGTGAAACAAGCATGCCCTTCAAAACCACAAGAGACGGGCAATCTTGCCCTTCAAAACCAAACAGATGCACGCAATCACGTAAGGCCCCATAAAAAAAATTACTTGTTTCTCATCACTGACTTCTGGAAAAATCCGTCGCCCGGTCCTTTTTATTTTTTATTTTTTATTACCAACCAATTTTCAGTGTGTTCTGTCTGGGCCCTATTTTATATACTGTAGTAAACACACGCTAAAGCCCAACGTTCAACTGGCACAGTATAGTACTAACGTTAGTAGCCTATGGTGCGAAACCCCCGCAGCTGGTCAGTTCGCAACGTTGAAACATTGCATTTTAATATCATTTTCATTCCTTTGTACTGAATGTACTACACGGTCTGCACATTTGGTCTAAATATATTCCCTTCAAATCGATGTAAAACTTCAACTCACCGATCCCTGTTACTTTTTGTGTTGTCACTTCAAGTTCAGTACTCCGTGGTGCAAACTTTGCCAATAGGTTTTGCTATGCATACCACATGACGTCATTCGAGCGAAATTTCTCCACGCGAGTGGCAACTGAAAAACTTACAGTATCGTACTTGCTTGACATGGCATGCAGGCACTAGCGGACCGCGCAGTCTGTGACAGTTGTGTGTGATTCAGTATCATTGCAGCACATTTTCGTGAATCCACAACGGTCTGTGCGCGGCAGAGCATATTGATACAGCAATGATCGCAAGTACGGGAAGAACGTTTGATTGTGGGATTTGGTCGGAGTGATTTGGGGCAATATATTTATGCAAAAAACGTCAGAAACGACGTCAGAGATCACATTTTCTTATTTAAAAAAAAAAAATGCAGACATGGAAACGATAACGTCGGCCTGGGAGGTTTTTATTTTTTAATAAAAAATAAAAAAAAAAATCCACCCGGCGTCCAAAATCGGCCCGGTCGGTGATGAGAAACAAGTAATTTTTTTATGGGGCCTAACATAACATAACATAACAGGTTAAAGGGCAAAGGAGGGCTTAGGCCCCATAAGATGCCCTGAAGTCCATACAACCTTAACTGAAAACAAAGAACCAACACCAAACGAGCCCAGCACAATTAGATTCTACCACACTTATGGAAGAACTTGTCAATGTTTACCTTAAAGCAGTGCACAGATGTGGAGTTTTAACTACCCACTCAGGCACACTATTCCACTCGTTAACAACTCTTTGAGAAAAGCTGAACTTCCTAATGTCGAGCCTTGCAAAATTCTTAACTAGCTTCTTACAATGGCCTCAAACCCGAGAATGACATTGAACCTTTAAATAATTGCACGAGGACAATTAAAGGATTTCTTTCAGAGAGAAATTTGTACACCTGAAGCATGTCCCCCCTAATCCTTCTCAACTCCAGGGTGGTAAGCCCAAGCACTAACATGGTTCAGTGGTTATGATCAGCGACTTCCACTCATGAGGTCGTGTGTTCGAATCCCGGCTCGGACATTAAAACTGTCGTCTAGTTTCTGGGTTGTAGTTTCTCTTCTGCTATCCCTTAATCATAGACGTTAAATTGTGAGTTTGTCTCACGAAACTGGCACTGCCAGCTTGGCGTAATACTCCGCGATTGGAGGGTTGCCGAGTTCCCGTAAGGGAGGATCAGTCAAAACAAACAAACAAACAAACATGATAAGGTAGGTGAGGTACGTGAGGCGATGAAACCCCTCTATAGGGTAGGCTTTGAAGGTAACATAAGAATATGTTGACAATTCTGTTATGGGATAGGAGTGATATACATGCCTAGCCTAAATAACAACAAGGGGTTGAACACTGGTAGGTGTCGAATACTGGGAACTACCCTAGACCAAGGTCTAATTGGTGCTAAGATTTGTAAGAGCAGCAGAGTAAATATGGGTTAACCTAAGCCAGTCCTTTTGTCTAGCCTTTAGCTGTTGCTAGTTATCATCATTGTCACCGTCGTCATCAACGTCACCATCATCATCATAATGAACAGAATGTTGTGGCCTATAAATTAGGCCTAAGTACGTTAGGACTATGATTGACCATTTCATCTCTGAACAAGGGCCTATTGGCCTAGCCTAGGCCTTTTTTACTAATTAACCCCATACTGGAAAGGTGCGCCAAATAGAAATCAGGATGACAAAATACGCCAGAAATTTGGCGTGACCGCTTGAGTGCCACGCCGAAGATCTTCGGCGTAACCTACATGTTTTCCAGACGGGAATTAACCTACTACTACTTCTAGACTTGCCCTAGCCTACCACTGTACCAGTGACACAACCAGACGGTATGTTAGGGCCATTTCCATCTCGAAAGTTATTTACGACTTACCATGGTCCATGGCATGGAACTTGGAAGAGTTCCTCTGAGCTTCATGATTTCTATCTTTTTCACCCTACTATTTATTGAAACGCAGATAATTTACCGCCTTCACACTTCGGTAGGCCACATTTGCTTCGAAGTTCAATTATCTGCCAACATCGCCGTAGTCCCTGGCAGCACAGGTAGGTACAGTAGCTGGCTTAGGAACACATGGATTGTCAGGGCAAAACAAAATGAAGTCAACATACAATACAACACTAGGCCTAAATATGTAATACGATCAGACTGTAATATATAATGCAGAACGCCATAGCGCTAGGACGCTTTGTTGTTGCTAGTTGCCGGTTGGAATTGCGTAATCCTGACGAACATAATAACATCATACTAGTTTAATAGACACATCCCTATGATGACATATAGCAGGTTGCAATATCCTGCTCTATGAGCAGCATGCATGCAGTTAGCGCTAGTGCCGGATTTACGGCGGGGCCCACCAGGGCCCAGGGCCCAAGCCTCGGGTCCACCACATTTAGGGACCCACATTTGGGTGTCAAAAAAAGTGGAGGCATAAAATGGCTTGCCGGTGTCGATGTTCAACATGTAAAATACGGACCTTTTTTGGAACTCCACACTGAAAAAAGGTTGTCTTTCCATGGGGCTACATGCGCTGGGGCCTGTAAGGATGCATGGTTTTTTATTCTATGGCATTTGCGTAACTCAGGCGCGGATCCAAGGGGGGGGGGGCTTCCTCGGGCTCAGCTCCCCCCCCCCCTTTTCGCCACATCAACAATAACAAATACGCGAAAATTAGCATAATGTTAATCTAGGAGAATCAGCGCCGCCAGGATTTGGTGATTGGGGGAGGGGGCACTACAGATGACAGAATTGTACCTATTTATGCGTACCTGCGATTTGTATACAGTAGTGTGGAATCCTTCCTTTGTCACTTCATAAAGGTGCCGTCCTGGGGGAGGGGTCTAAGGGGGGGGGGTTGTTAATTTAAGGTTGCTTGGATACAATTAAAATGGCTTTGGGATATTTTTGGAACTGATCAAATATGGCTGGAAAATATCCATAGATTAATGAATTCTAATTTTTGGAAAGGTGAAAGAGGAGAGTATGTTGTCTAACAGAAGAGTATGGTGTCAGCAAACCTCCTGAAGTCCCCGACACTTTTTGGCTACTTAATTAATGCCTTCTGTTCGGGGAAAGTTTCTACGTAAAAATACGTGCGTGGAGTCCACAGAAACATTCTTGGACTATTACGAAAGTTTTCCTTTGCTTCATTGTGCATTATGAAAGGGTATCTAAGGCTGGCAGACAGCCCTCCTGGATGCTCTGGATTAATTATATAAAATGGGGCACTGACATACTGCTCGACGTCCGAATGATACTATGGAGTATGACGCCAAGCAGTTTACATCTATCGTATTTTTTACTAATTTTCAACGAATACCCAGACCAACACCTTCCATGTATAGCAAAAGGGGTTTAGGATTAAAAAGCGCAATTCAAAATGCTACAAATTAGACTGAAAGCCTACAGAGGTTAGAGATGTACTTATATTTCTCGGAAAAATGTTGTGATCAGAATAGTTGCATGTATTATAACCTTAATAGTGGTCATAAGATGGAATGCAAACCGTGACGAATGCCCGCCGAAATTTTTCATTAAATAAGATTACCATGACAAAACCTGCATTCATGATCCTCTGCATCCACGCTTTCAGTTTCTCAAAAAACCTATATATGCCAATCACAAAGCCAATCTTTTACCTGAGAATTCATAAACAGCCTTCAGTTTTTGTTACTGTGCTTCTGTGGGAGTGGCTACCGGAAATTATTGACAATAAGGATATTACTGAGGTAAGGTTTGGAGCGCGCGGAGGGCGCGAAAATTTTGATAGTTTGCGAAAGATTTTGGATAATTCTGACAGTTTGAGATCCATTTGCAGGGGCGGATCTAGGATTTTTCGTTAGGGGGGGGGGGCGCGCCTACGGTCGATCATCTGCCCGAACGAATATCTAAGCGGAGCGCCACCATCGGTTGGCGCGGAGCGTACAGAAAATTTTGAAAAATCGCGACCCCTCAGATAGCCGGAAATGGCATTTCCCGGGCTTGTAAGAAGAACCTAAGCAGTCGTTACTTTAAGCTTTTTTTTTTGCCAAAAAAATGTTCCCTTCAATTAAAAGTGACAAAATTGCAAAAACTTGCTTCATGAACTAAACCAAAATTTACTTGATCTAATTGATTTAAGCTAAGATCACTCTTTAAACACTTTTGATGAAATATCTTTCCAAAATTTGTCGTAATGTCATTAGCGGCTCGCCATAGGGGCACAGGGGGGCACTTGCCCCCCCCCCCCAAAAAAGTTTGCAAAGCATGGTCTTGAATTTACAAAAATAAAAATAAATAAAAAAAACATGTAATTGGAGATGGGTTAGGCCCTCCCTTTTCCTTGAGTGGGCTTAAAATTAAGTGAATAAGTTTCCAATGCAATGCGAAGGTTAAACATTAATAAAGCGCTTTCAAAACGACATTTTTTTAGGCGCGCTTCGCGCGCGTTTTTTCAGTTGCTTGTTTGCTACAATATGTACTTCAGACATCACAAATGGACTTGCCGTTAGTGGGAGCTAAGGTAATCAAAACAAATGATCACGCTGTGATATTTGTACCTGATTAGCTTAGGCATCATAATGTCATTTACAGAGTGTAACGGTAATGCTGGAGTTAAATGCCCATAGTTTTGCAGACACTTCAGACCTTTCGGGGTCATTAGATACACAACCCATTAGCCGTGTTGATTATCATCCACGACTAAAAGCAGTTTTGCCAGGGTGTCACCTGGCCAGATTAGCATAGGTATTTGTCTACAAAAAGTTTAACGGGCATGCAGTCTAAAAGTATTCTGTTTCCCATAGAAGGAGAGGTTTCCCTTCCCTTGTCCAAATTGACAGCGCCGTTGGCCCACGATCGGTCTTATGACTATCAAGTGACATGTTATAAGCAACAGGTTCTCCACCTCTCTGCTAAAGTATACCGTTTCAATTGATTTAAAATAAACACATCAAACAGTCAATCTAAGCTTAGTGTGATGAGACTTTTGACTAGTGGCCTAGCTATTTGTATATAGGATGAGAGGTCGTTCTGAGTTAGAGGAATTCCCCTCCCCCTTTAAAAAAAATCCGTTTCGGAACGGTACTGAGATCCAAAATACTAGTGCTAACATTTCATCGTTTTCAAGTGTCTTCATTCTCAAAATTTTCGTTAGTTTAAGAAAACAATCCAGAAAACCAACATTTTATGGCTTCTTGGTAAAGCTGAAACATATTGTGACACAATGAAAGAAACAATAAAATATTTAAAGGTGCAGCTCATTATATACAAATGGATCAAGCCGCCTTGCCCATTTCACCTGCCTCTTACTCCGCCCCTATGGAGTAGCGATCGGTTGATATGGTTGTATTTATTTTTAAAGTAGTCAGCTCATGACTAACTGCCTGAAATGGTTCTTGAAGAGCTTTTGAAACCTACATGGGGCATCGCTGTAATACATAATAATAACCATACTCCCATAGGTGTCACATATTGTGACACAATGAATTTTTCGGGCACCTACGTAGGAGGCAAGGGGCTGCAGCTAACGAAAAATATTTTTGTGAAAATTCGGGCAATATTCTGAGAATTTTTCGGGCACCTACTGAAAGAAATATAATGCAATAATGTAGCTTGAAGGAAATCGATACTTTAAAAATCTTCCTTGGTAATTAAAAAATAGTTCTGATTTCGATTGCACCAGCACCTATATATTCGGTATTAATTCACCAGTGTGTTTTTTAATGGTTAAGCTTATATATTATGATTATTAGTGGTGTATTTGAGGAGCCATTAGGCCATGCCCCCGTCACTAACGCCGATTTTTTTAGTACCTAAAATAAAACACAAAATTTTACTTCAAAGGTAGCATATGTGGCACCAGATTGCATGTAAGGACACCTAATTTTTCAAAAATTTTCAAAGGGTCGGGGGTGATGCCTATTTTTTCGTTTTAGTACATAAAATACGTACGGTAAATTTTTTAACACAAATTTTACTTCAAAGGTAGCGTATGTGGCACCAGATTGCATGTATGGACACCTAATTTTTCAAAAAATTTTCAAAAGGGAGGGGGACAATCCCTCCCCTTAAACCCCTCCCCCAGGCCGGCGATCACACAACATAGTGCCTACCCCACCCCCATGAGAGAAATCTTGGCTATACCACTGATTGTTATCATCATTATTGTAACGACTTCTCCCAGAATTATGATCAATATGGAATAGGTAGTAACGTAGTAAATTATTGTATGTAATTGGCATGCGGTGTGATAACGGATGCATGCCTATATGGTATGTACATTAACATTTTGAGGGCGCGCGGAGCGCGCGGAAATTTTTGTTTCTATTTTTCGGGCATATCGTTACAGCCCCCCCCCCCCCCATCAACTTGGGCCCCTACGCCTGTGCATACTCCTATTGAGGCTATTGTACTATCCGGAGCTGACCATTAATATTGCTGGGGGGGGGAGGGGTCTTCCGAACATCCCTGAATACGGACTTGAGTTTGCCCCCCAAACAAAATTTCTTAGAGCCGCCCATGCGTAATGTTATAGGTCCGGAAAAAGTGGTCTAAAGATAAGGAGGATCCTCGCACAAGGTACAGAGAGGAGAATCTTTCCTTTTTAATTTTGAATAAAAATTCGTTACAACCTATAATTCTATGAACGTAAAAAAAAAAACTGAAAGAATTGAATTTTGGGGTCTCCAACAGCTTCAAAGACGATGGTGAAAATATTTGACCAAGAATACGATGCACTGCTGTAAGATTCATATTTGAGATCGCAGTAGCTTTTAAAGTCTTTTGCTTGATGAAATATACCACTTTATTGTCATGTGCATGAGAGATAAACATTGTTAAACGCTTTGCGATATCATTGATTTCATTAGTGGCATGTAGATTCAGTCTCCACTCCCTCGGGATAGCAGAATTTTTCCATAATACAATGTAAAAGGAAAAATACTAGTAAAATTACATTTATGGCAGAAATCATTCTAATTAAGCACTCAGTCGACTCTCTCATTAAAAAAATTACTTTGTAAGTTTTAGTGACCATGAGAGCTCTGGTATAGATAAGTTTATTGTCAATTTTAATAAGAATTATTCAAAATATATTGATTAGCATACACATCCGGAGGGCGTAAAATAAGATCAAGTGCAACAGACATCAATCTATTCTACATTTCCCGAAATTGACCAATTTTCCCGAATTCCTCGTAATTACCTTGAAAGGAATAGGATTGCAACTGATAGCATAATTTACATTTACATACAGTTTGAACTTCCATTATCGATGGTGCGTAGCCTATGGACATTTTCACGGTTCTTTTGTTTTTCCATGACGAGTGTATGATAACATTAACGAGGATTTCCGTTGATTAAAAAACTCCGCATCTGATGAACCCAAATAGCAGATGGGTTGTAAGAAAAAGTTTAGTGATCTACACAAAGCGTGGTCCGAAATAGGGTTGAGACCTTCGATATCACTCTATTGACATTTTATCGGAAAACTTGAAACTGTGTGCTCTAAATTGCTATTAGTTTGTAACAATTATAATTACATAGTTTGAAAATTATAAGATAATACAACATTATGTAGAAACAAGTAGGCTAAATGATCTATTTATTGAAAGTAAAAAATAAGCTTTGGAAAACTTTAGGGGTGCGCGCGCCGGGTGAGCCCCCGCCGAAATCCGCCACTGATTTGTGATTGAAAATGATTACCACAGATCCATCACTCTCTTGAAAACACACCTCACCCTACCCCCTTCGGAAATCTATAGCCTAAACGCCTTTTGAGATCATTTTCAAGTTTTCAAAACAAATTTCTGAAATCGATTGGGGGGCACGCGCCCCCATGCCCCCCGTGCCGGCGCCACTGAGGAGAATATTCAAGGGGCCCCCCTTTTCGAAATGTCTGGATCCGCGCCTGTAACTTGTCACACACGTGACACCACACACCCCATGAATTCAGCGTTGACAAATGCAAATTCTGCCGGTTTTACAGAAAGCGAACTGGCATCCTTGTAGATATTTGGATCAAGGTTTAGGTATTAACCACCGATCATGCGATTCATGTCCACTTCAGTCACTGTGACCAACCGAGGAAGTCTTCGCCTCGTGAACCCTGTTTTCATACTGCCATAACCATCGAACAGTCGGTTAACATAAATAGCCTATTTGAATTTTCATGTAGGCTAGTTGAAATTCAAATTCACCATTCAATCCGAGGAATTAAAATGCCGACACGACCAGTGCACATTGTGCAAATCGAATTCTAAGAGAGCATTTACACTGACTAGGCCTAGTTCATTCCATCCAGTGTGTCAGCAAAAAACCAAAATTTACATATTAATTGTTACAAAAGTCAACTTCCAGAACATAAGATTTCAAAATTGAATATGTTCAGATGAAACTTGCAAGGCCTGGGAAGTGCCATTTCCAGCGATCTGGGGAGCATTTCGTGCCAAAATTTTCTTGCACGCTACACGCCAACCTGTAGTGGAGCTTAGATAGTAGGCCTAATCGTAATAGGACCCCCAAACCAGGCGCGGGTCCAGGTGGGGGCGCACCCGACGCACGCCCCCCCCCCTTTTCGATGACCAACGATTTTTTTTTTGCCTCATAGATATGGAAAATATGCTTCCAGATGCTGGGAAATCGCATCTAAGCACATCTAGAATTCAAATTTTCTTGGGGGAGGGCCCTAACCCCCCCCCCACCCTGGCTTCGCTTGCTCGTCGGCCTTCGGCAGACGGTGTGTGCGCCCCCCCCCCTTCTCAAAATCCTGGATCCGCGCCTGCAAACTATTCTGGGCCCCGCCCCCCCCCCACAAGCTAAATCAGGCCCTGAGTAGCGTCGATCATGGGGAGGGGGGGGGCATCCCACGAGACCGAAGGTCCACCAGACCAAAGGTCCGCAAGACCGAAAATGAAAAAAGGTTCGCGAGACCGAAAATGAGAAAGGGTCCGCGAGACCGACAGAAGTATCAGTCCGCCATACTGCTGCGCTCCGCTTTAAGTTAATGCTGGCACCCTGTAGTGCGTTGCCCTTGCAACACCACCCTTCTGGTATTACTACGTTCCCGTCTTGCGAGTGAATTTTGGCCTCACGGACCTTCGGTCTCGTGAAACTTATTTCATTTTCGGTCTGGTGGACCCTATTTCATTTTCGGTCTCGCGGACCTTATTTTATTTTCGGTCTCGCGTACCTTCGGTCTCAGGGACCTTCGGTCTCGTGGGCTGTAACCGATCATAGGCTACTTTTCGAACCAATTCACTTGTCAATTGTAACCACGAACCAATTCACTTGTCAATTGTAACCATCTAACAACCCCCCCCCCCCACCACCACCACCATATCCGACCAGAGTGGGAGGGAAGTGATTTTTGGAAAAGTAACAAGCGTGTTCCGTAACTGGTTAAATTCCCGTCCAAAGCCTTGGTTCCAAATTGCGTTGGGGGTGGCCGTGGGGTGCTATACAACCTCGGCCCCTGAAAGTTTGGCACTTTCTGTTTTGCAATTAATTAACTTTGTAAGAAACACTTTTATTTGGGGCTGCAGAAATGTCGGAAAATTTTATGATCACAACGTTTTATTCATTGTCGGGTGGAAGTATTGCTTTGGATACATTAAACCACATACTGTAACTAACTTGAACCCAGCCCAGAAGTAGTCGGTTGTGTTGAGAAATTAGGCCCTATTCTGTTTGTCCGGGAAATTGTTACATATGGTCACGGTTAGGAAAGTTATCTCAAAATTGAGGGTGCTTCGTCAGTGATCTCTACCCCACTGTTTGGCAATGTTGTAGTCCAGACCGGCATATCCGAGACCAGAGGGTGTCGAGACCGAGACCAACAAGGTCCTAGAGTCCTAGACCGAGACCGAGGCCGACACCGAATGTGCATATTGTATAGGAAAATGAAACAAATCGTCCAACTTTCTGAATACTTTTTTACCTAACCTTATTACCTTATGCTCTACAAACCACCAAGATCGCATCATCTATTTATAGGCTGTATACACTTGTTTTCTATTATCATATGCCAAACATATTTAACATAGGCCTAATTAAGAACTTAACATAATGATGTATTTTTCTAATGTGGTCCTTGTCTTTAAATCGGAGCAGTCAGTGCTACAAAGTGTTCAGTGTTGATGAACTTGGTGCAATTAATGCATCATAGTGAGTTTATCCAACCCACAGAAATATGAGTCACAGAACTCGAGTTAGTGTCAACTTTTCCTTCGGACCAGACATGGCTATGGAGTATTCGCAGTTCACGGAATGCCTTCACTGCACCTGATCAGGAGCATGAGTGTTGAAAGCTTGTCTGCAGAGAGGCGCACTCGATGTGGGCGCATGATTTTGCCACCCCTGCTGAAGATCCTCCCCACTGGTGCTGAGGAACGGTGGGGACATCTCCAAAAAGAGTTTACAAGAGAATTCGCTATGATATGCAAAATCACATGCAATTTCTCACCGGACTGCTATTATCGAGGAATCACTCACGTGGGGAAAATAACCAGGCCCGCACGCAGGCCGGGGGGGGGGGGGATTCGAGTGGTTCGTCAATGGGTTCGTTTTTTAAATCAAACCTCCCTTTGAAAACGAGCCCCCTTTGTGAACTAGGTGTGGTTTGTCGTTACTTATGACTTCTTCCTTCCTCTTGCAATGCTGAAACAGACATTGTTACAAACTAAACACATTTCATATGAATATTAGGATAACATGGCAAGTATGATTACGTCATTATTCCAACACCTCCATTTCCGCGCCCTTCGATGATATTGCATGCATGCAATATCATTGGTTCGGAGAGTATCTCCGATGTACAAAACGAGGTTAGGCTATGTACATTTGCTTTCTTTTGCACACCTATTTTCTTGTAATGACTGAACTGGTTCTGTCATCACTTTGCTAAAGGTCTGAAGGTTGGGAGATTGGGGTGGAGGATCCTAAGTTGTTCTGCCTCACTGCTTGACAGCTGAACTGAGCAAAGATGTAAATTTCCGAGGGATGCCCACCATGGTTCTTTGTTTTAGGATAGACAAGTAGGTGATTAAAGGAGCGATTGCATCAGTTCTTATGAACCCTGATTCGAGTTTAATGTCTCTTACCACCATACTGGCGCCCACTCATGCATACACTGCGTTGGACTATAGTGAATTATTTGTGTTTTCAAGCGCACTTTCCCGCAATCTAGAGCGTTTGTGATGCCCATCTGCTAGCTTACTCTCTGGAAATTATGTATGATAAACAAGAAAGTCTGCAATGACACGCTCGTGGTTTGGAATAATTTATTCTGCAGTCTAGCCTGGCGTTTCCAATCTTGTTTGTCTTAGTCTCAGCTCAAACCACGGTGAAGGCAGTGGTCAGGTAGGTTCAAGATGGTCAATGAGCCATAGCCACGCATGGTGCGATAAAGTGCGTAATCCCCTTCGGCGGACAGTCTCCCCGAAAGTTTACCTGTACTTGCTTTTAAGGAGTTCATTTCGTCAACCAAAAATTTGTATCGCTTGTTTACTTTTCCCTCATATTTTTGTCTGAATATTACAGAACAAGTCTCACCCTTACTATACGTAACCCTCAATCGGTTAGTTGTTATCGTATCTGTCTCGTAGTAAGGTAAACAAGTTGGGATGGGGCCATTTCGTCGCCGTAGACGGGGTAGATACCTGCTGGTGATGCCATTCCCCATAGGGTTCAGCTGCCCCGACAGTTGATAAGTTTTTTCCCCTTTTCATGAGAGCAGATTTTATCAAATCAGAACTTCCAAATCATACCAAAATTTTGCAAATGTTTCGAAAAAAGTCAAAATTTCAAAGCACATACAACTTCATGGCTATATGCTTATTACCAGTACCGTCTAAAATGTACAAGCATCATTCAACGGCAAGGTTGTTAAACTTATGCCGGTTTTTTAATGTTTATATGCGCGATTAAAGAGGAAGCGGCGTTGTACTTTTCGAAGACATGTTCTATGATAATCAAAATATTAAGAGGATTAATTCACCATTTCCTTCTTGCTAGACATATTTTGCTTGGAAATTGAAACAGTCTGTGTGCAAGGTCGGGATGCAACTTTTGTAATGAAATAAGGTATTTTCAATTCAAAATTTTCGGCGCGCTCTGCGCGCATTCTTCGCGGTTTACTCTCAGCATCTAAGGGCAATAATATATTAAGGAATAGTTCTCTTAAACTCTTTTCCGAATCTAGAGGGAAAAACCTTCGTCAGAGCCAGGCATTATGAGGGCAACATGTGCCAATCAAATATCGAAAGAACGGTAACGTGCGCAGCATGATTTAAAAGAATTGAAGTATACATTTCTTGTTCTAGATTGTTTTCCAACAACATTTCTTCTGCGCGAGGCGCGCACCCATTATTGGGAGATCCTCAAAGTTAATGCACTACGGTAACGAAGAAAAGGTATTCTAAAACTTGTCTATAAATCCCAGACCCATTCGGTTATTCCCATTTTCATCTTGCTCACTACCAGTAGAAGGTGGTCTCTGAATCCTCGTTGTTCATACCATGCTTCTGTTCCCATTTTGTAATCAACCCAGCGCCTTCCCTACAGTGGCGTGTGCAGGATTTCGGAGGTGGGGGGCACAACCTGTGATTCCCCCGACTGACATGGAGGGGTGTCAAAAGTGCACCGAAGGTGCACCACGAGCGCGAAGCGCGAGTTTGCATGCGTGGGGTCCAGGGGCCCGCGATAGGGCCCCTGGCGGGGTCCAGGGGCAGAGCCCCGGTGGGGGTCCAGGGGGCGAAGCCCCCGGAAGCTCCTGCAATATAAGGTAATAAGACCACCGTAAATTGGTTCTAGAGGCCTTATTGATCAGGTTTCGTTTGTTTCAGATTTTGTGAAATTCGATGTCAATGACGGAGAGTTCAAGTTATCCTCTATGCGTTGTAAGCTGCAGTATGCTACAGTATGTGTCACATAGCCTACATTGACAGGACTGTAAGATCACGAGGACTGTAAGATCACGAGGCCAGTCAAGAAGGCTGCTTGAGATGATCACAAAAGGTTTCATCCTTAAACCTATACAGTTTTACCATTACAGATAGTTAAAGTGACTAGCGCGAAGCGCGAAGGAAACTTAATGATAGTAGGCCTACCTGCACTATGGGCCAGATATTGATATTGATAGCATCCTGTCTGATTATTCACTGAAGGACAATTGGAAGAGCTCTATCCTTTGGTAAACGACCATATAATGAAAAAATTCTCTCCTAATTTCCGGCCTGTAGGCAACTTCTAAGTTTTGAGTGCCAGGGATGGCGCCAGGATTTTGCCCGACGGGCGGAGGCAGTGACCCGAAGCCCTGACAGCCCCGATGCCGTCAAGGGGATGTTGAGGAGGGATCTGAAGAAAATCTGTGAACTAAACCATGCCATTGTAGGGCATATATTTCATAAAATGTGTATATACTAGAGGAACGTAGTTTCGGCGCTGATTTAATGTTTTCGGCCCAGAATGTAAAGAGTGAAATTGCAAAGCGCGAGAAGCGAGTGAAAATTTTTTGGGTTATCCTACACTAAAAAGAATCGGTACTTACTAAAAGCTAATAAAGGTCAATTGTCCTGGCAGTTGGTCCCTATCGGGTATCACTTAAATTGTACTTTTCTCCTCGTGTCCTATAGCCGTACCGCACTACAGACCCAAGAGAACATTCACTAAATGAGGTGATAGGCCCTATGAGGTGAAATTCAAAACATTTACAGTACCTAAATTCATGTATTCAACTTCTTCAGTTACTTGAAAAGGTGGAAATGGTTTGAAGTTTTGAACTATATTTAGCTATAAGTAACAGAACTGAGGAAGAGTGGGCAAAGCGTACCGAAAATCTTGGGTTTCATTGCAGAAACGACCCTTTGAAAGCCAAAATAAGTAAACCGATCATAAATGGCTACATAATTTCCCGCCAGAGGGCTGGGCCATGCCAGCGACCCCAAGCTTTGACAGCCCTTTTGTCGAAGAGGTGGTGACAGGGGGATATAGCTTACTATTCCATGCCATTTCAGGGCATATTTTGCATAATATCACTTAATTCTTCATGAGTCGAGTTGCCCACTTTATATATAGTATTCTTTGGAATCTGAAACTTGAACTTGCAAAAGGGGCTTACACAAAAAAGATATGTGATCATTAAGAACATAAAGAAAAAAAAAGAAAAACTGTAGGGGATTTAGACCATATCGAGGATAACATACATTTTATCGGAACACCTGGAGTACACCCTATGAAATAGCCAAACTTTGGTCCGTGAGTCGCTCGCAAACTGACCGTACCGCATGACACACACAAGAGAATAGGAACTAGGCTTAGGGATGGGCATGGGATGGAACTTTCGACCTCCACATAACAGTGTGCTCTGCCTACATGTTTCGTGGTAAGGTTGGCAGGACTTTTGCTGTCTAGCAATGTGGAATGGAACTGCTGAAGATCCTGGAGTGACTGTACAGCGCCCGTAGCGCGCCGAAAATTTTGGGTTCTTATTAGAGAAATTGTCCTCTCTCAGTCGCCGTTGGGGACTGCATACTCTATCGTATCGATTAAGACTCCCCGATGTGGGCCCCCTGCTCCCACCTGGAGCCATCCCTGTTGAGTGCTCAGTGTGTCTTTTCAATCTTTTTCTCTTCACCTAACCCTTAAATCCCCCGACTAAGGGATTTTCCCCCGACTGACTTCGGAAGTGGGGGGGGGGGCTGTGCCCCCCGGCCCCCCTTTGAACACGCTACTGCTTCCCTATAACCCCCATGGAAGTATTACCCATGACAGTCAACAAGGGCCCACCATAAGGCCCATGAACCCCATGTCTTATGAAAGGCGCTCCAATTTCCAAGCCGCAAAGGGATCAGTACTCTGCCGATCGTTTTCTACCAAGGTCTTTTAAGTCTAAAGTGTAAATCTCTAAGACATGAGTCTCCAAATAAGGCAATATATTAATGGCACATACAGAGCATAAGAAGTGCCATTTTACAACTTGAAGGCATTTTGGCAAAAATTACCTCGGAATATTACGCGCTTACTGGTTCAGTGGTGGCAACAGGGGCAGGGGGACCATGGCCCCCGTCGGGGAAGGCTGGCCCCCCCCCCCGTCGGGGAAATTTTCAGGTTTCATCGGGGAGCTGTTATGTATATGATAAAATATGTAGTCCCCAACAACGGCTAGTCGCCCCGACGATTTACTTAACTTTGGTCTAAATTTGGGCAAAGTCTTCAATTAAACCCCCAAATTTTCCAACTTTCTTCTTTAAAAACCCAATTTTTTCAAATTTTCCATGGTAAAAGTCCATTTTTTCAAATTTTCTCCAAAAAGAGCCTAAAATTTTCGTCGCGCTTCGCGCGCCAAAATATTCCTTCAAACATCGTTTCGGCACTCTGTCGCCTTCGTTGAGGCTTTGGGTTGTTGTCCCCCCTTGTCGTGTAGTGTGCGTGCGACTAGCTAAAAAAAAAGGACATGTTCCTACGCCTCTTACAGTCTTAGGAAGGGTTGTGCCAATATTGTTTCCCCCTCTTCCCGCGCGTATGCACATTTTTCGCCGACTAGCTATCTGGGATGGGTTTGCACCTATTTCTATGGTGAAAAATAATGGTCAACCCCTTGTAATTCCTCTACAGATGAGGATTCAACACCTACAAGTCCATTTTTACCAACGCCACATTTTTTCTTGGGGCAATGCAAAAAGCCGCCATGTTGGGCCTAATAAACGAGGCGCAGATGTGCATATTCAAATGGTAAATCAGTCGAAGTCGAAGTCAGGCAATGGAGCCATACAGCTACATGTTAAATATACTGTGCATGCACGGTGCAGTGTACAACTAGTGAAGAGACGCAGTGTACAAAGTGTTTGTTCCAATATGGTCGCGTAAACAAAAGATGACGTCATGTGACACGGTCTAATTCCAATCGAACCCCCTCTTCCAAAATCATGTTTAGGTGAGATTGTTGCCAATTACGCTTGCTTTCCGACTCCTGTGGATGCACTGCAGTGCCTAATACGTTACTAAAATGGTCCATAATCCCGAGCATACTTTATATGAGCTATTTATCCAAATTCAAGAAGAACGGAGAGTGCTTTGGATTTTGCAAAACTCCGTGCAACCTCCGCAATCGCCCATCCTAGCTCCCAACCCTCAAACTGCATGCTGCATCATAAAGAAATCGAATGACCGTTAGTCCTGGCTATAATATGAAACAAACGTCGAATGCAAAGTTTTAGGTCTGTTTAGTACATATTTGGTGCTATTTGTAGATGGATAATTGCTATGTAAAATGAAGGGGTCCGCAAAAGTGTTATTTTTCGGCGCACTTCGCGCGCATTCATCTTGTACTCTCGTTAACTTATCATAACTTCCCACAGAACGAAGTGAGTATAATTATTGCAAAATTCCGTAGAAATTCTATGACCCTCCACCCACCCTACCATCAATCCCGCTGCATCTTGAAGAAACTGACCGTGGCGGTAACTTCCGAATTACGCCATTTTGAAAAGATATACACAGACTGCGATTTTACGGTCTGTTTAGTGTGTAATCAATGTCATTTGTAAACAGTAAAATGTTTTGTTCTAGTACCCACAATTGTGTAAATGCTCAGGGCCGTAGCCTGTGGGGGGGGAGGGAAGTTGTCCCCCCCTCTCAGAGATTTCCAAACCGTAAATGAAATTTTGAATACTTGAGAATAAATACTGAAATGCTGAAAATTTCACTATCCTAATTATGATTTTAAGGCCCTTAGAACCTGGAAATTCACATATAAGGGTTCCTTTTCCCCAAATTTTCCCTAAGAGATATCCCAGTTCCCGTCATAGACACGTTCTGATGTGGCTTACTTCTCTTGACGAATGAAGGAACCCTCTCTTCCTCAGTCCTGCACGATGCACAGTTAATACACACATACAGTCCTTTAAGCCACTTCGAGGACCTCAATTTTGTGAGAAAAAAAAAACCAAGTCCGAAATGTGTGTTACACACGTCCTCGGAAGTGTGTGCAAGTCCTCGCAAGCACGGTAACATGTCCTTGGAAAAATGGTAACACTTCCCACCCCCTTTCTTTCGGAAAAACACACTTCGCAGTATTAAAGAGAACATGTCTTGTGACGTCCTCTAGATATAGGGGGGGGGTATTTAGTATTGTTTTAAAGGAATTTCTTCCGAGGACCTCATTTGAGGCCATCGGACGACAAAAAGTCCTCGCGATGCAGGTGTGTTATCAAGTTGTGGTCCTCGGAAGTATAGTAGAGTCAACGCATAACCAAAGGCTAAAGATCTTTAGCATTATACGTCTCATACAAGGCCAGTATATGCTTTTTACAAAATAGCCTCCTTTAATTACAGTATATGCAAAATACTATTGGCTTTTAAACTTACTTTTTATTTATTTTAATCAAATCGATCCTTTCGTTTTAAAATCTGAATTTGGTTTTAAAGCATGAAATCAAAATATACAGAATGGTTAGGTGCAACTTACAGATGTATAAGGTGTAGAACGTGCCACCGTCCCCACACCCATCTGGGAGGTATTTTCGACCGAAACCTTTCTTGGAAGGCCTTCGCTACGGCTACGATGGTGGATCCCCATCACTTACTTGGCGTAGTAAGAGGTGGGCAGCACGCACAGTGTACCAGCCTTGTAAAGGGTGCCATGCCAGTGTCGCAAAATACATTAAAAAACTACAGAATTTCTACAAATAAGTCAGTTCAAATTTTTACCAAAGGTAGCACTATTCTGGATCTAAGAAACTTTAGAACTACAAATATTTCTCAAGAGTAAAGATTCAATCCCCTACCCTTCCAAGTTGGTCAGAGCGACGATAGTCGGAAAATCTGAAATAACAGTTGGAATTTCTGCTATCTCAGTCTAGCACATTTTTCCGACTGGGTCTATGTCAACTTTGTATATATTTTCCAACTAGATCAAGACCAAACGTTATTTTTCTTACGTAAAGTCGAATCAAAACTGTCCTTTTTTCTCAAATTCTTCTCAAACTATCAAAATTTTCGCGCGCTCGCGCTTCAAACCTTTCCTCAGTGATGTTCTTATTATCAATATCTTCCGATAGCAACTTTCGGAGAAGCACAACAGCAGAAGTTGAAAGCTGTTTACAAATTACCAGGTAAAAGACTGGCTTTTTGAGTGGCATGTTGGTTTTCTGGGCAATAGAAATCATCTCGATGCAGATTCTGAATGCAGGTTTTGTCATGGAAATCTTACTTAATAAACATCTCTGCGCGCTCCGTGTAGGCGTGATTATAGAGAAACACGAAAATGCGTCATTGCGAAGTTCTTTCTTCTTTTTCCTAACTTTTGGAAGATTCTTTCTTCAGCCTCGTCATCGTGGCAAACATATTTTGTAAGAAAAGATTTTTCAGTTTCGTAGGGAGCCTTAATGGGTAAGATAAAGAATGTAATCCCCGACAACGACCATGCAGTCGCCACAACAAATTTTATGGTTTTGCCCAGATTCTTCAACTTTTTCAACTTTTCAACTTTCCTTAATGAAAACAAAAATGTCTCATCTCTTTTTCAATATAACCCCAAATTTTTCGGCGCGCTTCGCGAGCCTTGTATTTCGAGTTCGGCAACCCATTGCATCTGTCGGGACTTAGAGTAGCTGACCCCCAGTCAGGGCGCTTCGCCCCCATGTCGGCAAATCAAAGCACTACCCCTGGCTGAGCCTCCATGCAGGTTTCTCATTTTTGCATTGAAGTATAGCCCAAATTTCGGCCCGCTTCACGCGCAATCCTCACAATCCACGTTGTATCACTTATGAACATTATGAGCACAAACTTACCAGTAAACTTTTATAGCATAAACTAGGTGTACCCGATTCTGAAACGCGCTTGTTAGTCCTACACCCCATTTACTGTACCGTCTGGGAGGTCCAATATCACCTTTCTGCACCTACACTCTCCCTTCCGCCCATTTCCCATTGCTGGAAGTTGTTCGTGTGGATTTTCGTTCAAAATTAGTCAAAATACGAAAGATGTAAAGTGCTTGGCGTCATACTCTATATTATTATTTAGATGTCAGGTAGTAAGCATTAGGTCATTGCCCCATTTTACATAATTGATCCAGGAGGCCCTATATAGGTATTATGCCAGCCTTAGATGCCCGAATAAAAGGCAGTAGAGTAGTCAAAAAGGCGGACTTCAGGAGGTTTGTTGACAACATATTCTTCTCTTAGACAACATACTTTTTGCTTTCACCTTAGCGTTATCTAAGAATTTACTAAATTATGGACATTTTCCAGCCATATATGATCAGTTCCAAAAATATCCCGAAGATAGCACCATTTTGCATCTAAGCAACCTTACCTTAACAAAAATTTCTCAAATGTAAGGGGGCACTTAGTCCCTCCCCCAGGACGGCACCTTTATGCAGTGACAAAGGAAGGATCTCTTCTTCTGTATACAAACACAGGGCGCATAAAAACGAAGGTGTAATTTACAGGCCGCCACTCATATGGTGAAAGAATCCAGCCAGTCAGAAAAATTAGAATTCACTTAATTATGGACATTTTCTTGTCATATATGATCAGCTCCAAAATATTCTAAAGATAGTACCATTTTGCAGAATCTCTCTCAAAATAAAAAAGAATAATTGTGAACTAAATTGTGAACTGTGAAGAGTTCGGTGTGCGCTCATTGTCGTTTGTTTTGTTTTCCATTTACTTATTTTTGGTTCCTCTACAAACCATTATTATTGCCGTAGTAGCTCTAAATTATTGTTCTATTAAGTTATGAATTCCCTGTTATCCCTTTATTGTGCTATTATGTTATGAATTTCTTGTATTGTTTTTGCAATGTTATGTATTGTAAATCGTAATAATCATAGTAATATTGAATTTCGAGTTTCGACAACCCATTGCATCTGTCTGGACTTAGGGTAGCTGGCCCCCAGTCAGGGCGTTTATAACCCTGTGTCTTTAAATCCGTGCACCGCCCCTGGCTGAGCCTGCATGCAGGTTTTTCCAGGAGCAATGAAGTATAATTCATAATTTCGGCACGCTTCGCGCGCAATCCTCAAAGTCCACGTTATATCACTCATGTAAATTATTAGCACAAAAGTACCAGTGAACTTTTCTAGCACAAATTACGTGTATACCCAAAGTTAGAAGCAGGCATCAATGGGTTTTCATGCAGCAATCTAATACTTTGAACAACATTCGTAACATGCCAGTGATGACTTTATGGTTTTAATTCACTCAAACTACAAATTAAGCACTTTTCATCTATGCTTGTGGAGGTGAAGAAGCACCATCATGATCACAGCCTTTTTCCGTTCACTTGTGAGACTTTCCATATCTCTCTATCGCTGCAAGAGGAGGGGAAAATTGCCGCCAGGGAAGGGAACTTTTCGTGCGCTTCGTAGGTCCGATTTCTTTAAGCTATCCGTGTAGGGCTTGAGATAGCATCCCCCGTGGTTCCTGCAAAGTGCCGTTATCTGGTGACACCAGTAGCTACGAACATAATCTTCTTCGGTGCGCCCCCCCCCCCGTTGCGATACCGGTGCCCCGTATGTCAGAATTTCTGGCTACGGGACCGGCAGACCCGTAGCAAGGCGAGGTACAAGGGCCCTGCCTCTCACCCCGTGAGGACGACTACTGTGCCTCCCTAAATGGAAAATCGATGAAAAATAAAATTTTACTACCTAAAAGCGATGGTCCTGGTATGACTCCAGGCAATTTTTTTTACCAAACATGATCCCAAAAGGCGTAAGATAATGAACGTATTTGTTTTCTGTAACATTTTTTTAAATTACAAAAGTCTCGCGCGCCTAGCGCGTTTTCCTCTTCAGTTAAAATTGCCTTTGCACCCTTTTCAGATGATATGCTGGCTTTATAAAGGTAAAGGTTACACAATTATGCTGTTGTTCTTCCGTGTAGACGTGATCCTGGGGGAAACACAAAATTTAATCGATGTAAAGTTCTATCCTCGATTTCTTACCATTTGGACTCACAATCATGGTAAACATACTTTGCAAGAAGCATAAAGTTTCTCAGTGCTGAGTCCAGGGGGTGGTGGAAGGGGAATCCCCGAGTCTTGACAATCCTCACCCCAAGTACATTTTTGGTTGGGAGAAAGCAAATTCTCAACTGGTGAATGCTCTTTGATTGACATCAAAACCAAAAGATGCAGAGCAGCTCACATTACACGGCATACGCAGAGAGTTTTGATTACATATTATGGCCTTGTATACCTACCAGGATATAATTGTTAAGCAATAAACAGATAAACTAGGTTTTTGCTTGCACAAGGTAAGGGGATCATGACAGTTTTGGGAGGGGCTAGGAGTAACTTTGCCGGGAGAATTGGGACTGTTTTGGATAAGGACGGGAGCAGGTTCTTCCATAGAAACCCAAATTTTGTAACTTTCCTTAATAAGGACCAATTAATTTTTAATTTTATTTCAACAAAACCCCAAATATTTCGGCGCATTTCGCGCCGCCCAAATTTGGGTCCGGCATCCTTTGGGCAATACGTCGCTTCTGGATGTGCTTTTAGTTGCAAGACCCCTTGTAACGTATCCTTTCACCACCTCTTGCTGAGTCTGCATGCAGATTTTACCATGGTAAATAATTTTTCTGCAAAATTTTGACTCTTAGCGTTCAGTTCTCATAATCGAGCTTGTATCAACAATGAACATTAATAGCACAAAAATTCCAGGAAACTATTCAAGCCAAAGCGAGATGAAGGCTCATAGTTAGATGCCGGACATTAAGGGGTTTTCATGTGGCAATAGAATTCTTTAAATAACATTCTCAACATGATAACTATATGGTTTGAAGCTAACTTTAACAGTACCACATTTTACTTTTTCTCTTCATGCAAAATTTCGTTCAAAGTAAAAATACGATAGTGGCAATCTGAATTGTGAACTGTGAAGAGCTTGGTGCCCTCTGTTATTTAAATTCCTGCTGAAAGCCCCATGCTAGTTTTCCCATTTTGTTAATTCATAGAAATTTCTGGGAATTTCACTATGAATCCTACCAAAATCATACTGGACCACACCAAGTCTGCTATATGGCAGTCCCTGGGCCCATCTCTGTTCGAACAGTTCTCAACTCTTTACCTACGCTTGCGGAGCTGAAGAAGCATCATCGCGATCATAGCGGTGTTCCCTTCACTCGTGGCAACTTGTCACATCTCGGTATTGCAAGAGAAGGGGGAATTCCTACCAGAAGAGCGAAATTTTGGCGCGTTTCGAGAGCGCACGGTATTAGCCTGCGGAGCAGACTCTGTAGCAGCCTTCCAGAAGATGGCGCTCTCTCAGAAATCATAATACACCCCCTGTATAAACTTTGTCTGTATACTGTATATGAACATTTAGGGTAAGTAGGCTAAATAATAAGTATAATGTACTCGTAGCTGATGAAACTCAACAATAGCCTGCTTACAGCAGGCTAGCACGGTATGTGCACACTTTAAGCTATCTGTAAAAGGCTTGAGGTATCATCCCCTGTGGTTAACGCAAACTGATATCATATGGTGGCACTACTGGCTACAAACATATAATCTTCGTGGGTTCCGCCGGTGCCCTCTATATTAGAATTTCTCGGAAAGAAAAAAAAAATTCCAAAAAAAAAGTCCCCAGAATTTCGAATCGTACAACTATCAAGATAATAATCTGTCGGATTTTTTTTGCTTTGCCCCCCCCCCCCCCACACACAAAAAATATCTAGCTACGCCACTGGCTAGATGTACTGAGTTAAGTGCTGCATGACTTATTGCTACGTAGCAGGCCGTTCGGCATATTCCGTGTTCAGTCATATCCCTAACGGTGGTTTGGGAAGCTGAGGACCTGAGCAAACAGAGTCCCATTCGCGGGGTACATGACTTAGTGCTCCTGTAGGAAATCTAACTTAGTGAATTGTACAGCCTGCTGAGGGCGCCGAAATTTCTTGGTACACAAAGGAGAACCCTGCCTAATTCAATGAGACAAAAATAGACCAGCAGTCGGGTGGTTGACCCCTATCCTGGATAAAATACATTGTATAGTTCCCGTCTGCTAGATGAAATGGTCAAACTGCCCCCCCCCCCCCACAAGTCGCTTACAGCAACCAGGGAGTTGTTACGGTCCATAACAACTCCCTGCAGCAACATATGACAAAAACAAGAGACAAACTACGTTATGCAGTACGGAATAAACTTCTATACCTTTACAGAAATCTGTTTAGGTCAGGGGTGGCGCAAGTTGGGGCAAGGGCCATGGGGAAGGCTACCACCCCACCCTACCCCTCCCCTTCGGGAAATGATTTCCCAATTTCGTTGGGGTATTAATGGGTGCGAAAAGCATGAATTTTCCGACGGCGACCAGTCGCCCGACGATTTACTTGATTTTGTCCTCACAGAGGGCCGATTCTTCCATAAAAAAAAAACAAAATTTTCAAAGTTTCTCCAATTTCGTTTTCTCCAAATTTTTTATCTCCAAACTTTTTTCTCCAAATTTTCTCAAATTTTTAAATTTTCTCCAATAAAAACTCAACATTTCTGTAATACTTATCCAAAATTTTCATTATTGTCAATACAATCCCAACACTTTGCGTTCACCACACGTACCCCATTGCTTTTGTCGGGGCTTCAGGTTGCTGCCTCTCCCCCGTTGGGAACCATACCCCCTCCAGTCGGGTTAATCATATCGTCACCTCTAGTGTAGACTATATATGGGCTACTTGGTTGGAGTGGGGCTCGTATTATTTAGCATAACAGATTGAGACTATGAAAAAAAATGAAAGCAATTCTATCCCCAGCTCGTGAAGACGAAATTTGGGGATTCTATTTAAAAAATATATCTGCCCTCCTTGAGAGCAACAATAGATATACAGTCGAGGAATCTGATTTTTTACGCTGATGACAATTTATTGTAACCACTAAAGCTCCCAGATGAAATAAGAGTAGACTCCCGACGGCCGAGGCGACTTAAAGTGGCTGCATCCTTCTCTCCCCACAGCTGGCGTAATCCCTGACGGTTACGAAATTCGTAGTTTTACATTGCACGCTATAGGCTACAACAGCATTCGAACAGACTGATAGAACAACTTTTGTCTTCAGATTATATATGTATAACTTTGAAAACAGGATGGGTTCATTCTTGGGAATTTCTAACAATATGAATATCACTTTATAACAACAATATACTGCCGAAACTAACTACAACAAAGGTCAACAAAGATGTAAAGACAAAGCTCTTTCAAATACTTCACATGCCTGGAATAAATCGTTGTTTCGAGCATGTGCATCCCAGAAGACTGCAGGTCTAATCCATTCCTATATGTGCTAGTATCACCAAGCCTTGAACAAGTCAGCCAAGGGTTGTGTATCGGCAAGGGGGCATAGTCTCTCCTTTGGAGGTATTAATTTTTCATCTTTCCGGCTGCCGGGTCCTGTCAGTGCGGGCCCTAGACCATGGCATAGTCGGCCCTTTCTAAATCCTTTCTGAGAAAATTACTGTGTAATGAAAGATGATTTTAAATTTTCACGATAACATTCCCTCTATTTTACACATGCCATACACTTTTTATTGGGTCACTCCACCACTGGTCGTATGGGTTATTATTGTGCGAGGCGTATTCTTTTCAACTTATTTTGCCCCCAAACAATTTTTCCAACAGCCGCTACTGATTTGTTACAAATATGTACAGCGAATGTTTTGATGTCAAATTTATTGACTTTGTATAATAAGAGCAAGCCCGTAGCCAAGGAAGGGGGCAGGGGCGAAACCTCCTAGAAAAGATTCTTTCCACCCCTAGAAGATTAAAAATTGTCATTGCTTTAATGCATTTTAGTGTGTCTCCTCCCGAAATATATTTCGCTCTCTAAGCTTTTTCGCTCCCCTTTAGTACCTTGTCTGGCTGCGGGCCTGAATTAGAATACCTTTCCACTTCTCACACTATGATGGTCTTGCTTTTGGTATAACGTAAGCAGGCCCGAAGCCAGATAACGACTGAAGGAAGCGAAAAAGCTTTCAGGGGGTAACTTTTTTCAGTTGGACGAGACATACTACAATACATTAAGGCAATGGTAATGACTGATCTTCAAGAGGGGCGAAAATATTTCCAGGAGGCTTCAACCCCCTGCAGGCCCGTAGCCAGACAGGGTACTGGAGAGGGGCCAAAATTTTTCCAGGGGGCGAAAATTTATTCAGGGGGCCAAATGTGTACAAATGTATTAAGTCAATGATAAGATTCAAACTCTCGGGGGGGGGGGTGAAAAAATTCAGGGGGCTTCGCCCCTGGCCCCCTTGACTATGGGCCTGACCCCCTGTCACCCCCATGGCTACGGTCTTGAACCTAAGGTAACCAATCCATTACATTTGGAGAGAGATCGGCTTTCCTGTTGTTCGACATTGTTAACAGTGTTGTATTCGAGGCCTGACCATAGGCCCCGAAGCCTAGGTCAAGGCCACACCTTCGGAGGCCGAGGCCAGCTATTCGTATACTGTACTACGTATGATTAAAAATGTAAAAGGCCTATCTAAGTCTAACCCATGCACATTGTGTTACAGACTACATAACAAGGACAGCGCCAGGAGTAGCTTCCCCGAAAAAGAGGGGGAATGAAACCTTTAAACACAGTAATTCAGAATATAGCATATGCACGATCAGTACATTTGACCAATCAAGAACCAGTCTTTGTATATGACGTCTTCTAAGCATGCATTCGCAATATGATGACATTTTTTAAGGAGGACCCTTAACTTTTCTGAAATCCACGCAACCAGCAATCACTTGCAACGAATCATGACATTTTATTAACATGACTATTACACGATTTCCACTGAGATCAGGCAGTCGGGGATTTTTTGTAGATTGATTCTTAAAATAGAGCACCTTTTAAAAATAAAAGCAGAATCTGACCTCGACACCACGTGTGACAGAGGCCGTGGAAGGAAAATTTGGTATTCCACGCACACGACATTTACAGGAAATCGCAGCTAAAGCGTAATTTAGTTTCTCACTTCCCTTTAGGCTAAGATTCTCTGTTACTGATGATGTGTGGATCGCTACATTATGAGAGAAATTTTGAAATATCTAAGGTCCTACAATATAGAAACTTGCATGTTTAAATAAAAATTTTGTACCTATGACTCTATCTGCTATATGGGAGTGTTCACCCAGGGAGCTGGAAGACAGCTCCCTGGTTCACCAAATGGAAGAAAATGTGGTATTTCAGTTCCTTTGGGGGTATCTAAGAGGAAGGAGGACTGGACCATTCCCGCACTTTAGAACGTTGACGTTAGTGTTTAAGGTAATTTCAACGTTTTAATACCAAAAACTTTTCAAACTAAAATTATGGGGGGCCGGGGGAGTAGTGCAGGGTGCAACCTCCAAGCCCTCGGTTCCATGTATTTAAACCAAGGGCACAAACCTCTATTTGAGTTTGGGGCGAAAATGTTGGAATGGTATAACGCATCGAAGGCACCGCCAGCCGGGAGCACTCCACGTGTGGTGGGAGGCTATTCCCGCCTTATGGTCTTTGGTAGGGCTTAGGCGTATTTTCAAAGTTGTGGGCATTAGAATAAAGCGTGTAACTATCTACAAATGAAATTGAATGTTTAAATGAATACGGTATACACCGCAAAAGATCAATATTTGGCCATTTTCCTTTTATAATACGTAGAGTGGCCTAATCCGGACTACTAACGGCCGGCGGAATTCATGATGCAGCGGGCTTAAGGGTGCATGAGGATAAAAGATGGAAGGGTTTTCCACGCGGTTTTGCAATCAATCCACTCTACCTGTCCTACATGAATAAACAGGAAGTAATAATGTGACATCCAACTCGCGACATCCAATGGGATGGGTGCTCGGGAAGCCCACAGAGAAAACATTAAAAAAAAAACTTTTTACCATTTAAGTTTTTCCCTTTTACATTGAAAAAAGTTATCCATTGTTTTGAAAAAACCCTAGTTTCAATGTTTCATTATAATTATTTAAAGGAATGTGCGACAGAAGAATACTGTAGTTTTCCGTTTCACCACGTTTTTTCTTTCGTTCACGACTTCTTAATCTACGTAATATGCGCTCATGACCATGATTTCAACGCTCTATCTACCAGAGACATCACAAACCAAAAACAAAATTATTTCACTACACTTATACAGCTAACATGGGTCGCCAGTAAGGCCAGAAAATTTCAGGGGTAATCGCCAGAATAATTCATTGGAAGCCAAGGTCAGTCGTGGGATTTGATATATGAAGTGGGGGGGGGGGGGGGCAAACCCTGGAGGAATACCAAACGGCACCGTAGGCTCCAAGGAAGGGCTCCCATGAAAGCGTGAGGTCCAGGGGTCTGTCGCAGGGCTTCCTATTGGGGTCCAGAGGCAACACCCGGTACTATCCAGGGGATAACCCCCCTCCCCCGGAATCCCTGAGGTATTTAACGAATTAAAACCATTTGGCTATCTTAAATCTCATCCGATGTGCACTAAACAGACAAACTTACATTTTGACCATTTTAATAATACCATTACTCAGTTAATAGGTCAGTGTATGTTGAAGGGGGTTTGGTTTTTAGGTGGTTACAATAATAATGGAAGAGTTGGTACGAAGCTACCGAACAAGTAAGATATTCTACAAGAAGTTAGTACGAAATAATATTTAAAACGGGTGCGCGCGAAGCCCGAAGGACACAGCGCTATTTAAGGCATTTTATTGTAGGGTACTGTTTTTCCTTATTTTTTAAAGGTAACATAATCCACTAGAGAAGTATTCCTGTTACCCTCTCCAGCCATCTATTCTTTCTTTTATGTTGCATTTATGTCAATGGCCTGGGATAAATGACCTCTGATTTTTTATTACTATGAAAGATAAGGTAGTTTCGAGTTAGATGAAATTTAACGACACACCAACACACATGTGTTACATAGTGTCAAGCAAAGTTTAATTAAATATGGTGCAAGTCCTTCCCTTTAGTCGCCTCTTACGACAGGCGGGAAATACCGTGGGCATATTCTACCCCCCCCCCAGCCCACAGGGGGCAGGTAGTTTCGAAAATACAAGTTACAATATAATTTGAAAGGGTGTTCAAAGTTTGAGGGTGTTAGGTATACAAACCTGTCTAACATTAATGAAATGTTGTTATGGGTAGATTTATATACGGGCATCACCATGTGCGTCCGCAGTAAAATTGCCAGGGAAACAATTTTCATTGCAGGCTGCATCTTCGCAATGTGTGGCTGCGAAGCCTTAACGAGCGCCAAAGGCGCGAAGCAGTGGGCCTCCCCGTGAATTTTTCTTAAATTTCATGGCTCTTGTGGTCGTTGTAATGATGTTTTTTTCTTAGTGTGATTGCAAATAAGATAGTGACGGTTGGTCAATATGATGACAACCAGTGCCGGATCCAGAACCTAATTCTAGGGGGGGCAAAGCATGCGCAAGAAGTATGGATCTTTGGGGCTGATTTTAACTTTTCCCTTGCTCTGAAAATTCTAGGGGGGGCAATTGCCCCCTTTGCCCCCCCCCCTTGGATCCGGCACTGACAACGGTGGTAGTTGATTGGGAAAGTGAATAACGGGAGGGTTTGCAAGGGTTTTGGAAACGGTAATTTACCCAAGCTATCCTACAGGAAGAAAACCCGAGGCAATTCCACCAAACATTTCATACGGAAAGCAGTAGTCCTGATGAGATACAATTTATTCTGGGTTCACGCAAAGTACGCCAAAAAAGTATTGAGAATTGGAGTGCGATTATCGATAGGCCTACACGAGTAGTTTTCTGAACTAAGAATGAATGACAGCAAAACGGAAGTAATTATATTTGGTTCAAACCAACAATTGTCCAAGCTTAATATTGAAAATATTATTGTTGGTAACACCCCTGTTAAAGTCTCATCGTCTGTAAAGTACTTAGGAGCTTGGCGGTGGCGTAGCCAGAGGGGGGCAGGGGGTGGAGTGCCCCCCACAGAAATTTTGGGGGCGCAATGGGCGATGTTGAAAAAATGAAGGAAAGCAAAAAAAAAAAAAAAAAACGACGAAAAAAAAAAAGGCGAGAGGGAGGGATGGGAAGTTGGCCGAGTGGGAGGGGGTACGGGATCTAGGTCTAGGGGATGAGTGATGACGGTGGAGTCCGCAGCAGAACGGACGGCATATTTATTTAATGCAGGACGCATCGGCAATAAGCCCCCAAAAGTCTATCAAAACCTTGGATATTAATGATGTCATCTCGTCTGGAAACAGTGTTCCGGATTTTTTCTCCTTTCTCCTTTTTTTTCAAGTGATTATGCCTTGGGGACTGAACCCTAGCCCTTTTTCGAACCCCAATCCTGATTTTGAAACAAAATAATTAAATCCCGAAAACGTATTGGTTGTCAAAGTCATTTTCACTTGGAGGGCGGGCCGCCCTTCCAGGGGTGGCCCCAGGTGGGAACAGGGAGCAGGTGGGCCATGCCCCCCCCCCTTCGGGGAATTTTTACAGTTTTGTCGGGGAGTCTTAGTCGTTAGGATAAAACATGCAGTCCCCGAAGGCGACGGGTCGCCCCATCGGGTTACCTTTTTTTCGCTCTCAAGAGGACAACTTCCCTAATAACAACCCAAAATTTTCGGCGCGCTACGCGCGCTGTGGGGTCAATCTATTTTCTTCAATATTTCCATTCCACATAGCTAGATAGCACAGATAGGAACTAAAAAAATGAGCATCAGTAAGGCCATGACCCAGTGGGGTGTCCCCTTTTCTTTGAAAGTTTTTGAAAAATCAGGTGTCTTTACATGCAGTCTGGTGCCACATATACTACCTTTCGAAGTAAAATTTGTGTTAAAAAAATTACGTATTTTTAGGAACTACAAAAAAAAAAAAGAAATCGGCGTCACTGATGGGGACCATCGCCCAATGGGGTGTCCCCCTCCCTTCTGAAAATTTTTGAAAAATTAGGAGTCTTTACATGCAATCTGGTGCCACATATGCCACCTTTTGAAGTAAAATTCGTGTTAAAAAATTACGTATTTTTAGGAACTAAAAAAAAAAGAAATCGGCATCAGTGAGGGGCCCCCATTCGCCACTGGTACAGGGGACCACCATAGGTCCCCTTTTGGGGTCAGGGGGCGAAGGCCCTGAGAGCCAAGTGATTCGTGCATTCTAGAGGATACAGATCACACATTTCCGACTTGAATTACTCCCCAGCTGCCATGAATAGGCTACACAGCAAAAAGTGCTGGGTCAAAATATGATCCAAATCCGACCAACGAATTTGGTTAGATCCCCACCTACCCCAGTTTTGGTCAAATTGACCCATAAATGGGTTACGAACAGTTTGACTAAGATTTGGGTAATACTTAATTGTCATGACCAAGATGTATTGTGACCCAAGTATTGGTTAGATACCCACCTACCCATGGTATGGGTCAATCCAATATGACAGTTTTTCTGGGTCAAAGTAATAATGTTTTTGCATGTAGGACCTACAAACCTAGCCTGTTTCAACAAACAGTAGGCTAGGCTAGCCTATAACATTTGCTAGGCTAGGCCTACGCCTTTAGGCTTTGAGGTGAGTGGCACTGTGAATGAGCACTATCATTTGACGCTGGTGAGAAAAATCTGGTGTGGCATGTTAAATCTTTGTTTAGGCCTAACGTTACGCCTAACATTAGGCTACGGGTACGAATTTTTCATTAGCCTAGCCTAGGCCTATTAACAAACTTTCATTAATAATAATGAACGTTGTCGCTGAGTCTCATGCAAGGCACTATATATTACATGCACTGTTTCTATTAAACATGGGAGATTCCACATTTCCAGAATCTCACGAGTGTAAGGATCCATTTCACAGTTTGACCACTTGCAGCGGCCAGTTAATGCCAGGAACGTTGCATGGATTACAGCATGCATATGGCCGGCATGTACGTACGTGGTGCATATACGGTGCAGCTAGTCGCTTGAAGGCTACAGTAACGGTTTACACGTATCATATACGTTATGTACAAATGAGTATGAGACACCCAATCAAAAACTTGGTCTTTGTATGACCCATTTTGCTTGGTCATGGGTTTTATGTAAAAGTCTTGCTATTGCGTAATCCACCTGCAAGTATTGACCCATTTTTGGGCAAATAAGGACTGACCCAGCATATAGGTCGCCGAGAATGACCCAGCACTTTTTGCAGTGTAATATCAGAATTATTCCCATCGAAAATGTGTGTTACATGATTCATTTTTTCTGTATACCTCTAAATATTGAGGGTGGCATTTGGTATTTGTCCCCCACTCAGGGAGACTATTCCACTCGTTGGCAAACTCTATGAGAGAAGCTGAACTTCCTAATGTCAAGCCTTGCAAAACACTTTACTAGCTTCTTGCAATGGCCTCTAACCAGCGAATTTGAACCTTTAAAATAACTACAAGATAACAAAGGATTCCTTTCAGACAGAAATTTGTACACCTGGAGCAAGTCCCCCCCTAATCCTTCTCAACTCCAGGGTGGTAAGCCCAAGATGTTTAAGGCGATCGGCTCTCCTCTGAACACTGTAAAAACACATGGGTCAAGTTGACCCAAAATTGGGTCAGGAGGGAACCGGCTTCATTTGACCCAAATGGGGTTAATATTTGACCCAAAATATTGGTTCAGTTCCCTCGTGACCCAAGTATTTTTAAAGTGAACTTGCTCTAAAAGAAACTTATCCTTTTCGTAGAAGGGACTCCAAGCCTGGGCTGCATAGTCGAGATGGGTTCTTCCCAACTGCTTATACAGATTTAGAACAATTTCTTTACTTAAACTACTGAAATTCCTCTTGATCAATCCAAGCACCATATTTGCCCTAGCAGCAGCAGCTGCACACTGTCTAAATGGTTTTAAATCGCCTGTAATAACTACAACCAGATCTTTCTCAATAACAACATCACTCAAAATATTACCGGTCATGTTATAACTATAGCTGAAATTTTTAGGACCAAAGTGAAGGACTTTGCACTTATTGCATTAAAAGACATTTTTCAAGTCTGAGACCATGAAAATAACCTATCCAAGTCTTTTTTCAGCAATGACAGGCCCGTAGCCAGGGAGCAGGGGGTTCGCACGAACCCCTCGCCCAGACCAAAATTTTTGTATTTTTTATTTAGGCCTAAATGGAGCTTTTGGCCCTTTTTTTCAGGGCAAAATGTCAATTCCGCTGGTTTAGCCAATGTAAGCCGTAGGCCTATGAGTTAGGGTTGCCAGACGTCCGGGCGGGTTTGTAAAATTGCCCACAATGTCCGGATTTCATGTATTTCTCACATGATCTGAAGGGTTTTCCCTATGTTGCTTTGTGGACTAAATATTTTGAAAGCTTAATTGGTCGTATTATTGGTATGACCAAGTGATAGGGCTATACCGATGCCGTGAATAGTGAATAAAACTAACGGTATCCTATACCTCATATTCACAAATACGAATATAGATTCCCCGTACCCACGTCCCACATTACTTGTAGTGACCGCAAAATGCATCGCGCTAAACTATCAAATACTGTTGTACTGTACAATGAGTACGGCGTTACAGGACAGCATGGTCTGACAGCCACATTTCGAGACAGGGGAGACAAACACCATACGAGGTATGGCAACAATGTGCATAATTTAAGTCAACGGTAGCATAGACCCGCCCCAAGTGACCCTAGTATGAGAAGTTCTTTTGTTTTAGTGCAGCACAATTCCCTAGGGCCGGCCCCGGCCCTATTGACTCGTACAGTAACTCTCATACAGCCACACTAACTCTCACAGGAATACTGAAGAAAACATTTATACAAGGTGATAATCCTTCCATTCAGCCTTCCAATATTTGTCAAGTGCTCCAAGAAGAGGGGAGAATTTCAAAGTGGGGGCTGAACATATTCTTGCTTAGAACACTCGGGAAGTGCCGTTTCCAGCCATCATTGCTGGGGGTTTGTAAAGCCAAAAGTTTCTCGTACGCTCCGCGCCAACTGATGGTGGCGCGCCGCTTAGAAATATATATTAACTTTTTTCATAGATTGATTTTTTTTTTTTGCATTAATTGAGAAATTGCAGACATGAGATCCATATTTCAGGGCTGGGTACATGCAGCTTAAAACACCCGGGAAGTGCCGTTTCCGGCCATCTGAGGGGTTTGTAAAGCCAAAAATTTTCTTGTACGCTCCGCGCCAACCGATGGTGGAGCTCCGCTTAGATAGTTCTGCCGCACATACGCATGACCAGGGCCTTTTTTAACGAATTTGTACTAGGGGGGCTATTTCACAAAAGGGACCATCTGACACGAAGTTAGTAACTAAGTAGAGCGCCACCATCAGTTGGCGCGTAGCGTATTGAATTTTTTGGGGATCGACAGACACCCCAGATCGCAGGAAATGGCACTTCCCGAGAATTTCGAGGCTCTATCGAACCATCCTAAAACAGAGATATTATGCTCTGCATGTTTTCATTGTAAGAAACATTCTCAATGATTCCCAACACATTTTTGAATGGGCGAAGTACCCAGATCCTTTTCAGTTTCCTAAGCCCATGCATTATAGACCTACTAATAACTGTTTGATTAAACTCGTGTACTGAACTTTCAGCGACTCGCATCGCACAGCCATGACACTGTGTCCAGGTCTGCAGTGCGTGCCGCAATATTGCTCATTGTTGATAACTTCTCAGCACACTGGAAATGGAATATTTTCAAACTGCTGTCATTGCAGCATTGTATTGTATGGTCACAGTTCGTATAACTTGTAGCCGCCGTAGCGACCTAAAGAAAGAAGGGAAGAGGGTGGAAATAAGAGGGGGGAATTAAAGGTGGAAAAGTAGACAACGGCAGATTCTGTACTGCTGTAGGCGGCGATCAGCCGTCGCTGACCGGCTAGTTTTTATTGCCCCTGCATTAGTTGGCATGTAACATACCCAGGATGATTGCTAGAAACAAAAACTGCATACCACACCCAGACAGCTTGCCCTCCTCCTGTGGGGTTCAGATGGGCAACCGGATGGGGCCCATGTGAGTTACACCTCGTTTTGCCCTGCGTGCCTGGCTCTCCCGGCCAGTCCACATTCAGACCATCTGATCCCAGCTGGGCTGAAGGCTGGAGCTGGCCCAGTGGGCTCCACCTGGGCACGCAGGACAAAACGAGGTGTAACCAACATGGGCCCCATCTGGTTGCCCATCTGAACCCCACATGGGGTCCAGGTGAGCTTGCTGGCTGGGAAAGGATAGCTAGTCACATCTAAACATACTTTATTTTGGGATTTGATAACATCGCACGTAGATACTAGCTACCTCCTCCTGCAACGCTCCCCCCCCCCCCCACATACCTTGCGAAGTAGTCTATCACTTGGCAATGTCACTGCTCTCCTTGTAGGCCTGGTGGCTCACCTACTTACAGGAAGAACTTCTTAACAAAATCCCTTCCTTTGTAGGACTCGATGTTTGGGAGGTTCATTCGTCTCTCTTTAGCAGCCAGGAAGCTTTCCACTGATGGCCTCGGGTCGAACTTGGCCGTTGGAACCCCATTCCAGTGGATAAGTAACCTGTCGTTGAGTGATTGTTCGCTGGTGACCATTCTTAAGTCTGAGTATAGTATATTGTATGTGGAAACACATTTCTCCACTGTCATACTGTGTGGTGTGACCACACAGAAGCTATGGGCCGACTTCTTGTGAAAATGTTTTCATGCCTTCATGGGGCTACCATTCTTTAATGTCAGATATTGATCATTTATTATCATCATTATGTGTTTCATATGTATAACAGAAAAGTACATACTGGGGGGGGGGGGGGCAAATGGACTGAGTGGGTGGGCTGAGTAGGGGACTGGGTGGGCCACGGCCCACCCAGTATGTATGTTAAAAAAGGCCCTGCGCATGACGACCCACCACCCCCCCCCCGGTCCCTGGATAAAAGCTGGCTATGGCAATGAGGCATCATCCTTATCACTAACCTTCCTATAGAGCTTAGTATCATCAGCGAACTTACTAACACTAGATGTGAGAGAGCTATCAATATCATTGATGAAAATTAAGAAAAGAAGTGGGCTAAGAACAGAACCCTCCACCTGTGACTTCTTTCCAAGAAGAGAAACTACCATTAACAACAACTGTCAGGGATCCGTTGAGCCTCGAATTTGTTCAGTCAGCACAACTGCCCTTGATGCCTAACCTATATGCAGTTTAACCACAAGTCTACCTAATGGAACTACCATAAGTGAGTTTTCAACGACAGTCGGCGACAGTCAGAATAGCGCATTTTGAGATATTTTGAAGAAAAAGCTGAAAGGTTAAAAAAAGGGCTGCTTCAGTTTGAAAACTTTTGAGGTAACAAAGGGAAACCGTTCATGTTTAGTTTGAAGATATGCATGTTCTTGTCAATGTGCCATGCTGAACATATTGTGTTGGGTTGGTGGGTGATGTGTGGAGCAGAATAGACAGAAAATAGCAATGGCAGCGGGCGGAGTAACACTTGTGGCCTTTTCTTAAAAATGAGGGGATATTTCCAGATAAAATCCTGCCACTACTGTTTTTTTTTAATAATAAATGGCAGGGGCGTAGCTAGGATGAAATTTTTAGGGGAGCCTAGGAAACAATGGGGGGGGGGGCGACACCGCCGAGGGTCAGGCTTGTCAAGACTATCTAAGAGGAGCGCCACCATCAGTTGGCGCGGAGCGTTCAAGAAAATTTTTGGCTTTACAAACCCTCCAGATGGCCGGAAACGGCACTTCCCACGTGTTTTAAGCTGCATGTACCCAGCCTTGAAATGCGAATCTCATATCTGTCGTTTCTCAAATAATGGGAAAAAAATCAATCCATGAAAAATGGTAATACACAAGGCCGCACAAACACTTTTTTCCTACGGTGCAAAAAGTGGGTATAACTGATCTGTGGCCTGGGGGAAGGGGACTAAAGGGAACGGGTGTCTCCCTCCCCCTTGGCGAAAATTTGTAATTTCAGGAGGACGTATAGATATCAATGGTGCAATATTTGAGGGATTTCAGCTTTAAAAGGAAAACGAAAAGTAGTTGTGAATAGGTGCGGCAAAAGTCATTTTTGAGAGCGTGGTGGATATGATGTGAAGCATGACTTCAGCCATTGAACTCCGTTGTGGGAAGGGTTTATGGGATGGGAGGGTGTGTTATTGGTTATGAAACTTTTTTCATGACCAAACTGGCACGGTTTAAAAACGTTTTTAAGCCATTGATGATTGAAGCTACCTATAGCAACAACACCAACATTGTAACTATGCATAATCGCGCGTAGCGCGAGAATTTTAGAAAAGTAGGCTAGAACTACATCCTCATAGAGCTGTAAATGATTGGTGATGTGTACAGATATAGGCATGAAAATATTGATCTGCCTATTTGAAATTGTTTAAGTTCTATCATTACGATCACAGCTATTTCTTATATTTTTACTGCGTTTTCTCTGTATATTCTCAAAGTTGGAAACGGTGCACTTTGAAAATTTCTGGGGGTAATTGCCCGCCCCCCGCTGTGTACGGCCGTGGATATCATATTGAGCTGAGATAATACAAGAATCATACTGAATTATGCATCCCTTTTCATTTATTCTGCCTGCAATTCTCCCATATTCACCTTCTAGTATATCTCTGTTAGATTTGTCCATCACCCTGTCCATCACCCTGTCCATAGGATACATGTCCACTACTCAATTACACATTCCCTAGATCATACCATTTGTATCCAACCTAGGGTTACCATATTTATTTTCTAGCAAGTAGGACATAGATCACTGTCCTGATGTAGAGGTCTAAGGGTGTCCCCTTCCCTTTGGAAATTCTTCCGGTTTTCAGTGGTGTCTAGATGCAAAATGGTGCTGTATTTGTTCACGGACTCAAAAAATCTGGGGGGGGGGGCTGACGAATATCTGGGGGGGGGGGGGTAGGTCCCCCCCCCCGTGGCTACGCCGCTGATAATTATGGTAATAGGCCTGTAGCGTCAAGTTCCGCCATAACCGCGGTGTAATGAATGAAACGACTGGTTTCTTAATGAAATTCAGTCTGACCTCCGCTTCGACCTTTTTATCATCAGCTCTGAAAAGGTGAACATGTGAATACTTGTAAACCCCTTGAATTTCGAATGTAATATGCAGCTAAGACTCAGGAACTTTCCATAAAATCCGTCCTTTTACATCACGAAAGAAAGATGATCCATTTGTTATGATCTTAAATGCTTAAAATATCGAAAGAGATGAAAAAAATGTTTAGAATGTCGAACACAGTGTGTCACTAACGACAACGTTGGTTTACACATAGGCCTACTAGTACTAGCCTACCTTGCTCTAACGTTAGTCCAATCGACTAGGCTAGTTGTTTATATTAGGCCTAGGCTCTAGGCCTATAAGAGTACTACGGTAGTCCTCACTCCTCAGTAAAGGACTGTGGTGTTCGCCTACAGCTCACTATACACAGTCCTTACACCAACCTATCGAAATAGCGGGGGGATCGGCGTATGTGTGATGGTTGAAATTGTTTTTCTCCTCACAGCAAATTTTGAAAGTAGGCCTAGGGCCTAACTGTTAGGCCTAAAATCTTAATTTACTAGGCCTACCATGAATTTCCATCTCCAGATCTTACAAGTTACAGGAGTATTCCAGCAGTTTTTGATCACTGAGAATTTCTGGAAAGTGCCAAAATTGTGAAATCAAATCAGCAACTTTTTCGTGCCGTAAAATTTACTGTGCGACATTGGAACTTTGTTTAGGCATAGCCTAGCCTACATCAGTATGCTAATGAGCTACATCGTTACATCAGTAGGCCTATAGAACATTTGCAGAGGCAGCTGCGATGTGTATGAATAGGAACTAGGCTACAGCAATCAAATGTCGTGCGTGACGTCACCGTGTCACGCACACGGCATTCTGACGTCAACAATTATTTCGAACGCTACAGTAAATTTTAGGAAGTTGCAAAGTTGATGATTTTATTTCACATTTTCGGAACTTTTCAGAGGTTTAAAGTGACAAAAAACAACTGAAATATAAGTGTAAGATTTAGAAAGGAAAAGGTATGGTACTAAATAAAGACTTTAGGCCTTAGCTTTGCTTTAAGAAGAAAATCACTTTGACCAGCACTGTGCTGGTTGAAGACCCTGGGTTTTCAATGGGTCGATGTAGGGACCGTGTATAGGGAGCTATCCGTGACCAGCTATGCACGTGCCTTTACTGAGGACGAGTTTATACTAACGTTAGGCCCACAAGTTGTTACAAGGCCTTACGTTTGGGCCTAGCATATGGCTGGGGTAAGTTTGCCCTAGGCCTAACTAGAACGCGTACTAGAATGTGTACCAGTAGCATGAAACACATTTTTGGATTGTATTTTTCAGAACTCATCAAATTGTACATCAAGTCTTTTCCATATTCAGTACAAAGAGCAAGTCTTTCATACCACTTTGAAATAACCTAGCAAATGTTAAGATACCGGTGAACAAACATTTATGTGTTTCACACTATTGGTACATGATACTGTAGGGTAAACATGTGGGTTTCGTCCACATAAGTACAAAATTGATTGTAGACCTATCAGGGGTATGAAATATAATTACTTATTACTTTTGCATCAATTTAATTGACCACAGTACATGCCTGGTTTTTGTCTTCAAATTGCATCATTTTGAAAAAGTTTTTGAGGTTATAGGCCTACAAAGTGTGTTATCTGCATGTGTAACATGTGAAAGAGTTACAGTTGGACAAAGTTTGGTGAGAATATATTGTTATTTGATAGGGTTGTTACGATATGACGATATCGGCAAAAAATATCGATAAGGGATTTTGCTCCCGATATCGTTTATGATAACGCCTAAACGATATTTTGAAAATACATGCACGAAACATCCGCGTAGAATAATGACAGGTTGTCAAAGCTTTGTTTTACTTTTTTAAAGTGAGCATAAAAAGAGCGATATTAATGCGGAAGATTCAGTTAATAAACCTGCAAGATTTCACGCCAGATAAAGTGACCCAAAGAGCAGCATGTCGAGTGTGACGGGATCGCTGCATCATTAAGTGTAAAATGTTTGTACAGTATGTGCCTACATCTTGAGTTACGAGCCGAGGGACCGTGTGAAGTGTTACACGGGTATTTGACTATAGGCCTAACCGACGCCTTTCGACGTTCTCTAATTACCCATTTCCAAATTTACATCCCAACTCCTTAAAAATGTTGCTCAAGAAAAAAATCATTCCCAATTAATGACTTCTTCGTTGTTCTTTTTTCTTAAATCCCAACTTTAAAAAGAGAATAAAAAATGCGGTCATATTACCACACTCATTGTTCAGTATACAGCCGAAACTGAGCTTAGAAACCACTTCCCAAGCGAATCATTTGTGCTCACTGTCCGTGAAAAACATCGCAAGGTCATCGTTACGTAGAAGCTTGATGACAAGATTCTGGTCAGCTATTGGCTGTTCAATAGCCTAATTGGTTCGTGAAAACTGCCCAAAAGCAGGACTACCTTCATTAACTACCCCAAATATCCAAGTTTCCGTTTATCAAAATGTCAACCAGTTAAATTGTTAAAATGTTTTGTAAAACACGGACTTTTCCTTATTGCAATCCCCCTCCCGGAGTCCCTTCAAAAAGAAAAAACAAAAACAGCAACAGTTTATACTAGTATTCATGAAATTACATTTGCAGTGCCTATCGACTCCCCATCTTGTCAGTATTAGCATGGCCGTACGGCACTGTTTTTCTCAGGGAGGGCGGTGATTTTTGCCCGACTCAGACCTACTGTCCAATTTTCCGCCCGCTGACTGAGACAAAATATCTGCCCGATTTAGTCAGGTTTTTGGCAGTTGGGGGTGGCCGCCCCACAGCTCCCCCCCTCCCCCTTGGCCTGTACGGCCATGAGTATGAGATAAATCACATTTTCTTCTGGTTATAGCCCTACGAAGTGCAAAAAACAGTTGTCACATTCAGTAGGCTAGCATGAGCGCAAGAGCTCTGATAGTCTAAAGTAGTAGGCATAGCCTATACTGTACTAAACATCTCGAGTGTACTAATCCCAGACACCTCAATAAATGGTTTAAATTTGTCACTATAATGCTAATCAACTGAGTGCCATGTGTTACGTACTAAGATAGGGCTATTTATATTGTAAATATTCAGGAAAAGTTACGGCCCGAGCCATTATATTAAAACTAGCAAACACCAAAATGGCGCTCGTGCGAAGTTACGATAGAATGAAGGGTGGCCAAATTTAAACCGCAGGGCTACGTACGGAGAACAGCAGCCTACCGAAAAGCATAATAGAGACTTCCACAAAGGCAGTACTACACACGCCAGATTGGATGGGTGAAGGTTTACGTACATCATGCTTGAGTGTGTACTACGATCAGACCGAGCCGTATATAATATTCCTGGCTCTGCATGCAGGGAGATGCTGCTTTAGTTCTAGAGACATGCTTGCTGTGCTGTTAACACATGCACGTGCACGGCATTTCAAGGAAAGTTCCGCAATATTTACTGTAACACGTGCATGATAAGGGAAGCTCCCGAACTGTTAAAACAGATAGGACCTCGAGCTGTTTTGGCTTGCGATTGGTCAAAATTAACTTGCAAGAAGATGTCCCTAAAATAATCTGGGAAAGTTGCAGCTGGGACCCTGTGAAGTATTAAATTTCTTTGACTGCCATGACCGGTATTTTTTAGTTGTTGTTGTTTCATTTATCAGTAATTTTTGTTTAGAAATGAAACAAAACGATTTTTCTGGACATATTCCGAATGCCAAGCCTCTCTAAATACGATCTGATTTGAGGGTATTTGGGTTCAAAATACCAGTTAGACTTGGCGCTTATTTCTGACGCCGATCAGCGGTGATCTGTTCACCACTAATGTATAGTAGGCTCTCATCTTTTTTCTTATTTGGTATTTCTGGCTTTGTCTGCAAGTCACAGCAGAAAATAATGGTACACAGTGTTGGGGGAAATTTCTTACGTGGGCAGTCATTTGGTCACAAATTTTTCGGCACTGAGGCGGCCGTGCTGAGGTTCGTAGCACTACCGCGGCCGCTATGCATTGGCTGGAAGCAAAAACATTTGACATGGTGGCTTAGTAAACACAAGCCGGATTACACGATATCGCGATATCGTTTGGGAATTGAAGGCAAAGTTTTTGCGATATCGATATCCAAAATTTCATATCGCAACAACCCTATTATTTGAGAGTGTGAGAGATCCCTAGACATTATGGCTGGGAGATGTGAAAAAAATGCATACCCTGCTCAGGGGCTGTGTTGGAGGAGTGCAACAGGAACATACATCACTGTTCAAATGTTTCATTATTATAGACAGGTTGAGCATTATTGCATTGCTTTCTGGCCTTGTAATATCACTTTAACAGCATACTCAGCCTAGCTAGGTATAGCTAAGCAAAATTTTTAGTGCCCTGGGTCTGGAGGAGGGAGAAGGGGATTTCCTGGTCAGCATTAATAGACAGTGTTTTCTGTTCCCACTCTGAGTCAACAGCAAAATCTACTTCAAAGTTTGTGGAGTAACTGCACAATATTCTTATTAAGCTCTGTTCCAGAGAATCCAGACCAGTGTACTCTCCTGGTCATTAGGAGCCACCTGGTTTCAAGTCAAATCTTCTGGCCTCCCAGTTTCATAGCCTGTCCTCCTGGCTTTTTGTTCAGTTTGTGCTATTCCTGGAACAGTAACTGTAAACTTGTGTATTCCTTTTATCACAAGTATAATATCTAAATAATTTTGTGTACACAAAGATTCCAACTGTCCTGGTTTGACCAGGACTGTCCCTGTTTGGAGTACATTTTCCCAGTGTCCCGGTTTGCTCGCTATTTGTCCCGGTTACCAGAAAATGTTTTGAGCACTTACAAGTGGGACAGTGTATGTCCTGACTAGGGTCGGAAGGCCTGACGGTTCATATATTTTCATCCTTAATATGAGTGGAAATTCCTCTATGGGGACTCAAAATTTTGGCATGCTCAAGCTATTTGTTCCCTTCTTTACATTATATGCTTCAGTGTAAAGTAAACCTAATCCTTAGATGAAAGTACTGTAGTCCACATCATTTATCCGCAGAACATACAGTAGCCCAAGGGCAACGGGTGAGCCTACCTTAAGCATACATTTTCCATAATGGCATCCGGAATTCCCGACTTATCTCAATCCTTTTTTGGTTCGACAGGCACATATAAAGAGGACCTCGCACCTTCTTCCATTATAGGAAAAAAACTTGTGGAGAATTAAAAAAGAAAAATAGGAGAGAAAAACAGTAGCAAAAATGAAATCGTCACAGAATATGCCGAAGTTGGTAGGGTGAAGCACAGCGTAATTTTGGAACTGTCCCCGTTTGACGAGTCCAAGGGTTGAAATTTCTGTGTACACAACGTAGCCTAGGCCCATACTAGAAAGTTTGTGTGCTGTACACCACTGAATTACATAGCCCACAACACGCCAACTTATCTTACACCTCAGTCTTAGAAAGAATAATCCCAAACACATTACTGTTTGTTACCATACAGTAGGTCCTAATTTGTGTTTGGTCTAGGGGTTAGGCGTAGTGTTTTGCCACAGTGATATCATCATTGTGAACCACACGTTGGGTACAGCAAAGTTTAATGAATTTGGCAATCACTTCTTAAGCTAAAAAGTTTGGTGCAGTTTTGTATGCCACAGATCTGTATTAAACCTGTTGAACTTTCCAGTATCAGTCAAGACTTCATTACAGTGCTAGCCTACCTTTTAGATTTGGGTGACATACATGCACAATGTAGAATGCTGCAAAATTTTTCATGGGGAATATTTTACTCCCAGAAAAAAGTTTAGATGCTACTTTCACACAGTGTTGACAGGGACATAGTGCCAGGAATTTGTCATGGGGGAGGGGGGCAAAGCCCATAGACAGACTCTCAGAGCTCCATGCCACCATGGGTTTGCGTGGAGCGCAAGAAATTTTTGCCCCAAAAATGCCTCCTAGATTGCTTGAAATGGCACTTCCAGGGCCTGTTTACCGCATATAAAAAGCGGAAGCATTAGTAATATCGTAAATATAAACTTAAAAAATACCAAAAATATGCACAAGGGGGCTGCTGGGGCCTGAGTGTTGATGTTTTTATTCAATTCCTGTTTTGAGAGTAGAAATTCACACTGAGTGAGCTGTTAAGAAATGTTGTTGTTATATTTTCTTCTGTTTTTTTTTTTTTTTTCATTTTTTCGTTTTTTCACGTTTTTGATTTTCCAGGGCACTCCCCCCCCCCCACCCCCCGGATGCCCATGCCAACCAGTGCATTTTGGAAATAATTATCAAATTGCCAACATGGTTTTGTTATCAACAATCTCCACGTTACTGATTTGCATGACAAACACGCTCCGGCTGTGCACTACATTGGCCATCATCTATATACACAATAGCCAGTAACATACAATATCCAGTAACATACAATATCCAGTAACATGTTCTTACTACTCTCAGTTGGAAATTGCTACACATACTATTATCCCTCAGTCTCCCAATATAGGTTGACAGGTCTGCTGTATTGGAACTAGTATTTAGACCTACACTAGGTATAAATGCACTGCAGGAACTGGGTAATCCATGACTGGACCTGGAAATACAGTAACCTAAATAATAGCTAAGCTTACATTTAATATGCACCTGCAAAGATTTTCACTAACACAGGATAGGTATGTAAACCAGTACAGTATGTGCAGTAGAGAAGTAGTGAGCATTTCAGAGAAACAGTCACCATTAAATATCACTGACAACATGCAAAACTGAATGCCGTGTACAAAAACTTTGTAACTTTCTCACATTGATGTTAGGGTTTTTTCTGATACTTAGAGTAAGCCACACTTGAAACTTGAGATTTTAAGATCACCAAACATCGGCCACTCAGAAGCCAGAACACAGGTCAAGTGGTTATTCTCTTGTGCATTCAGGTCGGATGAAAACGGTCCACAAACTGGTTATCATTAATGTACTTTGTGCACATGCTTAGGGTAGTCATACATACAGTGTTTGGGCATCCTGTCCTCCGTCCGGCATTAATACTTGATGGAGGACATTGATTTGTCCTCCTGTGCGGGTCTGAGAGGTTAGAGCATTTGAAAACCCTTACAAATAACAACTGGAATAAACATGCATAAATTCATTCCTATTATGTATGTAATTACCATGTAGACATAATATATGGGTCTATACCAAAATATAAATGGTACTCATCGGTCACTTTCACAGATGACCATGTTATAATCTGTACCCACAGTCAATCTGATTTGCCAGCGCCTACAATCACGTAGTAGCTAGAACAGTTTTAGTGTTGGGCTCCAAGTGAAAAGTTAAACAACATTCAATTGTTGTAAAGAGTGGAGTATATTCTTGATTTACTGGCTGTGTATTGGGGTTCTGTAAAAGCAAAATGGGGAAAATATGGCAAAAGGCAGATTTTCCTTCTAAAACCAGTTGAAACCATCATGTTTATTTCAACTGGAAGGGAAGTTAGTATAGTCCTGGGCAGTACCAGGCTTAATTACAGTAAATCATGGGCACTAAAGAACATCCCGGGTGGCACTGCCCAGTGTCACCCACGGTAGCTACAACCCTGCCTACAATTTGTAGCAGTAACCTGACATGGTTGAAGATGATCATGCCCTTTTTTGGGGGGGAATTAGAAATAGTCACCCTACATACATAAGCTCCATCTTACTTTCTAGGCATTGCACAACTTACCTTGAATCTGGTATTTGGTACGTATACATGCTTGTGTGTCAAGGCAGACATGCATGTTGTATATACACAAGCGTTTGCTTACAGTGGAAACTCAACATCAATCATTGATACTGCCAGTGCATACTTTAAGCTTTTGTGTAACTGTATCTTTATATGGTGCAGCAGGTTCATTAATTTCTGTAATCCTGTTGTGGAAAATTAGACACCCTTCAGTCTATCAAAAACTGGACAAATGGCCCCAGTTTGGTGCTTACAAAGTTTAAGTCGTGTTACTCAGTTCATCACTTTTCAAAATGGATTCAGAGAGAAAATATTAAATTCATGCCAGGTGCGAATCTAGTTTCAGTGGTCTAGCTAATGCCCAATGCAAACATTTATGGTGTGCTGCTGTGCTAATGGCTTAGTTACAGTTTATGTGACAAGTGCAGTTGTCAGTCAAATGGGCATAGAAATGAAAAGAAACTTAAGTACACATGTATACTAGGGAGAATGAGGTGTTGTGTTTTCTTTTTAAAGGGCAGGACAATTTATGAATTGAAGGATTTCTTTGTTCTTTGTGTAGGATTCATCATGGTGAAGAACAACACTCATGGTGTGCGTCGTGGTACGCGTTACATGTTCTCAAAGCCTTTCAAGAAGGCAGGGACCGAACCACTCTCCACTTTCTTGAGGGTGTACAAAATTGGAGACCTTGTTGATATCAAGGTAAGCTCTTTCAGGGAGTGTCATGATTTTTGATTCCTTGCCGTAGGCAGGCAAGGAATCTATGCGATGGTGATGTCGTGTGTGTGTGTGTATGTGTGTGTGTGTGTATGTGTGTTTGTGACGCTGCTTGTAATCGCGATATCTCAAGATAGGATTGACCGACACTTTTCATATTTGGTATATAGATTTGTCATGTTGAGAGGAAGAACCCAATTGTTTTTGGAGGAGGTCGAAGGTCATTGGAGGTCACCAGAGGTCAAAAACCGAAAACCTTGTAATCGCGTTATCTCAAGATAGGGATGACCGACACTTTTCATATTTGGTATATAGATTTGTCATGTTGAGAGGAAGAACCCTATTGTTTTTGGTAGAGGTCAAAGGTCATCTGAGGTCACCATAGGTTAAACTGCGAAAACCTCGTACATGGCTTGTAATCGCGCTATCTCGAGATAGCGATGACCGACACTTTTCATATTTGGTATATAGATTTGTCATGTTGAGAGGAAGAAGCCTATTGTTTTTGGTGATAGTCAAAGGTCATTTGAGGTCACTGGAGGTAAAAAGCCGAAAAGCTCGTAATCGCGATATCTCAAGATAGGAATGACGGACACTTTTCATATTTGATGTATAGGTTTGTCATCTTGAGAGAAAGAATGCTATTGTTTTTGGTGGAGGTCAAAGGTCATTTGGGGTCACCAGAGGTCAAAGACCGAAAACCTTGAAATCACGATATCTCAGGATAGGAGTGGCCTGTATGGATTTGTCGTGTTGAGAGGAAGAACCCCATTGTTTTTGGTAGAGGTCAAAGGTCATCTGAGGTCACCAGAGGTCAAAAATCAAAAAACCTTGTAATCCCAATATTTCGAGTTAGGGATGACCGACACTTTTGATATTTGGTATATAGATTTGCCATGTTGAGAGGAAGAGGCGTATCGTTTTTGGTGAAGGTCAAAGGTCACTTGGGGTCACTGGACTTAAAAAGCCGAAAACCTCGTTAATCACAATATCTCAAGGTAGGAATGACAGACACTTTTCATATTTGGTATATAGACTTGTCATGTTGAGAGAAAGAATCCTACTTTTTTTGGTGGAGGTCAAAGGTCATTTGAGGTCACTATAGGTCAAAGACCGAAAACCTTGAAATCTCCATATGTCAAGATGGGAATGGCCTATATAGATTTGTCATGTTGAGAGGAAGAATCCTATTGTTTTCGGTAGAGGTCAAAGGTCATCTGAGGTCACCAGAGGTTAAACTTTGAAAACCTTGTAAACGGCTTGTAAACACGATATCTCCAGATAGCAATGACCGACACTTTTCTTATTTGGTACATAGATTTCTCATGTTGAGAGGAAGAAGCCTTTTGTATTTGGTGATGATCAAAAGTCATTTGAGGTCACTGGAGGTAAAAAGGTGAAAAGCTTGTAATCACGATATCTCAAGATAGGAATGACCAACACTTTTCATATTTGGTATATAGATTTGTCATGATGTAAGGAAGAACCCTATTGTTTTTGGTGGAGGTCAAAGGTCATCTTGGGTTACCAAAGGTAAAAAAGCAAAATTTTCCAAGAATTCCCAAGATTGTAATCTGGCATCACTGGGGTCAAAAAGCAACATTTCCCAAGAATTCCCAAGATTGTTAAATGGGGTCACCAGAGGTCAAAAAGCAAAATTTCCCAAAAATTCCCAAGATTGTCATATGGGGTCATCAGAGGTCAAAAAGCAAAATATCCCAAGAATTCCCAAGATTGTAATATGTCATCACTGGGGTCAAAAATCAACATTTCCCAAGAATTCCCAAGATCATCATCTGGAGTTATCAGAGGCCAAAAAGCAAAAGCAAAATTTCCCAAGAATTCCCAAGATTGTTATATGGGGTCACCAGAGGTCAAAAAGCAAAATATCCCAAGAATTCCCAAGATCATGATATGGGGTCACCAGAGGTCAAAAAGTGAAATTTCCCAAGAATTCCCAAGATTGTTATATGGGGTCACCAGAGGTCAAACAGCAAAATATCCCAAGTATTCCTAAGATTGTCATCTAGGGTCACTAGAGGTCAAAAAGCAAAATTTTCCAAGAATTTTCAAGATCCAAGATCCATTGGAGTTCAATCCCTTTCAAGACACTTCAGATTTTCTTTTTTGTTATATTTGGTGGGGTTCAAAGGTCATGTGAGGTCAGCAGAGGTCAGATTGTTAAAACATAAAATGATGTAGTCAAGAAAGATAAAATTTGAGGGATAAACCTCAGTGCAATAAAGCATTCCCATTCGGCAAGGAATCACTAAGCCTTTGGGCTTTCTGGTTATTAGTGCACGAACACTTAAATTCAGATGCAGACGTGGATACAACTGTTGAATGTATTATGTATGGTAGAAGAAGTCACTTGGACATGTCACAGTTTTGATTGTGTTGGGTTAATGAACCACACAAGGCCTCAATACGATGTTACTACCAGTCACAGGCCAGGTTGTCTGTACCTTGAAATTTTTGCCATCTTTTACCTTGGGGTGTGGGCAGCATCCTTGCTCAGTCCAGCACTGTGGATGATGTTAGATTTGGTGTAAGCCTTTATACTGTTCAATACCTTTTTTCCTTCCAGAACATAATTTTAAGATACTGTTTTTTGCATTGCAGTGAAAAAATTGTTGATGGTTATCTTGTAGTGTTATGTTCATTTAAGTAAAGGCACTCGTGTTGTTTTCAACTAATTCAAAAATGCATCTTAGATCTTGAAATTACAGTCTCAATTTTTGGTTTCGATGAAAAGAGAAACCTATGCGGTCATGATGGCGTGTGTATGTATGTGTGTATGTGCGTGTGTGTGTATGTGTGTATGTGTGTATGTGTGTGTGTGTGTGTGTTTGTGACACTTTGCTCGTTAACACGATATCTCAAGAAGGGAAACTCTGACAGTTTTCAAACTTGGTACATAGATGCCCCATATTGAAAGGAAGAACCCTATTGTTTTTGGTGGGGGTCAAAGGTCACCTGGGGTCACCAGGGGTCAAAACCTGAAAACATTGTTAACACAATATCTTGAGGTAGGAAGCTTGGATGAATTTCATACTTAGTATGTAGATGCGTTATGGTAAGAGGAAGAACCCTATCATTTTTGGTGGAGGTCAAAGGTCATCTGGGGTCACCGGGGGTCAAACCCTGAAAACTTTGTTAACACGATATCTCAAGAAGGGAAGCTCTTACAGTTCTCAAACTTGGTACATAGATGCCCCATATTAAGAAAAAGAACCCTTTCACTTTTGGTGGAGGTCAAAGGTCACCTGGGGTCACCGGGGGTCAAACTCTGAAAACCATGTTAACATGATATCTTAAGAAAGAAAGCTCTGACAGTTCTCAAATGTAGTACATGGATGCCCCATATTGAGAGGAAGCACCCTATTGTTTTTGGTGGAGGTCAAGGTCACCTGGGGTCACCTGGGGTCAAACCCTGAAAACATTGTTAACACAATATCTTGAGGTAGGAAGCTTGGATGAGTTTCATACTTTGTATGTAGATGCGTTACGGTAAGCGGAAGAACCCTATCATTTTTGGTGGAGGTCAAAGGTCATCTGGGGTCACCAGGGGTCAAAGCCTGAAAACTTTGTTAACACGATATCTCAAGAAAGGAACCTCTGACAGTTCTCAAACTTGGTACATGGATGCCCCATACTGAGAGGAAGAACCCTATTGTTTTTGGTGGAGGTCAAAGGTCACCTGGGGTCACCGGGGGTCAAACCCTGAAAACATTGTTAACACAATATCTTGAGGTAGGAAGCTTGGATGAATTTCATACTTATTATGTAGATGCGTTATGGTGAGAGGAAGAACCCTATCATTTTTGGTGGAGGTCAAAGGTCATCTGGGGTCACCGGGGGTCAAACTCTGAAAACCTTGTTAACACAATATCTCGAGGTAGGAAGCTTGGATAAATTTCATACCTTGTATTTAGATGCCTTATAGTAAGAGGAAGAACTCTATCATTTTTGGTGAGAGTCAAAAGTCATCTGGGGTCACCAGGGGGGTCAAACCCTGAGACAGAGCTCCCAACCAGCACGGACTTTCCATATTCAGTACGGAAAATCATTGTAAATATGGGAATACGGATTTTTCCTTGATAATCCAAATTTTGAATGAGTAAATAGGTCCTTTCACGAACTTTATTATTCTTTAGCCAACATATCAAAAGACTGAGAATAGACTACAGTATTTCACTTTTCTGTACAGTACTGTAGTGTATTTATTTGAGCCCAGTAATCTATGCTGTTATGTTATTGGTTAAATTTTTGTCAACAAGTTGATGTTAAACCAATCAGTAGATAGTTTGCAGCAGATCCATGAAATTCCATAAGCTACCATATCATTGGTTGATCAGTTGTAAACAGATCCACTTTCAACCAATCAAAAACTGTGTTAAAAGCTAGTTTCTGAGTGCAGTGACAGACTCCTGCCAAGGTCTGTTGAGCTGGCTGAGTAGCCCAACGTTAATGTTAGATTTGACTGTAACTGAATTGGAAAAATATCACCAAGAAATGGAATAATAAAAATTACAGCAGGAATATCACAGTATGTTGTAATATGGCTCCTCTTCAGAGTAGTATGAGTAACTTTAGTGGAAAATTTACCAGGCAGATCAAGCTTTAACGTAGGCCTAGGCCTAACAGTTAGGGCCTAGCCTAGGCCTAAGTGTTAACATAACATAACAGGTTAAAGGGCAAAGGAGGGCTAAGGCCCCATTAGATGCCCTGAAGTCCAAACAACCATAACTGAAAACAAAGAACCAACCAATACCAAACGAGCCCAGCACAATTAGATTCTACCGCACTTATGGAAGAACTTGTCAATGTTAACCTTAAAGCAGTGCACAGATGTGGAGTTAACTACCCACTCAGGCAGACTATTCCACTCGTTAACAACTCTATGAGAAAAGCTGAACTTCCTAATGTCGAGCCTTGCAAAATTCTTAACCAGCTTCTTACAATGGCCTCGAACCCGAGAATTACATTGAACCTTTAAATAATTGCAAGAGGACAAAGGATTCCTTTCAAAGAGAAATTTGTACACCTGAAGCATGTCCCCCCTAATCCTTCTCAACTCCAGGGTGGTAAGCCCAAGATGCTTAAGTCTAACATGATAAGGTAGGTGTCTCACCTCGGGTATAAGGCGAGTGGCTCTCCTCTGAACTTGCTCTAAAAGAAGCTTGTCTAAAAGAAGTGTTGTTACAGAACCAACAACAAACATTAGCCTACACACACAATAACGTTAGACTCAGTACATAAATCTAATGCAGAGTTCCAGGTTTATGGGCTAGGCCTAGACAAAGTCCTAGTCCTGTGACTAAGTCCTAGCCTAACTGCCACAGTACAGGCTAGCCTAATTGTAGTACAGTATGTATGGGCTGATATTACTTATTAGAGGTAGGCCTAGGTTACTGTAATAGCTATGGCCTAGGCTAGGGCTAGTCAAAGCAGTTATTGCCTGTCAAATGTTGGTACCCATCTTCTAAGTTTGTAGTATTTACAGAGAGATTTCTGTGACCAGCTGTGCATAGGCCTAGGCTAGGTTTAAATACTTATAGCTAGGCCTAGGCTAGACCTAGGCTAATGTTACTTAGGGCCTTGCCAAGTATTTAGCATAGCCTCTAGGCTATACTGTAACGTTAGGCCTTGGGAATACTTGGGATATTTTGCATTTTGTCCTTTGGTGACCCTGATGACTATCTTGGGAATTCTTGGGAAATTTTGCTTTTTGACCTCTCGTAACCCCAGATGATGATCTTGGGAATTCTTGGGAAATTTTGACCAGTGACTGAAAGATATGGGACATCATGGCATTATTTGGAATAGAACATATATCATCGAAACCTCAATGCATTTTTGCATTCTGGTTTATGTTCCGACGGAAATCGAAAATCTTCCGGAAAACCGGTTTTACCTATGCAGGAAAAATATCCCCCAAAAGTTGCATACAAAATAAAGCTTGAACTCCTCTGGGTGTCCTTTTTCTCATTTTTGGTTTCGATGATAAGAGAAACCTATGCAGTCATGATGGCGTGTGTATGTATGTGTGTATGTGCGTGTGTGTGTGTGTGTGTTTGTGACACTTTGCTTGTTAACACGATATCTCAAGAAGGGAAACTCTGACAGTTTTCAAACTTGGTACATAGATGCCCCATATTGAGAGGAAAAACCCTATTGTTTTTGGTAGGGGTCAAAGGTCACCTGGGGTCACTGGGGGTCAAACTCTGAAAACATTGTTAACACAATATCTCGAGGTAGGAAGCTCGGATGAATTTCATACTTAGTGTGTAGATGCGTTATGGTAAGAGGGAGAACCCTATCATTTTTGGTGGGGTTCAAAGGTCATCTGGGGTCACCGGGGGTCAAACCCTGAAAACCTTGTTAACACGATGTCTCGATGTAGAAAGCTTGGATAAATTTGATATTTTGTATGTAGATGCCTTATAGTAAGAGGAATATTCCTATCATTTTCGGTGGGGTTCAAAGGTCATCTGGGGTCACTGGGGGTCAAACCCTCAAAACCTTGTTAACACAATATCTCAATGTAGGAAGCTTGGATAAATTTGATTCTTTGTATGTAGATGCCTTATAGTAAGAGGAAGAATCTCATCATTTTTAGTGGAGGTCAAAAGTCATTTGGGGTCACTGGGGGTTAAGCTCTGAAAATCTTGTCAACACGATATCTCCACGTACGAAGCTTGGATAGATTTCATACATGGTAAATTGATGTGTTATAGTGAGAAGATGTACCCCACTGTTTTTGGTGGAGTTCAAAGGTCATCTAGGGTGGCCGAGGGTCAAACACTAAAAACCTTGTTAACACAGTATCTCAAGGGAGAAAGCTTGGATAGATTTTATACGTACGATGTGGATGCATTGTGGTGAGAATATGAACGCAATCATTTTTGGTGGAGGTCAAAGGTCATCTTGGGTCAACGTGGGCCAAACACTGAAAAGCTTGTTAACACGTATCTCCAGGTAGGAAGCCTGGGTAGATTTCATACTTACAGTACTATGTGGATGTGTTATGGTGAAAAGATGGACCCTATTGTTTTTGGTGAAGGTCAAAGGCCATCTGGGGTCACCAGAGGTAAAAAAGCAAAATTTCCCAAGAATTCCCAAGAGTTTTATATGGGTTCAGCAGAGGTCAAAGAGCAAAATTTTCCAAGATTTCCCAAGATCGTCATCTGGGGTCACCAGAGGTCAAACAGCAAATTTCCCAAGAATTCCCAAATTTAAATAAGAACACAAAACTTTATTTTTCCAACATGTTAAGATAGCATTTTGACCATTGACTGAAAGATATGGGACATCATGGCATTATTTGGTTGGAATAGAACATATATCATCGAAACCTCAATGCATTTTTGCATTCTGGTTTTTTTTTTTCTTTTTTTTGCATGGAACAGTGTGCCCTGAAAGGTTTATTTGGTTTGGGGTGTGTGTGTGTAAATGATGTTACATTGGAATGATTCAGAAAATTACAAATTAAGCCAGTGCAAATCATTCTTTATGAATCTTTTTCATTTGCCATGATTATCAGTAATGTGTGATCAGTTTTGAACCTGTTACAACAGTTACAGTGCTTGCCCCAGTAGTGGAAGTTTCAAAGTGATCTATTATTTGGCAGAATAATTTATTCCCTAGTAGAGACCATATTTAATTTAATAGTTGAGATTGCTATAGTCTAAAGTGTGTTTTGTTAGAACAGTATCTCATACATAGAGAAGCAGCACATAATATAACCTTTGTCAGTGTTTCCCTTTAATGATAAACATTGCTACCCAGCATGCTTTGTAGAAAGTGTTCTCCATAGTATGAGTCTGTACTTGTTGCTTTCTTTCCTTCATGCAAACTAGTAGAATGTCTGTTTGCCTTTGAAGCACTTTGTGGGAAATATGCCACACTGTTATCATAACCTGTTCTAGATATGTCACAAAAAAGTTTCTGGTATACTGTCACCCTCTTTCCCTTGCATTTGCTTAGTCTATGTATCTCCTGAACCAGCTATGGCAGGAACCGCATTTACATATACATTTAAACAGAAAGGTTATTTGGTTATTTTCGTAGGCAAATGGAGCCTTCCAAAAAGGTATGCCATACAAGGTGTATCATGGTCGTACTGGAAGAGTGTTCAATGTAACTCAGCATGCTGTTGGTGTGATTGTCAACAAACAAGTCAGGTAAGGTTCAAATTATGAGAAACTCTTTGGTCTCTCAAGACTTGTGTAGTGTTTGTATGTGGTCAACTTGTAGGAACTGAAGTGTAGACCTTTGTGTAACTGTAAATGTTTTTCTGCTTTTTCTTATTAATTAGCATCTACAGTGACAACTCCCTGGTCAGTACTGATTAAGTTAGCAGGATTGACATCTCTGAACAAGGGCTGCAGACAATGAAAGCCATAGGCATAAGAAGCTGTTCTTGACTGGGAGGGGGGTGCTGAGCGTATTTTTCGGACCGTCCTGGGGTAGGGGCTTATAGTATACCTGAAGGTCCTTAGATGCAATTTGGGCAAATTTGAAGGAAATTACAGCAATGTTTTGACATATCTTACAGAGGAACAAATAAGGGGTTTTTGACCTTGAATTGAAAGGGGGCAGAAGCGTACTTCTGTCCCACCACATGTTTGACTGGAAAGGCTAGCACCCTTCCAGCCCTGCCCCTTCCTGCTTCCTACACCTATGGAAGGTGTATATATCTCATTACTAGTAACATTTGTCACATGGCAAACCCAGCCTGTGACCATGGCTTTTCATTTTATGTTATTGGAGTTTGGTCTGCCATATTTAATGTGATCTTTGATTTTTGAGTGAGACACAGTGACTTGTTGCATTTAATTAGGTGGTGGAAAAGTTGAAAAACAGAGCCATTTCCCCGAAAGGAAAGTTTACAGATTAAATCCCATTGGCTTTATTTTTATTATACCAATCCATGATAATGTAAATGCACAAGTGAGTTAGTGTGGCACTTTAGTAAATTGATGTATAAAATCAAAATTTCAAGAGTTCATATGCAGGGCTATTCCTGGGATTTTTGTAGTGCAGGTACACTTTGATGGACATCCTGGGAAGGAGTGTAAGCAGAGGTGGGAAATCTTTTTCCTACAACAGCCATTTTGATAACCATAGTACCACTTGCAGGCCAATGGCAGGGAATACTTTAGTATTCAGATTTTTGTGTAGCAAAATATGCTCTGCCATAATCCTACTTAGAGGACATGGTCAGTTTCCTCTTTTACTATCAAAGTTAGGTCTAACCTCATTTGTGTATCTTGCAGACCACTTTACATTTGTCAATAGAGGATTGCAGTAAAATAAGTCCTACAAACTGTAGGTCATTGTTTATATTCTGTTGCACAGCAGAAATTGAAAAGAATGAGTTTTTTCCTAAGATAGATCACCAGGAAGCTTTTCAGGGTAGCTAGATAATTTGCATAAAAATACCAACAAATTTGGAATTAACTTCATCATCAGTTTTTAACTTGTGGTGTGACTTTGGTCATGTGCTAATTTTGGATCAGCTTGAGATACCCTTGAAAAAAGTACACGGTCACCACATATGCCAGTGTATTGCCTGTTGTCTCGTGCATGCCTTATGTATGGTAGGCTTGGACTCAACTGGGGACTATTCAAATCCACGTTTTTGACTCCTGGTCTTTGTAGACCCCAGCAAACCTGGTGCCATTTTGCTATTATGAGGAGCTTTTCTTGTAAATTCATTTAAGTGCAAATTATGTGGGATGTTTGGCATGATGACAATTCGTGACAATACCCAGGTATGACAAGTAACAAAATGTACATACGTGTGAAATGAGCTCACAAACCCATGTCAGCATGCACAAATCAAGAAAATTTGTGCGCACATGCCAAGGAAAAAGCCCATTCACCCATTGAAACAGTAACTTTAGTTTAGGATTTAATAAGTTGGGGAATATTTGGAGAGGCTTTGTATGAAAATGAGAGAGTCAAGCTGGTCATACACAGTTGAAACAAGCCAGGCACTAACTCTCAGGAACCACGAGGTTAAAAATAGCCTGGTGGCTGGATAATGAAAGGCTTGGTCTCAAGCAATATTACAATGTGTACTAAGTATTTGATTTAGTGAATAACATTTTTTTTATTTTTATCTTTTTGAAAATGTAGGAATAAGATTATTCCAAAGAAGATCAATGTTCGTGTTGAACACATCAAACCCTCAAAGTGCAGAGAGAACTTTGTACGCAGAGTGAAAGAAAATGAAAGGCTCCGCAAGGAAGCAAAAGAAAGGGGTGTTCAGGTCACCCTCAAGAGACAGGTAGGTGTGCCATGTCAACAGAATTTCCTCAGCATCTGCTTTGTATGAAAATACCAAAATATTCAACTTTCCCCTATCCCTTTTCTTTGTTTAACCTGAATTTGTCACTAAATAAGCTGTTTACATTAGCAGGAATAACCTCAAACTTTGAAAACCCTCTCAGTTTGGTTAACTTTGGTGTAAGGTAGTCACTTGTGTTTGGTAGCATAACAAGAAGTCATGTTATTCTTGTTGTTTGCAGTGAAAATACTCACCATGACCAAGTAAGTCTTGCCAGGAGTGGCACTGCCCTGTTGTTATGTAACTCCTATGTGAGAAGTCTGTTAGATTTGCAAATCTTTGAACTATGGAGAAGAATGAAATTTTTGTAACTTCAAAACTTTGTAATAAAAATATAATTGCAGTGTAACCATACATCACGGTGTTAATCTTGTTTCATAACTTCAGTCCTGTATTTAAGTACATTACAAAATGAAGATAAACTTCACTCTCTTTTCATTGCAGCCCGCACAGCCCAGGAAAGGACACTTTGTACGCGGCAAGGACATTGTACCAGAAGTGCTGGAGCCCATAGCATATGAATTCATTGCCTAGAACATCTTTTCAGAATCTTTGAAATAAATGTGGCGGTTAACAGTTTAAAGCTGTATCTTTCTTTTCATTTTCCTTTTAGTGTGTTCTATTTTTGTTTTTTGTTGTCAAACCAGGGAGTTGCTATTTGACTGGAGATTTGTCTTCAAAAATTTTATGAACCTTGTCCTTAAATCTACCTCAGGACACACAATCCTGCCTTTGCAAACTCTTTGAATTTTAACCAAGGACAGGCTCCCCAGGGGACCTGTAAAATATCCTTTGAAGACAAGGATGTATCCGACAGCTCCAAACGCCCTCTATCAGTTGAGCTGGTTTTGAAACCATTGCTCTGTACAGAAATCGATGATCTAATGGGACTCTCCCTATTTTTATACCATGCGCAGTAGAAAATAAGTGAGGTGTTACAGTTGTAATATATGTGCAGTTCAAGCTTGGACATAAATCTATCGATGGGTAAGTTCCTTTTCTTTCAGAGTTTTTTCTAAGTTAAGTTTTCCTCCGTTTTTGTTGAACCCTAAAAATCGTATTGTGACAAAACTTGGTGGTCAAACTGCAATTTCGGGGCCTCAGATTTGAGTATTTTCGTGCTTTTCCGCAATGAATCGCATTTTCTGAACGTACTGTGTAGGTAGCTATGTTTGTATACGTACATTCCACGAAGAGAAAAAACGTGGCACCAAGCGCCAATTTACCGAAAAGAGCATTTTTCGGGGCCTAGATTTTGCAAAATTTCCATTTGTTTCTATGGTTACTGAAGTTGACGAATTTTGGCGCGTTTTTGCTGAGCGGAACTAACGGAAATTTTAACGTTACTTTTAGTCCATAATGCCATATACCAATTCTGCGAAATCTTTATCGGGATGGAAAAATAACCTTTTTTCAGTTCAGCACCGTTATTATTTTAGGTAGAAATGTGAATTGGCAATAATTTAAGTGATTTATGTTGATTTTGTGGTCTTTGCTGCTTTTATTTTTAGTTCTTGTTGTCTTTACGGCAAGTGTTTGTTCTATATACATTAGTGTGTGCAGTCAAAGCATGCAGCTTGTATTACGCGGCTATGGCAAAACCTGATCAGGGTAACCCAGACTGTAGTTAACATTCGACTGTATGAGGTGATTAGACCATTATGTATACATGTTCTCACATCGAGATTACTCTTACTAGGCTAGTTGCTGTTTACACGGAGAGCCGAAGCTAGCGCTGTAGTACAGTGTGTGCGGTGTATGCAAATTAGCTACCACACACGGAGGTTTATTGCACCTAGCTGTTTTGATCAGAGTGTTATGTTACATGTCGGTAACTTGGTGACTTCAAAGAGATTGTGAAGACAAATCTCCAGTCAAATAGCAACTCCCTGGTCAAACTTACCATGGCAGGAAGTACTGAACACTTAATTTGCCATTTTGCTTCAATACTTCTCATTTTGGGGAAAAAAAACCCCAGTCATCTATGTTTTCTTGGAAGGATGGCTGCTTGTTCTTCTAAGTATTGTAATGTGGCAAACAGAATTTTTACAATTTAGGCCAAGTAAAAAAGCAGTTGATCGTCCGGACTTTCTAAAAAAACGCAGCATGCAGGATGTTTTTATTTTTTATTTTTAATTCAAAATGGCCTCCTGTTTCTGTAAAAAGTCGCTGTTGTAGCTCCGTAATGCACAGAGACAATATACACATCCTACATACACAATATAATGATCACTTGGAGACAATATTAGATAATTTTGTGTCCTTCAATTTACAGAACCTGATATTATTTCATACGGTAACTTATTATGTTCAAATTTCCTATAAAAAATATAAATCTACAAGTTACAATTTTCAGAAATAAAAACATTATTAATGCAGTGGCAAGAAAGGATGCGGGCGGGGACAATCAACTGTTATTTTTTTTTTTCACTTGACCTTATCAAAGACTTTTTCTTATTTTCAAGGGGTAGGCCTCAGTTGCAGAAGTGAAAGTCACCTCTGTATCTGTTAAATTCAGACACACAAAATTAGAACAATTTAAAAATTTTGAAGTACCTTTTACTAAAATTTGTTTTTTACTAAAATCTTTGGCTGGATGCTTAAGGTCAAAAATCATATATTACCCTGAAGAACTTCTACAACCACTGATGGGACATAACGGCCTAAAGTGATCCTCTGAGCCATCAGACATACTAGCTCGGTCATGCATGGCCCTGTTTGAGATTAGCTGAAAAGAGCAGATGCCATACGTAAGTAATTGGTTGTGTTAAAAAAGATAGTATGATCTCACTTTCACCCTGTCTTCCATTGAGATTATAGAAGGATTAGTGGAATACAGTGGCTGCTGGTAGTTACTTCCAGTGATATGAAGCACTTAATCGTGACAAACTTCACCAGTTATACAATTCCCTTGGTAGGACATGAAATCATATGATTTGGGGAGAACAAAGACTAAACCTGTAACTGTAAGAGAAAATTTCAACCCAGACATTTCCAATTCTTCCAACTAGGTTACTTCTAGCCCTTCCCAAATCTGTTTTAATCCCTTCCCTGTGCAGACACAAAGCTAGTTAATTGCTTAAGGCCATATCCTGGTGAGCATACAAGGCCCTGATGTGTTATCGGAAAACACTGTGCTTGCTGTTCAATGTGAGCTACTCTGCATCTTTTGAATTTTCTGACTCTGATGTCAATCAGAAAGCAGTCATAAATTGAGAATTTTGGCTTCCCCCAATGAAAATGTACTTGGGGGTGACACTGGTGTCAGTGGCGTAGCCAGGGGGGGACAGGGGGGGCGAGTTGCCCCCTCTGGAAAATCTTGGGGGAAATTTTGAAAGTGAATATATGGTGAAATTTGAGCATGATCTGGTAAAATTTTAAATTTCTCAACCAGTACACTTTACTTATTTACATGGGCGTCAATCCTGGGGGACGGGGGACTTGCATTTCGATGGGTGGGGGACACAATATCAATGCCCCCCCCCCATATTTGCATAAAAGAGTAGTGTCGTGTCCCTATTTGACTGGCTTTTTGAGTGGCATGTAGGGTTTGTTGGGCAATTGTAAAGTGTCTTCATGCAGATTCTGAATGTAGATTTCAACAGGGAAATCTTATTTAATGACAAAATTTCGGCATGCTTCGCACGTGCGTCACGGTTTGCACTCCTCATGACCATTAAAAAGGTAATTATACATGGAACTATTCTGATCACAACACTTTCCAAAAACAAACATACATCTCCAAACATCTGTAGGGGCTTCGCATCAATATGGGATCATTCAATCAGTGGCAGAGGGGAGGGCCATTCGGCCATGCCCACCCTCACTGATGCCTATTTTTTTAGTTCCTAAAAATACGTAAATTTTTTAACACAAATTTTACTTCAAAAGGTAACGTATGTGGCACCAGATTTCACATAAGGACACCTAATTTTTCAAAAAATTTCTTAGACCCCTCCCCCAGGCCAGCGGTCACACAACATACTGCATGTCCCCCTTGAGAGAAATCCTGGGCACGCCACTTCATTCAGTCTAATTTGTAGCATGATGTGGAAGGTTGAAAGTACGTTGTTGCCGTTAAACACTTTTCAGAAATTTTTACCGAGCGCTTCGCTGAAGTTATTATCGGTATAGATGGTGATTGTTAATACACTCACGACTATAAAGCATTCTGAAAACGCACTTGCTAATCCTTCACACCTTTGCTATACTACGATCAGCTCCAAAAATATCCCAAAGATAGCACCATTTTGCATCTAAGCAACCTTAAATTAACAAAAATTTCTCAAAAGGGGAGGGCTACCCCCTCCCCTTAGACCCCTCCCCCAGGATGACACCTTTACATAGTGACAAAGGAAGGAATCCACTGCCTTATACAAACGCAGGGTGAATAAAAAAGGGGCAATTTACGCGCCGCCACTGCAGTTAGTAAAAACATCCAGCCAGTCGGAAAAATTAGAATTCACTAAATTATGGACATTTTCCAGCCATGTACGATCAGCTCAAAAAAATATCCCAAAGATAGCACCGTTTTGCACCTAAGCAGCCTTAAATTAACAACAATTTCTCAAAGGGGAGTGGGACTCCCCTTCCCCTTAGACCCCTCCCCCAGGACGACACATTTATGTAGTGACAAAGGAAGGATCCCAATGCTGTATACAAAACGCAGAGCGCATAACAAAGTGCAATTTAAACGCCTCCACTCAGGTGGAAAAAAACGTCCAGCCGGTCGGAATTTGGAACCTTCACACCCCCAAATATATCACCCTAGCAACGGGCCTGGTCGGGTCCATGATCTCTGACAATGATCCACGCTGCGAAGCGGTTGTTTCAGCTATTTTGGGACATGATGAAAATAACATCTTGAAGTAATTCCGTGGACTCCGTGTATTTCACCTGGCAGATCAACTATGATGGTCATGTTAACTTTGAAATGATAATTCTTATTAGAATAGGACAACTTCAGTCATCATAAGGGGGGGGGGGGAGGAAAGAGCCTATAGGAAAACGCCCCCTCTTCAGAACCAAAGGGAAAAAAAAAGCACCCGGACAAAATTTGGACGTGCGGAGAACACTGATTATTTGGAAGCAGATCACTAATTGGGGGAAATCTTGGTGCTCTTGCCCCCCCCCCCCCCCGACAAAAAACCTGGCTACGCCACTGACTGGTGTCTGTCTTTAAGCACTGGCATAGCAAGCAGGTGGACAATGTCCAGGGGCCCCAAGGGTTTGGGGACCCCAACCAAATGTGCAAAAAAAGAAAATTCACAAAAACCGTAACTCTGCCTTACCGTCTAATCATCCAGTACTAACCCGAAAGGAATCACAAAGGTATCAATAAACGCAGAACTGCCTTTGAAGAAGCAGGCAAGAATGGGATACAGAATTGAACCCAGACCTTGTGCATGCAAGGTCTTTCTCTTACCCCATACCTCCCCATGGAGATTGGAGGGGTCTTAGAACCAGAATGCAAAAATGCATTGAGGTTTCGATGATATATGTTCTATTCCAAATAATGCCATGATGTCCCATGTCTTTCAGTCGCTGGTCAAGTGCTATCTTAACATGTTGGAAAAATAATTTTAAGTTCATATTTGATCTTGGGAATTCCTGCGAAATTTTGCTTTTTGCCTTCTGGTGAACTCATGAGACGATCTTGGGAATTCTTAAACTTTTGCTTTTTGACCCCAGATGACCTTTGACCTCCATCAAAAATGATAGGGTTCTTCCTCTTACCATAATGCATGTACATACTAAGTATGAAATTTATTCAAGCTTCCTATCTTGAGATATCATGTTAAAAACATTTTCAGTGTTTGACCCCCGGTGACCCTAAATGACCTTTGACCTCCACCAAACATGATAGCATTCATCTTCCCACCATAACACATCCACATACTACCTATGAAATCTATCCAAGCTTCCTATCTTGAGATATCGTGTCAACATGGTTTTCAGAGTTTGACCTCCGGTGACCCCAGATGACCTTTCACCGCCACCAAAAATGATTGGGTTCTTTCTCTTACCATAACACATCTACATACTAAGTATGAAATTTATCCAAGCTTCCTAACTTGAGATATCATGTTAACAAGGTTTTCAGCAATCGACCCCCGGTGACCCCAGATGACCTTTGACCTCCACCCAAAACAATAAGGCTCTTCCTCTTACCATAACGCATCTACATACTAAGTATGAAATTTATCCAAGCTTCCTATCTTGAGATATTGTGTTAACAAGGTTTTCAGAGTTTGACCTCCGGTGACCCCAGATGACCTTTGACCTCCAAAAAAAATAGGGTTCTTTTATCATAACGCATCTACATACGAAGTATGGAATTTATCCAAGCTTCCTACCTTGAGATATCGTGTTAACAAGGTTTTCAGCATTCGACCCCCGGTGACCTTTGACCTCCACCAAAAATGGTAGGGTTCTTCCTCTTACCATAACACATCTACATACTACGTATGAAATTTATCCAGGCTTCCTAACTTGAGATATCTTGTTAACAAGGTTTTCAGCATTCGACCCCCGGTGACCCCAGATGACCTTTGACCTCCACCAAAAATGGTAGGGTTCTTCCTCTTATCATTACACATCTACATACTACGTATGAAATTTATCCAAGCTTCCTAACTTGAGATATCATCAGCATTCGACCCCGGTGACCCCAGATGACCTTTGACCTCCACCAAAAATGATAGGTTCTTTCTCTTACCATAACGCATCTACATACTAAGTATGAAATTTATCCAAGCTTCCTACCTTGAGATATCATGTGAACAAGGTTTTCAGAGTTTGACCTCCGGTGACCCCAGATGACCTTTGACCTCCACCACAAACGATAGTGTTCTTCCTCTTACCATAACGCATCTACATACTAAGTATGAAATTTATCCAAGCTTCCTAACTTGAGATATCGTGTTAACAAGGTTTTCAGCATTCGACCCCCGGTGACCCCAGATGACCTTTGACCTCCATCAAAAATGATAGGGTTCTTCCCCTTACCATAATGCATCTACATACTAAGTATGAAATTTATCCAAGCTTCCTATCTTGAGATATCGTGTGAACAAGGTTTTCCAAGTTTGACCTCCGGTGACCCCAGATGACCTTTGACCTCCACCACAAACGATAGGGTCCTTCCTCTTACCATAACGCATCTACATACTAAGTATGAAATTTATCCAAGCTTCCTAACTTGAGATAACGTGTTAACAAGGTTTTCAGAGTTTGACCTCCGGTGACCCCAGATGACCTTTGACCTCCATCAAAAACGATAGGGTTCTTCCTCTTACCATAACGCATCTACATACTAAGTATGAAATTTATCCAAGCTTCCTATCTCGAGATATCGTGTTAACAAGGTTTTCGGAGTTTGACCCCCTGTGACCCCAGATGACCTTTGACCCCCACCAAAAACAATAGGGTTCTTCCTCTCAATATGGGGCATCTATGTACCAAGTTTGAGAACTGTCAGAGTTTCCCTTCTTGAGATATCGTGTTAACGAGCAGCGTCACAAACACATACACACACACATACACACACACACGCACACACGCACATACATACACACATACGCCATCACGAATGCATTGGTTTCTCTTATCATCCAAACCAAAAATGGGTTTATGACACCATTGGTTTGGGGCTCCTCACTGTCTCTTGTCCATGGGCCGCCAAGGGTCTTGCTATGTAAGCATTATTCTTTGGTCATAATGGCCCTTTGAGAATAATACACACATCAGTGAAATGGGAACTACATATGCCTGCCAACAGGTACCTAGATGGAATACTCCTGGTTGTTGGTCATAGTCAAAACATACAATCAATGCTACTGCAGAAAATGAATGGACACTGATTGGATGACATCAAGATACAGCTGCTTTGCAGGAAACCAGATAATGGTGTGCTTGGATCAGCAAACTATGCCCCACAGTCCAGGTCTGGCTTGCCAATGGGATCCATCCAACAAGCTGTGCTGAATATATTTTTAGAAGGAAAGAATCTTTTACACCATACACAATTGGTCAACTATTAAAAATCAAAATGAAACATACCTACATAACTCAAATGACACCCAGTAAATGTCAGTATCTACCTTGGCTCCTCAGTGTGGTCCTATAGTCCTTGCTAGTGATCTATTTCATATCAATGGCATTGATGCCAGTTGTTAAAGTTAACATTGACAATGCGGTTGATATATCATCTTTTTCATTGTACTGGTAGATACTAGATAGCACTGCAACATTATGAATTTATGCAATACTGATGGTTTGAGAAGGAAAGTTGCCCCTTCCTCAGCACCCCTCCCCTGCTTTTTTTATGCTCTGTTCCCATGTCTCAGATAGGTAATCTGTCCTGCACTCATGAAAAGATGGCAATGCCCGATATAAAAGGACAGCCTAGTTCATTTGACTACTGCCTTTTTGGCAGACCTGTAGCCAGACAAGGTACTGAAGGGGGGGCAAAAAATTTTCCAGAAGGGGCAAAACATACGAAAATGCATTACAGCAATGCTAATTTTCTATCTTCGGGAAGGGGGGGGCAAAAAATTTTCAAAGGCCCCCTCCCCTGACTATGGGCCTGCTTTCCAGAAATGGTGGCTGTATTCAAATACTTTGACAAAAATCCCTCTCCCCTCCTAACAAGTATACTAAGTCTACTTTGGGGTTCCTGTGGGCCTCCTTTTTTTGTTACAATTGCATACGAGGGGAGAGGGCAATTTTCACACTTTCGTTATCTTCTGGGCCCTCCAACGTCTTTCTTGGGTTGATTTTGATTTATCACCTGTTTCCCAATGTACCCAGTGTATTTTGACTTCTTTTGACTTTCAATTACGAAGTTGATATTTATGAAATTCTGTGTAGGCCTATGCTGCATGAGACAAGCTAATGGTTACACCAATGTCAACAATGAAGAGAAAGAGGCAGATCAACTTTATAACTATATTATATGAAAATTATCATAAAACTTCTCTGTACAGTCAATTATATAAACCAATTGGAAGTAAAAGTTTAACATAAACATCTGAAACCAACTTGTCATTAATCATTTTCCCTCAATCTACCTTTGAGGTCTGTAACACAGCCCATGAAAATAATGCCAAGATCTTAGCTGTAGGGATAAAATTTCATGTTAATGACCCATTCATGGTTCAATGACACCCTACTACCAAACAATGCAGACTAGGATAAATGATTAAATGAGACACCATTTTGTGGCTAGAGGAGCCTTAAAAGATACAATTAAGAATCATTTTTTTCTGACAAAGAACTGTAAACAGGAAATGGCATAAGATAACTTGACAGGTTGTACCTAATATACGATCGTATGGAACGTCCTGAGAGGCACATTCACGCATGGCTACATCGGTATTTCACAATGGGTATGGGATGACTGCAGTTATCCTTTTACCAAACTAAATGAGAGAGGTTTAAGAAGAGCCATACAGGAGAGTGTAGACTAATCTACGGACCAGGGTGTTCGATTGATCAGGATGAATACAAACAACTATTGCAACAAAAATGATTTACTTGACTGAAATGTATGTAAACATAATATAACAAAAAAAAATATAGCATCACCTTTAGAAGACAAAAGTTAACTTTTATAAATTCAACAAAACTGCTGAAGACATAAATCATAATGTATGAAGTAATCTGGGTAAGTATTCAGGGCTTGGGATAAGGTTCACAAAGGGTACTACCAAATATGAAAACTGGAACTGGGATAAGGCATCAACCACTATTAACAGTATTGCCTGAATATCTTTTGAAGGTCAAGGAGGCTTTTCACCATCAAAACCATCTGAGTTACATCTTGTTTAATTGCACTGGACACATAAAGGATGTAACTGGTTTATTTAAAGGGGGCTGTAGTACCAGCCCAAAGTGAGAATATGATCATATCTCTAAATAAAATTGGTGACTGTTCTTTCACTGACATTAATTCAAGCAGTAAGTTTCACTAGTATGGTTAGTCAATGACTTGTGCACTCAGTCATCAGTTGTATTTTCAAGCTCACAAACAGTATGATTATGTGGATGTAGCCTTGAGCAAATTTAAAACTTGGTGCAAGCTACTGTAACTTTATCTGGGAGTGTACTAGACAGGTGTTTTTTGTTTAAAGGAGGGGTTAGAAGCAAACTTAGCAGGGAGAATTTTCACAGTCTGGGGTGAGATTTTAAGAGTCTTTTAACTAAGCCCATTTATCTAAATCCTGACCACCCATCTGTTAGCATGAAACCACTCCTGCATTCACAAAACTTGGTCACAATTTTCAGCATGTATTTTGGGTAGCAGTGCAATTCATTCAATTTACAGAACATGATTCAGGGAGGCATAAAGAAACTATCAAAGCCGTATGGTACCCAATCCTATGTATAGATGAGGCCTCTGCTACTGACAGTTTAGTTTAAATACCAAAGGATCCTATGAATGTGTGAAATAAAGGTCAAAGGTTATATGCTGTGTTTCCACATTGCACTACAAAAGTTGCCTTAAATGGCAGCAAATGTAACCACTGATTAGAAAGGTGATAAATTGGACATAGTTCTTTGTTTTTACCTGTACCCCATGCACCAAGGCTTGTGGTCTGTAGTGGTGAGTCACCCCTCCCTCCATACTTCCCTCGTCCACACATCTACTGTATCTATCCACCAACCATCAAGTCTCAACTAACTAGTAATAACACTGCTCATATGTCAGTAAGTATTGAAACATTGTTACTGACTACATGTAAAGAAACCAAACTGCAGTTGTCTTTCCTGATTTATAAAATTAAGACAATGATTACACTTTTGCCTTGGCCAGGACATAATTAGTGATGCATCCATTCAGTAATTTAATGTGTAAAACCACAACCACATTCACAGGCAAATGTGTATATAAAACAGCTCAGAATAAAGCTCTAATAGTTAAGATCAAATGCTGGCAACAAATTGAAAAGCAAAATCCCTTTCTTAAAGCCCTTTTTGATTTAACACATCTCACATAGGCAATATCAGTATGCATACAGCTCACAGATGGAATCTTGGACTTGATAAGAACAAAGGGTTTAGACTATTACAGTTCTTTGATAACATGGTCCCCACTCTTATATGTTTTATTTCTGTCTTCACTTCTTCAAGTATCAGCCATTTCATTGAAAATTCTCTCTCATAAGAAATGGCTGCAATTCTATTACCATGTACTTCCATAATACCTTAAGCACACATTTATGGAAAAGATAGGGGAGAAATAACAAAACCTAATTACCAATGCTACCACAAGACTTCCCTAAATTTTTTTAATGCAAAATATGGGATGCTTTTAAGAAGAATGTGCCTGACCTTTTTCATATGACATTTCTCCACCAGAATGCAGAAATGCCCCTCATATCATGACTTTCAAAATATACACATACATCACAAATCTGGGGAGAAAAACCTGAATACACCAGAAAGACTCTAACAACAACTATACATGCAAGCCTAAAAAAGTAGCAGTGTCTCTGGGCTTCAGATAAAAAAAAAGAGGGGTGGGGCGGGGGGGTGGGGGTGGTTGGCTAACCTTACAATCTTTCAGCATTTCATTGAAGTGCTTACTCAATACAAGGATTTTTGGCATGACAATCATACCACTTGTGGATTTAACAAGGTTATAATGCAAATACTGAATTGACCAACTCATCAATTATTGTTTTCACAATATAGTTAAAGAAACTTACCTTTATCAAAACTATCATTCATTGCATTCCATACTTTAGCTTCATTTACTGCTATATCCATAAAAAGTGTTCTTAAAGTTAAAGCAACATACTACACATTTTTCCATCTTTTTGATAAGCAATGTCAATCATTTGTTAGACACTCAATAAATCCTGCCCATGATTTCCATATCTATATTTGGCTTATGAGCCCTGCCCCTATGAAAACATAATGACAACAATTTGAAGGCACAAGAAAAATGTACTGTACTTGTCTATCACTGTCTATACACAGATTCTAACATTAGCAACACTTACCTCTGCAGAAAGTTGCATAAGTTGGGGTGAGTTCCAAGAGGGTTCCTCTAAAAGAAATCCACAATCACAGAAAAGTGAAAGATATTCTAAATGATTTTTTTCATCCAGAAATATTCATCTATGGAGGAATTTTTCAGATGAAGTCAGAATCTGTTTACCTGCCAGCAGTCATACCTGTATCACAGTAGCTGTACTGACTGTTTTTGTGGACAGCATTACATCTAGACACAATGCATGCTTGACACTAAATATGCCCCAAGTAGGTAAACATGCAATGCAGTGATACTGGTGAAAAACCATTCTAGTCTATATTGACCAGCTAACACTGTAATAATATACTTGACTGAAGTACATCTATTCAATCACAGACAATTCCATGCAAAACTTGCTTAAATTTTCCAAACTAATCAAATTTTTACATTAGCTAAAATACTGACTATTTATTAGGTCACAAATGAATTCCCATTTACATGAAAGACAATAGTATACAAATAATGAATGTTTATGAGTGCGATAGTATGAATAATTTCATGAGTTGAAAGATTGAACGTTCTATTCAACGAGGCGAAGCCGAGTTGAATAGAACGTTAAAGCTTTCAACGAATGAAATTATTCATACTATCGCTCGAATGAAAAACATTCATTATTTGTTTTATATAACACCTTATAATTTTGATCTACTGTTGGTTAAATCTGTGTTCTGGCGGTCACTATGGATTCGTGTTTGTCCGTGTAGTAGTTCCATGGTTTGTCGTTTTCTAACTGTGCGTTTATGTACTTAATATAGAGGGATTCTTTGTGACGTCAAGCGCGTTGGAATCTCTCAGGCACTGGAGGGCAAAACTTACATAAACAGTAAGCGTATTTACAGCACCCGCGCACGGCATTTCCATAGATACTTCTGTGACACAATGGACGCTTGTCCTTCAAAACCAAAGATCTTGCCCTTCAAAACCAAAGAGACGCGCGATCACTTGACGTAGGTGAATACAATGTACGATCCCCAGTGCTGCAGTGATTTATTGAGACGCGGCATACCTTGCACGTAGCGCGCTCAATGCGCATCGCTGACTCATTGCCGTGGGTTAGTATATACTAACCAACGACCGTGGGTTAGTATATACTAACCAACGGTCGAGCACCACAATCTTGATGATAGTGCCGAATCACGCATAGCATGTGACCACCAATCTTCCAATCAGATGTAGAGAAATTAATAAGGTGTTATATAAAATCAACTAAGGAACTTATCCTGGTTTGTTATCATGTTAATTGTATCTCCTTACCTAACCTTACTGACTGACAGTACTTGATATAATCTTCACAACATGTAAAAACAAAACTGAATCTGATCGGAGAGAGCTTATAAAAATTTTAACCATTGCCTTAATGTATTCTGAGGGGCGACATGGTACACACTAAGGACATGATGACTTTATACCATAGAAGTCAAGCCCTGCACTAATCAACAATAGTATAATATTTGGATTATCAATCTGGCAACACTTTATATACAGAGTAGGTCAAACTCTCCATGATATTCCAACCTATTTGTTTCAACTTTCTGCTTAATTGTTAGCCACATATTGGGGGCACACTTGAAGTGTGAGTACAATGTCATGAGTACAAGTACAAAATTTTACTTTGGCCCCTAGGAAGAGCTTTCAAAATCTTTGAGTACGAGTACGAGTACAAATTAATTCTCATGAGTACGAGTACAGGCAATTGTGTAAACTCATAAGTACGAGTCCGTACTCACTACAAGTCTGATTGGGGATTGTTCATTAGTAGTTAGTGAGGTAAGAAGAGACATTATGCAGGATTTAAACTGGAAAAAAAGAACAATGCACCATGCTTAGGATTCATTAGAAAATCATGACAGAGGTGACTTAAACTCATTCACACACACACACACCTACAAAACATCATGACACCATACATTCTCTTAAATTGTGAATGGAAGTTTTGTTACAACTTTTTTCAAACTGAATTTAGTTACTCTGTCAAAAACACCTGGTGAAAAAGATATTCCCATTTTAAATGCAAATTTGCACAAAACCCACATTTTCAACTGATTTATTCATGATATAAATTCTGATTAGTATCTGGTATATATACAAAACATCTAATTCAGGGGATAGCACTCAGCATTCGGCATTCCCCATATAAATCCCTCCACAAATAAATGATTGAAATTTCACTACCATAGGTATATGAGGGGGTGACTGCACCCCTCCATTCAGGCAGAAAGTTCATTTTCTAGCAAAATATGTGCTGTTTATGGGCAAAAGAAGCAGTTAAATTTTGTGGCAAGAGTGCTTCAGGACCCACAATCAAAAGCTGTCTTATTAATTTGTGTCTACTATTAGAACAGCGATGTGGAAAGAAAGAAGTGGGTCATATAACACATCTCACTTGCCTGTGAGGATTGAAAAATTTGGCTCCCTCCCCCCCCCCCCCCACCCCCACTTGTAAAGAATCTGCACACCTGACCAAACATGCATGTATTACACATTCAATTCAGGACAACATTGGAAAAGGGCTATATCACACACAGCAGTGATCATTGATTAAATGATGTACACATAATTAGCAATCCTATGATAAAATTGACCACTTTAGATACAATATTTTTAAATCCTGAATAGGCTTTATCTAGGTACAATCCTCATCCAAAAAAAAATCCATTTGAAACTTAATCAGCACTTTGAAATATATCTGCTTGCATTCAGTTGTGTGTTCTGTAGTCTTTTCAATGGTCAACTTTTTTTGGCAAAATGTATGGAACATAACAGTAGAAAAACATTTCCACATTACTTTTTTAATATTTGTCCCTGGGATATTCTTTTGAGTACCCTAGGAATAAATGTTCATTCAACAACTTACTATGGCCATTTCCATTTCATACACTCAGTTTCTAACACCTTCAATACCATGATGCATGTACTACTATACTTGAAGACAAATCAAAATAAAGATTAAAGAAACATGTTCCTTGCTTTTACCCAAAATATCCATAAAAAAGGATGTTTTTGAAAATTGCTTGCTCCTTTCTTCAAAGGGGCTCTTCCAGGTACTATCTTCTGCATATTTTTGCCCTTCCCTCTGCTTGAGTTCACTTGCTCTCTGCCTTTCAGAGCACTTTGATTTCACCATTGCAAAATGGCCCTCTTGTTCGATCCTTTTATTTATAAATTTGCAGAGTTTATACATCTCTCGTTTGGTAGAATAGAATATAGCCAGATTCTGATGATCTCTGTACATCTGTCGCTGTGCCATAAAAGTCTTCTATTGCTGAAACCTCGATTTTCTGGTAACATTTGTAAAAGAAAACTTTGAATGCATCTTTTAGATACTTGTCATTAATGTCATAAACTACACTAGGACTTCTGAAGTGTTTTACTTTGAGGGCCATTTGTGTTTCCTTGAAAACCTAGATACTGCCAAATTAAGATACCAGACTGAAAGAGCACCTACAAGACCCATTCCTCACAAATATGTGGTCAAAGTGCAAAAGGAGTTGAGAAAATCTGTGGGGTATATATTCATTTCATTTTACACAATGTATGTGGGCTGCAAAGTTGAGTTATTCAAATTTCTTGAGCCCATGAGTAGGTGGACACAGCCCCAACGAAGTAGGGGCTGAAGTGAGATGGTAATAAATCCTTAAAATGAATTTCCTATATATACCTATACTGCATATCCTGTTCATCTTAATTCCAGGAGCTTTGGAAGGAAAGGGATTTGGGGGAGGAGAGGAGGGAGGGGGTTCTGTGAGACAGCAAGGTTGGTGTGAATTTCTTTCGACTTACATCAATTCTGAGATCTGACAGATCTGTTATGAGAGCAACAATTCTTCATTTAGCCTACAAATCGAGCAGCATGCATTACTGCCATAGTGTGAAAGATATTTACATACATTAAAAACAGTAACTAATCCTCCAAAGGAAGTATTACTGCAACAAGAACAATGCTAGCAACAATACATCTATGATCCAATGTTATATACCTGTGTCTCAGTTATTGTTTGGTGTACATATCTTCCTACAGGCCATACCAAATGTAAGTTAACCATGCTCATTACTTCATGGCCAACAAACAGACAAAGTTTACACACTAATAATTATGTTTCTATATCAAAATTTATTTAGCCTACAATGTAACGACTAATATCTTTAGTTCATTCTAACTCATTTCTATGTAAATACAAGTTTGTGCCTAATGCCCTTGATGTAAAGGTCTGAGGGTCAGGAGGTTGGTCAGTTAAGTTTGTTGTCCTTTCGGGGAAGTAGCTCCCTTGGGGAGCAGAACTCCTCCGGGAGTAATGTTTGGTTTTGCCCCTTGGCTCTTTGCCGGAGAGTGGAGAGGACTTTGGAAAAAAAGTAGTTTATGCCGTATGCCACCCCTCCTTTGAGCATTCCTTTAACTGCCAACTCATAACTTACAGTAACAGATTTACTGAGCAAAGCTTTTAAGTAATTTGCAAATAAAATTTAAGCTTCATATTTTAGAATGTCTACATGGATGAATATGAATAAATAATTTTTATTTCTAAACTTTATCTTTTCAATTTGTTTGGGAAAGTCCTACAACCATACTTTGGCATCTACATAAACCTTTGAATGTGATAATATTGACAATCTCATGTCGATTAAGGCATATATAATGCCTGATCTACAATGATACCTGACATTTGACTGGCAGTTTATTGCATTCACTGCTTTTAAAAAGAGATTTGTATGTTTCCATGTCAAATTGTCAGCAGAAATCTGATGTTACTTCTTGTGATACAATTACTGCTTTAGAAATGGCAACTATTTAAAAGAGAATGCAATCAGTGAATGACATAAATCAAGGGTTCCAATCCTGGGATAAATTTACCCCCAGGAGCATGAAGTGCTGCTTCTGGATTGCAAACTGAAAATGGCTGAATGGGGGGTAAATGTACTTCCAAAAAACTGCCAGGGGCAAACAGGACAAAAAAGGTTGGAAACTCAATTTAAACAATTCACAGTCTAGCAGATGATTTTCCAATTTCCCTTGTTTAGTTCTAACAAGCTTAAAACTTGGCACTAACTATGTGTAATACCTTCAATGGTACTTGCCACAAAGATACATTAGCTTACTTTACTATCTAATCTCAAAATTCATCAAAACTTCAAAAAGGTACTTACTTCTACAATGTCATCATCAAATAGGAGCCAAAAGCCATGACTTTTGACAATTGTAATGTAATGTCCCCTGTTTGGACCACTGTGAAAAAATAAATCAGAAAATGATAGAAATAGTATTATAAGGTGCAAGAATGAACACAAATATCTACAATGTTAGTTACAAATACCTTTCTATATAAGGTGACTGAAATCATCATGGATAACTATATACAGAAGTGAAGCCATCAATGGTTTTTATCTTCTGCAGCTATGATCCTCTTACAATAAAACTTGGCAAAGAAACCATGAATGCTTTCCTATAAATAGACCAACCTACATTACCACCCAGTCTAACTATACATCAATTATCCATGTATCCAGAATTTTTTTTAACTAAGGGGGCATGACTTCGTTTTTGACAAACATCAAGTGTGGTGACCTATGGGGGAGTGTAGCAACTTTTCTTTTCAAGCCAAGGACACATAATACCCTCAACCCTTACCCCTAGCTATGTGCCTTGCAATAAAAAACTATGGCCTGAATGTCAACAGATTAATTAGTCACATCAGCATACTTGAGCACAATGATTAAGTAAATTATTTTCAACACAAATAACAACCAAAACTTGTCCATTTCAAACTGCAACTCATGCTACACTGTCAGGCTATTTTAAAACTTAGCCTCACATGAAATTTTACCTTTGTATGAGACCTTTGAGCTCAATAACACTTGGAAGTATCCATGATGCATCGATTAGTCATGGTTGCTTCTAATTGAACTTCAAGTACAATTCATGTTACACTACCAGGCTATTTGGCAACTTGGCCTCATATAACATTTGACCTTAGTATGCACTCTTTGATCTTCCATGTTAAAATTAAGCTTCAACTTTCAACTGAGACCAGTCTTCATCAACATGCTATTTGTCAAGTTGGCTTACTGTGACCTCTGCCCTTGGAATGTGACCTATAACCTCTGCAAAAAAGGAAGTACCCAATTTGCATCTATGACCCAAATTTGGTTGCAACTGGTCACTGAACTAAAGGCTGCAAAAATTATAATCAACATTTGACGCAGATATAAACACAGAAAAAAGACACACATAAGGCTATCCCTAATGGACAACCTAAACATTAACAGAATAACCAAAATTTCCAATTTGTCACTGCAAGCACAGGACTGGAAATAAACCAAGGCCCCAGAGCCCATGACCTTTGTATTTTTAGCAAATGCCTTGGTGCCCTACAAAATGGCATACTATTCAAGACCACCTTGGCCATTGTGCCCTTCCAAAGAAAATACAACCAAACACATACTGGATATCAAAAAATCTTTTGTTTGGCCTTGGTGCCCTTGAAGATGCATAAATGTGTCCTTAAACCTAGTAAGATAATGGTCTTGCCCTCACGAAAGCTTATTTCCAGCCCAAGCAATTTGTGAGTGATCAATCATAGTAAGCATGTAACAGAACTTACCTTCCACTGTGAACAACAACTGCTACAAGATCATAAAGTTTATCAGAACTTTCTGCACCATCACTCTGAAAAAGATGCAAGGTAGTAACTTTCAGTATATTATTCACAGTCCAGTTCAGTGATGGGTACATCAACTGTCAATTTGTCCACAGACCACTTAACAGTGATCTGCTAAAAAAAACCAGGGTCTGCAAGATGCTTGGGCTATGTATAGGTCTAATGTGGGTTGGTCTGTAAAATTTGGTATGGATCATAGAGTGGTCTCCTGGGTTAAATATCTTTATAAATGCTGCTTTAGGGCACAGAAAAATAATGTATCCATATGTCGACACACAATTTCTACACTGATTGAATGAGGAGTAAAATATTTTCATGTGCCATGTTTATAAATAGACAAACAAGTGTCCTACAATGATAAGTGGACAAAGGCAGTAGAAGCTGTGATACAATGAACATTTTACAGTTTACTGACCTTCATATACTCATATTTCATACTTCTATCATGTAACTAATGCATACACAAATGTACATCAGAAACTGTCTGGTCATCTGAAGCTCAAAAAGTTTACAACAATGAAAAGAAACTACATAAAGGAGACAATAGAGAGACATGATGCAAAGGCCATTAAAAAACCTTTAATCAATCATAAATAGTCTTATACAAGGTCTGAAAACTATCAATACTGAAAACTCACTGTATTAAGTAACCGTAACTCAAGAGGGAAGACTACCCGATATGACAGTTTTGTGTATCTATGGTACTGTTCAGCATACTTGAATCTCTTCAAATGGAGCGCTAAGATCTGTGGTAACTTTTTAACTTGCATTCTGAAAGAAAGAGAACACCAATATAAATATTTAACAATTTTCAACCACTCTAGTTTACAAATGACCTCAAACATTTATTTTAACATGATATAAAGTTATATTAGGTGTCAAACATATTTATGCAACACTGGTGTTTGTTACATGTTTCTGTCTAATTTTGACCAAGAATGTGAATCAAACCAGACCTTCCAATCCGGCAAACACATTTCTTCCATTACTTTAACTTGTTCAGGAATTTTCTCAGGAAACTTAAAAGTCAGTCCTTCCATGTAAACTCAATGCCTTAGTTCCCTGAAACTTGTGCAACTTTGAACACTTCATTTTGAATTGTACTGTGGAATATCAAGAATTTAATTTTTAGGCTTAAATCGTTAATTTCCAAATCATGCAAGATAAGAGGACAACATCACTAACCACTGTTAACAATAGGTGGACAAAATGTGCAGTTTTGTGTTCCTGCACCCCACCCAGATATTTTGAAAACCCTATATGAACAGCCTGCTTGGATAAAAAATGTTTCAGTTCTCCTTTTCTATTTTTTAATCAGCAACTTGTACTAATATACTACCACATATCATATACCTCAAAGCATCATTTATATTCTTTCAAATATTAAATTAGCAAATTGTTATGATTAAGGTCTGTTTTTGTCGTTTTTTCTTCTTCTTTCCTTCCTTCCTTCTTTCTTTTTGGTCCACTGAGCAATTTTTATTTTCCACACCTGACCTAAATCTAACTAATCTGCCAAATGTAGTTCATGTACATACATGGGTTAACTATATTGGGCACTGATCATTGCATTATTTCCTTTTAACTCTTTTACAGAAGCCTGCATACATAAAATCATACTCAAAACCTAATAATGCATTCTAATGAGTCTCAACATTAAGTATAAAATTTGAAATCCAGCCCAACTCACAAATTAATATGCATGAAGTGTACAAAGATTGTGCATCTGAGGGGATGCCATGTGTCAGCCTTGCAGTAAGATCACTTCTCTCACCATCATTAACACACACACAAACTATCAACAATTTTTCTTGACAAATCAAAATATATACCAACAGAATGAACTAAATGAGAAACTTTTTCGCTGATACGTATTTTCACTGCACAGTGATAATTTACCCTCCTATGTTGATATTATTTCATTAACACCCATTTATTGATATTTTAGGCAAAACGAAACAAGATTCTGTTGCCACTGTTACAAAATAATAAAGTTTACTAATAACCATATGAAATGATATGATGTAGAATCATGCCTTCAAAGGAAATGAAAATTTGAATAAAATTTACCTTTTCTGAGCTTCTTGCTTACTGCAGCAGTTTTCACAATAGTATTTATACTCATGTGATAAGGTTTCTGTATTACTAAACTCTCTGTAGAAAGAACAAAACAAAATATGAAAGAAGTAACTGAAGTAGTAACCAATTCAAAAGACTTATCTATGCTACAGCTATTGACAAGGGTACTGATGGTGCAGAACCTCTCACAAAAAGAACTTTACATTAAAGGCTCTCTAATCTCACCCCAGACAGTAACAGTTCTCCCTGCTAAGTTAACTTCTAGCCCCACCTCCAAGTTAAACCAAACCTCCTGTCTAGTACACTTCTAAGACAGAGCCACAGTAGCCTGCACTGAGTTTACACTGCTCAAGGCAATATTGTCCAAACAGTGTATGTGGGCTCAATTGGGTACATAACTGACTGTACATGTCATTTTTGACAAACTGGAAAAGAAAAGTGTATTGTCTGAATGAATGCGATTCAAAGTGCAGTTATCAACTGTATTTAGAAATCTAGGGCTATTCCTAAATATGTTGGGCACAGAGTTTTTAGCAACTTCCTGGTTTGGGGGATACCAAATCCCCTTTAAAGGATATTACACATTACAACAGTTATGGATGAAGAATAAATAACTATGGTTAGACAAGCTGAACTGTTTGTTTCTCTATATGACAACCTTACTTCTTGAAAAAAATTTTGAGCCAGCTAAGTTTCAAACTGCTTCAAATTTCATTTGTCAATTCATGGTTTTAAAGGTATGAAAATTTTCTGTGCCACAAATGCAAAACAAATGAGCATGTTTTAAAGAATTGAATAACAGCTATGGACTCAATTATCACACACAAAAATAAACAAAATAAGGTGAAAGTTGATACAAATCTAGAATAATCCTTTACACCAAAGTCTTAACACAGTGAACCTCTTTTCCCAACAGCTTGTTACTCTAAAACCTGTTGAAGGTTCTACCATTACACTTTCCTTATTTTTGCAATAAGTTTTCTCTTTCATGACCTCATGTTATCAGAATGTGAATAGATGAGAGGCATGGGAATATTATACACTTGAAATTCCCCATAGGAAGTGCATACCCCTATTTACTTCAATGTCAAACCAACAGACTGAAAAACAAAGAAAACAGAGCATTCCTTATCATTGTGAAGAGATGATATAACCCCTGCCTGCCTCAAGCTCGCTTTAGGTCACAAATGTAGTAACTTAACTTGCTGATAGCTATCTCAAGAACTACACATCAGAACTGCAAGGAAATTTCACAATAAAGCTTAGATTTAGTTCCTCTTTCTCATATCAGAAATAATTCCCACACCCTAGTAATCCTGAAGCAATTACCTTTGCTAAAACATGTTCTGATGTGAATTTTCTTACTGATGTGGGTCAAGCTGCAATCAAGATTTTCAGCCAAATGATTGTCAATGAAAGTCTAAAAAAAGTATTTCCTTTATGACCCTATGACTTTGGTGTGTCGGCTACTTTAGATATTGTACTAGCCTAAAATAATCCTCCAATTTTGGCAAATTTCTGCTTTACAAGGAAACATACTCAAAATGAAAGTTTATGGAAATTCTTCATTTACACATACTGAAATGAGATTCATTGTGACCAATTATGTCAAAAGTGTAAAATTTTACCTTTTCATACAAAGACTGGTAATGTAAAGTGATTCAACACAAGGAGTAATTCTTTTCATTGTCATTTTAAGAATGTGTCATTGATCCTAGTTGATCTTGAATATTGTGATAAACATTTTGAATAGAATGGCAGGATTACCATCAGAAACAAACATTGCTTCAAAGTGCCTATAGAATGTTGGATCTTCATCCTAATACCTCCCTGGTATGATTTATGAAATACCTTACTGTAATCACTTGTACTTTGGTGGTGACAATACCTCACTTTTAAAATGTGGTCAAAACACAGACTTCTTATAATATGGGCAGAGCACCCTGCCTGAATGTCCTACCTAAATACTAACACCTTTAGGCTTACCAGTATGGCTGCCTCCTATGTCTTGTGTGTTAAGTTTGGACTTGCTCAAGTGGTTCAGTATTGACAGATTATGTGAGAAACTTGGAAATGTTTTGAAAAAGACAAGCTTAGGTCAAATTCAAGGAATAGAATGAAGGACATATTTTCCTTCCATTCACGTTTTAATTTTGTTTGAAATGTAGCAGCTTCATCGTCAAATTATGCAGATGACATAAGCATGGCAGCCATCTTGATAAGCCTAAATTCATTCAAACAGTGGTGGTCACGTAATTGTCTGTGTATATGTATGGGATGTCTATGGGCCACAACTACCAGACAAAAAGGGATTTCCATGATATATGTGTACAATGCATGCTGGGAAGGGAAGTGTACCACCACAGAGACTGCCTGTGCAAGACTAGTATTTTGCATTAGCGGATAAAGTTCTCTGAGTTTAAAATGATGGTTCTCTTGATATCAATCATGGGTCAAAGAAAATGTGTTTTGAAGAAAAGTTCTTTTAGAAGTAAATCTCTTCAACTTGGACCGAAAGGGTTGACTAATATGATGTTTAATTGTGGCATGAAAAGAAAACAGAGAACAGTCCCTCAAAGCATTTTGTACCTGTCAAAACATCCATGGATTTGATCTGTCGGTAAAGCAAATTCCCTAGATTGTACATTTCCGTACTCCCTTATAAATGGATTATAATTCCTGGCCTTTTTGTGGACCACTCTTCATTGACAGAAAAGGCAAACAGCAGCAGGACTCCACCTCATCCATAGAAATACAAACCATTAAGAATTACAGCAGTTCAAGTGGTTAGAGCATCCGACTTGCAGCCGGAAGGTCTAGGGTTCAAATCCTGGCCGGGTCATACCAAAGACTTTAAAAATGGAACCTACTGCCTTTGTGCTTGGTGCTCAGCATAAGCAATGGAGTAGGAAAAACAAGCCAGTGAGCCACAACTGGCAAAAAGGCCGTGGTCGTCTCGACTTGAACCAATTGGATGGAAACTGGGACGTTAAAAACCTCATCTAACTAACTACAGCAGTTCACTACAGGAAGATGAACAACAGCTGGAAAAAATCTGATACTATGCAAACTTTGCAGAGCAGTTTTTTCAAGTCGTATGCACAAAACTGTTGTAAACTTTTGGACTGCAAACATCAAAAGTAGATACACTTGTGTCACTGTGTAATGATTTGACCAGCTTGAGTAGCAAAATGAGATTTAATGCATGATAATTTATTCCCTAAGACAATGTAACATAACAAACCCCTACCTCAGGCAATGTGTAATAGAAGTATTTTGTTCAACATCAACAGAAAGATCAAGGAAGTCTTCATCTCTTGTGCTCACCTGAAGAAACATTAAATACAAAATAAATACTAATTGGTTTTCAATCAAAATCTTATTAAATATTTTCTAAAAATCAGATTTCTTCTTTTTTTTTTTGATTGAAACAGTTCCTTTCAATAAAAGACCCTTACTCCAAAAAACTTTAAGCAAGACAGATGCTGCGCTTACCATGCTTTCTTCCATCACGTCAGTGGTTACTTATAAATAATGGTTATAGAAACTGCCTTCCAATAAGAAGTATCCAACATGTCAAATTTCTACAAGAACTACCCAGTCAACCACCCAGTAGGAGCACTCAGACATTCCTGACTCATTGTTAACAAGATGCCTCAAAACAAAACAAAAAATTTACATAGGCGTCGATGATACATCATTTACCAAACAAAATAATTTAACACTTACCCCTTCACAGCAAAGACATCTGGTCTCATTTGTAAGGGTACCTTGGAAAATATCATGCACCCATGTTGGTTCTGGTTTAGATTCGTTATTGTTCCCATTCAATTTTCCATTTGGTGTCCCTGGCTTGCCCTTTAAGGTACCCTTGTCTGTTGGCTTCTCAGCTACAGAAAAAAAAAAAAAATCAATGCATTTTGCAAAGGAATAGAATACTTGGAAGTTATTCATCAATCTGTAAAACCTTGCACCAGGGAGACAACCACAAACCCTTTACACACAAATACCTTCATATTGTTTTGGACAATCCAAAAATTGTGCAAACTTGCACTTTTAAGAGAATGACAGCATAATGAAGACTGTCTGATATTGTTCCTGATACAAAGTGTTGTTTCCACTTCATCAGTTTCAAGACCTGTACAAACAAGTCATTGAGAATGGTGTCCAATTTAGCTACAAAACTTGACTGGCAAATACATATGTATGCAAAATCTGATTTAGTTGTTTTTGACATTTAATGCACTAGTAGAACCAGACAGCCCAAAAGGCTCAGTGATTCCTTGCCTCTGGAATACAGTATAAAAACAGCACAGTCATTTCAAAGGCACAGTTTCATCCACATGGTATGTATCAGATCCTTCACTGTTAGCCTTCTTGAGACACTGGGTTCAGCCCTTTTCAAGCTTTTCTCATTTTGACTTCTGTTGACCCAAAATGACCTTTGACCACCACAAAAAAAAAAAAAAAAAGAAAGCAATCTACTATTCATTACAGTTTATCCAAATGCTGATCCATTAAGGTGACACTTGTACAGTGTTTTCAAAGTTTTGACCTTTTGACCACTGGTGACCCCAAATAACCTTGACCTTTCGAGACTATCTACTCCACATAGGCCGTACACATACCACGTATAAGATCCCTCATGGTTACCATTCTAGAAATATATCATGTTTATGAGTACTTTTCAAGGTTTTCACTGCTTCACCTCTATTGACTACAACTGACTTTGACTTCCACAAGAAACGGAAGGGATGTGCTTACTGAATATGGGACATCCACATACCAAGTATGATATCAATCTTGAGATATTGCATTTATAAGGTTTCCCTTTAGACCTCTGGTGACCCTAAATGATCTTTGACTTCCAGTACAAGTAATAGGGATCATCTACAAAGTATGGGTCTTCCACATGCTAACTTGCCAGGTATGATATCCCTTATTGCTACCCTTTTTAGATGTCATGTATTTGACCTCTGGTGACAAAAGGAATCTTCTCCTCAAGACGGTGCACCCACATACCAAGTATGATATTGAATCTGAGTTTCCTTTCTACAGGTATCGTGTTAACGAGCTAAGTGTCAAACACACACACAAACGTACATATACGAACATGCCTGCATGAATGCATAGATACCTTGACCTCATGGCAAGGAATAAAAGAAAGCATGTTTGCTGTTATTAGGCAACTCACTTTAATTCTGCCCCCCCCCCCCACCCATACACATACACACACACACACACAATTTGCAGAATCCTTCCAAATTTGCTGAAACCACATGCACATACTGTACCACTTCAATCACAGACCCTGGCCTTTAAATCTTGGCAGCAGATGGTCACTAAACCACCATTAATTTCCCACAATACACCACTTGACAATGCAAGATTATCATTAGCAGCAAATACCCAACCAAGCAGTGTGGATGCAACAACTCACAACCATCACTACACTCTCCTCCTAAATTGTCAATGTTGTAATGACATTAGTTACACATGTTGTTAATTCTCTCCATTTAGCAATTTCTGTTCTTGAGTCACCAGTACAGTACCTCATGTTATTTTCATAATTAGCAGCCCAACACACAAGATATTCAAAACCTCACCTTGTAATAAATCTGCCACTGTGTTGAGGAGATATATAAGAAATTCATGGGCATCTTGTTGTAGGTAGTTGTCAAAAAGGTCTAGGGGGAAAAGGATAGAAGTTTTGTTTCAATTAATTTCTTTCTCAAGTTTTAATATGATACCAGTAACTTACCAGCACTATTAAACTTCTCTCACTACCCACAACTGCAAACCTGAAACATCTAGAACTAATCCCAGACAGCTGACAGAGCAACTTCCAACACACTGTGAGAGTTGTTTTCAGTTGTAGTGCTGACAAGAAACCATAGCCAGTCACAGTAATCAATAGATTCTTTTTATGAAATTACAATACATGGCACAAGGCACAGCTATGTCAAATCAATGCTAAAACATTTTTCTGTCAGGGCTTATCAAATACACTGAGTGTTCTCAGCTAGTGGAGCCTATTTTTTCTAAATTCAGTGGTAAAAATGGAAATTCATTTTGCCAGATTTCACAGAGTGGTTGTAAACCTCATTGTTCCAGAAGCAACTTTACTACAAAACCTAAGACCAAGCAGCTCAGCTACAGAACCTCTGGGATCACAAAACTGTATCTGGAACCCCAAAAGTTGTATTTTTATGACAAGAACTCTTGTCATTATTGTTACGACATTCTCCAAAAGGTCTCAAGTAGGGCTGTGACTGTTTAGCAATTAATCGCTAAATGATCACATGTGTAATAAATGTTTGGTACAAAGCTACCAGCGATTAATCGCAAAACCCGTTTTTCCATACGAAATAAAAAACAATCTGCAGTCATTACAGAAAACTAGATGTTTACTTCAACTCTTTTTGAAAAAGTGAAATACATAATTATACAAATGGCACACACGTAAACATACGACATCAGAGTTGAGCTTCTATGAGGATCCGTGTTTGAGGTTCATGGAAACTATGTCCCCCGGACATCTCTAATGCATTTGACATATTCATCATGTTCAAGGGCTTGTTTAAAGTCTTTATGTTGATCATAAGTACTTGCGATTAACCGCTAAATGATCGCAAAATTTTGCGATTAAACGTTTAGTAATTTTGCTAAACATTCACAGCCCTAGTCTCAAGAGCCCTTTTCAAGCTTTGCAGACTTAATGAAGCACAGCACATCAGATGGAGTAAGTTTAATATTAAACATTTACAATGCATCCCAAAGACTTTATCTACACCCACAGACCAATTTTAATGATTTTTTAGCACATATAAATGCTTCCAGTCACCTTTGTTAATTCTTTCTACAAGTACAATTAAAGGTTACCCCCATTAGGCCATTTCACATCAAGTTTGAGAGATCTGAAGATAACATAATTGTTTTTATCAAAACCAATTGCTTTACCCAGCAATTGATGTCGAAAACTATGACTTGTAATGCAAGGATTGTTGATCAGCCACTCAGTGAGATCTGGCAAAATGAATTTCCATCTCTGCAACTCAGAATAAGAATTATGACAGAATGCCTCTGTCCTTGGTACAACAAAAGTGCAAACTTCCTTCATATATCAATGTACTCCTCTAATGTCTAAGCTTGTCAACAGTGGAACTAAATTAAATACAGAAATCTACAGTACTCCAAATAGTCATCCAATCAATACAACATCTTCCTTCTGCAATCAGCTATGGTTATCTTACATATACTTGGTACTTGACGATGATGACTTACCATTTTCTTTCTTTAGCTTGGCAACAAATTTCTTAGGAGCGATTACACCAGTCTTTTTCTTTTGTGTGTTAATGTGGTTGAAGAGATCAGCAAGGCAAGATAACAGCGTTTCCTTCTTCTTCGGCTGACTTTTGTATCCAAGGATTTTTTCTCGAAATGGCTTACAAAAGTACAATGCCTGTAATACTGAATTGCAGTAGCAAGTATTCCCAAACTGAAACAAGAAGACAATATAGATATTAGTAAATATCCTTGGCACATCGGTGTACCAGTATTAATTTTCCAAGTTGGGGAATGAAATTTTAAGTACAGTATACATGTAATATCCTCAACCACAAAGCAAAAAGGCTTAGTGACTCCTTGCCACTGGAATAAAATTTAAGGATGTGGTTTCAAATTGACAGTTTAATCGTAAAGTTAAAAATTACACATTTATGTACAGAATATTAAAGATCCGTGGACATAGATCAAGAAGGTTGATAAATTATATCAAGATGATCAAAATTCAAATTTGCTTCAAGTTTGGGCATAACATATTAGACAGAAGATCCAAACATCTTTCTTGATAAATTATAATTTCCACGCAGGAAATAATTTAGTATTCAAATTTTGCATAGCAGTTTTGAGAATTTTTTCCCTCTGTAGTGTAAAATCACTGAAAACCCTATGGTTATGCACACAAAAACATGCTACACATTTTTGCATTTATGTACCAATTTGGCCAGCTTGTGTAGCAAACTGTGATGCGATACTGGATAAATTATTCCGTTTCCAAGGTTTTTGCAGTATAACACCTCATCACCGCAAACGACCTTTGACCTCAAAAACAAAACAACAGTAGGGATTATGCACTCAATATAGGGCATCCACATGCCAAGAATAAAATTCAGACATTGTCTTCTTGAGATAACACATACATGTTCACAAGGTTTTGATCATCTGACATCCCATTACACCAACTGACCTTTGACCTCCTCCAAAGCATATTATATATATATATATATATATATATATATATATATATATATATATATATATATATATATATATATATATTATATATATATATATATATATATATATATATATATATATATATATATATATATATATATAATATACTGTATCACAATTACAAATAAAGTTGATTTCGATAACCAGGCAATGACTTTTGAAAATGCCAAGTATGGTACAGAATGCATACTCTGCAATACATATGGCTCTTTGGAAGAAAAGTAAACAATGAGCACACCCTTTGCACAACAACAATATCCAAAGAGTAACAATAAGCACAATGCATTGCAACCAAACACAAGTATGCAGCAATAAGGATCATAATTGAGTATGGCACCATTACCCACCATGCAATGGTACTTAACAGCCATTTCATAGAAATTAGTTTACTACAGTAGTACAGTACACAGTCTATATACTCACATTTACAAGCCCAAAGTATCGTTCGTTTGGAGGAAAATGCTCTGGCCCTATGTCGTTCACCAGTCCTGAGGATCCAACTCCCTACAAAAGAGACATTAATGATGGAATTAGTTGCTTTGAGAAATGAAATTACAAGCCAGTGAAGCACCACAGAAATGGTATTCTTCACGAACAGAATCTGTGACTGATACAGTACTTCCTCTTACTGAGTCTGGTACTGTACATAAATTTGCTCTTCTGTACCAAAATTTATATTGTGCACAACTTGCCTGGAAGCCATGCATTTCCTGCGACATTATTTTGTGAAAATAGCACGCTACTTTTTTTTTGTTGTTGTGGTAACACTGTTTGAGAATACTAGATTCAAATCTCAACCTACCAAGGGTTCTAGAATTGCCAAATCACAATACTGAACATACTGGCTGTATTCAACATAAGAAAGTCGTTCTAGAGATTACAGTACAATTGAAACCTATTCACAGCAGGGATTGACTTAGGACTGAAATCTGTCCAAAAGGGCCAGTGCTGAGGTTGTAAAGTTACTGGGTCTGGCAATGAATTTACAGTTTGCTCAATTTCCTCAACCTTTGCTGCCCATCCTTAAATATCAATTAGCCCACTAGGCCCTTTCTTAAGACTCTTACTGGCCTTGTATGAAACTTCCTAGTCTTGAACCTGTGGCCACCAATAAAACCCTGCTTCCAAGCACATACCATGTGCAAATAAACATTCAATAAATTGTGCAAAAGATACTAAAAAAGCTCTGTATTCTTTTGCATATTTTAGGTTATTTGCTTTAAATTCATGGAACTACCAGTTAGAATTTACCCTATCACAAAGGATGAGGTGGGTACTGTCACCTATGACTTCTTTTTCACACAACTAGACAATGTGTTATAAATAAATATTAAGCTTATAGGCCTGTAAAATAAGCAGCCCTTTGTGTACAGTCTTACGCTACCATACAATAAAGCTGGTATCATTAATCTACAGTGTCACATGTAGGCATTTCATGATTTCAAGATTAGCAGGAAATGGATACAGCTGTAGCTGTAACCAAGAGAATTAAAGGAAATGTACAATAAATAACCAGTCCCTTGTATTAAAGGGAAGGTTAACATAGCTGGGGCCTAGTTGAAGATAGAACTGTAATGATGCAAGTGCTTATTAGTTTGTCTGCTTGTCACTTTGGCAGATGTGTGTATTGCTGAAGAATTTCCAAAACCTTGGGCCACAGCACAAAAGTAGGTTGACAAGCTCAGCAGTGGGTCACAGAAAAATGAAGCAAACACTACCCAAACACGAAGTAAGTACTACTGTACATCAAGTGCAAATATGACAAAGTTTAGGTGCCCTATTTTGAATGAACCAAGGCTGTGACTAAACTGCACAGAAATGCATGCACTATCATGCACAAGTAGTGTACAAAAGCACAAGTTATCTACCCACACAAAGCACACACACTGTAGGCCATTAAACATTTACTTGTGTATAAAATTGACATGAAAGTACACTGTAGTAGGTTTTGTTCTGTTCTCTCCTTGTGAGCATTTGAACCTGTCTGCTGTATATAACTATTATACTTGAGCAGTGCCTTAGAACTATTAATCACTGGTTGCTCTATAGATGAAAGTGGACTCAATGCCCTTGTACTATGGATCCCTTGCACCAGAAAAGATCGCAGGACTGTCAAAAAATCTTCTAAGATTGAGGGAGGGGAAGCTGAGACCCATTAGTTCCTCAATTTTGAAATTTTCTAAGTTTAATTGGCACTGTATAGCTAGTGATAATTTTTTGATAAGCTTAAAACTGAAAATTACAGGAGGGGGAGAGGGGAGCTCGGAGGGGAGCTGCAGTCCTCCAGCCCCAACCCTGGATCGAATGGCCCTACCTTGCAAGAAATACTGTCTCACAAGTGATCAAAGAGTGAACACAAGGACATCAAAAATACAACCAGATCAGTCAATGCTGATCAGACCACTGAAATTTCAACTTTGGAAGGATACAGGCAAAAAGGCAAAAAAGGCAAAATCTTGTCATCCTTACATGTCCATCGTTTGGGAAAAAAGATTGAAAGAATGATTGAAACTTACATTTCGTTTTAAAGGGTATGTTACTTCCTAAAGCACAAGATCTCAAAATAAAGAACGTTAAAGATGCAATTTACATCGAGTGAACATGCTATTTGAAGTAATGTGAGAGGCACTGTTGGTGAAAAATAGACATAGGCCACTCCAACATATTTGGAGTTGGGTACCCACAGCACTACTCACTAGTGGCTACTCTGGAGGCCTATGGTGTCACAACTGGTGCAGTACGGTATTAATGAAATACCTCACAAGCCATTAACTGTCAACTACTAGCCTACCAATGTCCATCAATACATTTAAGTAAGTTTACACTACATGCTTTTTAACAGGTAAGGTGCCTATAACGAACAATGTCAGTATTCAAAGAGGTCAATCGAAAGGAAAACATGCAAGTAAACAGTTGCACTGTAATAAAGTCCTTATTTACCTGAAATGTATTTAACACAAATATCAACTCCAAATATGATTTTTGTGCAAATACTTCTGACAGTGTTTAAAATTAACCAGGAGTTGCAATTCCAAGGAAAGTGGTGTCGTGACTCAATTCCCAGTCAGGACTCCCAGGAGTCACCACTCTGAAGTAGAGTGAGGTAACCTACCCAAGCCTAATAAAGAACTGCTGGTTAACCACTACCTTATGTGACAACTGATGGAGGAGCTGAAATTAAAACTTAGTCTAATGCAGACTTATGATCACATAGCCTACATGTATGTATAATGCATGATACATGTAGTCCCACCCTAACCTTAAATCATGCAACTACAGTCACAATTTATTTGCACAAACCAGAGCTTTAACCCACAGGTCCTTATCCTTGATGGCTAGGTAGCTGTGTGGGGACACCACTGAAACCAATACTGAAGGGTAAATTCCTAGAGGCCTGGGGATGCAGCCGCCCCTTCAGCACCTGTCTAATTTCAGTCCTGAATTACTTGACAGCGTCTTTCTATCAGTGTTTTAATGCATGATTGAATTATACATACTGTAGGTAGCATTTTGAGAAAGTTTTGGTAGTTCAAGTGTAAACAACACTATCTTAACATAATGGTATGATTAACACTAGGCTACTAACATACTGTTTTGCTGCACTTTTCATGGCAATTTAAACTACTAGCTATGCAATCAACTGCATTATAGTGAGATGTTGCAGTGTGTAGGATATGATCGTACTGCACATCAATGGATGGCTACTGAGTCTGTGTCTGAAGCTCTTGCTTCACATTGACATTCAATTCTAGTGCAGTGCATACTGTGTGTGTCATTCATATGAAGAGACTCGGCAGAAACATGTGTCCCTGGTGTATAGTAAATGCACGTTTTGTTCGGCCACGGAACTACTACTACTTTGTAGTAGCTGCATGGGTATCAGAAAGTTCAAGAACATCCCAGTTGAATAGGCTACTTTGTCTGCGAATAAATGGGATGAGAATAAATACCTGTGCTCTTGCCCCATCTTTCAATTTGGCATTTGCAGTCTCTTTTGAAAAATGCTGACCCGTAAGAACATAGCCATGGCTTCTGAAGCCAACTCATACATTTATCTGACTTTTGACGATTGTTTTACTATGCCTCGGGGCTTTGCTGTTGAATGTGTAAGAAATTGTGCATTACTCCTGCGACTGTATCTTAAATTTCTTGACTCCAAATTAAAGTGGTAGTTCGAACAGTGCAGGCATCACAACTATGATGAAATTGAGAACAAAGAAAAAAGTTACCTTTTGAAAGGAGTCAGTTATGTGCACTTCATGATTTTCTAGCCATTCAGCTTGTTGCCTAGCCATTGGATTGGGTTATCGCACATAACACCAAATTATAGCTCCCGTACAATAATTGAGCTACCATACCAAGGCACGATACAGTTTATGAGAGACGACCACACCATTTCATTGTACAAAACTTCTTAAGTAGGGATGAAGGGTGTGGTTTAGTGCCAAGATCCTGTGAAGGAAGTTCATGCCCACAAATAGCCTAAACAGCATCTGGGTCACCTAGGAGATTGGACATTTGGAGATAACTGATGGCTAAATTAGGGAAAGTCAGAAACAAACACTCCCAAAAAACAATACTGACAGCATCGGACACATTGCTCTAACTCTTCTGAATATATTTGTGTAGTCTGTACAGTACATGGTCTGTATACTAGAAACTTAAGGGTGTTAGTGGCAGTGCACAGCTTCATATATGTTTTGAATATATATAAATATAGGCTGTCACTTTGGAAAAGCTGCCATGCAAAGGATGACTGGGTGTAGGGCCAATGATTTTCTGCTTCCCAAATCACAAAATTATGTCTTTAACTTTCCAATTCTGTAAAATTCCATTTCAAGCATAACTACTTTCTGTAATTTTCGGATTTTAGAGTAATTATGTTGAAAACAAGTTCTTAACTTGCCTTGTAACACACAAGCAACCTAGCCTAACACACTATAACACAGGCAAACTGGAGTCTATACCGCCAAAATTTTGCTGATTTTCGTAAGTGCCCTACTTGTTTTCTGATTGTAACTTCAAAGGGTTTTGATGATTTTCAGGTAAATTTGCCACTATCTCAGATGTTACAATGTCTGTGTATGTCTTGGGTATATGCAGGCATTCATTTGGCATGGTTTTGAAGAAAAATAAGTCAGTTTCTGGTCAAAAATTTACATGCATTTTGAGCCTGACAGTTTTTGCTAAATCCTGTGAAATTCCGTGCAGAAAAGTAAATTTTGTTTTTTTTTTTTGTGTGTGTTTTTCCGCGATCGTGAAAAATCCTTGGCCCTACGGGTGCCTGAATCACTACTCCCCATAGCCTCTAAGAAATGTATCCCGGAGAGGGAAATTGAATTTTTTCTGCATATATTTTGCTTCTCCCAAAACAAATGGACTACCAACTCCTCATCACCTCTTAAAAGGTAAGTTTAGGTAACTAGCAAGATATCTTCAATCATAGCCAGAGAATAGTGGTGCAATAATCATAGATGAGATGTTCTAAAATTACATTTGTTGGCTGGACTCTGTTGCCTTGCGTTTTCCCAAACAGAGCTTCCATGTGTGGAGTATTCTGCAATTACTCAGACTTAAAATCATAGCTGAAATTTTTAGGACCAAAATGAAGGGCTTTGCACTTACCTGCAAAGAAATATGCAGATAAGTGCAAAGCATGGTCTTAATCACACACTTATATGACTGCTCAAATCTTTCTTAGGGTCTCATTCCTAGTACAGCCAAATACTGGAGTAGCTATAGAATACAGGGCCACTTGAAGGATCTGGGCATCCGGATGCTTGGATGCTGGCAGTCAGCTTAAGCTCTCCCCCTACAGTATATCGTATATGTCAAGCCTTTTGAACTTTGCAGTCCACGTATCTGCTCCTTGGTTAAAATGCTTGGATGCCAAGTAAATGAGTTTTAGAACAAAAAAAAACCCCTTAAGTTCACCTCTGACCTTTTTCAGTGGATGCACTGATGCGGAGTCAAATTTTCGGCTGCTAGACATGAAAGATTTAACAGGGAGCCTACTTACCTAGAATATGAATACAGCAGGTAAATTTAATTTGAGACAACTCATTGCTCTTCATTTCTTACTGAGACCATTTATGAGAAATATTCTGGAATGGATAACATAACATAGCCCTCAATCTGTGCCTAGTGTACTATGCTCCATTGGACTATGCTCCGAATGCAAGGCCCATATTCTCTACACAGACATTCAAGTAAATAGGATATCACAAATTTCCTGCATCATGCAATCACATAAGAGACCAACGAGTACTAAATTATGTAAAGTTTGGGTTCATAAGAAGTTACAAAGCCCGTCCCCACTAGGAAACTGAAGATTCCAAGTGGGTAAAAGGAATAATCAAGGAAACTGCCGATAAAGAAAACTAAAAATTTATTCGCACAAATCTCCCCTTCAAATTATTCTTGAAAACAATTTTAAGTTATTTTAACCGAGAAACTGCAGATGGCTCATTAGATCAGTTATGGTTCATTGGAGCCAGTTCACGACCATGGATAACTGTGGTAATTCTAGAGCTAATACATGCATCTAAGCGCCGACCCTTCGGGGGAAGCGTGCTTTTATTAGGAACAAGGCCAGCCCGGTGTCTCGCTTCGGCGTGCCCGGTCTCCGCTGGTGAACTCTAGATAACCCAGCCGATCGCACGGTCTCGCACCGGCGACGCTCCCTTCAAATGTCTGCTCTATCAACTGTCGATGGTACGTTATGCGCTTATCATGGTAGTGACGGGTAACGGAGAATCAGGGTTCGATTCCGGAGAGGGAGCCTGAGAAACGGCTACCACATCCAAGGAAGGCAGCAGGCACGCAAATTACCCACTCCTGACACGGGGAGGTAGTGACAAAAAATAACGATACAGGCCTCTTCGGAGGCTCTGTGATCGGAATGAGTACACTTTAATAAATGATAGTTAACGAGAATAAATTGAATATTTAATGATATGAATTAACCAGAACAAAAGAATTAGTCATTGAACGACATGGAAATATGCGGAATACGATAAAGAGTGAGATAAGTAGTTTGAGTAATTTAAGTAGCTTAAGATGACCACTTAAGAATAATTGTCTAGATCTTAGACAGGGATTTTACAAACTTAGACTTCGACTCAGATGACCAATGACCTACTGTAAACTACTTGGAAAAGCTGGATTTGTAAGTAATAAAACTGAAACTTTTGACTTATCTCCCTTTTCTTCTCTTTCTTCTCACTCTTCTGCTCCAATCTTCAACTCACACACAATTACAAAATCAGTTTCACTACAATCAATCACAATCGAGGATCCTCCGCACACCAATACAACCACTCTGCTCCAATGCCAAAGTTCAAGTCTAACAAAAATAACTTTTTTGAAGACAAACTGTACACAGGCAAAACTCAAATTATAATAAATAGCACGCTTGTAGAGAATAGGAAATCCCCAGGAAAGTCCTGTGACGTAACACTGAGTCAGTATGACGTCACAGACAATTTACAATAGTACCCTTTGTCCCAATTAATAACAACGCAGTACAGCACTACAAGTGGAGCGCGCATTCAATGGACAATAGAAAGACATCAGTTTGCAGCCGTTTCGCTCAGCAAGAGATATTTTCCAGGCAAGGAAACCCAGACGCGCAAACAGAACAACTAACCACCAGAGGAGCTACTTTTACTAGGAATGGTAAGAAGAATGTGACAGCGATCTAGGCAATGAAAGTAAGCCATAACATTAGGCTTATTAAATAGTAATACTAGTTCCAACACGTCCTAGCCTAGGCTATATCCATATTGTGTAAGTGCACAAATAAGCTAATCCTACAATATAAGAATTATATAACTGCTATGCACAGACTTGGCTACTCAAATTACTTATCTTACTCTTTAGCGTATTCCGCATATTCCCATGTCGTTCAATGAATAATTCTTTTGTTCTCGTCATTCATTTCATTAAATATTCAATTCATTCTTGTTAACTATCATTTATTATTTATAACTTAATACTGTTTTCAAGAATAATTTGAAGGGGAGATTTGGGCGAATAAAATGTTAGTTTTCTTTATCGGCAGTTTCCTTGATTATTCCTTTGACTCACTTGGAATTTTCATATTCCTAGTGGGGGCGGCCTTTTTAACTTCTTATGAACCCAAACTTTACATTCAGTTACTTTTAAGCCTTCCCTTCTTGGCAACTTAGAGAGCGTCAATCGATTATTTTGCGTGAGATGTTCACAAAAATTGGTCCAAATTTCAACTGCAATGTGAAGCCCACACTCTTCTGCAGAAGAAATGACTTCTTATACCATGATCCTACTCGGCATTCTGCTAGACCACCACACTCGACTGCCAGGGATGTCACCACACCGGGTGGCGCTGGGCGGCCCTGCTCGGGACTGGTGAATCGCACCCGCCACTCTTGTTTAATAAAACCATTCCACCCAGCACTTTTTTCCCAATAATAGTACTCTAATCTTATGACTTTTGAAAGAAATTTGGATGTAACATTAAAGGTCAGAAGCAGTTGCCCCAAACTTATTTTAAAACAATAGCTAAATGTCACAAATTTTTTCTTATTTGCTTCCAAGTATCTTTCATGACATTTTAGAACATAAATATTGCATATTCAAGGTAAATCATGCAGTTGCTCCTTGTAAGTTTTACAACTGAGTGAGAAAAATACTGTCACATGATTCTCAAGAGCCATTCAGGAAATAGGATAGTCTACTATACAATTCTTTATTGGGGTGACTGCATTCTCCCTTTAATCTCAGAATGAGACGGCCAATTGGAGCATTAATTTAGAGTGCACATAGAAAAATATCCACACCTTCTCTAAATCCCAGGATGGTGATCACTAAAAGGGTCACAGTCAAGAATTACCCGGCACTAAGTTGGGCCTGGTGACAACCCTGTCAACTGCACATGTGAAGGATCTTTATATCATATGCTACAAAGCTGCATGCCACAAGAATCACCTACAGTAGACTCAATGTAGCTTAGTACCCCATGATCCTACTCGGCATTCCGCTTGACAATCATACTCAAATGTGTATGGGAAGGATTATTACATATCGTATGGTGCAAAACTTTCATGCAAAAAGATTCACGCAGATGGTCAAGCCAATGACTTTCGGTGGTAAAAGGTCACTGAGGGGAGTTCCAAGCATAATCCAAAGCAGACGACTACTTGAAGCCAGCTTGGGGGTGGGAATGGAAGTCGTCTTTTCATAAAATTTATCAGCAATTCCACTCATAGAAGATGTAATTGTCTTATCTTTGTCAACTTACATCAGTAACAGTTTGGTGAATAATGAACTTGATTTGTAATTGTAAGAGCTGAAAGTGTTTGCCACAAAGCTGCAGTTGTGGCTAAAATCCTAATATTTTCAATGTCATCGCCTAAGGACCTACTATATGGAGCAAAGTGCATGGAGCAGAGTGTGTAGGGCATGATTGAGGACTAAATATAACAATTAATATAACATAACAGGTTAAAGGGCAAAGGAGGGCTAAAAGCCCCATAAAATGCCCTGTGGACTCAAGCTCGAATAAAAATGACAAAACTGACCCAAACCAAGCCAAAACACAAATTCATCTACTATCAATAATACCAATCTTAACCTTAAAAGAGTGGACAGAACTAGAGTTGACAACCCACTTGAGCAGGCTATTCCACTCATTAACAGCCCTTTGATACTAGCTGAACTTCCTAATATCAAGTCTAGAGAAAGATTTGTCCAACTTTTTACTATTACCCCAGACCCTAGAGTTATGACTCGTGGATGTTTGGATGCAGAGTGAATGATTTCACCAATATCAGTCATGGAATGAATGTGCGGATGCTGGGTGTGGAGTCGAAGTTTAAAGCGCAAAATTAGCAGTGTCACATCACATCCAAGCATCCAGATGCTAGGTAGTGTTCAAGAGTGGTGCTGTAAGGCTGTATTCTATAACATGTATGATGGGCCGGTGGTACCTTGAGTCGGTCAATTAAGGGTATTTTCACTAAAAACATACACATGAGGCAGCATGTAATATAAACTTATCCATTATTCTCATGAACATGTTTTCTCTTAATCTTGAAAGTTAGAGAGAATTTGACAAACTCTCAAGAGACAGAGAAATTTCCACCACAAGTTTCAGATGCCGAGTACGTAGATTCAAGTACAGTACCTTGAGCCGGTCACCCAAACATGTAAGCCCATAATTGTGATATCAACATACATTCCATGAATGATATCACCATCATAAAAAAAATCATAAGATGATGGAAGGAGCCCATTAGCAGTGATTTGGAGAATTATCTAAAATAATTTTTTAGGCCATTGAAAGAGGTCTACCTGCCGTACTAGTGGAAGGTACTGTATCTATACCATTATCCCTCCACTAACAAGCTTTGCTATCAGAAATCTCTCTATCCAAGAACTATCCCTAGCTGGAACCTATTACCGGAACAGGCTCGCTGTGCCCCATCAGCTTCAAAACCAGCTCTTAGCCCTTGATCAAAATCGTTGTAGCTAGTTTACTCTATTCATCGGACTCCCTTAGCCCTAGTTCAACAGCACGGGATAGCCTTGTCTGGCGTTTGTGCTGCATTTGAAAGAAGACGAAAGAAGAAGGTCTCATGCCACCTTCAGATAATACTTGATGTATCCTTAGGCTAGGCTGGGTAAATTTCTTCTAAAAATGGGGTAGGCCTAAATATTTATTTTTGACAGAGTCTGAGTTGTTGTCATGTTGTGCTGGAGTTTCTTCACTGTCATATGTTTGTTTGTTGGCCACAGCGTGCCTGCCTTACATTTTGTATGCAGTGACCGACTCATGACATTGATACCAACCGATTCAAGGTACACTCACTATACCCAAGTGACAACATAGAGAAAGCATTGAAGTCTCAACCTCAGTCTCGAAATTCGAACACTCAGACATAACATGCCAATTTGCAATCGTTGCGACTATTCATACGAAAATTTTCGTATGAATAAGTTTATCTGTAGTCACAATTCATACGAAGAAAACTTGAGCTGACTGGCCTATACACAAAGCCATACAAATGGCTCTGCGTACGGTACAGTCTGCGTACGTACGCACATGCATGTGAACGTGATAGTATGATTACGGTACAGTACAAATGATCGGTGCATGTGAATGTGAAACACACACTTGTACTTGACCGAAGGCCTAAGTAAGAACAAGTCATTTTTGAAAGCAAACTTGAAAAGTCCCATGGGATGTTGTTTTGCGAACATTTGCATCAATCCCATTTGTTTCCCGACCGTTTTTTGCCTATGAGAGGACATTAAATCTAAAAGATTTAGCCTACTTGTGTCAAGTTTTACTGCAGAATCTGACGAAACAGTACGAAACTTTATGCACGCTTATAGCTGCATTTTAAATCATATGACGAACCTAGCCAATTTTTGAAAAGCTAACCAATGAAGTTCCGCCGTATAGAGCAAGAGAACAGAAACCGGTCTAGTTGGCTTTTCAAACACCACCAAATGTCAGTCTGAGATCATCGACTCATATTCCTGTAAAAAGAGTGAAATTTTAAGCTTTTGCACGAAATTTTTCGTATGAATAGTGCTTCCACTACCCTCTATTCATATGAAAATTTTTGTATGAACAGTGCTTCCAATACCCTTTATTCACAAGAAAATTTTCGTATGAATTGGCCCCACCATTTGCAATTTGCCTACTAATGCTTAGCTTAACGTGAGATTGACTTACAATTAACGTACAACTACAACTCAGGCCGAGGAGCAATGCATCATGATGAATAGGCCTACTGTGGAACTTACGTTAGCCTACATGTTTAAGTTAGGCTGAAGGCTTTCATTTCACCTCACTCCAAAACACAAATAATTTCGCCATCAATCTTTATCTCATGTACATAAATTTCGCCCCAAGAAAAATATGAATGCCTTACCATTTTGAAAGGGAAAGAAAAACACGTTTTACTCTGCACTTTCGGCTCGGAAGACATACATGTCATAATTTGATGCGACCCTCGAGTGAAGCTGTCCTGTGGTACAGTGTACACTACTGCACTAGCACTAGACTGCATACGCTTACAGCTAGCTAGTTCGTATGTGGTAAAGAGCGTATGTTTACGAACCTAGCAAGGCTGACCTAGGCTTAAATGTGTCAGGTGAGTGTGCAGTCCTAAATACTGCACAGCAGTGTGCGCAAAGCAACTTAACCTGCGCGGCAGTTCTCTGTGGCTGCCATACATGCGTTACGTCGCCTCGAAACTTCCGAAAACGCATGTTTTCTAGGGTTACCCGGACAATTTTACCCTCGGAAAATTCCCTACCCGAACAATTTTACCCTCGGACAATTACCAGCTGGGAAATTATCCGGGTGAGAATTGTCCGGATCAGGTGTCCGGTGACCATTTTCGAGTGTAGATGTTCTTTTATGGATGATTCTAGCACAATGGCATGTCATGAGAACCAATCAGCCGGGTGCTCTTCATTATCCTTGGGCGGGGAATGAAGCTATGTGGGGAATGAATTTATGGGATGGACCAATGGGCCAAAACAAAAAAGCCGCACAACTTCCTTATTGCGAATAAAGTATAGTAAAGGCACCTAAATTGACGCGGCCCGAAATTGATGCTCCTAAACAAACCGCCCGTTCCCAAACCAATTATGTGAAAATAGATGGGGTGTAGTCAGAATTACATATTCTACAATTTGATATCAAATATATGTCAGAAGTAGCTTTATGTCATTTTGGAAGGTTTTTAGAACTCTTTCTTAGTGATAGCAGAGAAATTGATACATGACCGTTTACCCACTTTTATAGGAACTTATTTTTAGGCTTTTAAATTTATAATGCTTTGTTGACAATTTATTCACTTCAGCAGCGTAGCCAGGATTGTGTCATGGGGAGGGTTTTGGAGTACGACACGAGGGAAAGGTCTAAGGGGAGGGAGAAAAACGGCTATTTTAGGTCTCCAGATGCAAAATGGTGCAATGTTTGTGCCTCAAATGTAATAAAGGTTATAGTGATCATGTGTCTTTTGCAATTATTTTTTTTTCAAGGTTGGGTCATGGGGGGTGTTCAACCCCCCAAACTCTCCCGTGGCTACGCCACTGATTCACTTTAACGAGATGCTTGTTATCCATTTTTACTATACTGTCTTTTTATGATGATTATCAATAAATTTGAATTGAATATGGAACACCAGCAAAACATCTCAAATTAACCTCTGTTTGATGATTGTCACCATTTGCCGGTCACGACCGTTTGTTGTAATAACGTCTGCTACAATTTATAATGCATACCCTAGGCTAAACTGTCATTAAAATTCATTTGAAACTATTTCACTTTGCATCTAATTTAGGTCACTCTCTTGAGGTAAAACTAAACTGAGCATTTTTCCACTAGGCCTATGTTTCAGGCGCGTGTCCAAGGGGGACAAGGGGGTCCGGCCGGACCCCCTGTTTGCGGCAACTGAACCTTAAGATTTTTAAGAGTTTTTTTTAAGAGTTTTCGACCTTCGGTACACGTAAAAGGGCTTCACCCTCAGGCCAGACCCCCCCCCCCCCTTGCTGAAAATCCTAGACAAGCGCCTGTGTTTACCTTTTCTTAACTGAAATGTGGATATTATTTTGCCATATTTTAGAAGAAAAAAGTAGCGAAGATCTGTTTATGCTGGCATTTTAAAGTTTCATGTTTGGAGTCCTTGTAGCTTCCATTGTACAAAGTTTGTTTTAGCTAAATATAGCCTACTACGCAAATTAAAAAAAATTGCTGAAAATTTGCTTTTAGTCAAGTAGTTAAAGGGGGTGGGGCTTCAGGAAGTTTCTTGACAACTTACCGTATTCTTCTCTTAGACAACACACTCTCTTTTTTCACCTAAGCAGAAATTAGAATTCACCAAATTATGGATATTTTCCAGCCGTACATGATCAGCTCCAAAACATACTAAATGTAGCACAATTGTGCATCAAAGCAACCTTAAGATTTTTGCAAAGGGGAGGGGGACATCCCCTGAGGCTTAGATCCCTTCCCCAGTACAGCAACTTTATGTAATTACAAGGGAAGGATCCCCATTGCTGTACAAAACACAGGGCGCATAAAAAAAGGTGACATTTACAAGCTGCCACTTACTTGGAAAAACATCCAGCTGGTCGGAATTTTGGACCTTCACCCTCCTCAAACAGTATGACCATAGCTACGGCCCTGCAAGCAGGTAATGTAAGATAACTAACCATAGGCTATTTTATGATAGCATGCTGTGACACGGTATGAGAAATAATACCGTACGGTACTTAAGATCTTGAGCCTGTGCATATATTCCAGGTGTATTCAAACTGTGTACCGTATCTTATAGGAGGAAGGAGATTCGTTCATTCGCCAGGAAGAGTAACCCACATAAGAACGCGCTAATGGCGGGGGTCCGGGGACCTCCCCGGGAAAATTTGGGGAAAAGGAACCCATACACATAGGCGTACGAGGCGGGGGGACTGGGGGGCTGCAGCCCTTCCAGAACAGGGAAAATGCTTATTTCAGGGCACTGGCACTTGTATTTTCAGGACAAGGGGCAGTGCAGTGGGCAGTGCGGCGGGCAGCGGCGTTTGCCAACAGGGCAAAATGCTTATTAGTTGCACAATGCACACTGTTGAAAATCAGGGCAATTTGCAAAATTTTCAGGGCAAACACCCTCCACCCCTCCTGTAAAATGTCTTCCCGTAGGCCTATGCCCATACATGCGATTTTCCAGTTTCTAAGGGCCTTAAAATCATAAGTAGGACAGTAAAATTTTCGCCATTTCAGTGATTTTTCTCAAGTAAGGCCTACCCCAACTTCTATTTACGGTTCAGAAATCTCCAGGGGCGACTGTCCCCTTGTCCCCCCCCCCCCCTGCAGGCTACGGCCCTGACTGTAGAGTTTGGCAATCATGCGCCCCAAAATTTCGCAAAATAATTGTTATAAAATCCGTATCCGTACCTTTGAAAAAAACCCGTTTGGGATGGTGTTCGAGAAAATAAAGCTGAAGGTTAAAGCAAGAAGAGGCGCTCGGACATTTTGATAGTTTGAAAATTAAAGGATTTACGAAAATTTTGATAGTTTGCGACCGATTTGTGAAAGTAAACGACGAAACGAAACAACCAAAATTTTTTCACTGCTAAAACAAAGAGGTGGACCCCTTAGACCCTTAGACCCCCTCAGGGTGGGCCCTGATAGTATTGAAACCCATTTTCGAATATACATTAGTTTTTACTGAAACAAAACTTGAAAGGGGAACATTTTTCTAAACCCTTCGAAAAAAATAATAAAGAATAAAAGCAAGGAAAGAATAGGTAGCTGTTAGAAAAATTTTGTGCTTTACTGAATGACTTTAGCTTCTGCAGTAAAAAAGTAAGTAAAACAATTCAAAAGAAATATTTGAAAAATGCTGTTAAAGGTGTGCTGTTGTGCATTCTTTAAAACTAGATTTCTCGGTAACACTTTTGTAGAATATTTTGACTGGGTATATTTTTCCATAGCACCGTGCCGTGGTGATTTTGAAATGTTTCTGGCCAAAGGGCCGTTTTAATTAACTTGCGACTTTACTCTAAATTTGCTTTGGTAACCAGAATTTCCTTAAATAATGAGGTCTACAAGTCCGCTGCTCCTCTTTCAAGTAAAATTCTTGTTGTCATGTTTGCCAATCAGGGAAAAATTAATAGGAAAAAACCCTTACACCCCTCGTCTACCAATCAGAGATGGTAGGTAGTCATTTTTGCAAATCCAAGTCAATTCACCAGTCGTTTTCGCAAGTTCAAGTCAACTTAGTCAAAAGTCATTTAGTTCATTCACAAATCAAGTCAAGTCATCACAATTCAAGCCACAAACTTTTACAAGTGGAATGACGAGTCATTCGGTACCGGCACAAATCAAATCTAAGCTTTTTGCCCAGATAGAAACAAAAGTCGCAAAATTATCCATCTGTTTTAAGAAATTAGGTGTTAGTTTAGCCATACCTCAGATGTGTACTTTAAACTTGTTGGAAGACAAATGTCCCAACTCCAAACAAATTTCTTAACTTGTGCCTTTTCTTCGTGTGGTGTATTTCACAAGTTTGGGTTTCTGAATTCCAAACACATATTACAGACTCAAAAGAACTGCTGCACAAATAACTGGTACTAAAATAAAATCTTAAACGAGGAACCAGGGCTGTATTCGAGTATTAGTTCGTGAAATTGTCTGCGTACATCATGTACGTGACATGCACTTAAAGTTTGCTATCTCCTTGCAATTGCCTCATGCATCAAAGCCAAACATTTTTAATACGCATTGTTTGTGATTCACACAACCCCTCAATAGATTTTTTGAAGTCTATATTGGTGGCCAGACAAGTTATGACTTGTGTTTGTAACAAGTCATTTTATGCAAGTGCAAGCCAAGTCACAAGTCATTTTTCTCAAGTCCAAATCAAGTTGCGAGTCAATGCTGGTATTTGTTATTCAAGCCACCAGCCAGTTTAAATAGGGACTCGAATCAGTCCGGGGACCGCGTGTTTGGTCTAGTGGTAGAGCATCCGCCTCTCACGCGGGAGGCCCGGGTTCGATTCCCAGGTCGAGTTATACCAAAGACTTTAAAACTGAAACCTTCTGCCGTTGTGCGTGATGCTCCGCATAAGCAATGGAGTAAGGAAAAACAAGCTAGTGAGCCACAACTAGAAAAAAGACCGTGGTAGTCTCGACTTGAACCAATAGGTTGGAAACTGGGACGTTAAACCTCATCTAACCTAACCTAACCGACGTCCGGGATAATTGTCAACATGAACAATAAAAATATTCTATGCAGATCCTAAAATAGCTCCCACAAACTGTTTCCCAAAGCATTTGAAAAGAACATGCTTGTTAAAATAAAATAAAACTGTTGTCTTAGTGGGAATAGCTTAAGATTAGTAGACTCATATCTGATGAGCAGCTCCCTTTTTGCTTCCTTCAAGCAGACTTGTAGTGGAGTACAAAATTGAGAGTACGAGTACGAGTACATAACCCAGAGTACGAGTATGAGTACCATTACACAATACATGAGTACGAGTACGAGTACGAGTACACAATTTCAAGAGGGCAAGAGTACAAGTACAAAACACAGCAGTACGAGTACGAGTTCTGAGGCCAGGTACTCGAGCACACAGCTCACGAGTACGAGTACAATTTCACAGATTGTTATTATGAATTGATCACAGCTTCATTATCACCCTATTGCTACACATGTGGAGCAACAAGGACTGCACGAACACACATTGTTAGATGCTTCTGTTACAGGTAGGCCGCCTCCTCAAACTCCGCAACCTCCATCAGAGCACGGACTGACGCAGATCATGATGGCAAAAATAGTCCAGTGCAGAGATCGTAGAAAAATGCATATCTACAGTGAACCCACATTTATCTGATTTGATGGATATCTTTTTGACTTGGGGCTGAAACTTTCCCTAAAGCATGGCAAAGGAATAAATCCACCCGCCAAGCCTGACCGCCTCTTCTGAAACTGATGGTACATGCATGTATGCAAACTACTCTATGCACTTCAGTCATGGAAAGAATGCAGCTGTTCATTTGCTAGTATCCGTTCCACAAATTCTTCAGATGAATGAATGACTGTACTGTTGAGAGAGAGGGTTACCAGATCGATAATATTGGATTTTTGGCCAATTGACTAAACCCATTGAGAATAATAAATTGAAGTAAATTTATGGAATAATCGAAATAAAATGCAGCAGTTAATATACAGGAGAAATATTGTACTCGAGTACAAGTACGAGTACAGACATGTCGAGTACGAGTACCAATACGCAGATTCAGAGTTCGAGTACCAGTACGTACAAGTACCGGGGTACGAGTACTGAGGCCAGGTACTCGAGTACGAGTACGAGTACGTACTCAAGTACTACAAGTCTACAGTAGGCCTACTACAAGTCTGCCTTCAAGTGACCATTTTCAAGGTACATCGGTATGATAACCGACTCGCTTACTCCTTGAATGCTTCTTTCTGTACTTTCTTGATTCTCAAATGCGTGGAAATCACATCTAATAAAGTTTACTTTCATTTTTCATGAAGGTACCGACGGCCAGGCAGGCCTTCAGTCTTGGCCATTTCAACAATGAATGAAATAATGATATATGATTTTATGAAAACTTATGGTTCTTTGTGTTCTTATCTTGATTTTCACATGCCAAAAATGTTCATATAACACAGTAACAGTGATTGATTTCCCAAATTTTGTTCCCCTTTAGGTTTCTTGCCTTTAGCCAGTAGCAGAAATTAATCTTTATCCTCACAAAGTAAGTCCCTTTTTACATAAAATCTTGAATCTGGACCTGACAAAAGCATGAACATTAAGTGAACTATAATGGCCTCCTTTATGCTAGTAGGCCTATGTGAAACGAATTGAAAATGGAAGCATGTTTTAATAGAATACGTGAGGAGGAGGAATAAAACAGTTTTTTACCTGGTGGAGTTCTCTAAAAGAAAAAGAGAGCCATGACTTAGATCTTTTTGAATCATAGGGTATCGCACTACTTCAAGCGCCCCTACAGGCCATTCTCAAGGAATAATCATTCTGCAGTGGTCAAGTGGTTAGAGCATCCGACTTGCAGCCGGAAGGTCTAGGGTTCAAATCCTGGCCGGGTCATACCAAAGACTTTAAAAATGGAACCTACTGCCTTTGTGCTTGGTGCTCAGCATAAACAATGGAGTAGGGAAAACAAGCCAGTGAGCCACAACTGGAAAAAAGGCCGTGGTCGTCTCGACTTGAACCAATTGGTTGGAAACTGGGACGTTAAACCTCATCTAACCTAACCTACAGGCCATTCTCACCCCCCCCCCATTTGACCAAATTCCCTTGCTACGCCACTCGAGTAACCTTCGGCCCGTGGGCCGGATGCGGCCCGCGAGGAAATTTGCTCCGGCCCGCGAGGCAATCCATAAGTAGTAGCTCCGAGCTAGGTAGTTCGACTATGATACGAGCATTCCGGCATAAGATCCTCTTCAACGTGAGACACAGTAGTTACCCTCCTTAGGGCCCATTTCAATAGTGTTCCACTGTGGGGGATCAGGGGCCAAGCCCTGGAGGCCTATGAGCCCAAGCCCTGGAACATTTACACAATTGTGTGCACCAAAATGATACGAATTAACTGTTTGTTAATTAAGATGCATCGGGATTGATGGTGGGGAGGATGATAGAATTTCAGCATGTGGAGTCTTGTAATAGTTATACTTTGTTGATCGGTGAAGTTATGAAAGGACAATAAAGGTGGAAGATGATTGCGTGCGAAGCCCTCCGAATATAACACCTTTACGGACATTTTTGTTGTTTGCCTTCATTTTACATAGCATAGCAATTATCTATGTACAAATAACAGTGGATACGTCCTAAATAAACCTTAAAAAATGCAGCTTGCCCTTTGGTTTCATAATAGCCATAATTGACTCACGGCCATTCGATTTCTTTATGACGCAGCGCGGTTTGAGGGTTGGGAACTAAGGTTACAAAGGTTGCGCAGGATTTGCAATAATCCAAGGCATGTTCCGTCCTTCTTGAATTAATAATTGGACAACTAGTGCACATTAAGAATGCGTGCGAAGCGCCCCGAAAATTGAATTTTAAAGACCAATAGGTAATTTTTTAAGCACTGCATCTACAGAAGGAGTCGAAGAAGCCAACTTCTTTCGCAACAAAGTGTACACACTTTCAAGTTTACAGCAAACGCGAACTCTCCAGCAGACTTCATGATTTTAGCAAGTGGAAATCCAGCACATACTGCACTGACCAGACTGCTACGCCACATTGAAAACCAGTCGCATGGCAGACAGGTCGGTTAGGTGTGTGGCAAATTTTGTACTCGATCTGACTGTCGGTCCCGATTGCGATCCTACAGTCTTCTTCGACTTCATGGGAAATACCAAACTGTTTGATATTCCGAGTGAAGTCGGGGAAATGCCGAGAGGGTCGTCGCAGTTTAGTAAGGCCATTGGCGTAGGAACCGGGGGGGGGGGGCAAGGGGGTCATGGCCCCCAAATATGATTTGTGGGGGGCCAAATGCCCTTTTGGCCCTCCAATATTGCGACAGTTTACAGTTTCGTTTTACCCGTTTTTGCGATCTGGGATGTATTCAATCTCAAATTTTCTTGGTACGCTCCGCGCCTATGGTGGCGTTCCGCTTAGATAGTAAAAGTGACTGCCCCCGATCCCCCCCCCCAAAAAAAAATAAGTCCAGTCCTCCAGAGCCTCCCAAACAAAAAAAAATCTTAGCTACACCACGGCTTTATGGTGTTGATGCTGTAGTTGTTTCCTTTTTCTTTGAATATTTTTATTTTGCTTAAATTAAAATCGGAAAGATTATAATGAGCAAATATGATGTTTTGGTGTGGGAAGGGGTATCAAGGTCGAGAAATCGCATCTGGTCTGCCCCCCCCCCCCAATGTCAAACATCTTCCTACGCCGTTGAAGGCCGTGGCAGTGTACAACTGTCATTGACCTAAAGGCAACTCATCTTTTAATTAATTGGCCAATAAAGAAGCTTTTTGCCAAATCAAACTACGGCTCAATGTGCTCGCCCACGTGCGACTTATAAAAAGTAGATAACTTTTGAATATATCCACAATCCACCTCGGCAATGTATGGTTAACCTATACAATTCGACTGCTACCGGACGCACCTGACTACTAGTTCCGCCAACTCGTTCCCGACGAGCGGTCAGGAGGGTGAGTTGCATCACATTCCAATAAGGCTTTTGTTTCATAGTGTCGGACATAGTGTGAGAGGTAGGTGGGGTTTATGTACTAGACAAACCTCTGTCACACGAAAAAGTTCCGGTTCTTCCAAACATACGCGCAAGAGGTGGGCTATGTTTGCACCCCGAACCCTGGGAAATGGGTTCGAACCTCACCCTGCATCCTTGCAAATTATGCACGCTCACACACCTACGTGTGCACATAAGTGTGCAACAAACGCCCATGGTCACCTGAGGTCCTGAGTTAGAATGATTCATAATTTCACAAAGAGTGCGGCAAAAGTCATGCAGCCACTATAGCCATCCCGATGATATTATGGCGCGGTTCAAAGTTTGTATCTTCCAACCCCAACCCCTTGCCACTTAGCCAAAGGCTTACGAAATCTGGATTGCCAGGCATTTAGTAATGAGAATGACAACGTAACCTTTGAGCCTTCGACTATTCCGCGCTCCCAATTTGAGTTTTACCCCTGTAATGGAGTTCATCAATGTGATAGGTCACGAAATGCCCAGGTACCTTTTTGTAGAAGATAAAATATATGCCCTTCGTTATTCAAAGTTAGGGAAGAGATCGCGTTTTGGTGTTAGTTAGAAAACTTTGAAGAACTTCCCCTTATTAAAACATTTATTCATGTTTCATTCTTAGAAATTTACACGACCATGAGACTGGAACTTTCTTCAGTATGAATCAGTGGTGGCACTAAGGTTTGCCCGACTGAATGAGGGCAGGCTCCCCGACGAGTGGTCCAGCAACTCGAAGACCGCAAAAAGGGCGACATGTTACCGAAAGTATGTCGAAGGCAAATTGAACGTGTCGAAAGTTTTGAAGAAAATTCGATTATTTGGGGGCTTGAAAAATTTGGTCTTTTATTGAGGAAGTCAGGGTGAAAGGGGTGGTGTCTGTGAAGGAAAGTTCTGGTCCTATTGCCTTAGTCTTCACTTTTTCTTTTAGTTAATTGTTTTTACTGTCCTCTTGTCTTTAATTCTTTGTTCTTTATGCTTTCTCTGTGTTTCTGACTCAGCTACGTCAGTTACCTTTGTTTTTTAGTAAAAGGGAGTAAAACTCTCGACAAGCCCCTCCTGTTTTTCGTTTTACTTCCATCTACTTCATTATTATATAGATAATTATAATATCGTGTATCCGTACTTTTCAATATTTAGAAAAACAAATAAACGAAACGAAACGAATCGTCGGGGTGATAGGGCGTAGTCGGTGACTTCAAATTATCGTACACATCTAGACTTTCGACGAAATCGTAAAATTTCGGGGTTGGGGTTGTCCTTTCCTCGTGGGGGAAGGGGTGTGAAGCCACCTTTGATATGAATTAATGATTTTCGTTTTTGAAGTATATTCATGCCCTTCAAATTGACCCTTTTATTACAGGAGTTAGAAAATAGTTATTATGAAACAAAATAATGTGAATTACAATGTATTAATGTCATAATTTCCCTTTGTTTTCGTTCCCTTTGAAATACATGGCCGACTGCATAATCTGGGACCTACTTGTCGGTTTATTTTTGTATGTTTGCTACTGAGTCGGTCGTCACGTGGCTTGTAAAAGCGTACTGTTCGATCTAGACTACATCCTCCGTGCATAGAAAGATCAATGTCTGTGTCTGCCACATTACTCCTTACGAATTGTGAACATGACAGTTGTAATTAGTTGGGGCTTGTAATTAGGTGATGCCGTTGATGTATTTACTCGGGCTAAACACTAAAAGGATTTTGAGTGCTCCACCTTAGTGTAAGAGGATTTGCGGTGGCAAATGTCGAGACACATAAGAAAGCAGGCGCGGTTTTACGGGGGGCTGTGGGGGCTCAAGCCCCCCAAAAGTTCGTTCAAGCCCCCCCCCCCCCAAATTTTCAGAGGTTGTGTTATGCTATATTTGCGTGTACTGAGAAAAACAAAATTGCCCATACACTTGTGCACATCTTGGTCCAGTGGATTTAGTTTGGCAAGGGAAACTGTCGTCTGTGTCTCGAAATCTTATATTAGGTTCACGATTTCATACAATGGAAGTTGGATCAGATAAGTAACGTAAGTAACATCTAAGATAGTATGTACGTACATGTAAATCAAGTTAACGGATTAATCATCTGTTGGAAGTTCAAAACGAGTCATTTAGTCGCTGATCTCGTCAAGCTATACTAGCAGTCCTTTTAAGTCAAATCTACAGGCCGAATCGTTATTACCATTAAAGTGAACAGGTCCAGTTGCTCGTATCTCTCAGTAACGTTTGCTACATTCTTCCAAATAAAAAATATATGCCTGTATATACGTTACATCTATGTCATGGTCAGGGGCGGTGCCACTCAGGGGGAAGGGAGGCCTATCCCCCTGTAATTTGCAGGAAAAGAGAAAAAGAGTATGAAAAGAAGACGTAAAGGAGAAGAAAAGAGGAGGGCGGGGTAGGCCTATATCTGATCCATATAGTTAATCCAGAGCTTCCAAGAGGCCATATTCCGGTTTCTACCAGCCTTTAGATACGATTTTATAATGCACAAATGAAGCAAGGCAAATTTTCTTAACAGTTCGAGAATATTTCTGTGGACTCCATGCACGTATTTTTGCGTAAAACTTTTCCCGACTAGAAGGCAGTAATGTGTCCAAAAGGGGACTTCAGGAGGTTTGTTGATACATACCCTTAGACAAAAAAGGCTCCTCTTTCACCTAACCAAAAATATTAAGAATGTTTTGAACCCATATGATCGGGTCCAAAAATATCCCAAAGACAACTCCATTTCTGCATCTAAGCAACCTTCAAGTAACCAAAATTTCTCAAAAGGGGAGGGGACCCCTCCCTTAGACCTATCCCCTAGAACAGCCCTCTTTTACCTAACCAAAAATTAGAATTTGAATTCACGAAGTTATGAACATTTTCCAGCCATATATCAGTCAAAACTGTCCCGAAGACCGCACCATTTTGCATCTTAGCAACCTTAAAGTAACCAAAATTTCTCACAGGAGAGGGGACACCCCTCCCTTTAGACCTCTCCCCTAGGACCGCCCTCTTTCCCCCAACCAAAAATTAGAATTCACAAAATTATGAACATTTTCCAGCCATATATATCAGTCAAAAAATAACCCAAAGACCCCACCATTTTGCATCTTAGCAACCTTAAATTAGCAAAAATTTCTCAAAGGGAGGGGAACACACTTCCCCTTAGACCTCTCCCCTAAGAAGGCCCTCTTTCCCCCAACCAAAAATTAGAATTCACAAAGTTATGAACATTTTCCAGTCATTTAGTCAAAAAATTACCCAAAGAACGCACCATTTTGCATCTTAGCAACCTTAAATTAGCAAAAATTTCTCAGAGAAAGGAGACATCCCTCCCCTTAGACCCCTCCCCATCGGCGGCGATCACTCAACCCATGTCCCCTATCAAAATAACCTTGCGCCGTCCCTGGTTATGGTACTGTTTTTATTATCATTGGTTTCAGCGTGCGCGTGGCCGAATTGCATATTTGAGAGAAAATTTTATGATTCTTCCGTTTCAACCCCCCCCCCCCCCCCCCCAAAAAAAAGTCTCGATCTAGAACCGCACCTGTAAGAAAGATTTCCTGTAAACAATAACACGTCAGTCATGATTATTTAGACACGCTGGAAAAAGTGCTGTCAGTCTGGCTTATCTCCTTCGAGAGTCGTGTTTGTATCACAACTTCATCCTACTAACAATGGCAGGGAATGCCCCAAAGAATTTGTGTCTACCTCATCAGGAGCGGATTGGAAAGAGGTTTAGGCAGGGGTGAATGGGGTATGTCCTTCTTAAAAAAGCTTTATGAGATCATGCAAGTTTTCGTCCAGCCAGCGGACCTCCGATGGCTCTCCGCCGGCCTCTTCGCCACCGGCAGACCGTCGGAATTTGCCACCAGGGCTTATCGACTTTGAACTGTGTAAATATAACATTGCACTACACAACAGCAACAGTAAAACAACACCTTGTTTCTGTTCGTGAATTCCTTACTTAAAATGACTTGAATTTTAATCATGCGCGTACAACAAAGTACTGAAGGGGAAAGATAAGTTCTTTTTGAACCAGGATAAAATTCTTTTTATTTTTATGGTGGGGGGGGGGGACATACTGATGCACTGAGGCAACAGTAATGATCAATTATCAAGGGTAAACTATTTTCAAGCATGTAATTATTTTCGAAGAAATGCATCGAGGCAATAAAAGCCTAAAGGTGCGTTCACACCAAAATCGAAATCTGCTGCGTTTTGCGGCGCGGGAGCCGCAAAGCAAATCACTTTGTACGTATTTCTATGGACCCGTTCACACCAAAATCGCGTTTCAAAAAGCGTTTTGCGGGAAACGCGGCGGGTCCCGCATCGATCGATCTCAGACTGATTCAAAGCGGGAATCGTGCGATTTTTGTTCGGAGAACAATGGCAGCTCGCCATACAATAGGGTTCTTGACACACAGGTGTCTGGATTTTTCATTGTGCTGTGCAGAATGCAGAGCATGCTGCTTGAGAAGGATGTTGGAGAGTTTGAGAGTCGAAGCTGAAAGAAAATTCCGAATTTTTTATGACAAAATTAGTTCTAATTAGGAAAGCAGTAGTTTTTAGGCATTACATATAAAGTAACATAGCCAAAAAATCTTGATTTGTTATAGGTTAGGCTTGTGCAAAGTAATATCTCTATTCCTACACTATATGATTTGTTGTATGTTTTTGCAGGGTAGCTCTTTTGGAGGGAAAATCAAATAATTTTTATTTATGCAGGACGGAATGAGTCGCACCCTAAAGTTTCGGTCTATGGGCTTTAATTCAATGACATTGATGGGTACAGATCTAGAGGCAAATACAGGGGCTAAGGGTAGAAGCTTGAAGAAGCTATGGGGTATTCACAAAATTGCGAGCATCAGAATGAAGTATTTTAGTATCTTAAAATGGCTTTGAATAGTTAAATAGGCCTATGCAACAAGCAACCCCCCCCCCCCCGCCACCACCACTTTAGTTTACAAATGCCATCTTTGGATTGTTGATGAAGTTGGATCGAGCCTCTTGGACGTATAAAACTGGGGTTATTTCATTAAACTTAGACATAAATATTGTACTTAAGTTGTCCAAAGCGAAGAAAGGCATATACAGTAACAATTATCTTAGTACTGTCGAAGATTGTGTCACGCTGATGGGCGACGAAAAAGAATCACACTTTAAAAATTGCTTAAGGTGTTATCTCATTTTCATTACAAATAGTGTCCATGTCGTCTCCTTCCCTTCCCATTTCACTAAACAGTTGTTGATTTGTGAATTTTGTTTACTGACCAAAACATAGTTTACATTTCCTTTTTTAATTGTTGATATATTTTTGGCCCAAGCATGTACGAAAAGAACCAGCAAATGTCCCACATCATCTTCGGCGTAGGCTATTTTACAAGTGACTATCAAAAACCCGCTGCGGGAACCGTCGCGTTTTCCCGCTGCAGTGTGAACCCTCTGTTTTGCGGGAAACGCCGCGTTTCCCGCGGCGGGAATCGCGCGTTTTTGGTGTGAACGCACCTTAAAAGGTATTACTTTTTCGGGGTGCTAATAATTTTTATAGGCGGGCCCCCACACTTTGCTGGCCGTACACGCCTGTAATTTTCCTGGATGTGAATTGTGTGTTGGAAATATTCCTGAGGCTAGCCCTTAGCCTGTGATTATAACGACCTACTTCTGTGTCCCGAATTGTCTATAGAATTTTGGTCAAATAGGTCTTCAGTCTAGCTAGTTGACCTTTTCCTATACGGTAATTCAACCCATACATCATAGTTTATCCCGTTTTATGTTTCGTAGACTTCAAAACTTGACCACATCATCCAGATGAAGCCATGTCAGATTTAGGCTCATATTATACCGTTGATTTCAATTGGTGCCGACTTTTTCGAGGGCCGAGCTGTTTCAGTGAGATGTCCTGGCCGAGCTACCCTAGGGGCTGACCCGTCCAGACACCCCTACAGTACGAAACTCAGTGGGAACTTGTTCCGGCAGAATCCGGGGATGGTGAGACCTCCTGTCCCTTACACAGAAGTGTGAAATGGAATTCGAAAGTGGATGATTTTGCAATGGAAAGAGAAAAAAAAAGTTGTTATCACATATGCGGTTTGTTCGGCAAGCTTCGCGCGCATTTTTTGCGTATGATTATTAGCCTTCTTCTGACATGCAATAAAAAGACAAACGGTTATTGTGATACTTCTGGTCTGTGTAGCGTTGTTCACTCAAAACCTCATAAACACTGAGATAAAGATAGTAGATGAACATTCAAATGGCCCTGTTACAATTTGTACAATCTACAGTGCTTATACTGGGTTTGCCCCAGTTTCTAACCTGGGCTTTTCCCCTAAACCCCACCAGGACACGCTTGGGCCCCTTGACGTGCGCCCTATAGGGAAAGTCTGTTGCTCCCTCGCCTCTGCGGGGCCGATGCGCCCCCCCGAGTAGACTTATGACTGTCAAAACGGGGCTTCAAAGGACAGGCGCGGATCCAGAAATTTTGAGGGGGGGGGGTCAAGATGGAAAATCTCATGTGCACCGAAGGTGCACCACGAGCGCGAAGCGCGAGTTCCTACGCGTGGGGTCCAGGGGCCGCGTTAGGGCCCCTGGCGGGGTCCAGGGGCGGAGCCCCGGTGGGAGTCCAGGGGGCGAATCCCCCGAAAGCTCTCGCAATATTGCATTTTAAGAACACAGAAATCGGCTCCAGTTCTCTTTTGTCAGTGAGATTTTATACCTTGTCATGTTGCATGGAACTTGATGTATAGGGCTCAGCATAAGTTACTATATGTACCTGCAGAAGTTTCGGAGAATCTAAGTTATCTTAAAACTTACACGCCAACATTATAAACCCGTGTAGGTAACTTGAAATGATTTTTGCCATTAGTGTTTTATTTTCGTTATACGGTATTCGGGTATAGGACATCAGATGAAACAATTGCCCTCGAAAATTTGAATTTACATTCAAAACCATTGCTATGACTAACGGTGTCAATTCCCTTTATGTGTCTATCAATTAGAAGGTGGGTTCGATATTAAGTTTTCAGTTCTCATAAGAAGAGGAGGGTGAAGAAATGAATATCAGTTGCTTTACATCCTTACAATGCTGGCTCCTCTGAAATCACGTTTATGCTTATGGTAGAACACCACAGATGAGTAATGCGAATACGTTTGGGACCTTATTGATAGTAAAAGGAGCAATTCAAGGCTAAAAGTGCGCAGATCAAGCAAAAATCAAGAAATATTGAGAAGACTTTGCAAAATCGTAAAATATTTCAAACGATTTTTGGTAAAAAGTGATAAAAATAAATCCATCACTCAATAAAAACGTACCTCTCTCCGTAAGCGTATACAATTGCGCGCGAAGCGCGCCGAAAATTTTCGGTATAGAGCCACCCGGGAGCTCTGCATTAATTGCACACTGAAAAGGGGGGACCAACAGGACTCTCACAACCTGACATCCATATGGGAGGAGATATGATATATCACCTTCTTTATGGATTTCTGAAGGGTATACCCTTCAGAAATCTATGACCGATGGTACCGGCGGGAGTTGGTGATTGGGGGAACCGCAGATAACTGCTAAACCGTGCCTTTTTAGGCAGTGGGATTTTGTATACGCTATATGCAAGAGTGGGAGAGCCTTTTCTTGTTAGTACATGAGAGTGCAATCCACTTTGAGAAATTTTTGTTAATTTTAGGGGGCCTATATGCAAAATGGTGGTATCTTTGCCATTGGATCATTCTAAAGTGATTGTATGTTTAAAAAATGTCCACAATTTAGTGAATTCTAACTTTTGTTCGGGTGAAAAATGGGAGTAAGAGACGGTTAACATATTGTCTTCAAACCTCCTTAAGTCCCAGGAAAAATCATGGGCGTGGATCCATCTCCAAAAGTGTGGGGGGGGGGGACTTTTTCACATTTGTGAATCGCCGTCCTGGTGAAAGAAGCAGTGGTGGTAGCCAGAATTTGCTTCACGGGGAGGCAATAAGTTTTGAGATCGTCGGCATGGGGGAGGGGTCTACGGGAAATTTTTCTAGAACTGAATGCCCTCAGATGAGATTTGTGTAGGATTTTTAGGTTATTTTTCTTCTCAAAAATTTCGTTTTCCTAGGCATAATTGCAGTCTGTTCCATCATTTTTGAAAAAGTGAGGGGGACTTTTTGACGATGTCCCCCCTTCCAAAAAATCTCCTGTACGCCCATGATCCACGCCCATGGGAAAATTGTACACGCAATTATACCTGCGTGGATTCCACAGAAACATTCTTGGACTATAATAAAATTTTTCCTTTACATTTTAAAAGGATGTCCAAGGTTGACAGAGAACAGTATAGAGACTCCCGGAACTCTGACTTAGCCTACAGTATATAAAAGAGGAACCAACGGGATTCTCATGACCCGACATCCATATGGGAGGAGATATGATATATCACCTTCTTTTTAGGTATAGCAAGAGGGATGGTGGACAGGCAAAATTCGTTTCAGAAAAGATTTTCGTCGTTATTGAACATCGCGGTGAAATGTTTGGAAAATAAGCAACTGCAATTACGTACTTTCAATCTTTCAGCTCATGTGCTAGACTAGATTAGTCAAAGATCCCATAATAATGAGAGCCCTACAGAGAAGGAGATGTACTTTTTAGAAAAAATGTTTGCATTGGAATCATTTCTTGTGTCATAGCTTTGTCAATGTCGTATGCGTGCCAAGCGCGCCGAAATTTTGAATAAAATATTAGTCCATGACAAAGCCTGCATTCAGAACCTGCATCGGAAACTGTCACTTTCCCACCAACCTATGCTATTCAGAAACGAATCTTCTGACTGAGAATTCTTATAAAGCAATTTTGCTCCTTTGTTCACCCGTGAGTATTTACCACAAGCTATTGATAATAAAGACAACTCTGACACAAGGCTTGACGCTAGCGGAGAGTTCGCAAATTTGGAATTTGTCAAGAATTTCCAAAACTTATGATAGTTTGAGATCAGTTTGTGAAAGAAAATGGTTAGAACAAATAAACCAATCATCAAAAATACATCTCACCCTACACCCTCCACAGAAATCTGTTGCTTAAACGACTTTTGGGACCATTTTAAAAATTTTCAAGAATTGATGGGAGAGGGGGCACACGTCAACCATTGCCCACTGTGCCGACGCCACTGTCTGTAGCTTAAAAGCCTTTCGAGTTCATTTTAAAACTTTTCAGACAGTTTCGAAATCGAATAGGGTATGCACGCCGCTACTTTGCCTGCAACAACTGGTGCCACTGTCAGTGGCGTCACCAAGGGGGAGGGGCAGGGGGCACGTGCCCTGGAAAACCTTGTGCCCCCCGTGTGCCCCCAACTGAGATTTGAGGTTTTGAAAAAATATAGATCTTCTGTAAGTTCTGTACTCAGAATATTTGACTACCATGTTTCATATGATTTGATTCTTCTTAGGACAAGAAAAGGCAGCAATTTGTATTTTTTCTAATAACAAAATCGCCCCATCTCATAAAGCACACAGTGTTCTCTGTGTCGGAGGCTGAGCATCGGTCTTGGTAATCTATCCATAATCCTCGCCGCCTCAACAGGTGTGAGTATACGCCTTGATAAAGTAGAGCGGAAATGTCTGCCTCGCGGACTCATCAACCAAAACAATGAATGGCGTTGTTTCGTACGTACAGTACCATGGAACTTGCCTGCCACTTGCGTTGCGAATTGTAAAGCAAGCTCAATGCCAGCAATTTTAAGGAGACTTTTCTGTATTTTCTTCTTCGAAAAAATAATTCCAATAAATTTTAAAAGAGAAATATATGATACAAAATTCTATGATCACTTTAATCCCGTAAGACTCCAATCACTCAGTTTGTGGATCATGAGAATTTCACGTTAATTGAAAAGTCCACAATTGAACGAATATTTGATCGTTGATTCGGCAATACACATGCACGTTTTTTTCACTTTCATGAGAATTTCTCAATCCATGCATAATTTTTTTTTTAGTTCCTAAAAATTCGTTATTTTTTGACACAAATTTTACTTCAAAAAGGTAGCGTATGTGGCACCAGATTGCATCTGAGGACACCTAATTTTTCAAAAATTTTCAAAGGGGAGGGGGACACCCTCCCCTTTGACCCCTCCCCCAGGCCGGCGTTCACACTAATACCGCATACGCCACTATCTACTTGTGCCCCCTCATCGAACTGTTGTGCCCCCCTTGTGCCCCCCAGAATGAAAAGTCTGGTGATGTCACTGGCCACTGCGCAAAATAGCACGCCACCTGACAGCTTGTCTTCTGCATTCATTCTGCAAGGTCTGTATGGCGAAACATTTGCCTCTCAATCCCTCTAGTTTACAAAAAAATTTCACTCTTTAACACAAAATTGTTACTAAATTTCAGTGCCGCTAACCGGGCCCATACTGCATATGTCACGATGTTTACTTATTTAGATCTTAAGTCAAGGATCATTACTCAGCTATTCACCTGTTTTCGAGGCATTGCAGATCTCCTTCGTCGCCAACCACTTTGAAAGATAAATATAAAAAGAGATAATCCAGCTATAGCTCCACCCAACTCCTACAGAAATATAAACTTTGAATACGTTCTTAGACACTTTTATTCATTTTTTGCTCTTAATTTTTCTTTCTCCTTTTCTTTTTTTCTTTTTCTTCCTTTTTTTTCTCCTTTCGTTTTTTTTTTTTTGTGGCGAGGGGGGGCGGGCCCCCAGCCCCCTAGATCCGCGCCTGTCAAAGGAAAAGGTTCCCCACCCGTCCTGCCCCAGTTATTGGCGGAGATACTACAAGTTTTCAAGTTAGGAGTATAAAACAAAACAATGACTTATCCCCGTTGTGAAACTCCTTATCTCTCGAAAAAGCGGAAAAAATAAGACTTAAAGACAGACTGTCATCACCCCAAAGTATATTTTTAGTGTATGTATATCAAAATTCTCAGTTGGTGACTGCTGTTTGATTGACATCAAAGTTTGAAAATTTGAAAGATGCAGAGTACCTCACATTCCACACAAGGCAGAGAGAGTACTTTTATTACATTTTATAGCCTTGTGTGCTCACCAGGACATGGCCTTAAGCAATAAAACAGGTTTATTCTTGCACAAGGAAGAGCCTCATACAGTTATGGGAGGAGCTAGAAGATGCATAGTTGGGAGAATTGGAACTGTCTGGGATCATGAAAATTCCCCTTTAAAGGGGAATTTTCATGATCCCAGACAGTTCCAATTCTCCCAACTATGCAACCTCTAGCTCCTCCCATAACTGTATGAAGCTACTCCTTGTGCAGGAATAAACCTGTTTTATTGCTTAAGGCCATGTCCTGGTGAGCACACAAGGCTGTAAAATGTAATAAAAGTACTCTCTCTGCCTTGTGTGGAATGTGAGCTACTCTGCATCTTTCAAATTTTCAAACTTTGATGTCAATCAAACAGCAGTCACCAACTGAGAATTTTGATATACATACACTAAAATATACTTTGGGGTGATGACAGTCTGTCTTTAACTTCTGAAGTTAAATGCTGCACACTGTTACTTTGTAGAGACAAGTCAATCAACCTGCCTTTTCCGTACAGCGGAAGAGCTCTGACAATTTGCGTAGCTTCACTGAGGTTAATCACGCAACAATGCACAATGTCCGCGGTCTCCCTTCTCATCGAAATTAAAGTAATTCTTATAACTAAGTTTAAAGGGGAATTTTCATGATCCCAGACAGTTCCAGTTCTCCCAACTATGCATCTTCTAGCTCCTCCCATAACTGTATGAGGCTCTTCCTTGTGCAAGAATAAACCTGTTTTATTGCTTAAGGCCATGTCCTGGTGAGCATACAAGGCTATAAAATGTAATAAAAGTACTCTCTCTGCCTTGTGTGGAATGTGAGCTACTCTGCATCTTTCAAATTTTCAAACTTTGATGTCAATCAAAGAGCAGTCACCAACTGAGAATTTTGATATACATACACTAAAAATATACTTTGGGGTGATGACTGTCTGTCTTTAACTTTTTTCGATACCGATCATGATAAAAATATTTTGTGACGCGTAAGTAAATACATCCATTAACTACGGAGCTCCTAAAGTGCCAGATAATTTATCTTACCAAGCCGACATCCTTTGCTCAGTAAGTCGACATGGTGAGATAATTTATCTTACCATGTCGACATCCTGACAAAGGATGTCGACATGGTGAGATAAATTATCTCGCCAAGTCGACTTCCTAAATTAGGATGTCGACATGGTGAGATAAATTATCTTACCATGTCGACTTCCTAAGCAAAGGATGTCGACATGGTGAGATAAATTATCTCACCATTTCTTAGAGAAAGGATGACAACTTGGTCAGATATATTATCTCACCATCATGACATGCAGACTGGCACTTTAGGAGCTCCGGCCATAATTGACATCAGTCCTTCCTTTTTCGTCCGTATTCACCCTAGAAAAATTGTGATGAACCTCGTAATCAATGAAGAAATGGAAGTGATAGCTAGCTTCAGTTTAGTAGTTGCGCTAATTTTTGAAATCATAACATAAACAACACAGCAGCATACACACTGGCTGTTTCGCACTACTCGTCACATCCTGTTAGTCAACTGCAACTTGCAAGTGCAAAATACGAATTACGATGCGACGAACTAGCGTCCTTTGGGTTCTTTGACTTTATCGGTCATCAGTATCTTACAAAGGATAGGTTGTCTCATATTCAGCGTGAAATTTTCGAAGTAGTCGGTGGAAACTGCACACAAGGGTTCGTGGCAATCGTTTTCTGCAGTTGTACCGTTTTAACTTAGGCCCAGCCTAACTGTTAGGCGCATAGGCCTACACAGTACTACTGTAGGTCAGCAGACGCACAGACTGTGTGGACTAGCCTAGGCCAAAGGTTAACTCTTATTGTATTAGTGTGCATTATATAGCCTAGGCCTATAAGTATGCTATCAGTATGTAACTTTGTAAGGTTTTGTGTGTGTGTATGCTGTCTTGATAATGATGGTATGCAGAAAGTAGATGGACTGGAATCCAACCACTGAACCGACCTAACTTACATAAGGCCGGGACGCGCAATTTTTTTTCCCACGAGGTTATGGGCAAATCATGCCAATGGACCAATCAGCTTTTTGGAAATAGGCCACACCCCTAATTCCAAAATGACAGCTTTTGAACCATTTTTTTGTAATTCTGACGCCAGATTATGAAAGAACAGACCAGATAACCCCAGTCCACGTTACCCTAACCTTAGAAATAACCCCATCCATGATTTAGAAACAAATTTGAAAAAATTTTGAAAATCAGATTTGCCCATAACCTCGTGGGAAAAAAAATTAGGCGGCCGGGACTGCTCTCCTGAAAGATCTTGGTCTAAGTAGGCCTAGGCCTACTTTGTCTTTGTCCAACCACCATAGGCATTGTAGACTTTTGTTATTTGCTAAAGGTATTTAAGGTCAAGCTAACATCCCTTTGTCTGATCTTTGTAAACCATCACACACTGTTCTTAATATGCATGCTTTGCACTACCGTCCCTCCTCTGCTAGGACTAATTGCTATAAATATAGTTTCATTCCCAATACAACTAGGGACTGGAATAACCTCCCTTACAGTCTTATTGTGGGGGCTATTAGTCACCCTTAACCGGTGGAATTTATTACAAATTCTATGAGAGTTTGACTGACCACACAGTGTGTGTGGTGTTATAATTAGGGCTCAACCGATGTGGTTTTTTGCTGCCGATCCGATGTCCAATGTTTTTATCACAACATCGGCCGATATCCGATCCGATATTTTCGCTATCAATGCTTTTACATCGTTTCACAGCGCGATCAAACATTCCTTATTCCTCGTGAGCCATGCCTATGCATGCACATCAGCTTAAACGAATTTCTGCCTTTAAAAAAAAAAAAAAAAAAAAAAACACCCCAGAAGTTTAGTATTTTCCCCTCCATGTTTTGCTTTGATACCTTTCATTCACAAAACGATGTTTATATGACAATTCAATGACCCAAATAAAGCTTCGAAAATAAGCAATCGGCGGACTATCGGTGACTCTTCATTCATAGCACATAATTCCATGATTGAACTGACTTTCACCTACTCACAGTAAGCCTACTAATTCCCCTAACAAATTGCAATACCTTTCGTTCTCTGTTTTTAGCCAAAGTCGCTCGCACTAATGAACGTTAAAACAGAAATAAGCCCGCGATAGTTCAGTGCATGTACTTGGCCATTTTGCGCCATCCTACCATGCTTTAACTACACATAAACAGATTGTGTAGGCTTACACGTGTAAATTTGTTTTGAGTACTTCATATAGCAGTACGTCATGCATGCATGCATGTACTACTGTATATAGCCATACGTAAATATTTGTTCCATGCTAGCTAGAGAGCTTGCTGTGTGCAGCGTTATAGGAGTTTTGGGTATCGGGGTGATGTTGCAGACATCGTTTATTACGAAAGCCATAAAAGCACATGGCACTCTTAATTTCACACAAATGAGCATGCATGTCTTACATAAAAGCATCCGCCGTAACAACTGGAAATATAGTCGTACAAGCAGCGATCGAAAAACACCATTATTTCCCGGACCATGCCCCATGTTCTTGCTATGTACGTCGTCATTCCATAGCAGGTGCGTAGCCTAATGTATGGGTGTTTGCATACAATTGCGGACCTATACATGCACTGGCTTTACTGTGCTTTCATGGTGCATTTCACTTGAACTTCTCTGTACAGAACACGTACATGCCTAAGGTATCCGTGTTTGCGTACATTTCGGCCCTATATCAAACATACAATTAATGACTGTGAATTCCACACTTTGTTTCGTTCATTGATAAATTTCGGTGAATTGAAACTAAAAGTGGGTGGACATGATTGCTAGACTCTACGTACAGATTTTAAAAGCTTGTGCATATTGCGAATATCACAGTGCCTGTCAATGGAGCCAGTTTACGCTGTTGATACGGAATTTAGGAGATTAAACTGAAATTGACAGCCCTAGTCGGTCGTAATAAAATGATTAATCCTATTTATCTGTTCATTTCTTTGTTGTAAGAACTAAGAAATCACTATCACTAAACGTCTTCCGATGTACGTAAATGAAATTTTCGACGCACGGAACATCGGCAAACATCGGCAAGTGCAATTTGCTATATTTCGCCGATCCGATGTTTCACCGATAGTCCTAACATCGGCCCGATCCGATATCCGATCCGATTATCGGTTGACCCCTAGTTATAATGTCTTTAACTGGATGTCTCACCATTATCCAAAAGAAGAAGGGCATAGGCCCTAATGTTAGGCCTAGACCTATGATCTTAGTCTTCATTTTGATGACATGTGAGCACCTATCTACTCTTTTGCCAACTGTCCGTGACATTTGCCTGAAACATGAATGAGTCTATAGTGAGATGTCACAAAAGTAAGTTTAACATTTTTCATTTGCCAGATTGTCCACTCCATGGGCAAACTGGCAATCTGAATTTGCCCGGCCAGCTGAACATATGCACGTGCTGTGCAAATTGCTTTGGAATTTTGAAATTTTCCAGTTCACCATGGTGTTCATGTGCGCCATCAATAAAACAACCTTGGTTACATGTTTAGTTTTGTGTGCCTATGAGTTACATTTACTCATATATTTTTTAAAATGAATGTACCAAGGATTGCAGGAAATTTATTGTAGCCATTTTGGAAAAATAAAAAATAAAAAAAAGCCCTTCAACATTGTCCTTTGCAAAAACCTGATGCAAAACATATTTTTTTCTTTTTATTTGGCCTGACAACAACAACAACAATAATGCATCTTATATAGTGCTCACAGAATCCACCCGAGGTTGCCCAATGTGCTATATGAGTGGTGAAACAACATTAGTTACAAGAAATAAACAAAAAGGTCTCTAGATGGTGTTTGGAAAGTTCAAGTTGATCAATACATGGAAGACTTGGTGTTAGGGCATTTCGCAAATGGAGTGCAGCATAGAAAAAGCATTGACCACCATAAGGTTGGTATTACAGTAGAAGTTGGGTTTTGTATGTGGTGGAGATGGTGCGATCATACTGGTCTATGTCTTGACTGATGTTTCACAATGTCAGAAAGGTATGAAGGAGTCCCTGAGTTTATAGTGCGAAAAACTAAGATAAAAATCTTGTTTTTTACATGAGCACGTACAGGTATGGGTACTCAGTGTAATTCTTTGCAGAGCGGAGTTGCTGATGTGTGCTTGCCAACACGACTCATGATTTGAGCAGCAGTATTCTGAACATTTTGTAGTCGAGAGACAAGTGGGATGATGTTACACCATAAAGAAGGGAGTTCGCTTAGTCTAACCTACTGGAGATGACTGCATGGTTTGCTTCTTGGTGGTGCATTTCTCAAGGTATTTCCTAACTCTTCTGACTTGTTGGATATTGTAGCCTTCAAAGCCTTTCATATAGAATTAACCTGATTTTCGAGTGTGAGATACAGTATTTGTCCATGAAGACACCACGATTGCATGCTACTGAAGTTGGTTGTATAATTTTTGCAACAATGGTAAGTGACAAGGTGTTGAACTTAAGGAGCATTACTGAATCGACTTCTGAAAACAATAAATTCTGTCTTATTTATTATAATGGTTTAGTTTTAAGTAGTATGTTATCCATCCCAGACTTGACTGCAGGAATGCATAGTTCCATCTGAAATAAGGTATTCTCAAGATCATCAGGATTACATGTAATAAAGAGTTGTGTATCATCAGCATACAACTGATTCCATGGGAACTGATAAACCATCGGACCAGAGATGATGTATGTGATGAGAAAAGGACGGTCTAGAATTGATCCCTGAGGAACACCATAACGAAAACCATGTGGATGAAAAGTATACTGTGAAACCTGAACAGCCCGTGTTTGATGCTCAAGGTAGGACTGAAACCAACATAAAACAGTTCCATGAAGAAAGAATTCTCTTTCCATTTTTGACAGCAGAAAGTCATGATCCACAGTGTCGAATGAAGCAGAAAGATCCAATAGAACAAGAAGAACACATTTTTTCTGATCAAGGACACAAAGAATATCATTTTGAACCCTCAGCAGGGCAGTATCCATACTGTAACCAGTTTGATATGCCAATTGGAATGGGTCAAGTAGATGTAAATGACTATCATGAGATGATATAAGGTTACAACATGGCGGCGTGTGAGTGAGTGACATTGTTTGCTGTAACTCCTCATTCTTTTGGAATTTATTACTTCACATTAAGTATGGGAGTCAAAAATTAAGAAGCAAATCATTCTATGGATTAAAAGCAGCAACTATGTCATCTTTTGAGTGCTTCCTGTCATCTAGTTTGAAGATATCATGCAAAATAAAACTGACTATAACCTGAGACAACAATCTCAGGGAAGAACACTTACTGTAGTAAAGAGAAGCCTACACCTGTATCAACACAAAACCCTTCAGAAGACCTCAATACCATAGCAATGGACAGAAAGCTAGATACCCTGTACTATAATGGAGCAACTGCGCTCAGTAGAGTATGTGCCTGACAGTTAGCTGCTAGTGAAGGTGAAATTAACTCTATGAGGGGAGCAGTCATTGACAAGGCCAAAAGTGTGGCTTTTATGGTAAATGAAGTAGAGTCAGTCAAGGAGACTTAAAGAAAAAGCTGAAAAGAAAGAATTGGAGCTTCTAAAACAAAAATTGGCTGAGGTCAGGAAAATTTCAAAGTGAAAAATAGAAGACCTAGAAAACAGATCTCAAAGGCAAAACCTTGTCTTTCATGAAATATAGGAAGGGAGCGAAGGAGAACTTTCCAGGGAAGCCAGGGAAGCAATCTGTGCAGCTATAGTAAAGAAACTCTGAATAAACTGCAGAACATAATGCTTTGTGAAAAAGTACAACTTACATACCCTTGAAGAGGATCATGGAGGCAAACAGTAGACTAGACCTTTCAGTTTACCCTGTTCCAGTTCAGTTGGTATGTTTATTCATTGAACATCTATGTGTGGGTGCTGCTTTGAAGTAACAGTGTCTGAAGAAGGGGAAACATAAGTACATAAGTAAGTGTCATTTGTGGACATTCATTCCACTTTCACTCTCTCCTACACCAAGCCTTCCATCTTTTCAGCGAAGCTGGCGGGCACAGTGGCAGAAGACTCACTCTTTCTTACCCAAAGCCTTCAATTTTTTGGTGGAAGCACAGTCGCTGTCTCAGTGAAGTATATCCTTGTTTTCACATGGCCTTTCATCTTTTCAGGGGAGGTGCAGTCAAAGTCAGAGTGAACACACCCTCTCTTTCACTGAGCCTTCCATCTTTCTCTTGGAGGTACAGCTGTAGTCCCAAAGGACTGGGAAAGTTTCTCAGTTATTTTGAGAACAACTCATGATGTGTCTTGGGTATCCTTCTATTGGAGGTACAGTTGCAGTTACCGTTACTGTGCCTCCAGAGTCTTAGTGGTATGTTTTGGAATGACATTGTATTCAGCAGTTGTACCAAAATAATGCTGACATCAGGCAGCTGTGACGTGACAGTGCAGCATTGTGTCACATGGAACATTTGTTCTCTGTGGTTCCCCTATAACCTTAGACAAATTGCTACCCTTATGAAGTAATGATGTAGCTCATAACATATATATCGTGGATTCCCCCACCATTGCTAAGGGAGGGTCCACTCTATAGTCCCCATCTCAGTGGTCCCCATTTAGCTTGATTCCTCACATTAGTCCCCCATCTCATAAGTCCCTGGCCCTTTCATTAGTCCCCTTTCATTATTCTGTCTGATTAGTCCCCCTCTCATTATTCCGTCTGATTAGTCCCCCATCTTATTAGTCCCTCCTCTCATTGGTCCCCCATCTCATGGGTTAGGGTTAGGGTACCAATGAGACGGGGACTAATGACACTTGACGGGGGACCAAATGAGACAGAGGACTAGTGAGACGGGTTCTGTAGACATTATCCCGCCAAGGGTAGTAGTAGTGACTGAACATGGAGCTTTTGGTGACCGACCATTCACAGACTTTAACCAAGGCCTAGCTTAAATGCTAGGAAATAGTATACTAAGGCTTCCTTATACACTGTAATCCACACTCTGCTGAGTTGTTGCTATGGGTTGTTTTATACAGTAGCGTCGTATACTAAGTCAGCACCAAGCTGGGTTCCCAAATCATGCAGTCATACAATACCTGACTGGACAATTACCAACCATGACAACTGCACCCTAGGTAATACCAAGGGTTTTTCTATTGGCCAGCTGTAGTAGCTACCCCCCACCCCAACCTCTCCTCAAGATGGGTTTCTACCTTCCTGAAATTTTCCTTAAGAATAGGTTTTGGATTGTCTAACTTTTCAATAGCACAATTTTGCTTGTACTGTTAAGCCACTTGTGTAAAACAAAAATTTTGCAAAGGGGAAGTTCACCCCTGCTTAGTATGGTGTACCTCCCTCTCAGAGAAAAACCTGAAGAAATCCTCACATGCCCTTCTGCCCTTCTTTTTTGAATTGGTGAAGACTGACGTCGTCCAGGAATGGGGCAGGGTTTTCTATGAACCAGACAAGCAAGTTTATATGGTGTAATATGAAGTTGAATTGATCAGTTTAAAGGATAAAGTAGAAATTTTTAATGAGTGTCACCAAACAGGAAGAAATCAATATTAGAGGGTGACAAAATCTCTTACAAGACACGTACGTCAGTTCACAATTTCATAAGAATGTGTGTTGTGTACAGTAAATGAAAGATTGACCTCAAAATTTCATTTATTGTATATGCATAGGCAGGAAAGAATGGATAGGCAGAAAACGTATGTGTAAGCTGTAAGGTTTTAGAGCTTATGGAAGTACCTTTTTTTTTTAGACAACCAGCCAGATCTATTTCCTATTTTCATGCAGTTATATAAAACTCACAGCTTCATTTAAAGATTTGTCTATGTGTAAGTGTTTGTAATAACTGTGCTGTGTAAAACAATTTTAAAGCCAGTATTGGTAAGGGTCAGGTTGTGTTTTACTCTCCTTATTTAGACTTGAATTATTCTCATTGTTTGCAATTTTTAATTAGCTTTCAGCTATGAAGACTGTGAAAGGTCAGTCGGAATGTCCAGAAAAACATCCGAGCCAAAGGTTAGATGGATGCCGCTCTCCATCAATGTGGTGAGACATTCAAGATTAGCCTCTCAGTTATGCATGATGTTGCATAAAATAACTTGTTACAGATTAAAATATATATTAAATTGTCAATAAATAAACAAATTGTTTTGCCAAAAATATGGCATTGTTAGGCAAGTTTACTGCACCTACTTTCATCTCTAATTTTTTCAGTGAGTATTGTCCTAGGCAGACTCTGTGTTCCCCCTCTGAGCATCTCCTTCAAGTGAAAACTCAACCTTACACCAAATTGTATGACAAATGTTGTTTCTGTAGTTCAGCAGCAGTAACTGAGTGGAATTTATGCTAAACCTACATGGAAAGATACTCAAACATTCCAACAGTATCAAATTTCAAGGACAACAGGACATTCAGTTATAAAGGAAAACAAAAGAAATCTGAGGCAGTGTGCCCACTTCACATAACATTCTGTGACCTTGATGAGAACTGGAGGTATTTTTTGACAAAAATAAGTAGTCTTTAATATCAGATATCTCGAGTTAGGAAAAGAGTACTGCTACAGAGTTTAGAGGGTATGAACTGAATGTTTTTTCTCTTTCACATGACACCCTTGTAAAATGCCACTGGTAAATGCCTTGAACCCTACATAAAGTTGACTTTAATATTATTATTATATTGCTTTCAATTAAAGAAACCTCAAAATTTGTCCCTTAATCTGAAAACAGTAAATTAGTTGATGTAAATTGCTTGAAAAAACCTTTAAAGCTTGTGAAAGTAATGCGGCAACAGACTTCAAGGTCTTCTGTCACTGCTCATTCAAGTTTACTTGTACTGTAAATAGTTTACCTCAAAATTACAAGAATACATCGTTACAAAAGTTAAAAAAAAATACTCATTGACCCAACTTCTGAGTGCTGATGCTAGGTCTCAGCATCTTCCCCCCCCCCCCCCCCCACACCCATCCCTTCCAAAATGACTTAGGCAGATTTTGGTTCCTGGGTCCAATGAGGGATGTTATAAAGTTGTAACTCACTTGCAACATGAGTCACAACATTTACAGCAAGCTAACAGGTAATGAAAAGCAGTGCAAGAAATTTCTGCATGTTATTTTTCAACTAACAGGATTGTTGCAGCAGCATGCTGCTGGAATCATGCAATCTCACTGCCTAATGCAAACAATGCATCTGGTATCTTCATAGCTTGTTCAGTTGCTAAGAAATGAAATGGTCAAATTAATTTATTTAATTTGAAACAGTCAGTTGGGCAGTAATTTGTGATGTCCTTGTACAACTCAAATTGCCGGCTTTTGTTTCCCTCTAAAAAACACTGGTTGTATGACCTTGGAAAAATACTTGTTGTGTATATCAAGTTGTGAGGAGAGTGCAAGTATGGTCAAGTCAGTCACAAGTCAGTCAAAAACAATGCTCAGACATTGATAATATTTTGAGACAAAATGCAGTGGCTTTAGGAAAAACATATTCATCCGAGTAGTACAAGAATGCCATAACAAATTATTGCATAACCTACCACTTTAACCTTTTAACCTTAACCTTTAAAGGTCTGTTGACATGAAAATGACATAGTTGTATGTTTGGTTTGACCAGAAAGCATGAATTCTCTTTGCATTTAATGGCAGCATAGACAGCAAACCATAACAAAATGTTGCTTGCCTTCTCCCTAACTTTACCCTCTGTATGCTCTAGGAGCATTATCTGCATTGGTTTGGCAAGTGTCTTCTGTCAAATGATACAACTGAAAATTTCAAAATGATTACAAGTATCATTTTGAATATAGTGAAAGAAAAACTTTTATTTTTTTCCCTTTTTTACAGGGAAAAGTTAGCAAAATGGAAAGCAGAAAAAGAGAATTTGAAAAGAAACTCTTCAGTGAAGACAAGTTCTCGCCAGCCTTTTAAAGTAGGCCGTACCCAGATGAGAAGAGGGAAAGTTCCAGCTAGAGCCAGTGAAAAGATTAAGTTGTTGGTTGAATCTAATCTGAACACAAACTGGACTTACAGAACATCTCCAAGATATTCAAGCTGTAGAAAATCTGTAAGTCATGTGAAAAAATCATTATGTGAAAAGAAGCTGTCATCTAGCCAGTCTGTGAGAAAACCACATCAAGCCAGGAGAGAGACAATCACCCTGTCTGCTGGAGACAACACATTTTCAGATAAAAACATTTGCAGCCATCTCAACTTTAAAGAAAATGATGAAAAGGATATCAAAGTTGTACCAAAAGAGAGACAGAAACTCCAAGATAGAAAGTTGCAGAGCATTTCAAAACAAAAATCTTCTAAGGTAACTAAACCTAGAAGTTCATTACAAAGCAAGGACATCAGAAGTAGTAATAACACTTCAAGCCAAAAGACTTTGACAAATAGCAAACAGAAAGCCCAGAGAGAGGGTAAATTGCAAAAGAAAAAAGTAGAAGACAAAAGTGTTTCAGTGCCTGCCAAAGATCAGACTGTCTCAGTGAGTGAAGAACAGACAAAGTTAAGGTGAGGTTATTGATATTTTGTAATGTAACCTGCAGGGCTGTTTCCCCATAGACAAGCTAGGGTAGCTAACCTCTTGATGGGTTTTTGCCTCGCTCCACCACCATTCCAAAACCCCCACACCCACCTTTCACCCCCTGAGATTTTGCAAAAGACTAGAAATTGGATTTTGAATGAGAAGTTTGTAAGGATTTCAAAGCTTTGCCAAAGACAGCACCATTTTGGATATAAACTGCTGTACCGTACATACCGACAAACAAATTTTCAAAGGTGGGTATTTCTTTCCCCTGAAACCCTCATCAGAATGGTCCCCCCCCCCTCCCCCCAAGAAATGTGAACAAAAACACCTGAAACTGCCATTTAAAATTTATGTATACATCTATACCATCTAAGGAAAAATGAAAGGGTATACTGATACATCTCACTGGTTGTGCAATACAATACTTCATGAAGATACATGTTTCATTACCATTTTAATTTTATGACAGACATAGCAACAATTGTGTAGTATTTAATATTGCCTTGTCATCAACTTTTTTGTGCAGACTGAAACTTGAGCAGTGGCTTCTTGCCAAGGGAAGAACTCCAAGTCGGGCTACCAGGTTCATGAAGACCCCTAGAGCTGTCTGTAAAGTGAAGCAAAGGGTTCATGATGAAACTCATTCTTCATCATACAGTAATGTTCTCTCTGTTGATGAAGCTATGGATGCTTGTAAGGACCTTCTAAAGGAGGTAAAGTAGGATAGTTGTTGAGTAAACTTGAGTGATTTAATGATAGGTGTAGACAAGATTCTGGCAAAGGCCAAGTTAAGTGTAAGATAATATTTAAAGTTTTTGCCGGTTGGTAGTCTGCAAAATAACACCAAGTACTGGTTAAGAAACAAAGGTTCTGATAGCTCTTTACTCGTTTAGCTAGCTAAAAACCCCGTTTGTTGACTACCATAAACTTATGATTTTGCCATTCCTACAAGAAACAGAAGAATGCCAGGAGCTCCAAAGATATTTTTCGGAAAGTGTAACATCAAGGATAGAGGTGGGTGGGGGAGAGGGGTTGTCAGAAGGAGGGGGTTGCAAGTAACAACATGCTACTCAGTGATACAGATTTTGGGTGTGTGTACATATTTTGATCAAGGTTGTTCCAATAGAGCCCCTCCTGGGATCCAGTGGCAGGAGGGTGTATCTGTTTATTATCTGATAGAAGAGCAAGAAAATGAGAACAAAAGTGAAATCTGTAGCTATTTAATTCAGTGATGTCATTGGCACATTCAAATAAAGCATTACTCCCAGTCCTTTTATTCAACTCATTTTAAACTTTCATTTAAATTTATGCTAACCACAATTTGCCACCATATGAAAATAAATCACATAGTGTTTGCAGAAATTATATGTGTGGTATTTTAAATTGTTTCATCATAAAGTGATTTTCACACTGAAATTTCCCCTTTGAAGCAAAGCATTTATAGAGTTGTATCATTTTACATAATATTAGGGTTGTCCTCCAGAGTACCTCTCTGATTGGCTGGATGGCTTAAGTGCAAAACTACCCTGTCTACAAGAAGTGGAATCGTTTGTGAGCTGTAGAAACCTTGTACTGTTCGCAGCCAATGATGTTGCTATGACTACTCACAGCCCCTACTTAACTTCGGTAAGTAGACCATAGATCCTTCTTTCATGTCATATTTTCATTTCAGTTATTAAAACCAGTAGAAATATCAAGTATTTATGGAAAGAAGTACAGTACAAAATCCATCAAAAGGAATACTACACAGGTGGTGCAATAATTTACATATCTGAATGAACATGTGAGTAAAAATCTAAAAAAGTTAGCACATAGAAAGAAAAAGGCACTCAATGGCTAAATGTGGAATAAATAAGTTAAAGGCTCTAAAAAGGATGATAGTAATAACAAGCAAAATGACACCAGCAGCTTACAGTAAACATATATATGTATATATTTCTCTAATTTGGGATTTAGGTGAAAAACCGTATGAAAAAACAAGGGAAATATAATCTTATGTATTTTATTGCTTTTTCCTTCGCCGGTTGTATTGGCGGTATACCGATTTCGCCTAACAGGTCGAATTAGCATTACATATATATATAATATATATATATAATATGCAGTTATTAAGATTCTTAAAAGATAAAATTAAAATGACTAAACACAAGAGTAAATAATTGTTCAAACTTAAGATATATATATATATATATATATATATATATATAATTCTTAAAAGATAAAATGACTAAACACAAGAGTAAATAATTGTTCAAACTTAAGATAAGTTGCCTCACAATAGATGAAGGAATTCCTGTAAAGATAAATTTAGTATTTCAGCAAGATATTTGGATTTCTGAGATTCCCTCCAGAATTCGTCAAGAGGCCTGTAAGTTGGGCATGCAATGGGTGACTTTCATCATTCTTTATTTTGTTTGACACTCTAACAAATTCACTTTTAGCAGCCACATTTATCATTTCTATCAGTGAACAACAATCAGTATTTAATATCTGTGATTTATATTTGAAGAAATTTAATTATACTGTTCTTATCTTTATATGAAATAAAGTGATACCAAACAGGTACACCATAGATAATGTGAGGTAGAATAACAGATCTACAAACATTTTCCTTCACACTTTTGTTAAACAATGACACAACATAAGCAAGACTAGATACAACATAATGCACTTTGCTCAGTGTCTTAGATACATGACAATTGAATGTAAGGTTTTAGTCAATGCACTTAGTACTTAATAATGTCTTCTTTGGAACAAAATGATATGCATACTTAATAGTAGAAGATGGGGAGGAGCAAGATAGGAAAACTTGAAATGTCATTTTTTAAAACTCAAATCAAAACTGTTTGCATTGATCTGCCCAGGATTGCTGGAGTCCTAACAGCTTTATTCCTTGGTGCATAAAAAGGGACTAAATATTAGCTGTAGTGCATGTTGTCTTACACATCAGATAGGTGATGGAGATATCTCTCCAAAGATGACAAACTTTCTTCCAAATAAAGACAAGAAACTACACCAAAGTTAAACATTCACAGTTACTATGGTAAACACTTTTGTGCCCTCCATCAAAACAAATAGATGATCAGTTTCTTGGTGGAAGTTTATTGAGACAGGAAACATGCAGGGCTGGAAAATAGTAAATTCTCTGGGAAGTAAGAAATTTCTTTCTTATTCACTTTGTTATCTGAAATCAGTGCCGGTCTGAAATAACACTTTCTGAGCTTAGTGGTGGTTAACATTTTTGCATCCTGGTCAGGCCCAACTGGCGCTGAACAGCAGCAGCAGATCACTGTGTCTGAATATCATGATATTTCCGTTACTATATTCTCAGATAAAAATACAATAAGAAAGGGGTTCACTTTAAATTTAGTCAAATAAGACAGTTGGAATGTATCTTTGTGAGCTTTTCTTCCATAAAGTATGTCAGGGTTTGTACAGTCAGGTAAAGTTATTTTGTTATTTTGTAGTCTTTGAAAATTGATATTTCAAGATATAAGTCATAGAATCATGCAGATACCACACAGAGTAATGCATAGTATCTCATATTCTTTGTGTGAAAATGAACCCAGATTGTTGGTATAATGTGTCTGAACATTTTGTAATAAAGAGGGTGGAATGGCTAGGTGTAAAAGGAGGTTGTAGCAATCTTGTTGATGATAAAGCATATAGCTGATTATATATAGAGTGATAACTGGTCACTTGAGCTGTAAGTTGTCACTTGAATGTGTAAAACAGTGAAGGATTTGTCACAGGAAAGCTCCATTTTGTTAGATAAAGTCATGCAGAAGTCATGGAATTTCATTTTCATTTATCTGTTTGAAACCTGCTTTGTTCAATCATTGCATGGTGGAACTAAATTATACTTAAAAATGTAAGACTTCATGCTACTGTTTATTTGAAGAGCCTTGGACCACTTTTATCTTAAATTCATGTAATTATAGCTTTGCATGACTGATTAAATCAGTTCTTTATAATCCTTTTGAATTGCATTACAACTGCAAATAATGTTATTATTATGTTTACATCTTCACAAATAAAGGTGTGATAGAGATGATTTAATAAAGTTAGTACTCCAGTCATACCTCCCTGGATTAAACGTATCTCCCATCTGGCCAGGTTTAGGTCCATGTGTTTGGACTGATCAGGAGTTGTAACTTCTAGTAGCCCTGTAAAAAGTTTGGAAAGCGGGCTTCTCATTTGTTTGGCATACAAGTATCAAGCAAGTGTAACTGAGAATTTCCCAGAGGTGAAATACAAGAAGCAACAAGTTAGGGTAGCTACTTCACAAGTAGTCCCACAGAGTTTAGGAGTTATGTACAACTCTACTATAGTTACATATGAGTGTTTGAAAGTTATAACAAGTTAGAGAGGAGTTGTCCACCATTTTTGACAGGAATTTTGAAATGATATGGTGTTATGAGTCTGCTGGCTTACAAAAAATTTTGAATTGGTTTGAAACCTTTTGTAGCCATGAATGATTCCCAGTCCTGAGCATCCCTGATTAGTCCCATGAGTTATCATTAACTTTACTACAAGTTTTCACAATGTAACTCCAGATATACATTTTATGCATATTTTAAACATATTTCTCTGCCAAGTTCTCATAGCTGATCACATTATTTCATTGGAAAGACCTAAAGCTGAATATTTACATAAGAGCATTAGGTTACATTGTCAACACTGACAGTGCTAATGAAGGATGCACTGATCCTTGGAAAATACTGAAAAATGCAGAGAATCTATTCCTTGATATGATATGTTGTTATTGTACTGAAGACTGTGTATTACTTTAGGATTTGACTTTTGAGTTTATCTTGGAATATTGGTTGGAATAACCAGCAAACTATTTGGTTGGTATTAGAGGTGCCTTTCAGCAAATGCTAGAGGAGCTACAAAGATTTAGAAGTCTTTTATACATAACACACTTTTACACTTTTACAGACCAAGTTTTGAGCAAACCTGCGCATTCAGATTTTGTACCATTTTGCACTTGAGGAGCTTCAAATGCACCCCTGCCTACCTGCAGTGCTAAAATTTGTGGCTTAATCTACCCCACCCTTTTCTCCTACTGCCCTGCAAGGTTTTGTTCCCCTTTCTTTAGATTCTCCAACATTCTCATGAATGAGAATCTTTTCCTGTTTGCTTACTGGTATCTTTCAGAACTCAGTCGAACACCAGGAGGAAGATTCAGCCGATGCTAAAAAACCAGCATCCCATCAGCGCCGTAAATCAAGGAGGTCTTCTTACCAGCTGTTGTCTCCGTGTGAAGAAGTAGAAGAATCATCTGTCTTGAAGTATCAAGTCAGGGAAGCTACTCCTTATTTTAAAAGGTGAAGTTTACTTTTTAAAGGACAGTTTACTTAGAAAATCCTACCAACTGTTATTAGATGGCAGAAATGTAGTGCTCTTACACAGTAGGATACAGGTGACCTTAGTTCAAAGTGACTCGTGTTACTTACATGGTTCTGTAAACAATGTAAGGGTTTGGAGAGAAGGTACACATAATACCTACTGAGTAAGAGTATGGCATGACAGCTCGTTAGGTAATTTAAAGTTAATTTTTTTCCATAGTTTACTTCAGTGACTGTCCTAAAATAATTTGTAGATATATGGTTACTTAGATGTGGATATGGGTGTAGTTATGAGGTACTGTGTATGGGTACTGGTCTAGAGATCTGGAGAAATACAGAAGATGTAGGAAACACAGGCACATACTGGTAAGTATTGTTAATGGCACATGTACCAGATGATGGGTATAAGTATAGTGATATCTACTCAAGTTAAAACACTGGGTACTTAGTAACAGTAAGATGCTCCCTTAGTATTTCAAGTAACTATTTTCTGATGGTTTCATTGCTAGTGTACATTTGTTGTAAAAGTGAAAAACCAAGTTTTTTTTCCCCATAACCTTTTTTGTGCAGAAGAGTAAAGGTAGGAGTTATTACAGATTCAGAGTTGGTCATGTTCTGTAGAAGGAGGAATTGAGCAAAATATAGACTTGTGATCTCTGTCATCTTTAGTCAGGGTTGGGAAGTAACGAGTTACAAGTAACGCCGTTACTGTAACGAGTTACATTTTGTGTAACGGAACCCTGTAACGAGTTACATTTGCATTTCAGTAACGGAGCAAGTAACTAGTTACAATTCTGTGTAAAAGTAACTGTAACGGCGTTACATTTGGGTCCCGTTACTTTCCCGTTACAAATAGTCAAAATGAACACAAATTGCATTTTCTTTGAGCTAATAACAGAATAACAGAAAATTTTCAAATTGATGACACTTTGGTAGTAAAATGTAAAATTATTTTCGATATAGGCTATTTATCATTCATCGCTATTATCGACGTCGCCCTCACCGACATCAAATTTTATTCACGATTAGAATCAGAAGTTGATATTAGATGCACACGCTGCAGGCTTACAGGCCGGGCCACTTGATTGTCTATTGAACCAGGGAGTTGTCAAATAGCAACTCCCTGATTGAAATAAGTTTAAAATTGATCTGTATGTCAAAATACTTATTAGACAGATCAATGCTTATTATCCATGAGACCGATTTGTGCGATTATTTGAAAAATACTGAACGGTCCTCTAAGGCTCAGCTGACTTTATGTATTCTAAGTAAAGTCAGCTGGGCCTTGGTTTACTCATATTGTCCTTTAGAGGACACAGTGGAGACAGTGTACCGTGAGAAACGGGTTGGCCCATGGGCATTCAAATACCAGCTTACTTTGAAAGTTTAATCATTGCCTCTTGAGACGTTAGGGCTGGACCCGTGTTCACCCTATCCGAGTCGGAGCTAACTGCGATTCTAGATTCCCGAATCTTTCCGAGCATGGTACTACTCAGGATCCTCAAATTTCTGCCAGTTTTGATTCCAATGGCACCAATTCCGAGACCAGTCTTTTTGCCAATGTATATCATATCACACATACAGATGTTTTAATTCTATCGTACATGTCCACCATTAATTAACAAAGTCATCGTTTGTACTCACTTCCATAGCCTGGCCTCCTGAGTAATTTAGTTGATTGTATGTGACAATACCTTAGATCTGTACATTGTGCACAAATGGAACTTTAAACACTTTTAATGTAACTTTCATATTTGAGAACTCGGCTGGAATGAACTCCGAGTCCGAGTCCAGTTACATCACATTCCGTAAAAATTTCGATTCCGGAACCTTCTATCCCGGGCAAATTCCTAATCTAGAAAAACGCTCTTGAGACCGGCATTAAGCTAACCGAATCCGGACTCTTGCGTTGGAGCCCAGTAAATCTATACGGTGCCAAGCGTTGGTAAACACCGTGCATCCATTTATGCATCTAATTTAACATGTATGGTATCTTTATTTGATGAATCAAACGTATGAATTTAGGCTATATCATATTCTTTTCAATGTCCGTAACTCCTTACACTGGAATAATAGTACGGTTAATATAAAAAAACAGCAGAATATTGAAATGGTCAATGGCGTTAAAAGTATCCTAACAAAGCTAATTGGAAAGAGAAGTGTCCGACTTAAAGCTTAACCGTAAAGGGAAAGTGAATTATGTGCACATGATCTGCATGTATAAACTGCATAGTATCACCATTTCTATGCACTGTTTTATATCGACACAATGTGAAACTTGAAATTTATGGGGAAATATCACTTAGCCCAACCTTAGCGGTGAGGTTTTAAAATTTTACTGCTAACAAATGTATTCATCCTCTTATTATACCATATTTATGCTCTTGAGGGGTGAAGACTTTACTGCTGAAACAACGCTCTTCCCCTTTCCGGCATAGCCGCTAACCTCTCTAAATTAGCCGACTGTGTGATGGGAGTATAAAGATTTCAACCCTCAAAGAAGTACTTTGGTAACTGGAAAAGTTTTGGTTATAACCATATTCCTCTAACAAATAGTTTGCGTAAGCTCCGACACAGTATCATGATTCGCTGCTTCATGTTGAGCATTAGGAGCCTCTGCGACAATGCCCATTGAAGATCAGCTAGCTTCATTGACTTTCTTTGGGGAACACCTAAGGATAACCGGCACAAATGAGGTGTCGGTCGTCTCATGTGCCCCCGTCTTACTATCTAATTATGCCCCCCCCCCTCCATTTCAGGTACCGAGGTACCGTATATTCACCTTGAAGTAACGAGTTACTTTTGAAATGTAGCTAGTTACTTTTTAGTCAAAAGTAACTGTAACTAGTTACTTTTTCAACATTGTAACTAGTAACTGTAACGAGTTACAATTTTACGGAATTAACTGTAACTACAACGAGTTACTGTACTTTCAAAGCGTAACGGGAACAACCCTGTCTTTAGTGAACAAGTCACCTCTTTTGAAGTAACCGTTCATTATTTAATTCTTTTGACCAGAGTGAATAAAAAGAGTTCTTTCAACACATTTATTTGGGGGGGGGGGGGGAGGTGGGGGTCTGTCATGTATCATGTCATGTTGAGATGCCATCAGTTTATGTGTGATTACTGCTTCATTTAATCATATTTGATCCTTTCCATCAGGATTCATCAAGCGTTGGGACAGACTTCATCCACTCCTTCTACGATGATCGTTACACCTGTTCGTCGATCTATGAGATTGTCTAAAAGAAAGTCGGTTAGCTTTGCATCTCGGCAGAACAATCAGTTGGACACTTGTGTTGACAGCCTAAATGAACTTCCTTGTGGACAAGAAGTGCAGGTAGTACTCAGAGCAAACAGAGCATTGGAAGAAGAATTTGGTTTGGTAGATGAAGAACCAGGCCAGTGTATCACTAATAACACCTAATGTCATATGGTAAAATTGAATGCTGTAACCTCATAGGAAGTGTGGCCCAAACTTTCAAGTGGCTCTTTTTAGATTTTTTTTCTCATTCTTTTTGAACCTTCCTCCTACTTCTACTTTCTTGAAAATTCTGCTTTATCCAATTTTTCTATCTTATTCTTCATTCTCACTGAAATGCTTGATATTTAATTAATGAAAGTTCTATTTACAGAGACACTCTGATGTTTTCAAGACTGGTGATAAGCAACAAATGAACATCTGCAAAAGTTCTACCTTTGTTAAGTCAGTGCTAATTTTACACTCCTTTTGTCTTAAGTCCACTTGGAGCCTCTGTGGCTTGTAAAAAATGTATTAATATGACGAAATATAAATTTATTCTGAATTGATACATTAAATAAATGTTCCTTATGCTCAGTTTCTGAGGACAGATGACTGAGTCTGGAATAGAGAACACTAATTTATAATGGGCTATTGACATAAATTTTCTTTCATTTCAATATTGCACTGGCCACTTACGAGTCAAAGAAGTGCAAAAAATACCAGAGCCCATAAATTTAAAACTACTGTGCAAATAAATCCATCAATATTTTAATGGCAAACAGGTTGTGAGATTTTGAACAAATGGAACTGACATTAAACCCATAGTTAGTTTGCAACTAAATATAGCTGAATAGTCAAATGTGAGACAAATTTTAATGTGACATGCCTTAAAATATTGTGTGACTTTTTGAGAGCAAAGTGAAATTTCATTGAACAGTTTGTCACAAATGGCTTGTGACAAAACTTTTGGAGCTAAACTAAATATGAAAATAAATTTTCTTAGCAGTTTCCTCATTCATATCCTGTTGATTATCTCATCAAGTGTAACATGCTGGGTAAACAGCTGGGTATTAAAAACACATTAAATCCACCCCCTTTTTTCATTTAATTACATTATTTGCTGCCAGTCTTCCTTCAGAGACACTGGATAATTTGTTTCATTTATGGAAGACTTTCCAAGTACACTATAATTGCATGTACTTCAATATAAAATGAAAAATATTAAACTAAAAAAAAAAAAAACACAGCATGCCATTGTAACATTCTGCTTGTTTCAGTAACTAGAATTATTTTCATTCTGAGTCACTAAGTCCTGCAGAACTGATATTTTTAAACACAGATTTAATTAACTACCCTCATGTGCATAAAATTTCTTTGAAATAAATTTGGATGGATTTGGTTTCATTTTGATAAATTAAAAGTTGATTGAATACACTAATGGTGAGATTTCTCTTGGCACTGGTTTTGAAAAGAAATGTGTTTAAAGGTTTGTTCAAAAGTAATAATACCATTATTAATTCAAAGATTAAATTTTCAGTACCCATTAAAGGATGTCTTTTCTTTAATAAAACATTGAAAACATAGATAAAAGTTGGCTATAACATAGGTGCAAGTAGTGACTGCTTTAGTTACCAGTCTGGTGAGAATTCCAATAGAATGATAGCCCCCTTAATAAGCAAAGGACAGATCTTTGGATTTATGGTATTTTGAGTGCAGAATTAAGGATTAATGGAAATTTGAGGCTACTCTGACAAAATACAAACTGTTTTTGTTTAACTTTAGTTCCAACTATGACATGAAAACATTAACTTTATAAAATTTCAATCACAAGTTGCATATAACTTTCATCATCATTGTAAGTAAAGCAGCTGTGTCCTGCTAAAAACTGGTACATGCCCTGTTACATGACATTCAGTATATTGTTTGAAGTATACAGAATTATAAAAGATTGATAAAACAATACCTGAAAATGTGTAAATTTACATAAGGTGTCACAAAATAGTCATCAAATTTTAGGATAGAACAGCATGAAGTACACAAGATTAATAAGAGGCCTGCCTTTGGTGTAGTATTTAAAGTACTACTTCTATACACTACTTCTATACATAGGGTAATCAATCTGGGAGTTGATTATTTTTTTGGTTCCTTGCGTTAGCAGAAGGAACCTATGTAGTCAGCTTGGCGTGTGTGTGTGTGTATGTGTGTGTGTGCGTGTGTGTGTGTGTGACACTTGCTTCGGTACGCTGTAACTCAACAAGGGAAAGTTGGACTAAACCGAAACTTGGTATATGGATCTGTCATAGTAAGAAGGTGTGCCCTATTGTTTTTGGTGGAGGTCAAAGGTCATGTGGGGTCACCAGAGGTCAAAGACCGAAAACCTTGTTTGCACGATATCTCAAGGTAGGAAGCTTGGATAAATTTCATACTTGGTATGTAGATGCATTATGGTGAGAAGATGAATGCTGTAGCTTTTGGTGGAGGTCAAAGGTCATCTGGGGTCACCAACAGTCAAATACTGAAAACTTGTTGTTAAAACAATATCTCAAGGTAGGAAACTTGGATAGATTTCATACTTGGTGTGTGGATGACTTATGGTGAGAAGATGAATCCTTTAATTTTTGGTGGAGGTCAAAGGTCATTTGGGGTCACTGAGAGTCAAATACTGAAAACCTTGTTAATGCAATATCTCAAGGAAAAAATCTTGGATAGATTTCATACTTAGTACATAGATACACCATAGTGAGAAGCTGTGCCATACAGTTTTGCGTGGAGGTCAAAGGTCATCTGGGGTCACCGAGGGTCAAAAACTGATAACCTTGTTGTTAGCACAATATCTCAAGGTAGGAAGCTTGGATAAATTTCATACTTAGTGGATGCCTTATGGTGGGGAAAAATATTTTGGTGGAGACCAAAGGTCATTTGGGTCACCAGAGGTCAAACTTTGCAAACCTTTTCAACTCTATATCTCAGTGTAGGAAGCTTGAATAGATCTTGCTTTGAGGTGTTGCATTAAATCTAGCAGAAAACCCATATGAGTTTTGTTGGATGTCAGAGTTGAAATCACCAGATGCCAAAAAGCAAATTCCCAAGAATTCCTCAAGTCAAAAATATAAGCACAAAACTGTATCATTCCCACACATTAAGATCACATTCACCCAGTGACTGAAAGATGTGGGACATCTTTCAGAGATGCCAAGTATCTCAATTTTAATTGAAATTATAGTATTACGATTTTAATCCATAATTCTGCCATTATGAAAACGTGCATCAAATACTGCTTTTTAATATTGCAGAAGATTCGCTGCCCACAAAGCAGAGGACTGTTGTGAAAGTTCACTAGACAGACAACATTTGTCCTTAGATTAGGACATGTGAGCTTGCAGGAATTGGAAATTGGAATTGGATAATTAAATGCTACCATGGGTTGTTAGTTTTATAAAGAGAACCAAGTTACTGATCATTTGGATCAGATACCACTGAGCGTGCATGAATTGTGATTGCTTAATTGAATAAAACAAATTGTAACTGTATCCTGTCTGTTTTGATATCCCCTGAAGTGCCTGTAGGCTGTATTTCTTCAGAACAATTTATTTATGCTTGAATGTGTTAACACAAGATGTGCATTGTCTACAGAGCAGATTTTGTGAATCAACAGAAATACTGGTTCATTCAGTAGTTGGCTCAGTTTCATTACATTCAGCAAGGAACCACAGTGCCCATTGGGCTCTTGTTTTTTTTTTTTTTGGTCTCCTCGTGAAAACATGTTTTATAAACTACTATTTCAGATAAATGACATTGAAACTTGATGACATTATTGAGATAGGAGGGATAGAATGTTACTAATTTTTGGTTCAAACATCGGCTGTCTATTAGATTAGAAAGCTGCATTTTAAGTGAAAAAAGTATAAAAGTAGTAAATCTAGCTTGATATTTCAGGGTGCAATTTTTGTTATGTGAAATTAGTTATTCATAATTTTACATTTTATAACCATTTTGTTACTGTTTACCAGTACAGTGTACATTACTTTGAAAATTGGACATTTACAGCATTTTGATACATATGTACTTGTTTTATAATGCATGAATTAGGTTTCACTGTCAAGATTTGTCATATTTACTATTGTTCGATGGTTAATAAAGTGAGTGAATGGAAGCAATTTAATGACCAGATGACCACACCTCCTACAAACATCTGTGGCCAGAGGTAGTCATGCCCCCCCCCCCCCCACTTCCTTCCAGTGGAGAAAATTGATTGCAACAATGTTGTGAAGTGTTGTCTATTCCTTTCTTTGAGTTGTTGGTTCACCCTATCAACATTCCTGGCTACAGGCCTGGTTAGTTGAAGTATGACTAAATAACTGTTTATAATATGGGTTTAATTTTATAGCACTTATCTGTACAGTTAAAATAAACTTTGCATTATGAGCATCCTGCACTTAAGACTCTTTACAAATGTAAAATTTCGCAGTTTTCAGCTGAAGGATTTGGGTTGTTTAAAGTATGGAGCAAGTGAGTAGTAACAATGCCAATGAAAAAATCTTTAAGCATTGAACACTTTTACAGTTAAAATAAAAAAACATTCCATTTGGGGCGAGATAATGGTAATGTTTTTGTTTGATAATGGAGTTCTTCAAATTCTGCGGTTTTGAAATTAAAGAAGTGTTTGAGCTTCATCTTTGTAAATAATAGCTTTAGTGTAGCATAATTGCATGTTTTACTACTGTAGTTATTGTATTTTCACGCTGCTATTAGTTGTGAATTTATGGTGGGGGCCAAGTCACCCCCTACCATAATCCTGACAGGTCACTTTTTTTTACCATTCTAGTAGATCTTTGAACTTAGCAACACAATTGATAATTTGTCTTTACAAGTTGTTTGCCAGACTTGCTCAGTACTTGCAAGCTATATGTAATAGGCCTTGCAGATGTAAAGAGGGGCTGAGCAAACAGTCTTCTCTGTGGGGTAGCTTTGTACTGATTCATCTATTGTATTGTGCCAGTCAGCTTTTCATAAATGCTGGTGATATGTATGTCATTAGGAGAAAATCGACCCATAGAGCTACTGTTGGGATGGAGCCACAGTCGCTTGATGATACAGTACATGAAGTGGTTTTATGTTAAGTCTACCAAATATTCAGGCTATCAACACATGACAAATTTCAGTTTTTCCACTAGGGAAAATGGAAGCGTCACCTTTAAACATCCAAATAGAATTGACCATTGAGTTAAGCAGTACTTTGCTCACAGTAATTAATGCGAAATTCCAAGGATTTATCACAGTTTTTGGTAACAGTTCATGACAAGAAGTGAGGAAGAAGTCTTCTACCTGTAGCTTAGTAGTTACAAAGGATAAAAAGGATTAACAGTCATTAAAAGGATTAAAGGATCAATGAATGAAGCAGATTATCTTTTTGCAAAAAGTAATTTTACTGGAATGAAATTTGTCTTCTTATCTTTTTGGTTTCGATGATAAGAGAAACCAATGCATTCGTGATGGCGTATGTGTGCATGTATGTGTGTATGTGAGTGTGTGTGTATGTGTGTTTGTGACACTTTGCTCGTTAACACGATATCTCAAGAAGGGAAACTCTGACAGTTCTCAAACTTGGTACATAGATGCCCCATATTCAGAGGAAGAACCCTATTGTTTTTGGTGGGGGTCAAAGGTCATCTGGGGTCACCAGGGGTCAAACTCTGAAAACCTTGTTAACATGATATCTCGAGATAGAAAGCTTGGATAAATTTCATACTTAGTATGTGGATGCGTTATGGTAAGAGGAAGAACCCTATCGTTTTTGATGGAGGTCAAAGGTCATCTGGGGTCACCGGGGGTCGAATGCTGAAAACCTTGTTAACACGATATCTCAAGTTAGGAAGCTTGGATAAATTTCATACTTAGTATGTAGATGCATTATGGTAAGAGGAAGAACCCTATCGTTCGTGGTGGAGGTCAAAGGTCATCTGGGGTCACCGGACGTCCAACTCTGAAAACCTTGTTAACACGATATCTCAAGTTAGGAAGCTTGGATAAATTTCATACTTAGTATGTAGATGCATTATGGTAAGAGGAAGAACCCTATTGTTCGTGGTGGAGGTCAAAGGTCATCTGGGGTCACCGGACGTCAAACTCTGAAAACCTTGTTAACACGATATCTCAAGTTAGGAAGCTTGGATAAATTTCATACTTAGTATGTAGATGTGCTATGGTAAGAGAAACAATTCTATCATTTTTGGTGGAGGTCAAAGGTCATCTGGGGTCACCAGGGGTCGAATGCTGAAAACCTTATCAACATGATATCTCAAGTTAGGAAGCTTGGATAAATTTCATACTTAGTATGTGGATGTGTTATGGTAAGAGGAAGAACCCTATCGTTTTTTATGGAGGTCAAAGGTCATCTGAGGTCACCAGGGGTCGAATGCTGAAAACCTTGTTAACATGATATCTCAAGGTAGGAAGCTTGGATAAATTTCATACTTAGTATGTAGATGTGTTATGGTAAGAGGAAGAACCCTATCGTTTTTATGGAGGTCAAAGGTCATCTGGGGTCACCGGGGGTCAAATGCTGAAAACCGTGTTAACACGATATCTCAAGTTAGGAACCTTGGATAAATTTCATACTTAGTATGTAGATGTGTTATCGTAAGAGGAAGAACCCTATCATTTTTGGTGGCAGTCAAATGTCATTTGGGGTCACCGGAGGTCAAACTCTGAAAACCATGTTGACACGATATCTCAAGATAGGAAGCTTGGATAGATTTCATAGGTAGTATATGGATCTGTTATGGTGGGAAGATGAATGCTATCATGTTTGGTGGAGGTCAAAGGTCATGTAGGGTCACCAGGGGTCAAACACTGAAAATGTTTTTAGCATGATATCTCAAGATAAGAAGCTTGAATAAATTTCATACTTAGTATGTACATGCATTATGGTAAGAAGAAGAATTCTATCGTTTTTGATGGATGTCAAAGGTATCTGGGGTCAAAAAGCAAAATTTTAAGAATTCCCAAGATCGTCTCATGGGTTCACCAGAAGGCAAAAAGCAAATTTTCCCAAGAATTCCCAAGATCATCATCTTGAGTCATCAGATGTCAAAATGCAAAATTTCCCAGGAATTCCCAAGATCAAATATGAACCTAAAATTGTTTTTCCAACATGTTAAGATAGCAGCACTTGACCAGTGACTGAAAGATATGGGACATGGCATTATTTGGAATAGAACATATATCATCGAAACCTCAATGCATTTTTGCATTCTGGTTTTAGTAAGTGGGAGTTAATGAAACCTGAGATTTCAAAACAAGCAACATTAAGTGTAACTGACATGGTCTAGGAAGTGCCACGGTGGTGGCACTCTACTTACAAAATGTTAAATGGAGTCAATGCATAATGGAGGAAATACATGGTCAAAAGTTCAAAAAGACAGCCACTCTTATTTTACATTTTTATGTCTAAGACAATTTCAGTTTAGAAAACAAAGTCCTGTTCCTACCGATCTTAGTGATTTTTCCATTTTTCTTTCAAATTTACCATATTTGGAAGATGAAATTTCTAAAAGAGGTGTTCTCAAGTGTTTCGAGATGAGGGCCACTGTTACTTGAGATCAGTTTTACATTAAACCTATGGTATTAGGCAGAACGTCATTGTAAAGCTTGTCTTCTCATGAAAATTTGGGGCTCCTTGAATCTTTCAAGGATAATTTTAATGCACTTTGTTAACTTTGTCCCTACCCCTCATATTTGCTAACTCTAGCTCCAGGAGAGAATACACGTGTCCATGTTCTGCACTTTTTCTGTCAAAGACCAGTTAAATTCTTGAACATGGCCGTAATCCGCTGATCAAGAGGTTCGGGAAAACCTCCCCTTTACAGCAAACTCCTATTTCTCTTGAGCAGCCCCCCTTACATCGGACTTTGCACCTAACAGTTCCGGAATTGAACGCTATATTTGCAGAAAATCGTGTAGGGATTCTCATAAAAATGTGTTGATGAACTGTCTACAAGAATGGAAATAAATGAGGTTAACAACTTGTATACCATGTCTTTCGATGGAAACATGGGTTATAAACAGCCACGTCCACCAAGAAAAAACAAACTTTCACAATAAGCTAAAAGAACCGTCATTTGTATACCGACGCAAAGAGTCGTATGCGAATCGATGGAAGACGTTTTTAAATTTTAAACCAAAATCCACTTATTTAAGTACCAAAATGCGAAAACCAGATGTAATTTTGACCACTCCCTTTGCAAATTTTCATAGGGAAAGATCCCTTCAGGGTCCCACCGTCGTGAGCCAGTACATGACAGCCCTATCGTGAAACACTTCCTCCGCATAACCTCCTCGATAATTCACCTGCTCCTTTCAGTAGAGATCAGATTTTTAATGTGATTTAAAGTTGTCGGTGTGCTTAGCATATTACCGTATATTACAGAGTTGTATTGTTATTCTTTCATACTTCGTTTTTGAATAGCCCAGTAATACGATTTCTGTATTAATGACAGCCGAAAAGGCAGGAAGGGGCTACAAATCACTTTGGCCGGGTAGAATTGTGATTCCGAAAATCAGTTCAAGTGAAATTGTTTATTTCTTTCATCTATTCATTCTATTGGAAAGTTAAGAAAAAAAAAACTGAAAGTCACAAGAACACAAATTTTGTTTGACTTCACATGTTTGTGATTTGGCCAATTTTACATCCCATCATGGTTCATTCACGCAATCGACAGTCCTGGTAGAGACAATCATACACGATGTCTGTGGGATGGTAGTGTATCCGCGGATTGGGAAAAGGGAGGAAGGGTGTCCCTTCCTGGGACTTCGACTGGAAAATGGCAGACCAAACTATTCGGCGAGTAAAGGCAACACATGTATTGGTAACGTGTAAAAATTACACCGGTTCCAAATTCCCCGTCGTTCTTCTCGAACATGTCACTCTTATCAATTTATCTACTGTCTTCGTTCTCCTGGCCCGTGTCGGGACTTACGGTTGCTGCCCATCGTCAGGCACCACCGGGCGCTACCTTTTCCCTTCCTCACATCCCTTTGCCAATGTAGTCCCCTGCTTGCAGAGCTTTAGATGGAATTCCTCCTGAGGATTTAGCTATAGCACCTCCTTTACACAGAACGTCATGGCTACGCTCACGTAGGTCTTATAATACGTACAGTATTTTAATTAAGTCTGTATACCTTAAGTTTGGTTTTCCTCTAGCTTTATTTCTCTGTGAAAGACCTAAAAATTGCAATTAACCTTCTTGTCAGTAAAAGCCAGGAATAACGGCCATTCGATTTCTTTATGATGAAGCAGGTTTGAGGGTTGAGAGTTAGGAAGGGAAATCTCGAAGGTTACACGGAGTTTAGTTTTCATTAATCCAAAGCACGCTCTGTTTTCTTTCTTGACTTATTAATTGGACAATCAGGTCATATGAAGGATGCGCGCGAAACGCACCGAAAAATACGATTTTAAGGCATTTTAATAACGTTTTCAGGCACTGCATCTACAGAAGGAGTCAAAAAGCGAAGATCCTTCTTCGCCAACCACCGCAATACAAAGTGCAATCGCTTTCAATTATTTACAGAAAACTCGAAATCGCTCCATTTCACGTTTTGAGTAAGTGGAAAACCACTGCACCGACCCGAATACAACCGGACGGCGAAAACCAGTCGCGTGGCAGACGGGATCGGTTAAGTGTGTTCCAAATTTTGTTCTCTACCCCACTTTCGGTCCGATTGCGATCTGACAGTCTACTTCATGATCACATTGGAAATATGAAACTGATATTTGCAGTGTGGAGTCCGTCGGGGAGGAGGAACCTGGGGGAAGTTGCCTCGCAGTTGAGTAAAGTTGTAGTGTGCAGCTTAACTGCCAGCCTGAGACCCATTTTTTATGAATTGGCCAACAAAGAAGTGTTTGCAAAATCAGACGACCAGGGTTTCCGCCAAAGGGGGGAAAGGGGGGGATTTGTCCCCCCCTTTCCAGAAGAAGGTGGGTAAAATCCCCCCCTTTTCATTTCCATAAAAATTAAAAAAATTGTCTATATCTTGGTTTCTTACTTAAGAAGAGGGCACCTTTGCAGCAATGTTTGGACTTTCATAAGTAAATGGCCTTTAAAACCCTTCAAAATGCTCCTTATAGGGGTCCTGAAGCAAGCTTTTGTCCCCCTGAACCCACTTGTAACTTTAGCCAGGGACAGCATCAATTTGGACTAGCAGTTTAGGAGCAATTAGTCCCCCCCTTTTTTGCATTTCTGGCGGAATCCCTGGACGACGGTTGCAGAAAGTAAATGTGATCACCCTAGTGTGTAGCCTAATTGATGAACATACAGTAGATAGACTGATATCAACTCCGACAGTGTGTTGCGTGGTTGACCCATAATCCGACTGCGACCCGACGCAACTGACCACGAATACCTACAACTCATCCCCAAAAAGCAGTCAGATTGAGCTGCATCACATTGCAAAAGGCTTTTGTTTGAGTGTTGGACATGGTGTCTATAAAGCTAGTCGCACGCGCAATTTTTTCCCACGAGGTTATGCAAATCATGCCAATAGACCAATCAGCTTCTTGGCCACACCCCTAATTCTAAAATGACAGCTTTTTGACCCTTGTCTTGTAATTCTGACACCGGATTATGAAAGAACAGGCCAAATAACCTTAGCACACCTGATTCTAACCCTAAAGTTAACCCTAACCATGTTTTTGAAACAAATTTGAAAAATTTTAAAAATCAAATTTGTCCATAACCTAGTGGGAATAAAAATGAGGCTAGCCGCACACAACCCATTTTTGCGTGACCCAACTCAACCCGACTGTCACGACCTAGTTACCTATAGTTAACGTTGGCGCGCGACTAGCAATTTAGACTAAAACACTAACCAGCCTGTTTTGATGAGGTTGCATTATGGTATTTTTAAACCCCTTTTCGGCTTCGTGCGCTGGTATCTGATTGGCCAGGATTTGCCCGACAGGGGAGCCAAGCTCCCTGACGGGAGGGGGACAGCAACCCGAATCCCCAGCAACGGCGACCGGTTACCGAAAGCTCACTTCATGCATTCGGTGCCGTTGTGTCATTCACCCTGGCTTGCCCCGCTCCCACCCTTTGTAGTTTCGCATTAAATTCTTTCCTACTTGAGAAGATCAAAGATCCCTACACTTCTCATTAGTGCGCCATCTTTGAAACGGTCGATTGATGGCTATGTTGCAGCAATCATGATGGGTTAACGGACTGGATCCAACTGTAGGCTTTTTGTACTCACCACCAAATCCCAGAACTATTGACTCTATGGAGTAGTGTACGTGAACTTCATGGTAAAACATCGAGTTCATTTCAGTCTTTGAAAATTAGCTTGTAGTACTATAGTGTTACACTGTTAACAATTTACTGTAATTTTTACAGTAAATTACTGGCAGCAGAGTTGCCAGTAATTTACTGTAGATTTTACAGTAATAACTTCATTACTGTAAAATATATCTACAGTATACTACTGTAAAATTTACAGTAGTAATATCGCTTGCTGTAAACATGGTTACAGTAATTTAATGCTACTGTAAACGTTAAAGTTCTGCCCGGCTCCTGAAGACAGAAAAATCGCCAGCTGTTCATAATGATTTGGCTGGACTTTAGCCGTAGGTGGCACTCACAAATGTAACGCAGTGGTACTGGTCGTCTAGCCTGACGTTGGGCCTAACAGTAACAGTTATACGGTACCTATGCCCCCACATGCAGTAGTCCCCTAGTTATGGCTATTACTGTTGTGTACAGGCGACTTACTAACTTACTAGCCTAACGTATTACTATATTTGCATAACTTCTCTCTAACATCTGTAGGTCCACCAAGGAAAAATCTGTCATTGATTCTAACTGAATCACCGCTCATAGATTTCATCAGACCTCCTTGTAGGTGACAGGAGAAAATCTGAAAGTGAGGAAGAAACATTTCACTATCACGAGAGAAAGAGCTGACATAATGCTGATGATGTACAGTATAGCACAAATAAGTTTTTACCTAGGCATTAGATACCCCCCCCCCCTTTGCCCTCCCACACTCAACCCTCCAACTCCCACTTCCTTTCACTTAATTCACTAAATGAAGTCTGTTTCATTGTTATCGGGCCACAACAAATTATGTTTTTTTATATTTTCTCCTTAAATCCTTCTTTGTCCTAAAACCATGTTTCCTATTAAAGCTTGTCCTTGGCATATTTCCACTTGAATCCTTTTTTTTTTCTCCTAACACCATATTTACTAAACTTGTCCTTGGCATAAAAAGTCAAAATTTGCAACAAAGTTTCAAAAGCTTTTGACTTACTATGTCGGAAAATAGACGTTGGTTTAATTGAATCTCTGCTTCCCCTTTCACAAACTTGACATCACCTCCTGTGTACCCAGCAAATTCTTGAACCAACTTAAAAAGGTAACCCCTGGAGGGATAAACTCCCTCATCTCTTGTGTCTCTGGCAAAAATGTGCTGAAAACAAAAAAAGAAATACATTTCAACTATACAATATAAAAGTGTTTATAACATAAACTTCTGTTAGATGAAGTAAATGGGCAATATATTTTAGCTTTGGTTAAAAAAAAAATGAAAAAAGTTGACTTTCACCAATTTTTGACAATAGCAAATAAACAAATTACTACCCACAAGAAAGAGAAACAACTCTAGTATTTTGTAGTTTGTTATTAAAATGAAAAGAGTAATGTGAAAACTTCTGGACAACCCCCTACAAAAGAAAAACAGACTACCCTTAAAAAATTGCATATATTTGCTATGCTATCCACATGGTGACTAATTCATTTACTGTTCTGAAGTAAATAATTCTTACAACTTGAAATGTAACATTGGATAAATATTTAGACTTACAAAAGGTTAAGGAAGGGTGAGGAAATTGGAAAAAAACACTATCCTCATGAATCACTCCTTCAATGTTTGGCTTTGCCTTACTTTGGTATGCCCTCACTTTGGTGTACCCTCTCTCCCACGCTCCACCCCCCCCCTCGAAAAAAAGAACAATGAAAAAACGAACAACGAAAAAACATAAGTAAATAATCAGTGGTGTAGCTATAGGGGATTGGGGGCATGAGCCCCCTACAAGTCTCTTGCCCCCAGAAGCCCCCCCCCCCCCCAAGAATCCAGAGTGAAAAAAAATCATGTTAAGTATATGAAAGTTCCATGTTTGAAGCCCCCTCCCCCCATGAAATGGTGGAGTCCCCCAGGAGCCCACCCACAAACTTTTCTAGCTATGCCACTGCAAATAGTATGACCATGATTACAATGTATTTATTCACCTTTACTGATGATTTCAGTGAATGACCACACTGCTCCCTAACAGGGAAGGAAGCTGTTCTTGTTAGACAATCTACTTCTCTCCAAATTCCTTCCCAGCTGAATGTTTGAAGGCCAAGAGGTCCAGGAAACTGTGGGAATAAACCAAAATGACACACATTAACGTCCCTCCTAACATGTTCTGGTAGAATTTAACTGTTCAAATCACTTTTTAAGAGGATAATTTTCTTAGTGTCATTTGTCATTGTAATACAACAAATTCCTGTCAGAAAAAAGATATATACTAGAAAAGAGTTCCAGAAAAATAATTTGTGTACTTGTTCTGCAATATCAAATTCATGTCTGCTCTTTTGCAAGTGGTCAGCAATTGGTTAGGACTTTGAAATGGTGATCCTCAGACTGCTGGTCCAATTTCTTGCCTAATTCATGACAGTGTATCCTTGGGCAAGATGCTTTACATCTCAATTTCCTTCCTTCCTTGACCTCCCCAGACCCCTTGGTGAGGTACCTGTGATATAGCTCATAATTTGGGCAAGATGTAAGCTACAGTTGACTTGAGGGATTCTCTCTAGGACAAAGTATCACTGACAAGGTACACTGTACATTGTGTCTGTAAAAATCAGCCAGTTCATAGATGTTGCCTTACTTCAAATGCAAGACATTATTTTTATTACTACAGTATTAACAAAATAATAAAATTGCTCACTAAATTGTAAACACTAAAGACTGCTTTCAGTTCCTCTTTACCAAGACTAGTTGCACCCAGTTTCTGTAACCACCTCAAATTGAAAAGTTCCAGAGGTTGTCAACATCAATTCAAAAGGAAGGCATACCTGCCTTGCTGTTGGAGACTTTTCATGCCTTTTGCATTGTGACAATCTCAACAACAAGAGGGACATATCACATTTTCAGGACTCACCATGTAATCAACAACAGCACCACGTCCTGTCTCTCGAAACGAACTCAGGAGATATTCAGCAGAAGATTTGAATCCCCGTACTGTTAATCTAAGAAACATACATTCTTCCATCATTAATATGGAAAAATACAAATTCTTACACTCTTCAAGGAAGGGTTTAAGCAAAAAATAATTTCTGATGTCTGAAAGAGGAACTAGATCTAAGCATTCTGGTGAAATTGCCATTCTGTTCTGACATGTAGTTCTAGAGATACTGTACCAGCAAATGAAGTTACTACATTTGTGACCTGAAACAAGCTTGAAGCAAGCAGAGGTTATATCATCTAATCACATTGAATATTATTAAAGCAATGCTATATTTTTTTGTGTTTCAATCTGTTGTTTTGACCTTAATTTAAAAGGGATATGAGCTTTCCATGGAGAATTTGAAGTTTTGTTAAATTCCAAAGCTTTTCATACATTCACATTCCAACAACATGAGACCATGGAGTAGAAACTTGATAGCAAAGCTAAAAGAAAAACAAATGAGAGCTTATTAATGTGACGTTATACTGCCACATGTGCCTACATCAAGTTCACTTGAGACTGAAAATGTGACAACTTCATCTGCTAATATTTCAAGAATCGCAAGTCCAATTTTAATGCAAATTCCACCAAAAAACTTAGATTTAGTATCCTTTTAACATATCCTAACTTGATTCAAGCCATAATCCTTCTTTTAACTTCTGGAGAGATGAATCCTTATTATCAAGGACCTCAAGGAAAATGTTTCATCTAATCTCAGGACAAATGAAACCTTTTCAGTTTTCACAAGTGTTGAGCCAATTATTGTCATTTAATATTGGTTTTTCCTGATCTATACAATATTTTTATCCTTTATCAATATGTGTTAAATTTAGGTACCATTCAAACCCTGGGCTGCGGCTACCTCAACTAAGCTGCAGCTGCTTCAGCCATGCTTTGTTGCTACACACATTACAATACAAGAATATTTCCCCAATTATGATTGGAAATTATGAGGAATTGTGGGATGCGAAGAAGATAAACAAACTGCGCTCATCACACAGAGTATGTGAAATACACATAATTTGGGACAGATTACATAAAGACAATTTTTAAGACCAAAAAAGATGACGTTCTTGTTGTTCAAGACACAAAACCACAGGTAAGAACTGTATTACACTCTGGTCTGATCTAGAAATTTATGATTTGAGTATCTTTTATTAAAAAAAAATGCAGTTTCTTGGCATGTTTTGAAGGTACGGCAGAAGGTTTGTTTATCCCTGGTTTTTCAGGATGTGGGCACGCATATGTGAAATTGCGAAAAAGGCTTATTGCTGTATGTACAGTAAACAAAGCGTGGCTGCTGCTGCTGAAGCTCAGGTTTTTGAAATGGTGCCTTACACAAACTGTCAGTACCACCTACCTGGTAAAACAATGCCTACACTTCAACGGTTAAACCAACTTCTAATATCTGACTATATGTCTCAACATTTCACCTCACATCAATCAAAAAAACTTTTTCAAAGCACATTAGCCTGTGTTTAGAGCACACAACAGTATGCTTGTTTCTAAAATATCATTATTGTATTCATATCAGTCAATACTAAGCACTGAATATTCGATATCAGTCATACTGGTTTCTACTACACTACTTTTAACCACAGAATGGACTAATTCTTAATCTGCAATCTGCAGGAGGAATAACTGTTTCAACTGCAATAGTATGTTTTGGACTGGTAGCATAAATTCATTACTTCAGAAGAGGATACCACAGCTTATAACCAGAAGCCAAAATCCTGTTTCCATCCAAAATATCTACCAACAATTTCTCATATACTTAAGTCCTGACCTGGTAAATGAACTTGTTCACATTATAAAAAAGCTTTACAATTCAAAGATGCATTCAAAATAAGATTCATAAGAAAAGATTGTTTTACCTACCTCCGAGTAAGTTCGTTTGAAACAGGTTTGAAAAAGGTCAGGTTATAACCTGTACTCTGCCTCGTTCCTCTTGAATATTCCAGGGAAAGCATTTCTGCCCTGCCAAATACATTGGCTAATTTTCCTCCGAGTACCTGTGAACATAGCATCAAAATCAAAGTGAGGCCTGTAATAATCTAGTTTCCAGTACTTCCCCTCAAAGCCACATTAATAAAACATTTAGACTTGTCCAAATCAATCTACCTATGTAACATCCTATGCAATGTATCGATGGCAATATAAGCTACAGTACTAAAGTAAGCTACAGTACCAAGGTATCCAGTAGTCTCCTTAAGGCAAGCACACACTGCAATGACCCAAAAGCGACCTGCCGAAAGTGACCCCAACTACTCGTCATTGATAAGTTGGAGACGATCATATCTACCAAGTTGTGAAGTAGTCAGATGGCAGTAAGACCACAGGTTTTCCAAACAATTCGTAGACTGAACTGCAACTGATAAACTCACGTAGGTTACGTGGGCCACCATTTTCACTCTCTACACCTGTGATGTGATTTCACAATGCTTCTTCATTAACTATACAAAAGAATCTGGCGACAGGTGGGTCTGTGACAGCTGCATACTGCTACCACCAAACTCAACTCTGAGGCAACTCATCTCCACTCCATGATGAATATCAAACATGTTTGATATGCCTAATTTGGTCACAACAAAGACCAGAGGTGGATCCCAGTCACGGTAGACTAAAATTAGGTGCACATTGTACCAACCAAACTGCATCTCGACTGGTTTTCAGCCGCATCTCAGTCAGGTTGCAGTTGCATAAGTGCACTGTATGCAGACCTTTACTTTTAAACCCAATTAACATTACTGCTTGTAATTTGAACTCCATGAGAAGTGTTAAGTGTTATTTCCATTCAGTTCATTGTAGTCTACAATACAGTAGTAGACGAATAAAATTAAGATAAGTTACCCAATCTAACACAATTTATGACAATAAAAGAGAAGAATGCTCCAAGAAATCCATCATTGTATTTTCCTAAGGAATGTTCAAAACTATTTAACTATGTTATGTTAAATCCTTTTAATAGAATTCCTCCTAACTTCTACTTAAATACTAATTCAAAAGATTGCACCTGACTTGTTCATTGTGTTCTATTATTTCCTGTAATTTTTTAGATTTACTCCAACATGACACTCACCGACACTCTGCTCCCAGGATGGACTTTTAGTCTTAATGACATTACAAGTGATGCTTGTAAATATATCAAAACTTAAGATGCTTATATGAAGATAATGGGCATACAGATATTTGTTCTAGAAGGGGGGGGGGGGGGAGGGTAAAAAACCATTTTGGTCCAAGAAAATCCCTATTTCCGCATTCATTCCATAAACATACTCCCAAAAAAGGTTCTGCCTGAATTTCGGAGGGGCAGGAAAGGAAGGGATGAAGCCCACCAGCCCCCCTGACTACGATACCTATATGATGATCACATCATTCTTACCAGGCTGCCTTCGTTGTTGCCTACAGCTGTATGTGCACTCGCAGACAAACGTTTGCCTTCCTTCACATTGAAAATGATGTCAAGTCCATCTTTGTGTGCACCTGGTCCTGATAAATAAACACGGTTTAAGAATGAATTAAAATTGTGTGAGAGGTTTCTCACAAGGCAACCTTACTCTATCCTTTACAGTACTATCTCATTACTGAAAACATGTATACTTTTTTGTGGCAATTCAGTAATACTCATGAAAGTCTGATGTAAATGATACAAAATATCAAATAACATCAAGACATTTTAGCTCAAAACCAGGGCTTAAATTTTATTTTTCCCTCTTTTCTAGGGGGCTCTGTTCAAACCTTTGTGCAAAAATTAACCCTAGAAAAGTTTATGAGGGTACTTTGAGGTTCACAGGGGTTACATTTTAGGTTTTTTTTAAAGTTATGTAGGAGGAGGACCATTTTCATAACATCTGGCATTTTCTTCATCCTCCCAAACATATTTCTGGGGGAAATTTCGGCAGCTGTGCAGATGATGCTTGTCACTCTTGTGTATGCTGTTAAGTATGGTTCTGTAATGTTAAGCTCCACAAGCCAAGCCAGCTCAGGCTCACCAATGACCTTGAAGCAAGATGACAGGACTGGGCAACACCTAAGATGGACGTTCTGTGAGACCCTAACGATTATGACAATAATTTTCAAATCCCCTCATCATGACTGCTGACAGCTCTGGTGAACAAAGTAACTGAGTCACAGAAAATGTCCAGGTGACTCTGCCAGGATTTTATCTGGAAATACTGCAGGGAGCACACTCTGTTTGCAAGTCCAAATGCTTGCAGAGTGATTTGCTGGGAGTATTTGGTGGAGTATCTTGGGCCATACTCTGTGTGGCTTGATAGCTTGGAACAATAAAGACATTGCTTTATCATCCATAGTCCAGAGCAACATTCTACTGTAAGTTACAAAACTACCAACATGCTGAAACCGTCGTCATTGTTCAGGGTTCATTGACTGCACAGGTTGTACAGCCACACCTTTGTGTCCCCATCCCACTCCCCTCACCCCCCCCCCCCCCAAAAAAAAAACCAAAAAAAAAAAGGATTAAGTGAGCATCTACTTGATTATTACATTTACCATGCTGAGTGCACTAAGAAACAGCTCAATCATAAATCAAATTAATTCCTTTATTCTCAGCATTGACTGGTAACGATACTAGAGGGTTCCCTTTCACCATCCACATACTAAGAAATTTGTGCAAGTACAGGGTATCACTATCCACCGTACTAATGTCACAATAAGGATGTATACAACACCTGCAGCATTAAAACAATCTTTCAAAGATGAAATTTCCATGCTGACAATTCCCATTTCTGTCTAGCTACCCTACATTACACTGCTTTATAAAAAGAATTAAGAAATTTGAAAAGTGATCCACAAAAGTTCCACAAAATTTTTCACTCAACTTTTTTAGGAAATGGGAAACATTCTACTTAATAAGTGTAAATACTGGTGCACACAAACCTTTGCTGGTGTCAATAATAACTGACACAGATCGGAAAATACCAGCTCTCTCCAGCTTCTGCTTCACATCATTGCAAGAAAGAATGACATCTTTAAATGTTGCCGCTCCAAAAAGTTCTTTGCACTGATGTACTATAAAGTCATTCTTGGTTTTACTAAGCCCCTGAACTCGAACCTTATCAACTTTTACCTGTAGGGCAAGGTAAACATTAACCTCAAAAGCTGGCTGGAATAAATTTGTACCATCTTAGTTTGATCAGGGTGTGCAAAACACTATGTACATGCTAGCATTGAAATGATGCTCTGTTCCACACATGTATAAATACACAGTAAAGTAACAAAGAACTTTTAAGGTGTATATTTATAATTATTCTAATTTTTGTGTGTGTCTGTGTGTGTTCCATCTGTTTCATTGTTTTGACCTAAGCCTTGGATTACAGAGGTAGTCTACAAATTTTCAACTTACTACTTCAAATTTGGTTAAAAGATTCTACAGGCACTTACTAAAGAAAGAACAGCTGAACAGATCTTGTAGAACAGCATACTGTATATATAAGACATATGACCCACCACTATAAACACAGAATGACCCTTTGATGTCAAGACAATGTGTTAGTTTACTGTGTATGCCTATACCATGCTGTCAGGGCTGGAAGTAAATATTTTGACCCTTGGTTCCAAAGATTTACAGGGCATTGCATTACTACCTGCCCCTGATTGATGAAAACTCCCCACCCTCTTCCCCCACCTCCTCATATGGTAGATCAGATGTCCTGATGATGGATTCGAGCAAATAATTCTGTAAAAAGTTATACTTGTCAAGTTATACTTACAGTACATAGTTAAACTGAAAGGGGTACTTACAAAGCTTTGCAATAAATTTACTGAAATGCAACATTACACTTATTATGTGAAGTTGAACAAATTACTGTAAGCTGTACTGAGAAAGCTATACCTGTACTTAAATATACAGTTATACCTTACATTTACAGTCAAAATTGATAAATAAAAAAGATTTATACTATATACAAAGCTATTTTTACAATGTTTCTTTAAATACTTACAAAGTTACTCCCATCAAACACAGTTTCTTTGGTATGCACATGATGATCCCCCATACTTCTCCCACCTGCCACTGCCTCCTGTAAGTGTAAATGCAAGGATGAAAAGGTCACCAAAATCTGTGAGACATAGAAACAATATTCCAGTCTCATAGATCACTGTACTGTACATCTTCTTTCTTTTTTCCACCTTACTGAAGGTCATTATAGCTCCAATAGGATGCAAATACTATACCTAGACTGCTTGTGCTGGATGCTACCAAAACATGTTTTCAAGCTAAAATATTACATTCAGTATGAAATAGAAGAAATTAATTTAATCACAGCACTCTGATGATGTCTGCATTCAGTTTCGTTTAAGAGATCCATGGAGGATGCTGTTAAAGTTTTCACTTCTGCTGTCAAATATAAACCTTTCAAAGCAATAAGGAGTGATTTTACTTTATCATGGAGCTGAAATTCTTCAATAGAGTGTTTGCTCCATATGGTTATCAATCTATTTCTTAAATTTTGAAATGACAAGATTGTGAGTTATGATTAACAGGGTACAGTATGTCAACTTTGCAAGACTCTAATGCCTCAATGATTACAAGAGCATCAGAACAGTATAAATGAGAAAGATGAATGTATAGCCCTGCCCTGCTTGCTCCAACCTTCATCAAAAATAACACATCTACATACATGCTACATACTGTACATATGAAAAGTATACATGTTTCCTATCTTAAGATATTGTGTTAAGAAGATTTTAACACTTTGACCTCTGGTAACCTCAGAATACTGACTAATGAAGGAGCAAAGAGAATAACATCAAGACAGAAATCTTAAGGCTGATTCAAACCTCTGTACAGCCCTATAAAACTGTGAAAGTTGAAACACTGTTCAACTCTTGAGCTATGTTCCTGATTAATGGCCTGGAGGAGCAAGGCATGACTGCATATGGTTCTTACAGTTTTTATAGCACATGGAAATTTGGAAGTATACTGTACACTACAAAGGAGCATGAAACGGACATCTTTTAGCAGTGACCTAACTTCATGATGGGGAAATACCATATTCACATAAACTATATACCAAACAAGTATGATACAGTAGTACTGTATCTTCTCTAATCGTGCATGGACTACAATTAAACCAAATGCATGTACAGTAAGCTACTGTACAGTACATATGAACAGTAAACCCTATACTGTAGGCCTATAGACCTACATGCAGAGTTGGCAAAGTCTTTTTCCTTCAGTTCAACTTGAAAGCATGAAAATTTACATGCAATTCACCATCTGTGATTGTCTTCGCCTAATTAATCCTCACCTACAGACGATTGTTTTGCTATTCTAGTGCAAGAAAAAACCTGAATTTTGGTACAGTTTAGCCCCATTATTCATTTGTTTCCTTAACTATAAAGCCTACACAATAGGCTATTCATTACTGTGGCAGTAATCACACATTTACATGTGATGTTTATTTGTCACTACAGTGATGATTGCCACATACATGTAGGCATATGTGCATGTACCATGGGACAAAATAGTGTCAGAGAGTTGATAAGCAATAATGCTAATCAATATCTGAACTGATTAAACATTGCTCCACTTTGATTAGCAGTTAACAATTGACAGTAAAAACATACACATGTATATAGACAGAGCTCGGGGAAATTTTGGATCACAACAAAAGCAGAGCTAAATAAAACTCGATTTGCAATTGGGTTCTGCTCAGTCCCATATTGCAATGCGAACCCTAATTTTTCATCCCTTGAACATAACCACAACATTTGACTACATGTCATAATTGAACAACACTGTGTTCTACTTAGTACACAATGGTGTGAACTTTGCAGATAAAACTTTTAGCAGCCTGATAAAATGTTGTAAACCAATTTAAGACACTAAATATGCAGAAGTTCTTAAAATACATATTTCATCAACATATGGATTCTCACAAATAAGTTATTGAGGTGTATACTGTATGTCTAGACTGGAAAATACTGTATGTATGCCACACTGAATACCTTTGGCCTGCTATTACAACTTTACACGCTGATCTGATGGCATCATTTTCCTGCCTTTTGCATACATACTGTACTGAAAGTACTAAAACAGTGTGCCAATTTGGCATGGCACAGAAATTAATGAAAGGGGTAGGCTAACTGGCCCAAAACATTGGCCAATCATAGACAAACTTATCAGTGAAAACTTGTGCTTCGATAAACGGAAGGTTGCACAAAAATTTAATGAATACCTTACTAGTATTGTCTCTAATTTAGTAGACAAATTACCTGTTGGTTGAGAAAAGCTTGGTAACCATCATCTTTCAAGGTTTTATAAGAATTTGAAGCTTGTGCTATGTAAGTTTGATTTGGTTTAAATTAGTGAAAGTGAAGTGTTAGCCATCATGAATGACTTGAGCTCCTCCAAAGCTACTGTACTGGTCTTGATGAGATCCTATGGCTCTGTTCACACTGCTTCCCCAACTCCCTCCCCTTCCCAACCCACATATCTAATCTCTCCCTACATTCCCTAAATGTGCAAGAGTTGCTCCTTTCCACAAAAAGGCAAAACAAAAACTGATGACGGAAATTATCACCCCATATCTGTGTTGAGTGTCAGTCTCAAAAATCCTGGACAAAATGGTCTATGTTGTCCAGATGGAAAAATGTCCCAATGACAAAGCCCTTCTGTATGAATTTCAGTCTGGTTTCTGCCCTGATTTTACACTAACAAATATATTTAAATGACCTAATATGGTGTGAAATGGATCAGTCAACCTATACTGGTGTGGTTCTTATACTATAGACTTACAGTACAAAAAGCCTTTGACCCTGTAAATCATGACATCCTGCTTTACAAACTAAAAGCATGTACTGTAGAATGTCTGAAAGTGCTGTCAATTAGTTTACCTCTTACTTGAAAGACAAGGATCAGGTTGTTGATGTCAGTGGGGTTCTCTCTGGCAGTAAAAAAAATTAAATGAAGTTCCTCAGGGATCTATTCTGGGCCCATCCTTTTTTTCAATTTACTTTAAATATGTATTCTGTCTTCTCTTGTAAACTGATTCTTTATGCTCAATGATTCTGCACTGCTGACTTCTGGTAAAGATATTAATATCACTGAATCCACTTTCAGCTCTGAACTTGAAAACTTCAATGAATGGCTAACTGATACTAAATTATCCTTGCATAATTTAGGTACAACAGACATACTCTTTGGACAATGGCATAGACTAAAAAACATCTTCATCTTAAGATTTACTGCAATGGGTCTTATATCAAATCTACTGTACCTCTTGTGTGAATTACTGGGAGCCAAGCTTGATTCTGACCAATCTGGTGACAGTATGTGTCAGGATATTATTTATAAGAAAGGTTGATAGTAGATCAAAATTTCTGTTCAGAAAAGACAGATGCCTTGATTGTCCTTCTAGAAAGTTACTTGCCAACTCTTTCATTTTATACATTTCAATAATGCATGTTGCGTGTGGTTTGTGAGGCTTTCTGTAAAATCCAACAACATACTTCAGGTCTGCCAAAATAAAGTTGTACCTTGCATGCTCTGCATCCTCACACCTCTCTGAATTCCTCACATTTTGTGAAAAAGAATAAACTAGAATTTCCCTTTCAAAATTAAGTCACTCTTACAGGATAATTAATGGCTTGTCTGTGTCTCATTTTTACACTTACTAGATCGACATGTACAACACTTTCTTTTGTGTCCACGTGTCAAGATTCACTACAAGTTACTGTACGACTCTCCAGTACACTACTGCAGTTGTATTTGGGTGCTGGTCTCTGTTCTGAAATCTCTTTGTTCCAATATCTCTACATATGGAAAGACTACATGAAGGTCATTGTAAGGGGAAGGGTTAGGATACTAGGGTGGGAGTGTTACAGGTACATGTACAGGTTTTGGAACATAGAGATGTCGGAACACAGAGGGTGTAACCGCTTTATTCTATGGAACACTCTGCCTACCAGAAATCAGCCAATCTTAGTATTTTTAAAGCTTCTTTGAAAGAGTATTTTTTGACCAGAATGAAAGATGAAGAGAAATCCACTTTGCTACACTTTTGACTTTAACATTTTTATGTCTCTAAGCATTTCCTTTTGTATGTTGTACAGCTGCAATCATTTAAAGGGACCACAGTGCTGGTCAGACTTTTCATTTTTGACTTTGCACAGTTTGCAGTATTTTAGTTTGTGTTTCCCATCTTTGTGATGTACAGAAGCTTCCAACTTTTCACTGTTTTCTATTTCATGTACGTTTTTTGATCATCATTGCAGGCCCACTGTCATTTTACATATTTTTAGTGTGAATACATCAAATCAAAATCAAATCAAACTTTCCAGTATACAGCTTAGTATGTGAAATTGAAAATATCAGTTTTGCAGTCTGTTTACTAACATGTTTGTGCTTGGGTATCTGAATGAATTAGCCTCCGAAATTACATTACCAAAGTTTATACACTACAGTATCACTTCAACCTGGGGTACGCAAAATTAGGGAAATAAATAACATGAAATGTTACAACTTCCTTAAATTCATTTCTACACAAGCTGGCCAAATTGCTATGTACACAAATGTAAAAATGTGTAGCACTTTTTTGTGTGGACAACTATAGAGTTTTCAGTGATTTTACACTACAGACGGAAAAATTCTCAAAACTGCTATGCGAAATTTGAATACTAAATTAGTCCCCGCTCAGTATTGTATTTAGGCCTTTACTATTCTATAGCCTGTCTAGCCTAGGCCTATGTCAAATAAATGAGAACAAACTTAAATTTTCCTGGTTATAACTTTATCAAAATGAATGGTAAGTTGACGAAGATATTTGCGAAAGACCGCTAAAAATGTGCAACATTCCACATAACTACTGTACATGTACAATGCTGAGGACGCCTGTGGACCCTAGCCTAGGTACAGTATGACTGAATGCAAAACATGAGGCTAGGGAGTGATCACCACCCTATTGCTAGAATAGGGTTTGATCAGGGGTTCCACCTGGGGTTCAGTTATGCCTAAAGTTCCGTTAGGGATATGGTTAGGGTTAAGTCAGTTTAGGGATTTGGTAAGGGTTAAGTGGCCTCTTAAATATTCAATCTCCGAAGCACTAATGGCTAGGATATCAATCATTCATACGAGTGAGTACTATTTAACCATATTTTGGGGTTTTCCCTCGGCAAATTCAACAGGGTGGAGCCTATTGACGAGGCTGCCGGATCCCAAGCCAGCTTTTCTCATTTATCTGGCTCAGATATCGACCAATCTGTGCATCCTGCAGCGAAATCACGGAGACATTTGCAAACAGCCCAACAGTGCTAATTACGTACAGTAGAGTATACATGCATGCATAAGTGTGCACATGCTAGCATAGCATGTACAGTAGAGGATATGCATGCATACATGTATGTGTGCGCATGCTAACATAGTACAGTACTCTACAAGCAGGGATGTAGCTAGCCAAATTTGAGTGCCGGGTAATTGTCTGATCTGGGGAAAGCACCTCACCCCACCCCATGGCATCCACTCCATTTTTCAGCCATTAATTTTTCATTTTTCCCTCATTTTACTTTAGGGAGTAAATTTAGGGCTAGTTTTAAGTCTCGGTAGGCAGATTTGTGGTGGGTGGGGAGACGTGTGTTTGCCTGGAGTGCCAGGCGGGAATGCCAAGTGCTGGGTGTCACCGCCCAGCGCCGCCCACCGTAGCTACATCCCTGTCTGCAAGTTAGAGTAGATGCATGCATAATGTAAGTACTGGATTTACTTTCCACATGAACACTTACAGTATAAAGATGGATGTTTGAGTCGAATTTAAGCCGTTTTATAGCTTTAATATGGTGATAGAAGGTAACTCAAAAAAGACTACTTTCTTCCAGTCTAGATTGGAAGACTGATGTTCTTTCACTGCGACTACAACTGCGACTACAACTGCGGCTCCACTCCAGATTGGAAGCTTCATGTTAGACCACTGTGACTACGTCTGCACCTCCAATTCAAACTAGGCTATCCTCATCCAACAATGAGCCATGCAGTCCTTAAGTTACTGCACATAGGAATGCTGTTGTGGGGTTACGGACTTGAAAAGTAGGAGGAACAGAGAGACTGTGTACATGTGTGACTCCATCATGATTTTTAAAAGGTTGCTTTTGGAGGGACGTTGTATTCTGAAGTTGTCCTGTAATTCTGCTTAAAACCGTAAGAACTGTTGCAAGTGTTTCAAATGAATTGTTTTTGTTTATTTCCGACAGAGGTCTTGGGGGGCGGGGGAGACCGCCCCCACCCCCACCCCCCCCCCCCTTGCTACGCCACTGCATTCAACAGAGGAACAGGATTCGTGGAATGGGTACTTACACTATACTTAGCTTACACAAAAATCACAAGATTCGCCGCATGAAAGTCTGTATCTTATTCTCACACTGAAAACACAAAACAAAACTTAATTCACTACAATTCATAACCATGCATCTTTTGCAAAAGAAGAAATTGTTAGAACACAAATGATACCTTCGCCCTGGCTGAAATCATCTAGATACAAGCTCTGCGCGCGGAAACAACCTTAGGCTTTGGTTGAGAAAGCAAGAAGGGAGAGGATAAATTGGACACCTTTGAGAACTGCTTAATATTCATGAGACGTCACCACAAAAAAGAGAGTAGGACACTCCCGCATACCTAATTTTTTTCCACGAGGTTATGGGCAAATTTGATTTTAAAGACAGACTGTCATCACCCCAAAGTATATTTTTAGCAGGGGCGGATCTAAGGGGGGGCCGACCCGGCCCCGGCCCCTCCTTTTTGAAAATGCAAAAAAAAAAAAAAAAATGAAAGGGAAAAAAACGGAGAAAAAAAAAACGGAAAGGAGAAGAGATAGAGAGAAGGACAGAGAGTGGAGTGATAGAGAATGAAGCTGCAATTAGCAACCTCGGAACATGGGAGTCGGAGTCATAGAGCACAGCAGATCAGTTTGAACGTCGATTGGGACGTTCACACGCATGCTATCTTACTACACATGATTGAATACAATCAATACGATACAATACCGATACAATACCATCAGCCAGTCGAAAAATACCTTACGAGACAGTGCGAATCAGTTGGGATGGGCTGCTATCAAGCCTGGCAAGTGCCATTTCCGGCCGTCTGGGATGTATTAAAACCTCAAATTTTCTTGGAACGCTCCGCGCTAACCTATGGTGGCGCTCCGCTTTGATAGTAAACGCAGTGGCGTACACAGGGGAGAGGCCATTGGGCCATGCCCCCCCCCCCCCACTGATGCCGATTTTCTTTTTTAGTTCCTAAAAATACATAAATTTTTTACACACAAATTTTACTTCAAAAGGTAGCATATGTGGCACCAGATTGCATGTAAGGACACCTAATTTTTCAAAAATTTTCAAAGGGGAGGGGGACACCCCCTCCCCTTAGGCCCCTCCCCCACATATCAATTTGTTTGTTACTTAAACCCATACAGCTTGTGTTAGCGTCTCCCACGCAACGAAAATGCGCTCTGTGGAAAACAGTACGGATACGAACTTTCGATCGCTCGTGCTCTGTTGGATAGCAAAATTACAGTGATGTTCATTCAGTTCCATGTTCTACTATGTCTTAGCTTCTGAATGACATAAAAATATATCTATATTATTTGACTTTTACATAGGGACCTGGACAGATTTCGAAGGCATCTTTTTGCATGGCAAGCAATAGCTATGAACTTTTGACCTACTACTGTTTGTACAAATAAGCTTGGATCGCCGATGTTCATCCATTGCTGGATTGGTTATCATGTAAACTTGCCAATGGTAACCTTTGTTTTCAAATTTTCAACACTCCCCCATAGGGACCAGGCCAAAATACGTACAAACAGACACAAATATGAATATGCATAAGTCTTGCACCAATGAAAAGACCCCAAGCGATGTGTAAACAACGCGACCGTTACCCGCCACAGACTTCTACACCGTGCGCGCGTTGTACAGTATGTACAGCAAACACGTGCGTGCAGTGGTAAACAAAACATTTGGTCACGCCCACACGACCAATCAAGTGTACGGGATGAGCGTGTGTATGAATTATACATAGCCATGACGTCTCAGTCACCCAATCCTCAGTTTAGACAGAAAAGTGTTTTGACAGGAAAGTGTTTTAACAAATTGATATGGGCCGGCGATCACACTACATATTGCATGCCCCCCCCCCCCCCCCCGTGAGAGAAATCCTGGGTATGCCACTGAGTAAAACGGGATTCAAACTTGCAAACCTTGGACCAAAATTCCCACCAGCTGAGGTAATCCGTCCTCACAGAAATGTGTGATAAAATAAAATCAAACTTTACATTTTGTTCACAAAAATTGCACTTCTTGATGGCTATCTGGGATGTGCTTTTACCCAAATTTTCTGGTATGCTACGCATAGGCGGCGGGAGCGGGGGGGGGGACGTGGGGAGGACACGTCCCTCCAAAAAAATTTCAGTGAGGGGACGTCCCTCCATAAATAAATTCCAAAGGAGAAAAATGAGGAATTTTAAATTAAGTAAAAATCAGCAATGAACAAGTATAACCATAATCATTGACAAACTAAATGGTCAAATGCTGTTCTGTCAGTTAATTAACCTTGATTTTTCTCTGAAAGACGTTAAGATTGGCCTACAGTGCACGTCACCAACAAAATTTTATTTAGAAATGTAGTGGTCGGATCATTACAATTCGGTCATTCAGTTTTGATACTATGTAAGGCCTACAATAATACCATGATTACACTGCCTGGACGTACCTCCAAAACAATGACAGGGCTGCCAAGTCTCGTGCATTTTGGGTCATTTTCACTTTCTCACTGAGTCCACACAAAAGAAATTAGGCAGAGGGGAACATGCTCGTGATAAAACGTACATTTACGCCCACATGTCAGTGCAAGGTACCTGGGTCCTGGCATCAAGTCGAACTAAGATATGGGTCACAAATTTCTCAAGGAAGGTCCCTCAATATTCACCAAGTTAGAACATGGCTACTAAAGATCTGATTAGACGCCTTGAACAGGATGCATTGTAGTAAGGCACTGTGCCTATGATAACTGTCTTCTGTTAATAACTTGTGGAAAAATTAATGTTTTAAGAGTTGAAACATGAAATTATGTGAAGCAGAAAATGCAAAAATAAGACATGGGAAGTGCTATTTCCGGCGATCTGGGAGGTCTATTTTGTCAAAAATTTTCTTGTACGCTCCGCGCCAACTGATGGTGGCGCTCCGCTTAGATGGTATAGTGCCGTCAATCACAGGTCGAACAACTTCGGCCCCCCCCCCCTTTTCAGAAATCCTGGATCCGCCCCTGCTTAGTGTATGTATATCAAAATTCTCAGTTGGTGACTGCTCTTTGATTGACATCAAAGTTTGAAAATTTGAAAGATGCAGAGTAGCTCACATTCCACACAAGGCAGAGAGAGTACTTTTATCACATTTTATAGCCTTGTGTGCTCACCAGAACATGGCCTTAAGCAATAAAACAGGTTTATTCTTGCACAAGGAAGAGCCTCTTACAGTTATGGGAGAAGCTAGAAGATGCATAGTTGGGAGAATTGGAACTGTCTGGGATCATGAAAAGTCCCCTATTTTCCAAATTTGTTTCGAAATCACGGTTAATAATGCACTTAGTTCAGAGTTGCATCGGCTGTGGTTATTTGGCCTGTTCTTTCATAATCCGGTGTCAGAATTACAATAAAAGGGTCGGAAAGCTGTCATTTTGGAACTAGGGGTGTTGCCTATTTCCAAGAAGCTGATTGGTCCATTGGCATAATTTGCCCATAACCTCGTGGGAAAAAAATTGCGCCTCCCGCACCCGGGAAATTGTGTGCGAACAGGTTAAAAATGTCACAGATATTGTATGCTGTTATATTGCCGTGGTGTTGGAACAGTTACGGTATCGTTGCCCTTGTATGTCTGAATCGGGGAGATGCGAAAACAAGTATATTGATGCAATACCTCCATAATATTTTGGTATGATAATTATGATTGAGAGAATATGACTTACGTACACATTATTTCGCCTGCAGGTCGTCCTGGCCGATAATATGTATTCTTCCTTAGAATATTTTTGAATGTAGGCCTGATGACACTAATTAAGTAGTTTACAGAAGTATAATAGGCTTTACGTAAAGCCTAGTCTACTAGGCGTGAAGGAAGCTGTTTTCGACTACTGGAGGGGGTTTGAACGTTGTTTCGGACGACTATCCTGAGGGAAGAGAAATCTTGATTATTTGAGGGTCCTTGGATGCAATTTGGTGGGACATCATACTGGGCAAATTTTAAAGGATAATTAGTGCAAATTAATTTGACATATTTTTACAGAGGGGCATAGCCTAAACTAAATTAAGGGGTTGCAGTCCTAGAATTGAGGAACGGAAGCATATCGTCGCACACCACATCTTTGACTGGAGTTTAGACCCCTGCTTTCAACCTCCGGTTTCAGGCTAACCAAGCCTTTCAAGTCTCGGCGCTTTATTCATACTGACATGGTTTAGAGGTAAGGGCGGATCCGACCCAGCCTATGAAGGAGAGGAGGAGTGATAAACTTGAAGTATGCCAAATTGATTTTTGGTCCGTTTGAACGCCTTTGAAAAGTTGTAGCATGTCAAAGTCCCAAGTAGTAGGTAAAGCTCGAAACTCTACAGCACCAGAAGGGCGATGAAAATGTCACGCGCGGTCACGGTGTTCGAGTTGGAGGATTTGAAGGAAGTCAGAAAGTCAGGGGACTGATCGTCATCGGGACAGTAGTGAAACCAGATGGGGGTAGGTGCCATGTATGTCCCTCGTCAAGGACGGATCCCCCACGGTCGTTTAAATTTCCCAGTGTAGTCGGGGAACGTTAAAATATGTAGTCCACAACAATAGCCAGTCAGTGGCGCCGGCACGGGGGGGCATGGGGGGCGCGTGCCCCCCAATCGATTTCAGAAAAATTTTTTGAAAATTTTAAAATGATTCCAAAAGGTGTTTAAGCTATAGATTTCTGTATGGGGTAGGGTGAAGTGTGTTTTCAATTAAGTGATGGATCTATTGTAACCATTTTTCATCACAAATGGTTCTCAAACTATCAAAATTATCGCAAATCCTTCCCAAGCTTTCAAAATTTTCGCGCGCTCTGCGCTCCAAACCTTACCTCAATATTGTTCTAATTATCAATAATTTCCAGTAGCAACTCCCACAGAAGCACAGCAACAGAAGCTGAAAGCTGTTTACGAATTCTCAGGTAAACTCGGACTGGCTTTGTGATTGGCAAATAGGTTTGTTGGGGAATTGAAAGTGTCTCGATGCAGAGCATGAATGCAGCTTTTGTCATGGTTATATCTTACTTTATGAAAAATTTCGGCGCGCTTCGCTTGCATTCATCACTTTTTTCACTCCAACTCATGACCATTATTAAGGTTATAACACATGCAACTATTCTGATCACAACACTTTTCCAAAAAACAGAAGTACATCCCCAACATCTATAAGGGTCTTTCAGTCTAATTTGTGGCATGATGTGGAAGGTTGAAAGTGCGTATTTGCCTTTACACATTTTTCAAAATTTTTTACCCAGAGCTCCGCGCGCAGCCTCTACCTGTATAGACAGTGATTGTTAATACACTTACGACGAAAAAAATATTCTGAAACGCGCCTTTTTTAGTCCTTAACCTGTTTTGCTTTACCTATCGGGGGGGTCTAATAATCACTTCCCTGCACCTATACTCTCTCTCATTCCCCATTGCATAAGCAATGGAGTAGGGAAAACAAGCCAGTGAGCCACAACTGGAAAAAAGGCCGTGGTCGTCTAGACTTGAACCAATTGGTTGGAAACTGGGACGCTAAACCTCATCTAACCTAACCTCATTCCCCATTGATGGAAGATGTTCGTCTGGATTTTCTTTCAAACTTAGTAGAAATACTGTTGTTGTAACATGCTCGGCATTACACTCTATAGTACCATTTGGATGTCAGGTAATATCATATCAGTGCCCCATTTTATATAATTAATACAGAGCTTCCAGGAGGCACTATACAGGTGTCTGTCAGTATTGGATACCCTTTTATAATGCACAATGAGACAAAGGAAAATTTTCGTAATAGTCCTAGAATGTTTCTGTGGATTCCACCCATGTATTTTGTCGTAAAAACTTTCCCCGAATAGAAGGCATTAAAGCCTAACCAAAAGAGGGGGCTTGGCGAGGTTTGTTGACAAAATACCCTTCTCTAAGACAACACACTCCTCTTTCACCTAACCGAAAATTGGAATTCACTAAATTATGGATATTTTCCAGCCATGTATGATCAGTTCCAAAAATATCCTAAAGATAGCACCATTTTGCATCTAAGCAACTTTAAATTACCACAGTTTTTCAAAGGGGGACACACCCTCCCCTCAGACCCCTCCCCCAGGACTGTACCTTTATGTAGTGACAAAAAGGATTCCACACTGCTGTATACCATCGCAGGTACGCACACTCTCTTCTTTCTCCTAAATAAAATTAGAATTCACTAAATAAGGATATTTTCCAATCATATAAGATCACTTTCAAAAATACTCCAAAGATAGCACCATTTTGCATCTAGGCAACCTTACATTAACAAAAATTTCTCAAAGGGGAGGGACATCCCCTCCCCTTAGACCCCTCCCCCAGGACGGCACCTTTATGTAGTGCCAAAAAGGAATCCACATTGCTGTGAACAATCGCAGGGACGCACAAAAATGGTACAATTTAAGCAGACTAATGGGAAAAACTGAGATGGCATTATGACATCATCTGTTATGCCCCCCAATCACCAAATCCTAGCGGCGCCACACTAGCCAGTCACCCGGCCCTTGTGGTTTACTTGATATTTTGGTTTAAATGAGAACAGATCCTGTAGTGAATCCCCCAAATTTTCCAATTTCACGCCTAAAAACCCAACGCCGAAAAAGTTGAATTTTGGTCTCGACGATCGTATGGCTCTCCGGTCTTCCTTGTCGGGGCTTCAGGCTGCAGTCCTACGTAGAGAAGTTTGGACCCCTGTCGCGTAATTTCTGGAGCTACCTCCTGCCAGCGTCGGGATTACACATTTTATCGTACCTAGTCCTATCCCTACTAAATATATACCGAAGAAATTGGAAAATTTTTCAACCTGCAAGACCACGGCTTCCTGAGCTTTACGCCGCCCTCCCCCCACCTATGATAGGCCGGGGTGGAGATAAGACGGAGTGAATTCAACTCGTAGAAAAGCACACTATGGCATGCCAAAGGTAACTTATTGGTGTTTATTTGGGAGTTGCATGCATGATTTTCTTCTAAACCGATAATATTACTGAAGCAGAAGATATAGTTTAGACGTACCATATATCAAATTACTTTAGCCTAAAGGCTATACCCAAGAAGAAACATGTATTATGTGGAATTCAGGAGTTAAAAGCTGCACGTTGCAATATGCCTGTACAGAGTAAGACAATTATTTCCTGGTTACTTATAATTAAAGGAATCTGTCATGCGGGTTGTGATGACGATGGGCTGGACTGCGGGGGCGTAGCTGGGTTGAAATTATTAAGGGGGCCTAGGTATCAAATGGGGGTCACGGTATTGATCGCCGTCCTAAATCTTATACATTTTATTAGGACACAAAATTTGGGGGTAGCAAACATCTGGGGGCAGGATCAGACCCCCTCCGTAGCTATGCACCCGCAAAGTTAGCTAGGGGTAGAAACGCGTAGTGTCTCCCATCAACGTGTAATAAACGAACATATACTTGACGGAAACATAGGAGTAGGGCAGGCGCGGATCCAGGGGGGGGCCTGGGGGGCCTGGGCCCCCCCCCCCCACGCCAAGAAAAAAAAAACGAAAGGAGAAAAAAGGAAGAAAAAGAAAAAAAAAAGAAAAAGAAAAAGAAAAATTAAGAGCAGAAAATGAATAAAAGTGTCTAAGAACGTATTCAAAGTATATATTTCTGTAGGGGTTGGGTGGAGCTTTAACTGTATTATCTCTTTAGATATCTTTCAAAGTGGTTGGCGACGAAGAAAGAGCTACAATGTTCGAAAACAGGTGAATAGCTGAGTAATGATCCTTGAATTAAGATCTAAATAAGTAAACATCGTGACATATACAGTATGGGCCCGGCTAGCTGCACTGAAATTTAGTAGCAATTTTGTGTTAAAGAGTAAAATTTTTTGTAATCTAGAGGGATAGAGAGGCAAAGTTTTCGCCATACAGACCTTGCAGAATGAATACAGAAGACAAGCTGTCAGGTGACGTGCTATTGTGCACAGTGGCACCAGCTGTTGCAGGCAAAGTAGCGGCGTGCATACCCTATTCGATTTCGAAACTGTCTGAAAAATTTAAAACTGAACTCAAAAGGCTTTTACGCTACAGACAGTGGCGTCGGCACAATGGGTAATGGGTGAAGTGTGTCCCCCTCCCCCAACGATTCTTGAATTTTTTTGAAATGGTCCCAAAAGTCGTTTAAGCTACAGATTTCTGTGGAGGGTGTAGGGTGAGATGCATTTTTGATGATTGGTTTATTTGTTGTAACCATTTTCTTTCACAAACTGTTCTCAAACTATCATAAGTTTTGGAAATTCTTGACAAATTCCAAATTTTTGCACGCGCCGCTAGCGTCAAGCCTTGTGTCAGAGTTGTCCTTATTACCAATAACTTTCGGTAACTACTCACGGGGGAACAAAGGAGCAAAAGTGCTTTTTAAGAATTCTCAGTTAGAAGATTCGTTTATGAATAGTAGGTTTTGTCATGAACTAATATTTTATTCAAAATTTTGGCGCCCTTCGCTCGCATACGACAGGGTTTACACCCGTTTTCATACACCATTGACAAAGCTATGACGCAAGAAATTTTTCCAGTGCAAACATTTTTCTCTGAAAAGTACATCTCCTTCTCTGTAGGGCTCTCATCATTGTGGGATCTTTGACTAATCTAGTCTAGCACATGATTCGAAAGATTGAAAGTACGTAATTGCCGTTGCTTATTTTCCACTTAAATCCCTTCCTGGGTCCCTCTTTTGTATACTGTAACTAATTCAGAGCTCCCGGGAGGCGCTATAGTGTTCTCTGTCAACCATGGATATCCTTTAAAAATGTAAAGGAAAAATTTTATTATAGTCCAAGAATGTTCCGTGGACTCCACGCAGGTATAATTGCGTGTACAATTTTCCCGTGGGCGTGGATCATGGGGGGACCGGGGACGCGTCCCCCTCACTTTTTTGGAAGGGGGGCCATCGCCAGAAAGTCCCCCTCACTTTTTCAAAAATGATGGAACAGACTGCAATTATGCCTAGGAAAAGGAACTTTTTAGAAGAAAAATAACCTCAAAATCCTACACTTTTGTTGCACCAAATTGCATCTGAGGGCATTCAGTTCTAGAAAAATTTTCCTTAGACACTCCCCCATGCCCACGATCACAAAACGTATTGCCTCCCCGTGACGCAAATTCTGGCTACACCAATGCTTCTTCCACCAGGACGGCGATTCACAAATATGAATAAGTCCCCCCCCCCCTTTTGAAGATAGATCCACGCCCATGATTTTTCCTGGGACTTAAGGTTTGTAGGCAATATATTGACCGTCTCTTACTTCCCTTTTTCACCCAAACAAAAGTTAGAATTCACTAAATTGTGGACATTTTTTAAACATACAGTCACTTTAGAATTACCCAAAGATACCACCATTTTGCATATAGGCCCCCTAAAATTAACAAAAATTTTTCAAAGGGGAGGTTAAACCCCTTCCTGGGATTGAACTCTCATGTACTATCAAGAAAAGGCTCTCCTACTCTTGTATATAGCGTATACAAAATCCCGCTGCCTAAAAGGCACGGTTTAGCAGTTATCTGCGGTTCCCCCCAATCACCAACTCCCGCCGGCACCGTCGGTCATAGATTTCTGAAGGGTATACCTTCAGAAATCCATAAGAAGGTGACATATCATCTCTCCTCCCATATGGATGTTAGAATTGTGAGAGTCCTGTTGGCCCCCCTTTTCAGTGTACAATTAATGCAGAGCTCCCGGGAGTCCGAAAATTTTAGGCGCGCTTCGCGCGCAATTGTTTACGCTTACGGAGACAGGTACGTTTTTTATTGAGTTGATTAATTTATTTTCATCACTTTTTAACCAAAAGTCGTTTGAAATCTTTCACGATTTTTTGCAAAGTCTTCTCAATATTTCTTGATTTTCGCTTGATCTGCGCACTTTCAGCCTTGAATTTCTCCTTTTACTATCAATAAGGTGTCAAACGTATTCTCATCGATGGGGTTCTACCATAAGCCAATTATTCGTGTGCATAAACTTGATTTCAGAGGAGCCAGCATTGTAAGGATGTGAAGCAACTGATTATTCATTTTTTCACCCTCCTCTTCTTATGAGAACTGAAACTTAGTATCGAACCACCTTCTAATTGATCACAAAAGGGAATTGACACCTTTAGTCATAGCAATGGTTTTAAATGTAATTCAAAATTTCGGCGCGCTTCGCGCGCAATTGTTTCATCTGACTTCCAAACCCGAATACCGTATAACGAAAATAAAACACTCATTATGGCAAAAATCATTTCAAGGTACCACCTACACGGGCTCATAATGTTGGCGTGTAAGTTTTAAGATAACTTAAATTGTCCGGAACTTCTGCAGGTACATATAGTAACTTATACTGAACCATACACATCAAATTCCATGCAACATGAAAAGGTATAAAATCTCACTGACATAAGAACTGGAGCCGATTTCTGTGCTCTTAAAAATGCAATATTGCGAGAGCTTCCGGGGGCTTCGCCCCCTGGACCCCCACCGGGGCTCCGCCCCTGGACCCCGCCAGGGGCCCTAACGCGGGCCCCTGGACCCCACGCGTAGGGACTCGCGCTTCGCGCTCGTGGTGCACCTTCGGTGCACATGAGATTTTCCATCTTGGGCCCCCCCCCCCTCGAAATTTCTGGATCCGCGCCTGGAGTAGGGAGCTGTTTTAGGTGGGACTGAACATTGTTTCGAAACGCTTTTGAGGTGTATGGTTTTCCCCTTCCCTACTGGCAAATTTTTTAGTTATATGAGGTTCCTCATGCAATTTGGTGAGATATATTGTGCCAATTTTAAGAAAACTTACTGCAAAATATTGACATATTCACAGAGGAAAGAAATAAGGGGGTTTCTTCCTTAAACTGTGGGGGGCACACTTTCCACTATGTTAATTTTAACGAAGGCTAAGCCCCTCAACCCCCTCCCCTCCCCCGAACTAACGGGGACATGTCCGGGGGTCGGGGAAACGCTTAGATAAGGGGTCTTAGGGCTCGCTTTGAAGCCTCTTTAGGGATCCAGGAGCAACATTCCGATGAGGCCCAGAGCAGGGGCGTAGCTAGGATGAAATTTTTAGGCGGGCCTAGGTATCAAATGGGGGTCACGGAACTGATCACTTTCCTTAATTCTTACACATTTTATTAGGACACAAATTTTTTTGGAGGCCTAGCAAACATCTGGGGGCCCCGTAGCTACACGCCAGGCCCAGAGGGTAAAGCCCTCTTCAAATGACATTAGAAGAGCACTAACTAGACCTGAAGTTACAATGTGATAATTCGTTATAGAAGTCGGACTAACGGGAGATAAATTTAATAAGGTAGAACTTGCTACCATCTGGCAAGGCCAGGGTTTGGTAAGGAGGAGGGGGAGGGGACCAAAGGGAATTTGTTCAACGTTCGAAGCAAGGGAGGAGAGGAGGGGACCAAGCCCCGAAGCCGGGGGTAGAGGAAGCAAGCCCCCTGGAAAGAAATTCGCCCCATCAGATCAAAAACTGCCGGTGAAGCCTACACTAACGAGAATCTGTACTTGTTTAAAACTTATATAGGTCAATTATTCGGGCAGGTGGGCCCTGTCAGACATATTTTACATTTTTCTTCCCTTCTCGGGTCACTGGCCGTACCTCACGGCAGACATAAGAGAACAGTCATTAACTAGTTTTACGGAAATGAGATGACATTGTACTGTATTAAGCTTTAGGCAACGGAACCGAGGAAAAGCGGACAGAGCGTAGCAAAAATTGTGGGTTTTATCTCAGAAATGATCCTTTTGAAAGCCCAAAATAAGTACACCAACCATGGGTGGCGACAGAATTTTCCAGAACGGGGGCCGGGCCATGCCAGTGACCCCAAGTTCCGACAACCCACTATGTCGGGGGGTGCATGGTGAGAAAGGGATTTGAAGGAGCCTAACTATCCCATGCCATTGCGGGGCATATTTTGTATAATATCACTTAACACTTCAAGAGCCAAGTTGCGCACTGATATCGTTCTTTTAAATCTGAATCGTGAAACTGCAAAGCGCGCGAAGCGCACGAAAATTTTTGGTAGGCTTCCACAAAAAAATATGTGATTATTAAGAACAAAAAGAAAGAAAGAAAACTGAAGGGGTTGAAGATCGTATCGGGGATAACATACATTGTATCGAAACCGCCTGGACTCGCTCACCAACTGATCGTGCAGCATGACACACATTAGAGAACAGCAACTAGGCATTGTGATATGGGATGAAATTTACGACCTCTACATAAGCTATGTACTCTGCCTACATGTTACTTGGTAAGGCGGACAGGACTTGTGCTATCTAGCTATGTGGAATGGAAATATTGAAGAAAATGCCACAGCGCGCGTAGCGCGCCAAAAACTTTGGGTTCTTATTAGGGAAGTTGTCCTCTTGAGAGCAAAAAATAGGTGAACCGGTGGGGCGACTGTCACCTTCGGGGACTGCATGCTTCATCGTATCGACTAAGACTCCACGACAAAACTGTAAAAATTCCCCTTCGGGGGGCATGGCCCTCCTGCTCCCTGTCCCCACCTGGCGCTACCCCTGGAAGGGCGGCCCGCCCTCCGAGTCAAAATGACATTGACATCAAATACGTTTTCGGGATTTAATTATTTTGTTTCAAAATCAGCTTTACGGTTCGAAAAAAGGGCTAGGGTTCGGTCCCCAAGGCATAATCAGTTGAAGAAAGGAGAAAAAATCCGGAACACTGTTTCCAGACGAGACGACATGATTAATGTCCAAGGTTTTGATTGACTTTTCGGGGGCTTATTACCGATACGTCCTGCATAAAATAAATATGCCGTCCGTTCTGCTGCGGATTCCACCGTCATTAGTCATCCCCGAGACCTAGCTCCCTACCCCCTCCCACTCGGCCCCACCAACTTCCCATTCCTCCCTCTCGCCGTTTCCCCCTCCCTTTTTTTTTGTTTTCCTTCATTTTTTAACATCACTCATTACGTCCCAAAAATTTCTGTGTGTGGGCGCTTTGCCCCCTGCCCCCCTCTGGCTACGCCACTGGTGCGGAATCCTTTTTGTCACTACGTAAAGATGCAGTACTGGGGGAGGGGTCTCCCTCCCCTTTGAAATTTTTTTGTTAATTTAAGGTTGCCTAGATGCAAAATGGTGCTATCTTATGGGTATTTTTGGAACTGATCATATCTGGCTGAAACAGGCGCGTAGCCAAGGGGGCAGGCGCCCCCTTGAGCAAAATTTTAGTATTTTATTATGTTATTTTACAATATTACTACTGTTTTCCCTATTTATTTGCGGTAAATAGGCCTGGGAAGTGCCATTTCCAGCGATCTGGGAGGCATTTTGGACCAAGATTTTCTCGCGCTCCAACCGGTTGACGCGGAGCACTGACAGCGTACTTACCAACTCCATACCGATACCATAAAGTGACAAATTGTACGCCTACCATATCAGGAACACATGGTATCTAGTGGTATAGGCCTTTTTACAAAAGCAACACCTTACACTTGTTTGAAGCTGTTATGTCATTCTGCATACTTGTAGAATGATAAATTATATATAATATATATAGTATGTGTGTATTTGATTTCTATATAGTTATTCCATATTTAATATATATTAACTATGGTTATTACTACAAAATATTTCATAAGATACATAATGATATGTCTTCTTTTGCATACAAAATACCGTATAAGTATGCACCAAATCACATATTTTCACATTAAAAAACACAAAAGCTTCTCACCGTGGGAGGGGAAAAACCACCCCCTCCCACACAACCCCTCGCGTGCAAGCGCATAAAACGCACTTCTGAAAAATCAGAGAAAAAAAGGCGCATAAACGCCTTTTGGGATCATTTTTAAATTTTCAAAAATCCCGAGTTCAGTATACCCTTCAATTCCGAACCAATCCGATTCCAGGTTCTTCAATTCCGGGCCAATTCCGAGTCTGGCTATTTGGCGAATGTGGCATCATGCTTTTTGCTTTTGTACTGTTTTGCAGTTACATATTTAATCAAAAACGGGCATTTTAGGAGTCAATTTCATACCCTGGTTCAAGCTGTATTGTAATTGACTGTATGTGACCATTTATTTGTTGAACTGTGCATCAATAACAATGTAGCCCTAGGGAACAAATACTTAACTTTCATTTTTGTGGACTCGTCTGGAATCGGTTCCGAGTCCGAGTCCAGCTGCAGCCCATTCCGGGCCAATTCAGATTCCGGAACCTCCCATTCTGAGCCAGTTCCGAGTCCGACAAAGCACGGACTCGAGTCCAGAATCGAGTACGTTACAGCCCCGTTGCATTGTGTGAAATGTGAGCTACTCTTCATCTTTTAAATTTTCAAGTTTGCTCTTAATCAAAGAGCCGTCACCAACTAAGAATTTTGATACCCCCACACTAAAAATATACGTTGGGGTTACGAGTGTATGTCTTTAAGTATCCAGAAAAATCAGAAATAAAAACTTTAGCTTATAGCTCCGTCCGTCTTGTTCTCCCACATTTCCTGCCTCTCTTCATTGTTCCTTCCCCCTATTCAGGGTCGAATCCAGAAATGAGAGAGTGGGCGTAAACGTCTGCAGAAAGTGCATGGTGCAATCAGAAGGGCTTGGAGGCTTAAAACTCTGTTACAAAAATCATTGCTTTGCTGAAAATAGGGGGCGTACGCCCCTAACGCCTCCTTGGATTCGGCCCTGCTATTACTTCAGTTATCTCTATTTTCCGAAATTCCTCGTGGCGGCTAAGTTACATCTTGCTTTCCTGGCCGTTTGTTCCCCGCAACTCACCTTTTCTTGTTCCTGCTCTTTCTTTTCTCTCCGCTCATTTTCTCCCACTTGCAAAGTCAGTCTTACTCCAGCCCTTGTCCCTGTTCCATCCTTCCCAGTCCTTCACTCTTTCAGGCCATTTCGTCCCTTTCGTTTTTTCCTCCATCCCCATAGCCCTGTCTACCACAGAACTAGTAACATCGACATTTCCTTCCAAATTTACCAAGCCATTCAGTTTCCTCTTCCCCACCTTCCCTAAATTCAATTATCACCCCTATTCATATTATTTCTTTTCTTGTCTGTCGTTTTGATTTTTTCCTTTATTTCACTTTTCTTTTAATTAATGTCCTTTCTCCTTTCTTTTTCCCACTACCCCGATTCTTCTTATTTTCTTTTCGGTGATGCAGTTTTCCCCAGCCCCCTCTGGCGCTGCAACCTATAGGCCAGAGAATGCATAGAGAGTCAAAGATCTGGGCGGAAACATCACTGAAAGGTGTTTTGTATGCAATACAAATCTTTCTTCATCCCTGCAGGTAATCAGAATGTAAACTTAAATACACTCAAGCAAACCTAATTTTCTGACCAGGGAGGTATTAACACCCGAGTCCTTGTTCTAAGTTAACTAGACAATCCTATAGTCAGTGGCGTAGCCAGGATTTCTCTCACGGGGGCCATGCAGTATGTTGTGTGATCGCCTGCCTGGGAAGGGATCTAAGGGGTGGGACAGTGGCGTAGCTAGAGGGGGGCAGGGGGGCTTTCGCCCCCCCCCAAAGCCTCCGAAGGCCTCTGTCGGAAATTTCTAGTCTCTGTCGGAAATAAATAAAAACAATTCATTTGAAACACTCACAACACTTCCTATGTTTTTAAGCAGAATTACACATCGATATGTCAATGAAAGTGAAAACCAAAAGTCGGTCTCAAAATTGCAGGAAAGCAAAAAAAAAAAAAAAAAAAAAAAAGGTCGAAGATAATAATCTGTCGGAATTTTTGGCTTCTGCCCCCACGAAAAATGTTTAGCTACGCCACTGGGGTAGGGTCCCCTCCCCTTTAAAATTTTTTGAAAAATAAGGTGTCCTTAATACATTCAATCTGGTGCCACATATGGTACCTTTTGAAGTAAAATTTGTGTTAAAAAATTTACATATTTTTAGGAACTTAAATCGGCATACTGAGTGAGGGAGACCATGGCCCAATGACCCCCATAAATACGCCACTGCCTATAGTACCACAATTGACTATTTTGTTTGCATGAAACTCTGTAAAGTCAAGACTGACTACATATGATTTTGTAAGCCCGGTCTGTCAAAGCAGTTTTACCGGTTTTCAATTTAACCCACGCTGGTTCAAAATGACATATGATACTCTTTGCAACATTCGTGTATCCGAAAATTCGACCTGAAATTCTGAAATTCCATGTACATTTACTCTTTCCTCTACTTGTAGCCCTCTTCTATTGACACGGATATTGTCTTGTATGAAATGTTCGCTGTTCGTGTGTATTTTGGTCTGCAGGCGTCCCAAACACACTGTCTGCCTTTTCAGCTAATGGTATGGGCGTGTTTGTGTGTAGGACTACTACTTCAATGCATTGAGAAACTACCGGTTTAAAACACTGTAAAATACTTTACTGTAGTACCACTACACACTACGACATGTAGAAGAGTATTAATAATCAACCAAATCAAACCAATATCATTTCATATGTTTCATAATATAGGACAAGTCTCACCCTTACTATGCAGTACGTAACCTCAATCGCTTAAAGAGGGATTTGCATCACCCCAAGTATGACTTTTACTTGGTGGTAAGCCCCGCCCATAATTGTCTTTACTGCTTCTCCTTGTGCAGACACAAACATAGTTCACTGCTCAAGGCCACATCCTGGTGAGCATAAAAGACCCCATGTGTAATCAAAACATTCTCTGTGCATACTATGTAATATGAGCTGCTCTGCATCTTTTGAATTTTGTAACACTGATGTCAATCAAAGAGAAGTCACCAACTGAGACTTTTGCTTACCCTCAACTAAAAGTCATACTTGGGGTGATGCAAATCTGTCTTTAAGCCCCGCGTACACTATCAACATTTCAGGACACATTCGTCGACACATGTTGCTGACACACCTGGACACAGAAATTTTGTCCTTGTATACACTAGACACATGTCGCGGACACATGTCGCGACACACTAGAGCAACATGTTGTCAAAAAGAGCGAGAAAGCAGGATTTTGGAAGGAAGATGGAGGATTCAGAAAGAAAAAGATGTGTTTTGGAAGCAGCTGAAATAATATTGGCAATTGTACACGGGGTCCACGTTCCCCGAGGGGGTCCAGCAGTTTCCTGCCCCGACGTGCGCCTCACCTACCCCCAACACCAACCAGGGGTGGCAACAAGGATTTGCTCGACAGGGGGAAAAGCTCCCCAACGGGGGGCAGTAACCCGAAGCCTCGATGAGGGCGATAGGGTGCCGAAACGATGTTTGAAGCGAAATTTGGACGTTCGAAGCTCGCCGAAAATTTCGGGCCCTCATTGGAAAAAAAAATTGAAGAAAGTTGAGCTTTTACCCATAGAAAATTTGAAAACATTCGAGCTTTCAACCAAGAAAATTACAAAAAATCTGGGTTTGTATTGAAGAATTTGCCCTAATTTGGACCGAAATTAAGTCAATCGTCGGGCGACTGGCTGATGTCGGGAACTACATATTTTATCGTATTCATAATAGATCCCCGACAAAACCGGAAAATTTCCCCTACAGGCAGCCTTCCCAAACGAGGGCATGCCCCGCCCCCACTTGGCGCCACCACTGACATCACCACGTACATTATTTACGTTTTCGTTTTCCCCTTTCTCCCTTTGTTCTTATTTTTACTCTTTGAATGTTTCCGTCACAAAGGGAGGGGGCTAGCCACCTGGGTCCTCAGCTAAGGAGGGGGAGGGTTCTGACAGGCGGTTCGGAGGGGGGACTTTCAATGGATTTGATGGAGAGGGCATGGTGGGGGAGGAGGAGGGGTAGTCGACATGGGAGCCACGAGATGACAGTTAACATTGGGGAAAATTCCATATATCCCGTTGGGCCCTCATCAAAGAGAACGACAAACTTCACCGACCGGGGGGGGGCAGGCAATTACCCAATCACCAGCTTGAGTACCTGCCCGGGGCTAATTTCATAGGCCTACGAGAAAGCTCACGACAGTGTCTGAAATGTCTTCAATTTTCTCTGTTTTTGCAGGATGAGTACTTCAATTCCTTTCCTACCGGATACACATCACAATTGGAACACATCTTTATCAGCAACATGATCTAAACTGCCCCCCCCCCCCTCCAAAAGAAAAAACTTCTACTGTGTTAAATTCGTAGAGTGACATCCTGAGCGGATATTCCCCCTTGAATTAGTGGTGCGCTACCTACAGGTGGCTCAGCTGCTGATTCAAATACGATTTCTGATTGGTCAGAGCTTGGACACATGTTGCCGGAAAATTGATTTTGAATTATTTGACAACATGTGTCGACACATGTTGGGACACATGTTGCCAACTTTTTTTGCTCTGTACACACTTTCAACATTTACGGTAACAGGGCGTTGTAGCAACTTGTGTCGATACATGTGTCCTGAAATGTTGAAAGTGTACACAGGCCTTTAGTTGTTATCGTAATCGTATCTGTCTCGCGGTAAGGGAAAGAAGTTGGGATGGGGCCATTTCGTTGTCGTAGACGGGGTAGATACCGTATACCTGCAGTGCATGTCATTCCCAATACGGGTCAACTGCACCGACAATTGATAAGTTTTTTTTTTCCTTTTTTCCTTACCAAATCAGTACCAAACCATACCAATTCTTTTTGCAAATACTTCGAAAACAATCAAAATTTCCACTCGCTTAAAACCTCATGGCTATATGCTAACAAGTTACAACCAACACCGCCTAAAACGTATAAGAATCATTCAACGGCAAAGTTATGCCGGTTGTTTCAATATTTATGCGTGATTAAGGAGGAACACAGAGTTGTACTGTTGGAAAACATATTTTATGGTAATAAAAATATTTAGAGGATTAATTCATTATTGCCTTCTTGGTAGACATATTTTGTTTGGAAGCTGAAAGAGTGTGTGCAGGTTTGGATACAACTTTTGTAATGAAATATGGTGTTTTCAATTCAAAATTCGTTTCGATTTACACTCTGCATCAAAAGGTGATGATATACAATGGATAGTTCTCTTGAACGCTTTTCCGAAATCTAGCGGTTTATCTTCAACCCTCGTCGGAGCCGGGCATTGTGAGGGTAACATGTACCAATCAAATATCAAGAAAACTGTAACGTGCGCAACATGATTTATAAGAATTGAATTAGAAAGTTCTTGTTCTACTCTCTTTTCAAACATTTCTTCTGCGCGCTTGGCGCGCACCCATTATCGGTAGATCGTGAGAATTAATACATCGAGGAAACGAAGAAAAAGGATTCTAAAACTTATTTATAAATCCTAGACCCATTTACTTATTCCTATTTTCCCTTTGATCACTCCCAGTAGAAGGTGGTCTCTGAATCCCTCGTTGATCATGCCATGCTTGTATCCCCATTTTGAAATCAACCTAGAATTTCCCCATGGACCCCATGGAAGTATTACCCATAACAGTCAACAAGGCCCCGCCATAAGGTTACTTTGCCGATCGTTTTCTACCAACGTCTTTTAATCCTAAAGTGTAAATCTCTAAGACATGAGACCTCCAAATAAGACATATATTAATGGAACAAACAGGGCATAAGAAGTACCATTTTGCAACTTGAAATGCATTTTGGCAAAAAATTCCTCTGTATGGTACACACCAATTGAGTGTGTGCTTCGCTGAGATATTTTCATGTCTTTCCGTTTTTCAAACCAACCCCTCCAATCAAATGAAAAACTTCCTACAGAAGGACCCGCTTCCTACCCCTCTGGAAGGATTGTGCCACCAGGAAGAGCAGATTGTTCTCCCGCTTGCGGTGCGTATGCACATTTTTCGCCGATGGAGCTATCTGGGATGGGTTTACGACATCGTCTGAGGTGTCAACAATGGCCAACCCCTCGTAGTTCCTCTGCAGATGATAATTCAGTGTGTACAGATCCATTTTACTCACCAACGCCACATTTGTTTCTTACGGCAACACAAAAAGCCGTTAAGTTGGGGTAATAGGAGAGGCACAGATAGACCTATGTATATTCAAATAGTAAATCAGTCGAAGCACCAAAATTGGGTGAGTCGTGAAGTCAGGCAATGGCGCCACAGCTGCGTGTAAAATATAGTGTGCATGCACGGTGTAACGTAGTGGAGAGACGCAGTGTACAAAATAATGTTTGTTCCACGCGTTCGCCCTCAAAATGTCTCGTAAAAAAAAAAAAAAATGACATCATGTGACACGGTCTATTCGACCGTCCCTCTTAGAAAATCCACGGTATGGGCCTGGGGTGTAATGTTCTCCTTTTCTATAATATGTGAAAGAATTTAATTGGAAAATGAGGCTTAATCTTTTGTAGAAATATTTGGGGGAGGGTGAATGAGGCAGTGTTGTAATCGAGTCACTGAAGTTCGAGTCTCGAGTCTCGAGTCGAGTCTAGTCTAGTCTTCCACTAGTCGAGTCAGAGTCTTTCACTTGCCATGTCGAGTCGAGTCACCCACTGAACTCGAGTCGAGTCCCCAACCACACTCGAGTCGAGTCGAGTCACTCTGTCTACTCGAGTCATCTCGAGTCACTTGAGCATATTGACCTACAATTGACCTACAATACTAGATCAGACAAGCAAGTTATTTACACAATTGCTAAACATGATGTCTTGGTCACTCCGGATTCTGAAACCGGTGTGGGGGGGGGGGGAGAATTGTGCCTCCTCCTTTCATCTATATATCAACTTACGAGTGTCAATTAAGGTATGATAAATTCTATCATTACAGATTTGTTCACTCTTTTACTTTGTACAGCTTACTTTCACTCTCCAGTTCACTTAAATTAATCATCAAGTTTTTTCTTTCCTTTTTTAAGGATCACAGGTCGTTTCTATTTTAGCATCCAGGAATCTATCAGAAGCTCATGTTGATGCCACATCAACAGGTTTCAATAAAAGTATTCATGAAGCAAACTATACATGTAAACACGTTACCCGACAGGTGAAACCGCTGTATACAACTGTATATATTGTGTATATTATCGGCTAGTGGGAAAGTGGGATATTTTTAATTTTTGGCTGCCAATATGTTTGACTCGAGTCATTGTGAGAAAAGACTCGAGTCGAGTCATTCAGCATAGTGACTTGACAGCTTGAGTCAAGTCGAGTCTCTCCCACATATTGACTCGAGTCGAGTTGAGTCTTTGCACTTCCTCAAACTTCTGACTGCGTGTCGAGTCGAGTCTTTTGACCCAACTGACTCGAGTCGAGTCATCAAAAATCGTGACTCGAGTCCGACTCGAGTCGAGTCAGTGACTCTAGTCATTACAACACTGGAATGAGGAGTCAGTTTGTACGTGCTGCTGGAAAATTTTTCGCAAATTTGATGGCTTATGAGGCCATTCTGGACCATTTCCAGAGAAAATAATGCGTCCCCCAGGTATATACTTTGAAACAGTTTTCTTATGGTGATTGCGAATGTAAAATTGTAGCCATCGGTTAATTCGATTACTAGTGGTAGTTGGTGGTGAAAGTGAACTGCGGGAGTACCAGGGTTTTGGAAACAGCAATTAACTCAAGCTATCCTACAGAATGTAATGATGAGGCAGTTCCATGAACGTTTTCCTACTAGCTAAGGACAGCAGTCCTAACGTGACTCCTATTCATATTGAGCTCACGCCAAGAAGCCGACAAATTTGATTGAGGATCGAGATTTCCTATGTATGGGTAGGTGTCTGAATTTTGTATCCAAAGGCCATTGTGTGTGTACTAACGTACATCTAGTACTGTCCGTGACTAGAGGGCTTCAAGTCAGAAAAGTGTGGCTCGGAGCCGACCCCCATGCGTTGAAAGAAATTTTAATCGAGGTTCCAAACAAAAATTCAATAAAACTTGCCCCTTTTTCCAACCTTTGAGTTCCGCCACTGCATTAGCTAGTTTTTATTGCTGGTCGGCGCTCGAAACGCGCCGAGAATGTTTTCTGGCATTTTTATTGTATTTGATTATAATCTTTCCCTTTATTTTACATTACAAAATTTACCATAATATTAAAAAAGCAGTTTTCTCAGATTTTGCTTTCTTTCGTTATTTTTTCAATTTTAATTATTTTTTAAGGTCTGGAAAAGTGTGGGGACCAAGTGCCCCCTTGCCTCCCCCCGTAATCCCGTCTATGAATTCAGTCTTGAAGGAGGCAAAAAACAATAAATAATGAGAAATGGAATATGTATGAATTCAAAGCTTTGCCAAAGATGAAACCATTTTACACCTAAGCCGCTTTATTACCTTAACAAAATTTTGTCAAAGAGATACGGTGTCATCCCTTCCTTCAGGAGGCACCCTCTTCTCTCAGATCTAAGCTAAAAGACAGGAGACTTTAACTGTATGAAGGATTTATAACGAACTCAAACCTTTGTTTAAGGTAACATTTTGTATTTAAGCTACATTACATAAATAATGTCACCCGCCTCTTCTTACGAAGAAAACCTCCTCTTTACGGCACCCCTGCACAGGGTGACAAAGGAAGAATCCGCCTGATTGCTGGCCTGCATAGCACCTCTGTGGCTGCCACCCATCCGAGTTTTTCGTAGTCATGAGCTTAAAGGTCAGAAGCAGTCGCCCCAAACTTATTTCGAAACAATAGCTAAATGTCACAAATTTCTTCTTATTTCGCTTCCAAGTATCTTTCATGATATTTTAGAACATAAATATTGCATATTCAAGGTAAATCAAGCAGTTGCTCCTTGTACTGTAAATTTTACAACTGAGTGAGAAAAATACTGTCATATGATTCTCAAGAGCCATTCAGGATATAGAATAGTCTACTATACAGTTCTTTTTGGGGGTGACTGCATTCTCCCTTTAACGAAAAAGTTGTTTACTTCGCGGGCTATGCGATTGCCAACCATTCTACAGTCCTAGGTATAGGCGAGTAGACTTCCCTCATAGGGAAATTCTCCGAGCCAGTGGATGTAGGACTAGTCTTGTGCATGGCTGTATGCAGCAAGTGGAGGGGCTCAATTTCCTCCCAGAAATTTCAACTGAAGTAATTTTTTACATCGATCCCTGTGAATTTTAAAATAAAGATTGTTTAGATGCAACCTTTAAAGACACGGGAAAAGTGTAATTTCCGGAAATACGGGACGGAAGCTTAGCGTAATTCAACTTATCAAAATGGGATTTTGTAGTCTGTTTAGTTTCAATCCAATGTCATGTAAAGAAACTTAACATTAGAATGCCCACGATTTCGTAAATATCCCAGAGCTTTTAACTGGCTCCTCCTGAACCACACAGGGCCGCTCTTACCCTGGAACCCACCAGGGGACTTAATAAGGCGGACGCTTGAGGGAGCGCCTAGTGCTTCCCTGGCGCCCTGGACGCCGTTTCGGTACTTCAAGTGATATTTGCCCCCGAGTACGCCCCTGACAAGGAAAGCATTTTGGTAAGTAAGTTCTTGGCACTGCTATACGCCAACTCATGCTACCTAAAAATACGTCTCACTGTGTCAGTTGATGTTACCGGCGCACAGCTGACAAACAGCCGATTTACTCGGACATGTCCTCATTTTGAAGGCATACCAAGGCGTCCGGGCGGATTTTAAAAAATGCCTTAAATGTCCGCATTTTTTTATATTTGTTACCAATTTTACAGTTAAAAATAATTGCTATTTAAGAAAACATTTGGTCGAAACAAATGGTTGGTCAAAGTAGTCACTGAATGTGATCATAATCCTTTCCTTACTAAGTTAGTCAATCTTTAATACGAATGGAGTAAATAGAAGGCTATAGGAAAGTAAACAGTGTTCAAGAGCTTGATTAAATAGGCTTGAGTAAATATACTTGTAAACATGAGTATCGTCACGTTGGCTAAATACAATAATTAGCATTGTCGACAGTATAATAAGCCTATGTAGGCTACGCAGTGAGCTGTTATCCGATAGCAACTACGTGTTGCTGCGAAAGTTTGTGCAAAATATTTAAACTATATATATGCCTACAGCATGAAGGGGGCGTAACCCGAATCGATTTCCGAATGTATTTAAAATGAACCAAAAGGGCTTTTTAAGCTATAGATTTCTCGAGGGGTTAGGGTAAGGTGTCTTTTCCGTATCTTAATAAATACCTGTCACAAATCGGTTGTAAACTATCAGGATTTTCACACGCGGGGAGCTTTCAGCCTCGTTGCTATGCTTTGTTTCAATACCGTTTCAAACATATTCGCACTATCCATCTGTTAGGGTTTAACCGACAGTGCGGCCGATTGTTCGTGTGCTTAGGTGTGATTATGGAGGAGCTCAACATTGCAAGAATGCAGGGGAATTCCTTTCGCTTTCCCCTACTTTTGGAAGACATATTCTACAAAGAATGAAAGCTTCAGGGGATCACCAGGCAGCATGCTAGCCTTTTTATTTGGAGAAGTATTTTGTTAAAGGCAATAGGCAGTCGCCCCAAAACTTTCTTTGAAAAATCAGCAAACTCTTGCAAACCTCCTCTTATTGCATTAAGGAATCCAAAGTGATCTTGTTGAAGAGTCTGCATGAAATTTTTGTCATGGAAATAATTTTAATGCAAAATATCTGCCCGCTTCGCGCGCAAGTTAGTAACGGTCCGCACTTCATATCTAATGACAATAAGGCTATAAAGGCAATGCTACAAGGAATTATTCTGGCCAAAATGTTTTCAAGAAATAATAAGCCCTTCATCTCCAATTTCCGTAGGGACAACACTGGCTAGAGGATCATAAAGCAGAGGCGGATCTAGGGTCTTTTCTGAGGGGGGGGGGGGTCCAACATAAAAAGGGCACATTCATTTTTTTTAAATTTTGGTTCCCATAAACGTCAGCGATTACGCAACTTACCGCATATTGACAAAGAAAGGACAAACCAAGAGACATGCAAAAACTGGAATCAAAACCTGGAATCTAAACGGTGAAATTGCAAAGCGCGCGAAGAGCGCGAATTTTTTTTGGGTAAGCCTACACTTATAAGAATTTGTACTACTGTAATTTAAAGCTTATATAGAACAATTGAGCGGACAGTTGGGCCCTATCGGGCATAACTTTATTGTACTTCCCTCCTCGAGTCACTAGACGTACCGTACGACAGACACAAGTGAACGTTAACCAGGTTTAGCGAAATGAGATCCAATTCCCGACATTTACATAAATCCATGTATTCTACTCATTAACTTGAAAAGGTGGAAAGGGTTTGTACTATATTTAGCTATAAGTATAATTGAACTGAGGAAGAGTGGACAAAGCGTACCGAAAATTTTGGGTTTTATCCCAGAAATTACCCTTATGAAAGCCAAAAGAAGTAAACTGACCGTGGGTGGCGGCAGAATTTTTTCCAACAGGGGGCCGGACCATGTCAGCTACCCCAAGTTCCGACATTCCCTATTTCGAGGGTATGATGAGAAGGGCAAATGTGGGAGCCTCATTATCCCATGCAATTGCAGGCATATTTTGCATTATATATTTAATTATTAATTATTAATTAAAATAGGTAGGCGGTAGCATTATCTGATACTACGTAGACAGTCCCTTGTGTTAAAACTTTTCCAAAACAAGTGCTCTTAACGGACATTGCGTCTTTTAAGTAGACTAATGGCATCTATGTGCTGTTGGATTACATTAAAGACCGCAGATGCTTTGTAGCTCTGCTATAATAGGTTTTTTACCTTTAACTAGACATGTTTCTGCTCTTGGTTTTAGATTTTGAGCTTCATCAGTAGTAGGACTTTTTAGTTCGTCCGACCTGGTCTTGATTCAAAATAAAGAAGATGCTCTTTTAGAGCGCCTCGATTAAAGCATCGAGATAGCAGTTTCAACCTCGTGACTTGTTTCCAGTTCAACGTTACTTTCCAATCTAGATTTAACTAGATAAACTTTAGGGTTGGACGCCCTTTTCTAGGCTAGTAACGGTGGTTTTGGAAAACTTTGACACAATATCCCTGACAACACACAGCACAAGAGCCCCGCTAGGCCAATGCAAAAATAACCGTTGACAACGGCCACCAAAACATCAGCCCACTTCATGATCCGAGTTGCGCACTGTTAGTGTTCTTTGAATCTGGATCGTGAAATTGAAAAGCGCGCGAAATTTTTTGATAGGCTTACACATAAAACATATGACGAAACGAAAAAAGAACTGTAGGGTTTGTAGACCGTATCGGGTGTTACATACATTGTATCGAAACCACCTGGACTACACGATGAAATAGCCAATAGCTCCGTAAGTCGCTCACCAACTGACTGTACCGCATGACACACACAAGAGAACACCTGCTAGGCTTTGCGATATGGGATGAAAGTTACGACCTTTACATAAACTATGTATTTTGCCCATATGTTATCTGTTAAGGTGGACAGGAATTGTGATATCCTGCTATGTGGAATGGAACTATTGAAAAACTAGAGTGACTCTACAGCGCGCGTAGCGCGCCGAAAATTTTGGGTTCTTATTACAGAAATTATCCTCTTGAGAGCAAAAAACAGGTAAACCGTCGATTAGTTGTCGTCAGGGACTGCGTACTTTCGACTAAGACTCCCTTACGAAACTGTAAAACTTCTCCGATAGGGGGCCAGCCTTCCCCGACGGGCGGCATGAACCCATCCCCCACCTGGCGCTACCGCTATCTCGACTGGGGGAGGAGGTTAAAATACTGTATGTTGTGTTCGCTATATAGTTGCGTCGCGACTGTCAAAAACACTCTGTCAGAACAGATGACTAAAGTCAAATGTTTGCTTTTCATTTGCGACAGCAGACCGGTCATCGGTCCAAAGACGTCAAAAAATTGAACCGACTGACACTGCGTTAGTTGACCTGGTGGTGATTTTATATAGTATTTTAAAATGAAACAAACACCGATTTGTCTATTGTGACTTCTGGTCAACTCTTGGTTGTGGACTTTATCTAAGACTGGCTTTTTATTCCCATCACTAGGGCAACACTATAAAAGGAGAGTAATTCCAGACTATAAATATCATAGCGAACATATTTACCTACTCTCTCTTGTTCACGAGAGGATGGATAGTAGAGGGTGGAGGGAAGGTTTCGTAGATGTAGCGTTTATGGAGTGTGAACATATTATTTTGTAAGACCAAAAGACTAGCAGTGACCTTTTGGAATCAATATTAAAACCCAATAGTAATACGTTGCACATCGCTAGTGAGTATGACGTAATATCTGCGTGTTTTGTGTTACTCTGAATGCCCAAGCACGCCACTCGTTCCAGACATACCGTAGTCACATTCTCTGTAAAACGATTACACTGTTCGGGTTTTGGGGCGGCCAATACAGGTTACCGTAGTCAAATAACCAAAATCTCCTCGGAATTGGACAACACTGTCATTACCTGTGAAACTGTCTCGTTTTTTTTTTTTTTTTTGCTAGTGTGGAAAAAAAAAACATTTTTTGAGAAAGGGCACATTGGAAAATTTGAGGGGGGGGGGGGGTCCGGACGCCGGCGACCCCCCTGGATCCGCCACTGATAAAGCAATCTGATATCAAGAGTGGCCACCTACGATTAAACTTAATTAGCATGATGTGTGAACGGTTGGAACTAAGTATGCATTTTTCATTGTACATTTTTTTCAAAACATTTTTAAGACTCGCTTCTTGCCCATCCTTTATCGCCAGGTAGATGGTGAATGTTAATACAATTACACCTCAGGAAAGGCATTCTCGGATATGTTTGTAATTCCATGACCCCCTGGTTATTCCAAGGAGGAGTTACACCTCCCTGGTTATTTCTACTCCCCTCTCGCTCACTCCCTGTTAGGCCTTTAACGCTGATTGTCTGAATTAGTTCCACAGATCTTCCGGTCTTCCGCCCAATGGTCCTCCACCGGAATATTACTCGAAGAGCCCGGCACAAGGTCATTGGACCCACGCCTGCCGGAGAGCGCTCCCCGTGAAGCAAAAAAGTCACATCCGTTCATGGGGGCTTACTACTTTCTACCAAGCAGGGCCTTTTTAACCAAAGGTGTAGATTTCTAAAACATGAGATCACATAGGTAAGAAATGTTCAGATTGAACCGTAAGGCTTGAGAAATGCCACTTCCTGCAATCTACCAGGTATTTTAGTGAAAATTTTTTCCTTATACTACTGTGCACCAACCGATGTTTTTGCTACGGTAGCAAGTGTAGTGGTGGTGAATTTGGCAATTTAAATTTTCTTTGTTTAAAAAGGCCTCCCTCCCATGCCTCTGTGTAGAACAATGGAATATGCCACTAGGGAGACCAAAAAATTTCTGCGCGCTTCGCACGCATGTGCACACTTCCCCTGTGCACTGGATCATGACGTTTTGTTTCATCAAAATCGCGGGGACCCTGTGTAGGGCTTAATGCTACTACATCTGGTCCAGTTTGCATGTACACACCCTCCAAATCATATTTTCTTCCAAGCAGATGTTCTAGACACTACCCAGTTGACAATTGGTGATATCTTCCTTTTATACAAACAAAATAATTATGTTAACCCTATCCGAGGTGGTAAGTTCATGCACGTTTGGAATGAAAAGTCTTCTCCATACTCTAAATTCCCGATGAGAGCCATCCCTTCCGTAAGGTTGAGTTCTTACAGTATCTCGCTACTGAATAGCTAGCTAGAATGCGGTTGTCATGCACCTCATAGAATGCATAACGGAAGACAACATGGATATCAAGTCAGTTACTTGACTCGCGTGTATACGGCGCAGTACTCTGCTGCCCGTCCTGAGCCATACGCAATACGTATGTGTAATCCATGCACTTTTAGAATGGAAAGTGTACTGTATACTACTGTACATCATATTAAACCATGCTATGCATCCACCTGTACGTGCTGTAACAACGGTTAAGTGTGTAATCGAAGGGCGCCGCTTTGAAAAGTACGTGAAAAGATGCTGTTGGGAATTAGTGGAAATATTTCCATTTTATTAAAGAAAACTGCCACAATGAATGATCGTTTTGGAGGTAAGACAAAATCTTCATATTAAAACCTCCTAAAACGTTTTTGCTGCAAAAATGAGGATGAAAACAACGTTTTTTTTCACCGGCCCATCCCAGTTTTTGTGTCACAGCGGAAACCTACATTTGTGTGAGGCCTAACCAAGTAACACTAATAACAGTTAGGCCTAGGCTAGGCTTGGCCTAGGTTAATGTGTACTTAAAAGTCAGTGAAAGTTATACTTTTTGAAACCGGACCGTGACAAGATCCGTGTTAGTTGTAACCTAGCATAACGGAGTAACAATATCTGTAATTGGTACTAGGCCAAATTTAGAATCAGTGCCCGGAAGTTATGTAGCATTAGTTTAGGCTACAACTTAAAGTGTGCCTAAAGTCTAAAATTTCAAAAATTTATGTTACAAAGCTTTAAAAATGCATCCAAATGGTCCAACTCCCATCTCTACAGGACATTCCTGAGCTGAGATATAAAATGTTGAAGCTTATTCACCCAATTTAAAAAGATGGATTGCACAATAATTTGTGATGTCATTCTTGTACTACTCAAATTACCGTCTTTGTTTTTCCTTGTTTTCTCGAAAGCCACTGCACCTTGTGCCACAATGTGATCACTGTCTTACTGTTATAGGGTGACTTGGCTATATAAGTCCTCTCCGTACAACATACCATGCAGGAAAAAAAGTAATTGTTTCAAGGTCATTTAAACATATTAATTTTAAAAGGAAACAAAAGCAGGTAATTTGAGTTGTTCAAGAAGGACTTCACAAATTATTGCACAATCGACTGTTTCTAATTAAGTGAATAAATTTCAACATTTTATATCTCAGCAATGGAATAAGCTATGAAAGTGGGAGTTGGATGAATGAAATTCATTTTCCAACCTCTAAAATATATATTCTTGTAATTTTAGACTTTAGGTCCACTTTAAAACTTACAACTCCAAATTAAAATTTCAGTGACATGTCAAGTTCCAGAAGATGGAGGAAGAAGAAGCGTAACAAGTGTGCAAAGAAAGGGTGGTCAGTAGGATTCGAACACAGTATACTGCAAGAATATGAACGCCCTGCACTGTAAGTGTAACTGTATTGCAAGTCAATGCAGTAACCGATTTTGCTGCGAGCCGAGCTGGCGGCCTCTGATTTTAAATTTATAAGTAGGCCTAGGCCAAACTTACAGACTAATTTATATACATGTCTGTATGTATATTATCTCTCTACGTATACCCTACCTGTATACGTAACCCTAGCCTATCTCTATACGTAGGCCTACCACTAGGGCTCAACCGATGTGGTTTTTCGCTGCCGATCCCATGTCCGATGTTTTTATCACAACATCGGTCGATATCCGATCCAATCCGATATTTTCGCTATCAGTGCTTTTTACATCGTTTCACAGCGCGATCAAACATTCCTTATTCCTCGTGAACTATGCCTATGCATGCACATCGGCTCAAACAAATTTCCTTTTTAAAAAAAAAACACGGTTTTGCTTTGATACCATTGATTCACAAACGATGTTTGTATGACAATTCAATGACCAAATAAAGCTTCGAAAATAAGCAATCAGCGGACTATCGGTGACTCTTTATTCAAAGCACATAATTCCGTGATTGAACTGACTTTCACCTACTCACAGTAAGCCTACTAATTTCCCTAACAAAATGCAATACCTTTCGTTCTCTGTTCGTGACCCAAGTCACTCGAACTAATGAATGTAAAAACTGAAATAAGCCCGCGATATTTCAGTGCATGTACTTGGCCATTTCACACCATCCTACCATGCTTTACCTACACATAAACAGAGTGTGTAGGCTTACACGTGTAAATTTGTTTTGAGTGTTTCATATAGCAGTACATAATGCATGCATGCATGTACTATATAGCCATACGTAAATATTTGTTCAATGCATGCTAGCTAGAGAGCTTGCTGTGCACAAAGTTATGCAGCTAGTAGGAGTTTTGGGCATCAGGGTGATGTTGCAGACATCGTTTATTACGAAAGCCATAAAAGCACATGGCACTCTTATTTTCACACAAATGAACATGCATGTCTTACATAAAATGCATCCGCCATAACTACAGCAAACTATGATGTAGCAACTGGAAATTTAGTCGTACAAGCAGCGATCGAAAAACACTGTTATTTCCCGGACCACGCCCCGTGTTCTTGCTATGTATGTCAACGTCATCAGAGCAGGTGCGTAGCCTAATGTATGGGTGTTTGCATACAATTACGGACCTACACATGCACTGGCTTTACTGTGCTTTCATGGTGCATTTCACTTGAACTTCTCTGTACAGAACACGTACATGCCTAAGGTATCCGTGTTTGCGTACATTTCGGCCCTATATCAAACATACAATTAATGACTGTGAATTCCACACTTCGTTTCGTTCATTGATAAATTTCGGTGAATTGAAACTAGAAGTGGGTGGACATGATCGCTAGACTCTACGTACAGATTTTAAAAGCTTGTGCATGTTGCGAATATCACAGTGCTTGTCAATGGAGCCAGTTTACGCTGTTGATACGTTGAATTTAGGATATTAAACTGAAATTGACAGCCCTAGTCGATCACAAGGGCTGTTGTCGGTTGTAATAAAGTGATTAATCCTATTTATCTGTTCATTTCTTTGTTGTAAGAAATCACTATCGCTGTACGTCCCCCGATGTACTTAAATAAAATTTTCGACTCACGGAACATCAGCAAACATTGGCAAGTGCAATTTGCTATATTTCGCCGATCCGATGTTTTACCGATAGTCCTAACATCGGCCCGATCCGATTTCCGATCCGATTATCGGTTGACCCCTACCTACCACTTTTATATCCCTATCCGCATGCGTACCATGTAACCCTATCCCTATCCATATGTGTACTGCATGTAATGCACTTATCAATTGAATGATGCACCCCACTACCCCCGGACATGGTCAGTCATTGTCCACAACAGTGCTGAACAAAACTTGTACAATGATGTACCCCTCAGTCACTTCTGTGACTGACAACTAATGTAAAATGACTCACATCTCAGTCACAAAATTGATGCACAATTTGCAATTTTGACGGACATGTAGGTCACCATGCCTTGACTGAAAAACTGAGAATTGCAATTGGTATCCCTGTACAAAGTGTAAATTGACTCACAATGATCCACCCCTTGGTCACAACAGTGACTGACAATTGAGGTAATGTGACTCACGTACCCCTCAGTCATGCTGGCGGCTGACAATAGTGGTTCAATGAAGGACATGTGGGTCACACTGTCACTGACCCACATTTGACTGACAATGCCGGGGGGGTAGTGGGGTGCGTCATTCAATTGATAAGTGCATAACCCTTACCCGTACCCCTACCTCTACCACATATATATATAACCCTATCCCTATGCATACCACGGTACAACACTTCCGGGCACTGATTCTAAATTAGCTCTTTAATTGATAATGTTCTTCCTAATGTAAACAGCATCACTATAATGTTAATTTAGTGTCTTCCGGTCTTCTATTAAGTGATATAACAGACCATCTACCTATCTTTGTAAGTGCTAACTACAAAATGCTGCACAATAATGAGAGTATGTCACCTTTGCTTGCTAGGAATTACAGTCCTAAAAGTATCGAGAATTTTGTGTCTCGTATTTCCAATGTAAACTGGGATCGTGTATCACTCAAATGATGCAAATATTTCTTTCAATGTTTTCAGTGATATGTTTAATAGCATATACTGTGACTGTTTTCCCTTTGTCAGTGTGAAAAAGAGGAAGAAGAAAAAATAAATTTGGATTACCTCAGGGATTTTGATATCTATTAAATGAAAAACCAAACTGTACAAGCAGTACTTGAAGTCACTGACAAAAGACAATGAGAAAACTTACTGTCACTATTGAAACAAACTTAATCATGTAATGCGTATTGCAAAAAGAAAGCATTATCATGATATTTTTCATAATGCCAGTCATGATCCAAAACTTATGTGGAAACATATCAATGACATTATAATACATAAAGGTAAAAAAGACCCCAGCTTATCCTGGCTGTTTCATTAAAAATGACTAGAGCTGTGAACGTTTAGCAAAATTACTAAGTGTTTAATCCCAAAATTTTGCGATCGTCTAGCAGTTAATTGCAAGTACTTACCTATGATCAACATTGAGACTTTAAACATACCCTTGGTCATGATGAATATGTAAAATGCGTAAGTGACGTTCGGGGGACATAGTTTCCATGAACCTCAAACACGGATCCTCATAGCAGCTCAGCTTTGATGTATGTTTACGTGTGTGCCATTTGTATAATTATGTATTTCACTTTTTCAAAAAGAGTTTAAGTGAACATCTAATTTTCTGTAATGACTGCAGATTGTTTTTTATTTCGTAAGGAAAAACGGGTTTTGTGATTAATTGCTGGTAGCTTTGTACTAAACGTTTATTACACATGCAATCATTTAATAGTGATTAATCGCTAAACGGTCACAGCCCTAAAAATGACAGAGCTGTAAGCGATCGAAAGAGTATCGCAAATTCTTTCAACAGTTTTTTCTTTGTAAATCTTGGGCCTGCTCTTGCGAAAAAATATACCAAACTGTGCAACTGAAAGTAGTCATGACCATCTAAATCAGCAAAATGTAGAATCTTCATACCTCTCAGTCTCACCGGTTGACGTAAATGAATTACTGAAGGTTGCACACAAGTGTTTAAACCCCAGGAAAGCTGCAGGTTACAACTGGTTTGAGACCAGATATTGATCGTCGAGTACTTGAGCCTCATACCTATATTTTTAATATTTCTCTGTCTCAGGGTGTTTATCCTGACAGATTGAAAGTAGCTAGAGTAATTCCTGTCTTCAAAAAAGGTGACAAACATAAGCTTGTAAATTACCATCCTATTTCAGTCCTCCCCTTTCTGTCAAAGATCTTAGAAAGAGTCATGTACAATAGAATCTATTCATTCCTTAACAAGCATTTAATCTACTAAGTTTCAACCTGCCAGTACGGTTTTCGTCTTGGTCGTTCAACAGAACTTGCTCTTGTAGATGCCCTGGACAACTTAAAGCTGTGGCTAAGAAAGAGATTTCCATTGGAATTGTCCTTGATGTGTCCAAAGCCTTAGACACAATTGACCATGACATCCTCACTAAATTATCTCATTATGGTTTCAGAGGAGTGTCCTACAACTGGACTAAAAGTTACCTTTCTAACAGACAACAATTTACTTCTCTCAATGGTGTTAACTCTGACCTAAGGAAGGTAAAACGTGGTGTTCCACAGTGTTCTATTCTTGGCCCTTTTTTTCATGATTTATGTAAATTATATTTCCAGTGTTTCAAAGAATGTTTCACTTGTATTGTTTGCTGACAACACTAATATATTTTTCAGGGATTCTGATTCACAGAGTCTGGAGGAGCAAGTGTGCTGTTAACTCAAGCTCTGTTTTGATTGGTTCACTGCGAATAAACTTTCCCAAAATGTGGCAAAATGAACTTCATTGTTTTTAATAATGACACCTTTAACGGGGGTCATAAGTTTAAATTTCTATTAATGGCAATTGCTTACAACGTGTGGAAAATGTTTAATTTTTGGGGATTCATACTGATTCTAAGCTTTCATGGAATGAGCATGTGTGTATTATTTTGTCCCAGATTGCTAAACTTGTTGGTATACTAGGAACGCTAAAGTATATCATACAGGTCTAGAAATGCTCTTCCTTCAATTTATCTCGCCTTAATTTAGCCTCATCTTAACTATTGTTCAATAGGGTTGTTACGATATGACGACATCAGCAAAAAATATCGATATGGGATTTTGCTCGCGATATCATTTATGACAACGCCTAAACGATATCGTGAAAATCCATGCATGAAACACCCCATAACGATACCTAAACAATATCGTGAAAATTCATGCATGAAACACCCCATAAACTTCAAGAGGGGCGTAGAATAATGACAGGTTGTCAAATTAAGCTTTGTTTTACTTTTTTAACATGAGCATAAAAAAGAGCGATATTAATGCAGAAGACTCGGTTAATAAACCTGCAAGATCACACGCCAGATGAAGTGACCCAAAGAACAAGCATGTCGAATGTTCCTACACAAACACCGGAGGGACCCAGTGAAGTGTTGCACGGGTGACCGACTAACCGACGCTCTCGACGAATTCTATAACCCATTTCCAAATTTACATCCCAACTCCTTAAAAACGCTGCTCAAGAAAAAATCATTCCCAATTAATGACTTCTTAATTATTGTTCTTTCTTTTTAAATCCCAACTTGAAAAAGTGAAAATAATCCAGTCATGTTACCACACTCATTGTTCAGTACGTAGGTTATATAAACTGAGCTTAGTGTCCACTTCCCAAGCAAATCATTTGTGCTCACTGTCCGTGAAAAACATCGCAAGGTTATCGTTACATAGAAGCTTGATGACAAGATTCTGGTCAGCTATTGGCTGTTCAAGAGCCTAATTGGTTCGAGAAAACTGCTGAAAACCAGCCGCCTGGGACAACTTTACGTAACTATCCCAAATATCCAAGTTTCCGGTAACCAAAATGTCAAGCAGTGAAATTGTTCAAATGTTTCATAAAACATGGAATTTTTCCGTATCACATCCCCCCCCCCCCCTTCAGAGAGAAGAGAAAAAAGAAAAAACACCAACACTTTACAGTATTCACGAAATTACGTTTGTGGTCCATCCACTCCCCATGCTTGCCAGTATTAGCATGGCCGTACGGGACTGTTTTTCTCAGGGAGGGCGGTGATTTTTGCCCGACTCAGACCTAATATAACTGTCCAATTTTCCGCCCGCCGACTGAGTCAAAATATCTACCCGATTTTGTCAGGTTTCTGGCATTTGGGGGGGGGGGCTGCCCCACAGCCCGTACGGCCATGAGTATGAGATAAATATCAATTGCTTCTGGATATAGCCCTACGATGTTGTACAAAAACAGTTGTCACATTCAGTAGGCCGGCATGGGCACAAGAGCTCCGATAGTCAAAAGTAGTAGGCCTAGACTATACTGTACTAAACATCTCGAGTGTACCTGAATTGTAGACACCTCGATTAATGGTTTAAATTTTTCACTATAATGCTAATCAACCGAGTGCCATGTGTTAAGTACTAAGATAGGGCTATTAATACTGTAAATGTTCAGAAAAAGTTACGGCCCGAGCCATTATATTAAAACTAGTAAGCATCAAAATGGCGCTCGTGCGAAGCAGGCATGAGCTTTTTCCGCGAATTCGCGGATTTCCGTGATTTTTTTCCAACTTCCGCTATTTTGCATTTTCATTTCCGCGAAAAAATGTGAAGTTGAAAATGGGAACGGCACATGATTTAATCATAAGATGTCAGTGAAACAGCATAGTGTCTTCAGTAAAATGTGTATTTCCACGTATTTTGTTCACATGTCACTGCAGCTAGAAATGCATAGTCGACATGTTTAATTATGATACCCTTTTTCCTTGTCATATCATAGCTCCTAGGTCATACTGTAGTGAAAGTGGAAAGTAAAAGTGGAAGCAAACAGTCATGTCCACTCCATATACCTAGTACATACAGTATTATAATGCACTGATTTAGTGCAAGTTTTGTATACATGTACGTACGTCCATTGGCACTGGCTGTGTCTGTACATGCAAGTGTGTAGATGTGCACACTGAAGCTATAGTCGATATACATGCTTGGTACTAAACTTATACTACAACGTAGCTTGTTAGGCACTGAACAGAACGATTGTCTGCAAAGGTAATCAAAGCTTGTATATTCACAGGGCATGTACAAAATACTCAACTGCGCCCTTTCCTACATCTTTATAAGGTTTAAGGCTGGTTGCATATTCTGTTCATATATATCTGTCACTAACTTAGTGGCATTGTCATTAGGCCTAGCCTACCTTCTTACACTATCTTCTTCTTCTTCTTCTTCTTCTTCTTTCGGAATACGGTGACACATCCAGAGGGACATTACTTCACCACGCATGCGTCGAGGGGTACCTAAGCCCTAATGCTATTTGTAATAAACTGAACGGGGTCTTTATGATGCACAGAATTTTCGACTAGAGAGGCAGGGAGACTATTCCAATCCTTGACTGTGTTAGGCAGAAAACTATACTTGTAGCAGTTAGTCCTAGTATAAAGATGGCAAAAGTGTAGGTTATGCATGCCACGAATTTTGCGAGTGGGATGCCGAAGTCTATCAACAGGGATCTGAGCCTTACCAAAAACACCCTTAGTAAAAAGAATTAGTCTATTTTGCCTACGATGTTCCGATAACGAAGGGAGATCGAGGTCTTTCAGTACAGAAGTCATAGACCCAGGCTCACGTGAAAAGGTAGAACTGATAAAACGAGCCGATCTCCTTTGAATACTCTCCAGCTTATCCTGTAAGTAAATCTGGTGTGGATCCCACACGCTGCTGGCATATTCCAAAATAGGCCGGAGAAGGCCCTTATAAGCAGTTAGCTTCACATCGCTAGGGCAAAAAGACAGATTTCTTTGAAGTACCCCTAAGATTCTATTACCTTTATTACAAATAAATTGGACATGTTTATCCCAACTAAGGTCACTAGTAATAAAAACCCCTAAGTACTTAATTGAATCAACCTTAAGTAACTTTTCACCGTTTAAGACATAATCGAAACAGACAGGCTTCTTTTTTCTGGCAAAGGTGATGATATTGCACTTTGAAGGCTGGAATCTCATACCCCATGTCTTAGCCCAGAGACCTAGATTATCAATGTCAACCTGAAGCTTACGACAGTCACTAGCATCATCAATAACTCGGTAGCAAACACAGTCATCAGCAAAAAGCCTGACATTAGAACTGGCACTACTAACGATATCGTTGATGTGCGCTAAAAAGAGAATTGGTCCTAAAACGGACCCCTGAGGGACTCCAGACACAACATCGTCAAAAGAAGACCTAGTACCATTTACTACGACAGCCTGTTTACGATCAGAGAGGAAATCATCAACCCACTGGAGGATCTGTCTTGAAACACCAAGACTAAAAAGCTTGGTTTTTAAGAGCTCATGAGGCACCGTGTCGAAAGCCTTTTCAAAGTCCAGAATGAAAACATCAATTTGCTTGTTTGAATCCAGGGATGAAGCCCAGTCTTCAATGACTGACACCAACTGAGTATCGCAGCTGTGCGATTTTCTAAAGGCATGCTGCTTTGATGAAAGGACATTCTTGGATTCAAAGAAGTCCATTAAGTTTGAGCTAATAATGTGTTCTAACAATTTACAACAAATACAGGTGAGCGAGACAGGCCGATAATTACTAGGGAGGGAACTGTCATTCTTTTTGTAAATAGGGCAAACATTTGCCCTCTTCCAATCAATGGGTATTCGCCCACTTGAGAGGGATTGTTGATAAAGGTGACTCAACATAGGGGCAATATCCGATGCGATTTCCCTGAGGACCCAAGGGTGGATGTTGTCCGGTCCAACAGCTTTATGTTTGTTAAGACCTTTTAACAGTTTTTCAACCCCATGTGTGGAGATAGTAATATCAGCCATTCTGCTATGAGTCGGTCTACGGAATGGAATTACACTATACAAAGTTTTAGTGAAGACACTAGTAAACTGAGAATTGAAGGCCAGGGCCTTGTCCAGATCAGTAATGGCTAATTTGCCATTTGTCTGGAGAGGGGGGATACTGTGCTTATCCTTTTTTTGTCCATTTATGTACTTCCAAAAAGGCTTTGTGTCATTTTTTATGTCCCCAATCATACCATTAATGTAGTTGGTATGGGAGATATAAACTTCCCTTTTAATTTTCTTACGTAAGTCAGCCCATTTGTCGTAAATATTAGTCTTATGAGTTTTTTTAAAAATAGCATACAACTTGTCCCGTCTCTTGATCAGCTTACGTATGCCGTCAGTGACCCAAGGGAGGGATGTTCTAGTCCTAGTAGTTTTGGTGGGAACATTCTTCTTTACAGTCCTTTCGAGGAAGGACTTTATTAATTGCCAATTTTCGTCAATAGAACGATTTTTTTGCCCCCCGTTAAAGTAACCAAGAGCAAAACTCCGGGTATCACTCCTCATGGTACTATAATCACCTTTAGAAAACTGCCAGATAAGCCTACGAGGTTGCCTAATCTTTGGAAGGATACACTTCAGTCTACAGAATATAGCTTCGTGATCACTAAAAGGGTCTAAGGGGGAGACTTCAATGTACTGACTCGGCGAATTGGTTAGAAGTAGATCAAGAGTGTTATCACCCCTAGTAGTGAAATTTACAAGTTGATCAGCAGCAAAATCGTTTAAGATATCAAGGAGCAGTTTGCCGGTACTGTTGGTCAGACACAACCCACTATCCTTATTTAATCTGGTAAGCCAATCAATTTTGCTGAAGTTGAAATCCCCCAAAACATGAAAGCAGGGTTGCCTGCTGGATTTATGATTAGCCATAATTTTACTTAATTGCTCCCGAAGTAAAGATATGTGCTCAGACGGAGCGTCAGGGTCCCTGTACCAAGAGGCGACATAGTGCATAGTACCATTAATAGAGAACTTAGCCCAAATTGACTCAGAACCGTTAGTGAGGTATCTAACACTTGATGGGGTCAGATTTTTTTTTACCAGCAGCATAGTGCCACCGCCCCCCAGGGTACGGTCATTTCTGAAAATGGTATAGTCAAGAGAAGCAGGAAACAATTCACTCGTTGTTATAGAGTCATCAACCTTAGTTTCCTGGAGAGCCACAACATCAGGTTCGGTCACACTAAGGAACGCTTGAAGATCAATTTTTTTACCACGAATGCCATTAATATTAATTGAAACTAAGGAAATCTCCTTTTTGTGAGCAGTCTTATGACTGAGAATGTGCTTCGATCTCGGAGGAGGTGACTCCGCGTGAGTAATTGAGACATTTTGATACTCATTTTGATCCGGATCAAGGACTTCAAAACAATTACTTAGGCCTAGGCCTATGTTACTATTGGGGGTGGTAGCTAAATTACTTTGGTTACAGGCTGGACATATCCAAACACAACTTGTGGCTTGAACATGTTGATAATGAAGGTCATCGACCTGAGAGCACCTGTTATGTATCCATTTTTTGCAGGAGTCACATTCAATGGCTGGGTCACTACTCAGAACCATATGTGCACAAATGCCACAAGGGGATGAGCAATTGGAGCAATACCATTTGTCATCGGGGTTGGAAAGTTGTAACAATTTATACCCTTCATTGTCGATGCCGGCACACCGCGTATGGACCCATTTAACACACCCATCACACTCAACAGCTTTGTCCCGTTTTTTGACCAGTTTGCTAACATAGGTTATGTATGTGCACTGCTAGTGAGCCTAGCCCATACTCTCACAGGCTGACAGGTTTCTGGGTCTGAAGAAGGCAGCCATTCTGGGATTTGGCTTGAAGTTCATAACAAACTGGTACCAATTTTCACCAAAAGAGCTAGGAATTGGTGCCTTAAATTAGGCCTTACCTAACAAGGCCTAATGTTTGGCCTTTGAAGTTTTGGCCTAGCCTAGGCAAGGCATGGCTCTTAAAAGTTAAATGTGCTTTACATTACAGAGCACAGCCAAGGCACTTTCCTTAGCCATATGTTCTGATGTACAAAAAGGGCTACTATTTACTAGTAGGTAGGCCCTATACTTTAAAGCCTAGGCCTAGGCAAAAATCCTCCAAAATGTGCTGCAAGTTGAATGGTGTTAAAACTTAATAGTGAGCCATAAAATAATCATGGACATTGGATCAAAGAAATAAAGAAGCCAGTTGGTATGAACTAGGTTTTGGGAAAGATAAGGTATTAATGCTGACCCAACTTAGTGAACCTTAACACATAGGCTATACAGTATGTTAAGTGTAGGGTGCTTTTGTTATTTGTTTCATCAAAATATGATAAATAATTAGCCCATTTAGGTTATGTGAAATCTTAAAAATCCAGGAGCTTCCGGGGCCGCTGCCCCTGGACCCCCGCCAGGGCGTTGCCCCTGGACCCCACCAGGGGCCCTAAGGCGGCCCCTGGACCCCACCCGAAAGAGTTCGCGCTTTGCGCTCAGACTGACGCCTTCGGCGTCAGTATACTACGTACCACATTCAAAAGTTCAGTGATTTTTTTTGTATGTCAGGCTCATCCTTGGCGAAGTAATGATAAATTGAAGGGTGGCCAAATTTTAACCGCAGGGCTACGTACGGAGAACAGTAGCCTACCGAATAGCATAATAGAGACTTCCGCAAGGCAGTACTACACATCGCCAGAGTGGATCGGTGAAGGGTTTACATGCGTCATTCTTGATTGTACTATGATCAGACCGAGCCGTATATTCCTGGCTCTGCATGCAGGGAGATGCTGCTTTAGTTCTAGTGACAGGCTTGCTGTAAACACATGCTTGTACCAGTACACAATACATGTGGCATTTCAAGGGAAGTTCCGCAACATTTACTGTAACACGTGCACAATAAGCGAAGCTTCCAAACTCTTATAGTTGCAAAAGGACCTCGAGCTGTTTTGGCTTGCGATTGGTTGAAATTAACGTGCTAGAAGATGTCCCTAAAACAATCCGGGAAAGTTACAGCTGGGACCCTGTGAAGTATTAAATTTCTTTGATTGGTATTTTTTAGTAATATTTGTTTCGTTTATCAGTAATTTTTGTTTAGAAATGAAACAAAACCGTTTTTTCTGGACATATTCCGGATACCAAGCTCTCTAAATACGATCTGATTTGAGGGTCTTTGGGTTCAAATTACCAGTTAGATTTGGCGCTTATTTCAGACGCCAAATGGCAGATCTCAGGCCCAAACCAGTGATCTGTTCACCACTAATGTGTAGTAGGCTCTCGTCTTTTTTGGTATTTGGTATTTTTGGGTTCGTCTGCAAGTCGCAGCAGAAAATAACAGTACACAGTGTTTGGGAAAATTTCTTACGGTACCGTACCCCCGCTGCTACGTAGGGCAGTCATTTGGTCACAAATTTTTCGGCATTGAGGCGGCCATGCTGAGGTTTGTACAGTGTAGCACTATCGCGGCCGCTATGCAGGGGCCGGAACCAAAAACATTTGACATGGTGGCTTAGTAAACACAAGCCGGATTACAAGATATTGCGATATCGTTTTGGAATTGAAGGAAACGTTTTTGCAATATCGATATCGAAAATTTCATATCGCAGCAACCCTATTGTTCAATTGCTTGGTCTAGTACAAGTCGTTCTCTTTTCAATAAGTTAAATGTCTTACAAAAGAGAGCTATTCGACACATCACTTGCTCCAAACCATGTGACCATACTAGTGCCTTGTTCAAGTCACTGAACCTCTTAAACTTACTGATATTTTTAACACCAATACTTACCGATCCTTACACGACCTGCTGCCCAGTCAATTTTGAAACCATTTTTCACACTTTTCAGTTCATGATCACAACACCCCACAATCTGCATCCTTACATCTGGACTCTATTCAGAGTTCTTTACAACCCAGCTTTCTTCCTAATTGTGCCATTTGGCTCTGGAATTGCCTGCCGTCCTCTGTCATAGCTAAACAAAGCACCAAATCCTTTAGGAAAAGTATTTCATATAATTATATTCAAGACTACTAGAGTTAATCTTACTGGTACTTCACTGAGTTCATTCCGTAGACTACTGATTATCATGTTTTTCTTCTCTTAATTGTCTCTAGCATCATCTTCTCCGTCGAAGTTGCTGGGGGGGGGTGGGGTGGTGTGGATGGGGATGGGTTTCTAGTTGGGGTACTGTAGTCCTTTCTCATCTTTTGACCATTATTTTTGCAGTATTTGATCACTTGTTTTTTGCTACTGTTTAAGCAGTTTGTTTGCTTGTTTTGTTTTCTCTTTCTTTATAGGGAGTGCATGTTCTCAAGCCCTCTGGGGGTTTTTGTGTACTTCCTTTTGCTTATGTATGTACATTAATTGCTATATGTAAAGTGAAAAAGCAATAAATGAAATGAAACAAATATGAGCCATGTCATGAGGCTAAGCTGAAATGGTAGCATTCAGACCCAATGACCCAAAAGTAGGCTGGTTTGCAGATCTGCTAGGATAGGCCTAACATTAGTCTATTACAAATGTCACTATGTCAGGAATGATCAGGCTTTTAGTCTTCTGAGTAGGCCTAACTTAGCCCTAACGATAGGCTAGGCTAATTAAGAACGTAATAATTTATCCGGTAACGCATCGCAGTTTGCTACACATGCTGGCCAAATTTCTACACAAATGCAAAAATGTGTAGCACTTTTTTGTGTGCATAACCACAGGGTTTTCAGTGATTTTACACTACAGACGGAAAAAATTATCAAAACTGGTATGCAAAATTTGAATACTAAATTATTCCCTGAAGAATCGGTGCCCATGAGTTACGGCCGAGTCACATTCACTATCTGACGAACTGAAAAGGAGACGGTGTTTTTGATAGCAGGCCTGCGGATTTCACGCGAACGATCGTTCGCGGTCGCGTGTTGGTTACGTGACCGCCAAACCACGTAACCGAAAAATCGGTTATGATGTCCCATTTGACACTCAAATTCAACTCTTCTCTGACCTAAAATCTGAACATTCATTAAGAGGCATTCTAAATTCGATTAGGAGATATTATCTGATAAAGTACAGACTACCAATTGCGACATTTTTCTCACATTGCTCTTGCCTCATATCACAAACCATAAAATAGATCGCATGAGGCTCACACCTTGCAGCACGTGCTATCGCAAATTGCAATTGCCGACTCCACACTAGCTGACTGGTATCACGCACTACGGCGACCTGTCCAGCCATGATTCTCGGTTGTACACAATGCGGATACACTGCACAAGCTGTGATTACGGCCCCACTGCTTTGACTTCGCACATAGCTCGATATCATGAAAGTTGTTTCAAAAATCATGCCACAGTTAACACACAGTATGTCAGTGGGGACTCATTGAGTGCGCGAAGATTTCTTCGTAATGTTTTTGCAATTACAATGTCAAGGAAACTTCTTGCTTATGCAGCTAACTGATACTGGAGATGATAAAATAGATGTGTCAGACTGATATTGGTTTTATCTGTACTCAGTTCGACCATAAAATAAATGAGAAATCAGCGTGTCCTTCAACAGTAATTTACTATGATGCTACGTGTACAGTAAAGCCCCGTCTTTCGGAACTGGCCATCAGATTTAACAAGAATAATATTCATCACAAATACGGCAGAATCCACCAAGTTTTCAGGGCTTTACTGTGCAAGTCAAAATTCAACGTAAATTTCTGCAGAAATGCACTAATTTCCTCGGGACTTTAAAAGTCACGGCAAGATGTCAGGAGGGCTAAAATAGCCAACATGTAGGCATGGAAAACAATTTTTTATCTCTCTGTCAAATTTGGAAAAAAAATCGTACGTATTTATTTTTAAATCCTTGCTAGGATCCATGTGTCGGTATAGGCTCAATTTCTCCTTATACTAAAATACGTTAGGCTAGTGTAAGTCCTAGTTTCACTAAATCTGAGAAGTTAGTTTCGTAGTGAGCTTCTTCCCTAAAAATAACGGGAGTAGACCTTACAAAAACATTGCGAATTTCTGTTTGGGAGTCTCCTACACATGTGTCTCAAATACTTTTGGAAATTTATGCCGAATTTATACGCTAGATACCTCTCCAGATCGTTATAGCTTCTCTTCAGCACATACACTTATTTGGTGCGTACAAAGCATTGGTCATTCAGAAGGGCGTAGGCTCGAATCTTGGGAATAAAATCCAGGTGTTTTAGAAGTCTAAAAATTTATTTGTCATATGATCGGTCACCAAAAATAGTAACCAAATATTTTCGGGGATTTTGTCTGCAATTTTGCCAGCCTTTTCGGAGTTATTTGGGGAATGTGTTCACACTCTTTCTTATGGATCCTGTGTACCGTGCTTGAGGCAAAAAGTTGAAACCCTATACATCCGAATTTCACCGATATTCGAAATACATTCGGTCCCAATGTGTTCGGATAAATGGGGTTTTACTGTACTCCAAACCATATGCTGTTACCTCCACGACATGGCCTCAGCACACACATTTACAGCATCATGTCATTTTGAAATATTGTTTTTCGTACAAGTTGGACACATGTTGTGCACTGTGGCATTGACAGTGCAAGTGATCGCTCGTACACCTACTATACGAAACTCAGTGTGGTAAACTGTCACAGAGTCGTGTTTTCTTTATATTGGGAATACGCAAAAATGGGTTTTTGAGACTCATCAAAATGGGTTACGTTAGGTTACGTGGTTCAAAAACCACGTAACCTAAAAAATGGTTACCATGAAATCTGAAATCCTCAGGCCTGTGATAGGGTTTATAGCATCAGTGTTTCCTCTAAGAAATTATCCATTGGGTCAATATACTGAATGTAAGAAAATTTTGCTCACTAGAAAAGTCAGTTTAGCGGAACTGTACTTGCGTAGGGCAGGGGTTGTTGTTCACACTGCATCTGAAACTAGGGTTGTTACGCTATGACAACATCGGCCAAAAATATTGATATAAGATTTTGCTCCCGATATCGTTTATGAAAATCCCCAAACGATATCGTGAAAATCCATGCATGCAACACATCCTCACAAACTTGATGAGCGGCCTGAAAATGTTTGTCACGTAGTTTATTTACTTTACTACTCACAAAAACTGAGTGAAAATAGCGAAGAAGATTTAGTTGATAAACCTGCAAGATCGCACTGCAAATTGGCTGACCCACAGAAAAACGTAAAAGTGCTCGTAATACATGCACAATGGCTGCATTGCATGTAGTAAAATGTCAGCTAGCCTACAGTGGAAACTGTGCAAAGTGTGCATCATGTACCTTTTAAAAGGAAGGCCCTGGGCGCGTGCGAAAACCAGCTGTACAGTAGGCTACATTATTAGCAATTCTTTCCGACAATGTTGAAAACTTTTTATGAAGTACAAATACTGTAAGCAGCCTGTGCGGCAGGCCGCACAGAGGCTACGGCTGTAGGCTTTAGCGTTTAACGCAATGAAATAAATACAAAACTTTGTCCACACCACAGTCAACATGTACTCTACATCGTAGATACCTTAAATTAACCATTGAGAGCGAGGGTATTCTCTTTCACATCCAAATTTGCAAGTTGCGTATTTTTGTAGCCATGATTTTGTCGGCAATAGCTTTGGAGCTCAGGCGTACCTTTTGTGTACTGTTACTCAATGAAGTGGGAAGTGGGCAAGGCTTACCTTGTGCTGCTTTGTATGGAAAGAAAGCCATTGCAATGGGCTGTGTACACTGTTGCTTCAGTTTGCAGTTCTGAATGGCTCTAAATCATACATCGCAATTGAAGTTTAAATTTCAAACTGGGAGAAATTAACTGTAGAAACGAACAGACTCGTGTCTCGCCCGATTTTTTCACGGCGGGTTTTAAACTGTTTGCTAATGCACTTGTCTTCATCGGAACTTTTCACACGTTAAAAATCACCCGATGGTGAAGTACGCAGTAAACAACAGGGAATATACAAACGTGTCGGCTTTTTTCTGTGCGCATATACTTGGGTAAAAAGATTTTTTTGTTATAAACTTTGAACTTCGTTGCAAGGAATTAAATTCTGTTTGCTAGGCCTACTGTTTGCTACCGTGTACACTCTTAATACGATATAATTTGAGGGTGGTTCATACACATTTGGACCCGTCCAACTCCGTTCTGATTCTGATGCTTGATTGCCTGATCGCACAAACCTGTGACCTATTTAGCATTGCCTAGTCCCAGTTGTGAAACTTCTGCAGGCTGTTTTTCCTTTCAATATTTCCAGCCTTACTGGGTGTAAGGAAGAATAAACAGAGCAATAATATAATGATAGCATTGGGTCATTCTTACGCCGGTTGCTAAGGCAGTCTGTCACAAATTATGTCGTCATTGGGGATGCGGCCACTGCCATGTACTGCAGTTTTTGACATGGTGCTTCAGTAAACACAAACGGGATCTGTGATATCGCGATATCGTTTGGGTATTGAAGGAAAATTTTCATAATATCGATAACGAAAATTTCATATCGCAACAACCCTATCTGAAACCCTCTTATTTCATTTTTCCCACAAATATCAGTGTGTCAAATTGACAAATCATTGAGTCAAAATTGCATCATAGGAGCTTAGCAGAAACACTGGTTAGCATAGTAAAAATACAGGGCATGGATATTTTCGGGAAACCTGAAAGGTTGTAAATTAGGGCTGTGACGGTTAAATGGTTAACCGGTTAACCGACCGATTGATCGGTTAAACATCCGCCAAATGTTGTTTCGTTTAACCGTTTGTGTATCCTAATAAATCTGTCGCCGCAGTTCACCTTTATACCTAAACTCGTTTACGCAGTAAACCGCAGAAGCTGCAGCTTGCCCCAAACCACGTAACAATGGGTAAACTTTGGATGAAAAATTACAAAAGGTTTAAAAAAGTCCTTTATAATGCCAGTTGCACAGCTTTGGCTGGTATATCGATCCGTTCGCCCCATGATCTGGGAGTGTTTTGCCGAAATAATGTGACAATAAACTCTTTCACGCAACTTTTGAAAAGGATTAAAATTATCAAAGGTGCAGGGATTAAACTATGCAGTACACACAATCCAACATACCTTTTAAACTGTGGAGCACCATAAACTTGATAGATAAGACTAAAAAGTTACTTCTAGACTGCAGAATAATATTTGCTTAATATCGTGCATGATAAATGCACTTCCGGAATTTTTCGGAGCGTAACTTCCAAGGTTACGTGTTTACAGTTCATCAGTCTCAAAACATATGCAATCTGCACAAAATAGTGACCAAGCTATGTAGTTCTGGGTGTAATTATGCAACCCTGGCTTGCAAGCCTTGTAGGTGCAACTAAAATCAGGGGTCGAAATTCCCACTGTTCTGCTGTTCTGAGAACAGTGCTTTTAGTTCCGGAACAGTAACTTTTCAAAAGCCACTGTTCCGTGGAACAGTGTTTTTCCACAAAAAGCAAAGTGCATATAAATATACGCACATGCTAATCTCTGATAAAGTAATGATGCCGTGAATATAAAATATCCCAGTAAATTTTGGCTTAAGTATGAAATGCAGTCTCGTTCCACCGTTATCAATTAAAGTCGGTTACACTTGCACGTGTTATTCCCTATGCTGCATGGTACAGTACTGTGTAAACGCACATACTGAAGTTTTACTACCAAACGCAGAAAAACTTTTAGTACAGTATGTCATTTATTGCCCTGCAAGCGAAGGTCATCTTGCATCACCCCTTGTCTTGCGTGGTATGTTCCAAATGACCTCTTAACTATTCATTGATATTCTCTCCACTTTATTGTGTTTTTAGGGGGTTTGTATCAATATTGCCTCCAAGCTAGCAACTAATCACCGAAACTTGGAAGGGCTAAAAGCAATTCTGACTGCTGATATCTCTCAACCAAAGTCAGTGGGTCCTAAGTGTTTGCTTTTCCTCGCAAGATCTTCCTATTGACTTACTGTGTGGAATGATACTTGAATCAAGGTTATGGCAAAAGATACGACTAGAACCATTTCACATAAATTTGCTGCGAGAGAGGAACATTAGTATGTGCACTCATATGTTGGAGAACCCACTCATTGCTTTGCTCTAGCAGTAAACCGCAATGCAAAGGATGAATCAAGCAAAAATATTCCTTTACTGTGGAACTTTTTTGCTTTCACTCAAATCCCACTTGCCTTGCTTGCTGTGCCTTCTACATCAATTTTGAGTGTATTTCATCCTACAATAGGTTTTGGGCCACTGCAATGCTAGGTCTCGGGACAATGCAAGATTATTGGCGATCACTTTGTGCTTAAAAAATAAGAACCAAAAGAAAATCAAGATATCCCACTGGCTAATCCCCGCTTCAGGCGAAAATTCACCCTCCCCACGTTACGGTCATGTCGTGCAATCATACCACTCAAATACAGTAGACAGCAATTTGCACCTTTGCAGTTTGCAGTGTGCACGAACTGTACGCATGCCGAGGTACTGTGCTCCGGAACAGTAAAATCTGATCTGGAACAGTAATTTTGGAAAAAGTGCTGTTCCGTGGAACAGCAGCAAAAATATTAAATTTCGACCCCTGTAAAATATTTGTAACTAAGCCTCCCCATTTAAGCTGACTTAATAATTTTAACAGAAGACGATTAAACATTTTTTATAATTTTTTCAAGTTAGTATTTAATTCCTGGAAAAGTTTCAACCCCAGAATTCGCTAAGGTGAGTGAAATTCTTTCTGCCATTCCATTTATTAACCCCAAATTATAAAATATGGAGCATTCCATTGGTTAACTTCATGAATAATCATATTATGTTCGAACATAATTAGCACAGTTCGTTGGCCTTGCTGAACGAACTGGCGCACTACGTACCGTACGTGCATTGTACAGTATGTATACAGTAATTGTAATTAGCAGAGCTGTTTGAGCTTGCTGAATGGACCGGGCCGGCTTGCCATGTGCTTCGCTGATTCGCATGTTGCATGAACGATCGTTTATGACATACTGTACGCACATTGTACAGTACAGTATTGTGTACGAGACTCACTTTGTATGAGTCCCGTTATAACATACAGTATTAGGGTAGCTGCCGTTATTGAAAAGTTTCACCCTTCATAATTACGAAGAAACTGGTGTTCAGGGCTGAAAAACTTGCATAACTTTGCGGGTGCACATACTTTGAAAACCAAAATTTCTAGCTCACCTGGTCTACTTAATTTGGGACTTAGATGGAAATTTCTAGCTGCAGCATGATTTTCGCAGACGCAATGCGTCTTTGCGTCCAGCTTTTTGCAGGCGTGCTGGTGTTTTAAGTAGGTATAAGGTAAAAAGGTATGCGATGTAAGACAAGTTAAAACTCAACATTACACTTTTTTACGGCGCATACAGTAATACATATGGGTAAAATTTTTCACATCATTGCGACATAACGGTGCTAGAATTCTTAGCAGACACACGTAGATTACGTACGAATTGCAGCAAGGTCACAAGGCACAATATAGTACACTGTATGTGGTACGTTTCTACTTGACATGCTCTAGACGTGTGTGATACTGTATCACTGTAAGCCGGGGAAGTGTGTCTTGAACTGGGATAATGCCAGTGTTAATATCCATAGGCTTCTTATCTTACGGTGCTGTGTTAGACTGCAAAAATCTTGAAAATGGTAATCAGTGGCATAACAAAAAGTATGCATGTTTGTGAAGAGTTTGAATAAAAGGTGATTCGCCCTTGTGTACGGACTGCTTGCCAAAACATGGCAAACAATGCAAACGTTTTAACTTGCACTCTACTTTGACAATCATCACTACTGACGCCATTTTAAGTGTTGAAACTTTGGTATTTAGAGTTGTGGCACTCTTCCGAAATGTTTATTTTGTTTGAATTCCTTGACTTGGTTTTGTTTTCAGTTAACCGTTAACCGTTCGGTAAAAATAGTTAAACGGATAGTGAATTGACCGGAAATGCACAGCCGTATTGTAAATAGGCTAGCCTAGTTGTAGAAGAGTTGTAGGCCGCTAGTGTTGGTAGACTTAAACATCTTCGGCTTACCAACCTGGAGTTTAGAAGGATTGGGGGGGAGGGGCATAGCGTAGTCCAAGTTTACAAATTCTCACTGTCCATGTTTCAGTGCTTAAGTTCACTGTTCCTAAATGTTATTACAACATTATTATATACCATGTTCTTTCAAGTTCTGGTAGCGGTGTCAAAGTTAAGCCTGTTTGGGGTTTACAGATTGTCCCCCATGATACTGCACCAAATAACATGTAAAGACAGAACATGTACACATTGTCTGAAAAATGCAAATCTTTCAATAGCCTGCCTCAATTTTCAGATGGGCAATGAATCGCGTGTCTCAGATTTTTTGAATACCCCCAAGACGGGCAATCATTGCCCAGCTGCTGAAAAACTTTCAACAGTCCCTGGGTTCGAGGCCTTGTAAGAAGCTAAAGAGTTTTACAAGCCTTGAAATATGAAAGTTCAGCTAAGCTTTTCATAAAATTTTCAATGAGAAGAATAGTCTGCCTAGTGGGTAATGAACTCCACATAAGTGCACTGCTTTAAGATTAACATTGATAAGTTCTCCCATGTGGAAGCTGTAATATGAAAGCTGTAACATCCTTGAATTCACCTGCATTTTCTGGGTCGTTTTTTGTATCGGGTATTATTTTTACCAAGTATTTAGCTGTTTCTTGGGTATACCTAGTATTTTTGGTATATTCATTTATGTCATATACAATACTGCCATATGGGTATGTGTGAAATACCAGGTATAGGCCTACCCGGTACATCGATATACCGACTCACCCTACCTGCATGCAAGGAGAATAGGAGATGCTAAATCAGTTATGCAGCTTGCTTGCTGTTAAGACATGTTTGTAATGGTACACGCAATACACATGACTTTTCAAGGAAAGTTGTGAAAGATGTTACTGTAACACATGCACGAAAAGGGAAGCTTTTAAACACTGTTAAGACTATATAGGCTAGCTACAGTAGTTGTGCAGGGACCTGGACTTTGTCTGCTGTGCTTGGCTTGCGATTAGTCAAAATAAACATGCTCTCTAAACAGTGTTCGGTTTCCTGCAAAAAAATTGAAAAGCAACAATTGATATGTAATATTTTTTGTGCATGGCAGGTTTCCAATATTGAGTAGGAGTTTTGTAATTGTTAAAAAAATGGGTCAAGTTATGATGTAGCAATGAAAGTGAACTAACTAATGTTTATTTATCAATTCAAACTATATCTTATGAGGTTTGCGTATTGCATTCTTATTTCTCAGTATTTTTTTTAGTATCCCCTCACAATCGCAGGTTTTCCATGCAGATAATAACAGCCAGTGGGTTGTGTATGGCCTAATCATGCCTTGCGATTCTTAGTATACAATTGAGGAACATGCTGTGACTTATTTCGAAAATAGTTTTCCAGAACTTTTCAGAAGATCTTTCACCTTATAATTTTTCAAAACTCAGGAGGTATATACAAACATGAGAATGATATCATTAGAAATCTGAAAGTATTCTCTCTTAGGGAATATTCATTTTGTATGATACAAGATAAACCAGTCAAAGTTTTTATCAAAATGTAAAAAAAAACCATCAAGTAATCTCACTGATCACAGAACTGCACAGCGGACAGCTTGTTGTGTGTGATTCATAAATGATTGGCTGGGAGAGATGGAATGTGGTTAAGCGTACGCATGTTCCGACTGAGTTTTCTGGAATGTTTAGTGTAATGAAGGCCTACTATTTTTGGTGATTCTGATCACCAAGGATTGAGTTCTGTGAATGTGATGTGAAATTGGACTAGGATTTTGCATTGCACAATGTGCGACCCAGTCCTGAAAATGTCTTGTGAACAGTTCCTTCATTTTGAATCACACTTCCCGATGCGATACCAGGGAAACCGAACACTGTCTTTAGATTTCTCAACAGCTTCAAATGTGGCTTACTTACAGTGTCAGGAAATGTTCCTAAAACTGTGTGAGAAAGTTACAGGACCTTATAAAGCATTCATTTATTTAATTGGTAATGTTCTTGATTTTTTCTTTCATTGTTTATTTGTTTTGAAAGTATATTCTGGAACATTCCTAATGCCAAGGCATTCTATATATGATCTTATGTAGGGGGGTCTTTGGACCTCAAACTACCTGTCAGACTCAGTGGTTATTTGTGACGCTGGTCAGCTGATTACATACCCAAACCTATGATCTATTCACTACATGCGAGAGCCAATTGTAGGCTGATTCTTTTCTTGGCTCTGTCTGGAAGTCAAAGCTAAAAATAACAGTAAGTAGTGTTCGGGAAAATTTGTTGCACCCTTTGCTAGGGCCTTTGTTTGGTCGAGGATTACATCGGATTGGGGTGGCCATGCTCATAGGTTCGCAGCATTATTGCGGCTGCTATGCAGTGGGTAGTGCCAAGACTTTTGACATAGTTAACACAAACCAGATCTGATGATGTGGGGATGGTGTTTGGGTTTTGAAGATAGAAGTTTTTATGATATCGATGTTGAAAATTTTATCTGGACAACCCTAGTAAATGCAGGGATTTTTGTCCATTAAGAGTTTTCAGTCGTCATAGTAGCACTTACATATTTGTGCTCACCCTTATTTTAAAAGTCTATTTAGTATGGTGTAAGTGTGGTGGAAGTTAGTTGGAAGAGAAGAGACCCTATGAAAAAATGCACAGGTTAATGAAAATAATGCCACTAGCTTGTTGAAGGTCTAATACACATACAACATATGTAGTAATAAAAGTTAGACCCACTTGCTAAGTTTAGAAGCCTTTTTATAGTCGATCACTTCCTCTTCACCAGAGATAGGCCCTACAGACTATGGGCTAATGTTTACTAGAATTGAAACACTTGAAGCAGGCCTTGAATTTTGAGGCGTGCGAGTGCGATCGCACACCACCACTCACCTCAAATCACTGTGAGGAGTGCTATTTTTTGCACACCTAGAACTCAGATTAATCTATTAAAGTTTAATAAAACAGCATTCCTACCACACTCCTTGATATCCTGAGGAGTGTCATTTGTAGCACACCTGCAAAATCTAAAACTCACGGCCTGTTGAAGTAAATCTCATGGTTATAGAAGTATGTGAATTCACTGTTATCATCAGTTGACAAAGCCATTAAATAATTTGGGATAAATGTCACAAGTGCCTTGTTCTGCTTTATGGGCAGTGTAAAAACTTGATTGAGGTATAGTCATATTGACTGTCTGTGTGACCTATTCACAGTATTTCAAGAAAGCCTTTGAAAATGTAAATTGACCTGTCAGGACTGAGTATTTTCTTGGTACAATGTTTACACAAGTTATAAGTACTATACTATGCTGGCTTGCATGGGTGCATGTACAGTTGGTTTATTCAAAAGTTTGCAAAGTTTCGAGCAAGCTATTCCAATGGCTTTTATTAGGCAAACAAACATTGCCTTTTTGTCCTAACTTCCTTACATTGCGGGAGCTTATATTTTGAGGAAATATCTCATCCATTATGGGCACCATATGGACTGACTACTGTGCAAAATGGCTTGATCAGCATTTCAGGGATTCAGAAGCTGCTGTTTGCCATATTGACACTAGAAGTTTTGTATCTACGCATCAAAATTGAAAGTAACTTACCAATGCATGCCAGTCAGTGAAATCACAGGGGTCAGGTAGTTGGGAGGGAGGGGGGGGGGGGACAGGACAGTCCTAATGGTTTATTGAGTCCAGTCTCGTGAACTCAAGTGATTGGCCTGCCCTACATATTTTGCTCTTTGAGTGTTACAACATGACAACCGTCAGTGCTGCCATGCTGTGAGGCATGCATGTCGTGTGAACTTGCTCATGATCTGATGTTACCTTAAGAGTAACCTATAGACCCTTTTCCAAACAGCAGTTACAAAGGATTGTGGGATAAAATTTTTGTACTCATCCTTTTTTGCCACAGTAAAATGCCATTAACTTTAACAACGCGTACCAAAAGCTCTATCCCACAATCCTTTGCAATTGCTATTTGGAAAAAGGTCTATGCTGCAACTGAGTTGTGGCATAGGATGGAAAAAGGTACAATAGGATATTTTGAAATGTGATTATGAGGTGTCTTGGAACTAATTGTGTTAATCCATAATTTCAGTGTCTGTATATGTACATGATTCTTGTAAATTTGAGGTCACACTGAAACAAAATGCTTTTTTACAAAAAATTTGCTGGTATGAGTTTCAAGAAAGGTAACTCTGACAGGTGTCATACATTATATGTGGATGCCCCATATTGAATTGAAAAACACTATTGTTTGTTAGTGAAGGTCAAAGGTCATGTGAGATCACAGATGTCAAACAGTGGAAACTGTGTTTATGCATTATCTCATAAAGAGGAACTATGGTTATAGTAAGATGGGGTAAAAAAAGGCCATTTCCCTAAAGTTTAGTATAAACAGAGATAGGCATATGGTGGCTTTCATCTTTTATTTTTATCACTTGTAGAGTAGGAATATCTCCAAACACACGAAGAAAATAAATACAATTTGGGTAGCGAAAATACGAAAAAGCCTGAAAAACGGTGGTCTTTTTTTACCCCGAAATAATTTGCTTTCGGGGTAAAAAAAGACCATGCTGGGGTAAAAAATGACCACTGTGTTTATACATCACAAAACATCAGAAGAAAGCTGTAAATCACTTCACCCTTCTTGAATCTTACAGTAGACTAATATATTGGTCAATGTACATGAATGCGTTAACACGACAATGTATTGTGGTTCCTTGTCTGCCAAATGAATCCGGTTGGTACCCACCAGTTCCAGAATTAAACACTACATAGGCCTAGAACATGTTGACAGAAAGGAATAACAACATGTGAAAACAGGAGGCTGCAAGGTTGATGGCAAGTGGTACTGTAGAAGCAGTGCGAAGGGAGAGGGGGTGTAGACTCCCATGTTTCACCGTGCCACCCCCTTCCCCGATGCCCAGTTGTATCTCTGACTTGGAAAAATACTGTGTGGCTACACATGAAATCAGCCAAACGTTCCCCCTCTCATGCTGACAAGCTTAACAAGGTAGTAGATTACAGAAATACAAAATACATAGTTATAAAGATGGCAAGGTGTTATATAATTTATAGGGTAAGGTTTTAATTTATAAGGCAAGGTGTTCAAGCAAGTTGGAATTTCAATGTTCAAAACTATTTGACAGTGTCTGAATATATGACAGGGTGTGAAACAGTTTGAACAATTCATGCATGTTTTTAACAAAATAGTTTTGAACATTTATGTACTACTGGAAATATTAAATTAAATGTTATATCTATACTCACATAAATAATATTCTGTATAGCTGGGGTAAATAATGACCACTTCGGGGTAAATAAAGACCGGTCTTTTTTTGCCCCAAACACGTTTTTTCACCTGGGGTAAAAACTGACCATGCCTTTTCTGGGAGAGATAAAATAGAGGGGATGCTTACAATATTAAATCATGTGGAGGCACTTTAGAAGTGGGTGCACTGTGGAAATTAACTCGCTTAAACTGACAGGTTCCATGTGAGGCAAAACTTTGGGTTGAATGTCATAAACTTCATCTGTGCCATTTTTCTGCGTTCTCGCTTCGGAGATGCGGTAATTTGAGACAAGAAAAACCACCTGTCCTGAAACTGTATAATACTATACTGGAGATCATTAGCTACAATGCTCAATACTCACCAGTATATAAATCAACTTCCCTCGGCTTGTAAGGGGGTGGTCTTTTTTTACCCCAACTACCCCCTGGTCTTTTTTACCCCACTTTACTATACTTAATCCGTTTCTTGGCATAAGGATGTGTTACAGAGAAGAACACTTCTGCTGGTTTTGATGAAGGTCAAAGGTCATCTAAAGGTCATAGGTGGTATTAAAATTAAAATCTTGGCAAATTGGTATTTAATGTAGAGATCAGAGATTCGGTTTAAACTTGGAATGTAGGTGCATTGTGATGAGTTGATATGGCAAAATTTTGGTTTTGGTGCCAGACAAAGATGAAGAAACCTTGTACAAACGTGTTTCTTGGTAGGTACAGTAGGTAGCATTAATAATACTTTACGTACATACTGTACATATGGTATATAACTTAACTGTTCTGAGTGCAAGATAGCTTTTCTAACCATTGTGGATCAAAAGTTCATTTGAGATGATTTGAGATCCTCAGAGGTCAAACTCTGAAACTCAAGGTACAGTAGGAGCCATATACTTTCTCATACTCGGTGTGCAGATGTATCCCATGAGTTCAAGATGTAAAAAGGTTTGGCAGGAACTGTATTGTAAGAGCTATTTAGTGACAAGGTGGAAGTCTGTTGTAATGTAGCCATTGCAACATTGATACATTTTTGCATTCTGGTTACAAGAAATTTATTTTACACCCTCAGCATAAGAATTGGACACTAGCAGATTCAGACCCCTGGCTTCATTAGAATGGGGTAAGGGGGTAGGGAGGGGGAGTTGGGTGAAAAATAACTGACAGGGCTCACATGCAGTTTGCAAATTGTTGTGTCTCTTTGTTTGAAAGCCTAAGGGACAACACAACTTTGATTCTTTTAACACTGTTGCTGCATGTTTAGTAATCATTTTTTTTAAGTTGTAGTGATACAGTAGCATGCCTAGATGAAGTCATTTGACAGAATGGATGTCTTCTTGAAGTACAGGGTATTTTGTATCACACACCAAACTTAGCACAAATTGGCAAGAACCTATTTAACAAGTAACAACATAGGGCACATAGAAGTAGATGTCAGCACTGCCATTGCATAGTAAAATGATTTATGTATGTCAAAGATAGTCTTACTTTTAAAAGGTACCATACATCTGGTGAATGGTAAAGATATTTGAAAAGAATTTCCAGAGATCCTCAATTGGGGATCTGCTGAGTAAAAACAGCTCATATGGTATGCCTTGCAAGCTGACAGTTGTATAGTCTGACAAGTCCAGTGTTCTCCACTGATTTAATTTTTGTGCGGGTGCTTTGTACGTTAAAGGTTAATAGTGATTGCTGTCTGTAAAGAGAGGGGTGCTCTCTTTGAAAAATGTTGGCTAAAATAGATGATAAATTGTAGTCTTCTTTGAAGACACTTCATTTCTGATTATCATTACTCAATGTTCACACTGAAATTATTGCTGTTTGCTCTGTTTTAAGGTTTTGAATTGATTATTTCTATCCGGGTGGCTCAACTTTTTGTCCGGGTGGTGCATTCTTTGTCCCGGTGCTGAGCACCCTCTGCAAATTTTGTCCGAGTGCAGCGCCCTACCAAAGCAGCAAGTGGAGAACACTGAAGTCTGTAATGTACAATACTAAAGTGTTAACTGAATAAATACTAAAAAACAATATTTCAAGTGAAATTGGACATTCACTACTAGACTTTATAATTGAGTTCTATAGACTATAGTAGAGAACTAGTTTTAGAGCCTTTATACTAACATATAAAGCTAAAATGCTCTGCTTCATGTTTCCCAGGTAAAAATTGTGCAGTTTCCTCAGCATGAAGTGATAAATATTGATTGATTTGATAACATGAACAATGGAACATCACTTAGACAAGTGCAGATATACCGGCAACAGTCCTGAATAATTAGTTCTTGGGAGATATTCTGGAAAGGTACAGTGGTTGCAGAAAATGACATCCATTGGATAATTGTGCAGCTGTATAGACACTTTTGCATTATGAGATGGCTTTAAATGATAGTGTGCAACAAGTACAATATGTGTAGCCATAGTAACTAAAATAATACACATTTGTTAGTCATAAAAGATTAAAGAGGCTGTAGTTTCATGTTTCAAGTTCTTCTTTTCAAAACTTCATTTGTAAATTGCAGTTTGTAAAGTATGAAAAGTGTCAACAAAATTTGAGAGTTTTATGCTAAGATTGAATGTGAAAAATAATTTTCAAAGGTATTTTCTGCTTCTGCATGACTTCGTTGTGAGTATCGTGGAACTTTTTATGTTTTTAGCTCAAATAGGATATTCAGTAGCAGTCAGCTACTGTATCATGCCTGTCCACAATTTTTCATCGAGCTCTCACACATTCATTTTTGGACAGATTTTGATGAAACTTGGACACAGTGATCAATGGGTATGGGGACACTTTTGACCAGCAGGACGTGGAGATCAAAGGTGTAGGGATCAATACAGGCAATTATGTGAAAGTCTCAAACATGTAGCTCCTTTCTCACTGAGCAAGTTATGTTTTTGAATGTTGGTCAAAGTGTTCCTCAGTGCTTCTTGTAGGGTGTACACAGATTCTGATACAAGGTCATGTAAGGTCATCAGGGGGCAAAAGGGGAAATCTTTAATGTGGAATTTCTTTGAAACCATGGGTGGGGTGGAATCCAGACATATAGTGTGTGGTAACCATTTGGTGCCAAATATTGTTATTCATGTGGAGGGGTCATTGGAGGTCAAAATTGCTATTATTGTTTGATTTATGTGTAACTTTGGTGATACATTCAACATGAAGTGCCAAAAACTTTGGGGTTAGTTTGAGGCCATCAGGGAGTCAAATGGAGGTCAAATTTGCAAAAATTGTTAGGGATATGTGTACACATGAAACTTAACAAGATTTATACGAGGTTTTGTGCCAGTGTTTGCATTTAGGCAGCAGGATTGTGCGATTCTCGCACTTTTCTCAACACTTCTGCAAGTTTAAAAATTGGGTGTGGGAATTTCCTGCACTGTTTTTTTAGTTACCTTTCAGCAGTCTGCTTAGCTCTTAGAAAGCATCCTGGTTGACCACAGCTTTTAACACACTGAATGAGTACTTATGTTCAAGGAAAGTTCTAACGACCTTGAGAGGTATCCAAAATGAAAATTTGGCCTACAGTTCAAAAAATATTGAAGGCACCTGTGTAGAAGACTTTCCAAGAACCATTTCCAATTTTTTGTGAGCTCAACTTTCATTACTTATAGGCAGGAAGCTTATTCCGAGTGCCTTCTTTTCAGAGCTACTAAAACTAGGCCTTTGGCTATCCTAATGGGCATTATATATAGGGTATCATGCCTATACTGACTCAGCTGACGGTGTCTCCCACCAAGAAATTGAAGTCAAGCTCATGGGGTTTTTCTTGCAGATTTGACAAAGAGCTAAAACTTGCTTAATACTCTACCCAGACAGGCATTGCCATACAGTTGGTAACATGACTTTGGATGAAGGGGGTTTCGTATACTGTAATGGTCAAATTATAGCATTTGATTGCTGCGAGTGACGTAAAGCTTGTTTACATCATCGACTGTAGGGAAGGGAGGTGATGGGGGTAATCAGCATAAAAAAAAATCTATTAGTCCTAAAAGTGGACTTCATGATCTTATCAAGATTCCCCCTCTGTGAACAGGATCCACCAAGGAAAGGAACCTTTTTGCCCTTGTTCATGATTACTTGTACACAGTATTCAGCATTTACTTTAGGTGGCATTTAGCAAGGCCTCAAAATTGAGCCCTTCTATTACAGGGTTGTGTGTTACTTGGTGTTCATGGGATGTATACTGTACCAAAATTGCCCAGTGCTAATTTTACAACCTTTCTAGAAGATATGTTGGCTAGGATTGAAATTTGTCATGTTTGAGCTTCTGCACCATTGGTGCTCTAGTCAAGTAGCAGGGTTTGAAATAATGGTTGGCAGTCCGTGGCCAGGGCTGGAAAAATTGTGTATTTCCCGGGAAGAGAGTCAAATTTTCCTCAGTTCCTGCCATACTTTCATACACATTAAAGGTGTAAATTTCCTTCCAGTGACCAAAATTTCCCTCCAAATGCCCAAATTTTCCGGGAAGGAGCCTCCCAGCTTCCCAACATTTTCCACCCAGGGTCATGGCACCGATGGCAAAATGACGATTCTGCCCTTTCTTTTTGCAGTGGCACCTCTCAAGAAGATGTCAAGAAAATAGTTAAAATTGCTGCCAGGGACCTCCTGTCTTATTCTTTTTAGCTCACACATGTACACAGTACATGTGTGAGGTTATAAAATGGGGCTGATGGCATCAACTTTTCAACAAAAAGTCTTCTTCTTTTTGATGTGAGGAGATTTGGGGCTGAAATTTTGGGATATGATTGTTTGTTAGCAGAGCATTAACACCTACTTATTTGCATTCCATTATAGGAAAGTTAAAGTGGGTTTTAAAGCCGTCTTTGTAGAGCTGAGTTCACTGTGCCTGCTGAACAGTTAGCTGTTTATCCATTGTACTGATAGCAGTGTGCTTGGTTTTGTGCTCAGTTGTTATCTTGCAAATGGATATGCAGGCTGTTTGAAATTCAATCTATCAACACACATGTGTTTGTTTATCAAGTGGCCTCTACAGTCTGAAGCAACTCTGTGGTCAGTGTGGCTTAACACATGAAAGGAAATAGGCTTTACTTATTAATTGTGGGGATATCTCCCATTCTGTTCTGTTCAATTGAGTTGGTCAAGTCAAGTAATTGCAATTTAACTGTTTTGAGTTCAAGTGCAGTAGGAGCTTTTTGAGAGTCTGTTTTATTTTGATCAGTGCAAACCCATGCAGTGTTTACTTGTGGAATCGAACGTGCGATTAAATGTACTTTGCAATACTTGAACAGTTTATAGGTACATCATACAAACTTTTTTTCAGTCTTGCTGCTAATAAAAGTGTATACAGCCTACTTTGCAGGCTTGCTTGATATGAGAAAATATGCAGTGATATTTGTAGCTATCTGTCATAAAACTATGTCAGTTGCAGGTTTACATTCCTTAACACATTTGTGATTTTACAGATGGGTTTTGATTTCTATTAATTATTACACTCTTCTAAGGTGTAGCGGTATATCGATATTACCGATATTAGTCGATATTTGCTCCTTAGTAATATCGTCGATATGCGTTTTCAAAAATATCGATATATAGTAAAGTCTATATATAGTACTAATATCGATATTCTACTATTCACTTGGATACCGATTCTTCTAAAATAGCGACACTCAGCACAAATATCGATATTTAACAGCAGTGACTCATAACCGATACAAGTGTTTTTAAAAACCGATACCTAAGCATCGATAGAGTCAAGTTACCAATGAATCTTTGGCCTAGCTTACGTAGGTCTAGGTTCACCTCTTGTGACCTTCGTAGCACAATACTGAGCTGTTCATCACAATGCTGCGAGCATATAGGCATGCTGTATGAACTATTTCTGCGGTTTGCATACGCAGTGGAATACTTCAATGTAGACCTGCTGTGTACACAGTGGATTCCGTACAGACTGGTGATCGACTGCCAAAGTACACGTGGGGCCTAAATGGCTGAATATGTACAGAGCTAGCTCATGAGCCGTAGCCGTATCAGTGACACGAAAGTTTTTTCTACAGAATTGGTTACTGCATGCAAGTTTATTCCGAGACCTTACGAGTAAACTAATTTTTCATGATATTCAGACTTACTGTAGGTGATGATCTATCTGAGACTATCTCACAGAGTAAAGTTCCACAAACAGAAAATAACGTAACGTTTTCGCAAATACATTCGTTAGAAGTTCAGTGTTGGTACATACTGTACTACGCATGTGATTCCATAGGCCGTAGGGTTTAGTACAGCTTCGTAATTTTTCGTTGGGGAAGATTTACGTTAATTCTGTTGACAACATGAATGTATGCATACATGCACGAACACGCCGCAATCAATCCGTACATGCAACACGTGTAGTACTGTAGAAAATATTTACAGTTTGGACTCTTCCAAACAAACTATGCAGCATACATAGGCGTATTGTGACCTTTGACTGGATCAGCGTACTTTGATACGAGGGTTTTTTTAACTATTTTGTGGGATGTATATTTTGTTTGTTTGGGCGGAATTTTGCGAGTAGTTTCGACTGTAATATTTTTCCATACATTAAAAAAAACATCGCTGACACTACGATGGGGATGATCCTGCAGAAATAGCTGCGTAAAAGTTCTTATAGCTGCACTTGAAAGTTTCGGGAAAATTCTGACATCCCAGGTACCGGACACGTGCGAGAGTGCCGAGAAGCTGAAGCAGCTAGCGAGCTGCAGACCTGCAGCCGACTGCACGGTGCCTGGATTTTCACTACCAGCAGTGCTGCATTCATAGATTATTGGAATGTCTGAATACAAGAGATCAGCTAGGTATAAATATCGACTGCTAGTAACTTAGTGGTTATAGTTGAGTGTAATACCGACGAATAGTTGATATCGAAAATATCGGCCGGTATTTTAGATATATAGTGACTAGCTAAACAAGGCCGTTTTGATGCAGCATTGCATAGTGAACAACTTGCGAGGTATTTTACGAGAGTTAGGTGAAGAGGTATGTACTTCTTTGTGACAAACTGAATAACAGAGAAGGCCCCTGGCTTACGTAAGACCAAAAGGAACACTTTTACTTATCCCAAAACTTGCGAAGCAAAATATGCCATATTTTTGTTTGAAAGAAAAATATTTAAATCACAAGCCGTTGATAGTGGAAGGAATCGGCGTAGCACATGCTAGTAAGGGGTGAGTTACGCTAATGTTTGGGCCACTCGTTTTGAAAATGTTTGTATGGTCAGTGAAACCAATAATCACAGATTTTGAAACTGTTTTGTAGTTATTTAGGGGCAGACCTCCTACAGATTTTTTTTATAGATCATGGCTGTTGCTTTAGCGAGATGGAGTAATATCTGATCGTCTGGTGCGATGCTGAAGTAACACTAAAAGCTATATAAGACATATTCCCAAAGAAGTATATTGAAAGTTACTTCGTGACTGCAACTACTCAAATGTTAAATGCAAACACAGTTTTTTTTTTTTTTTTTTTTTAATTTTTCTGCACAAATCTTGATTTATTTTTCGCTACCAATGTAGTAAAATTCGGCATTTAAGTCGTCAGGGGCCGGGTACATGGTGTTACCTTCCCATACTTCGTTTTTTCATATGTATAGTGTGCGTACCCATTCTGCGAAAATATCGATATTATCGATATTATCGATATTTTCAGGTCGGTATATCGATATTTTATATTGGCAATACCGCTACACCTTACACTCTTCTCTTCCCTCCCATTTGCCTTTGTAAGGTAAGAAGGTTTTTTGGAAGCAGATGAATAGGTGATAAAATTTGGTTTTGTGAGTTTCTGTTTTTAACAGACAAGAGAAAGTGTGTGAGCTACACAACAGCATTGCTGTTCTAGTTTCATTTTTGAAAAGGTTTCTCTGTCTTTTTATTTTTCAGAACTGAACTAGAACCCTACACATACGGCAGGGTGAAGTTGCTAGAACTGATTGGAGCAAAGTGCTATGGAGGTTGGCCAAACCTCTGGAATGAGTTGGTGCACTAAGTATCTGGTAATAACAATGTACAGTATTACAAGTTGTGAACTTAATGTTCTGTATTATTTTAGTGTTGTTTTCTTAAAGGACTTGTAAAAGGTGGAATCTAGCGATTAGCATATTGTGCAACTGGAAAATAACTATTTTATTGAAGATCTGACAGTGGTATTATTGCACTTGCAATCTACTCACTGATGTAAATTTTTAAGAAAACATGTACTGCAGTGTTGTACTGTATGGTACAGTACTCGGGAATCTCATGTTGGCATAAAATCTTGGTAGTCATAGAATTTTAAAGGGAAAATGCAGTCACCCCAGTAAGAGTAAGGTTACCCTGGTGTCATAATTCACTAATGGTTCTTTTAATCATGTGACAAAATTTTTGTTACTGAATTGTTAAATTCATGGAGAGTAACTCCTTGCTTTAGTTTTGTTTGTAATTTACTTTCAAAAACATCTTCAGAGGTTCTTGAAAGGCAAATAGGAAGAGATATGCAAGAGCTTGGTGATTTCTCAAAGCAGTTTTGGGGCGACCGACTGCTTATTCCATTTAAGTTACAAAAGGCCAGAATGGCATAATGTACTTCTTTTAATAGGATTACAAGGTACAAATTTTGAGTTAAAACTGATATTATTTACAGGGGGTAACCAGTGGTAGCATATCCAGAGAGGTTAGGCTCATGGGACTCAAACTTCCCCTCTCTCAAAGGGTTACATCTCTATGTTTCTACATCTCTATGTTCCGACAAATCGGCACCAAAGTACGTTTTCTGTCGGAACATAGAGACGTCGGAATATAGAGACTTCATTAACGTATCTATATTTCGACACCTCTATATACCGACTTCTCTATGTTCCGACAAAAAATTGACTTTGGCGCCGATAAAAAGTGTACTTCGGCGCCAAATGTACATTATTGTCGGCGCCAAAGTACATTTTCATCGGCGCCAAAGTACATTTTGGTCGGCACCAAAGTACATTCTCATCAGCGCCGAAGTACATTATTGTCGGCGCCAAAGTCCATTATCATCAGCGCCAAAGTACATTATTGTGGGCGCCAAAGTACACTATTGTCGGAACATTGAGACGTCGAAACATAAAGACATCGGAATATAGAGACGTCGGAACATAGGGTTGTCGAAACATAGAGATGTCGTAATACAGGGATGTCGAAACATAGAGACGTAGGAATATGGGGACGTCGGAACATAGAGATGTCCCCCTCTCAAAGAGCTGACAGTTAAAAATTGCTCAAAATGCTGTACAGTCTTTCAATTTGGATAGGAAGGCCTGTTTCTCAGGATATGACAAGGCCTGGAAAATAGGGGTGTATTGGAACTTGGAGATCAGATCCTGATCTGACCTTGCCAATGTAGCAGGCTGTATGGCATATTCCTTTTTCATTCATATCCCTAACGCCTGCCGAAGTGAACACCTAAGAAATTCTTTTGGATATTCATAGAAATATGTGGCCTCAAGACTGGTTGAATTGTAAGTGAATATTTACAAGAAGGCAACATCTGGTCCCGTTCAAATCCTGCAGTAGCCTATGCCACCCACAGAGTTGGTATGTCATTATAATACCCACTCCCTGGTAGTGCCCACTGCAAAGGTGTTTATGCAACACAGTAATGATAGGACTTCTCAGGTTTCAGTCTAGGATTTCAGTTTACGACTACAGGAGAACACACACTCACTCAAAAACATTATGAAAAATGAGAGAGTGCATGAATAAGGCATATTATGGGTAATGAAGTTTGCGTCTAAAATGGGACGCAGTCCTCTTTGCTTTGGCGGACGGTGGTTTGGGAAGCTGAGGAGCTGAGCAAACACAGTTCACTCGGCGGGGTAGATCTGACCCCGAGCAGGGGATCAGTTTGCAAGTGGGAATGCTCTCATTCCTGTATCAGATCTCGAGAGCTAGATCCCCCTTTTTGGGAAGATCAGACTGCACACAGGCCATCAAAAACCAAGTGGGAACATAACAGGGGATCATGGTTACCTGAGATTAAAGCGAATGATGTACTTCCGCAGACTGTACTATTGTAACACAGCTTGCCTGGAGCCTTATATCCTGCTCCACCCAACCTTGTGTAAACACACAACGTGCAGACATACAGTAATTTCAATGACGCAACGTCCTGTTGCTAGATCCAGAGGAGGTGATCAGATATCTCGCAGAAGTTCAAGTGGGAACACTCTTGTGGTTGGCCACAAATTTTTTCCAGTTGACTGAGCTGGGGGTGGGGGGTGGGTGGGGGTTAGTATCGGGGGAGGGGGGAGTCAAGTGGGACATGGTCATAGTCTTTGTAGCTTAAGCACAGAGATGAGGTAAAACTGCCTTAGAGAATTGCTATGTTAATTGTACATCAGTCTTGTCATAAAGTATGTCCAAAATGAATAATGAAAGAATGATGGTAAACATGAATAGAAGTTTATATGCTGTATCAGAGCCAGGGTACCTTCAAGGATACAGTTATATACTAAGTACTGTATCAAGCAGAGGTACATTGACTTACTGTGTCCTGACATTGATTTATAATATTCATGTTGTTTTGCTTTGAATGATATTAACCAATTTTTCATTTGAAAAGGTTCTTTTCAGTAAAAATGCAAGAAAACCAAAGGGTTACAAACTTTCCATAAATTTAGGAACTCCCGACTTTAACTCAGGGTCAAATTAATAAGAGTCAGAAACATGCAAACAAAGTGTTATCCATCAGTGTGAAAGATGACATTTATCATGCTTGCCTTGAGAGAATCCCACATAGGAAGTGAACACAAATCCAATTGTGTGCAAGGGAATGAAAATTACAGAAAGTGGTTATTGCTTGAGACATTTTGCAGAATTTGGAAAGTTACAAATGGAATTTTGTGGTTTGTGAATGGAAATCAGTGGCCCTAGGTCTACTGAATAGATGGCAGATGAAAGCTTGAAATTCTGATATACCCTCCTCTCTGCACATTAAAAAACCAGGATGTGATTACCTGAGATCAAACCCTGTTCTGTGCCATGGTATTCTCTTGATATTAATGAAAAAGATGTTTGCCACAAAGAAAGAATTGAAAAAGTATACCATTTCATACTGGATGTGCTTGGCCTCCTGGCAATTTTAGCAGCACCATAAATACAGGTTGTGATCATTGGCCTCAGAAGGAGAGCATGCAGATGATATAAAGTACTGTTTCAGGCTGACAAATTCAGCTTCATAGAACTTTTAATGCTGGTATTCTCAGCTAGTTGTGTGTCACACTTTCAAGAGAAGAATCAGTAAACTAGTGCCTTTGCTTTGGTTCAGCAAATAACATTATCTCATGCCATGCATTATTTTACGGGCCATTCTAGTTGCAACTTCCTGATACAAACAGGAAGCCATCTCTTTATACAGCAACTACAAGATTAATACCACTGAGCCATACTGCACACACTCAAGCTGCATCCAATAGCTCCATGATAGTTGCTGCAGGTACAGTAGTACTTCCACCATGTTACCATTTCAAAGAATAACAACCAGCATCTTATGTAGCACTTAAGAATGAAGGAACTGCCCTTACCATGGAATACTACATGGGAGACTTATGTGCACAACACCTATGATACAGTGATAATGAAACCCACAGCACTGTGCAAGAATGCTGTACCAGTTAATTTGCTGTTTGACTTGTTCAATAGGGTTGTTACGATATGACGATATCGGGAAAAAATATTGATGTAATTTTGCTCCTGATAAGGTTTATGAAAATGCCTACATGATCTTGAAAATCCATGCACACAACATCCTCACAAACTTCATGAGCATGTAAAGGTTTGTCACCTATAGGGCCAATGATTTTCCGCAATCGTGCAAAAATGCGGAAAAAACGGAATTTACTTTCTGCACAGAAATTAAGCAAAAATTATCAGGCTCAAAATACATATAAATTTTTGACAAAAAACTGAGTTTTCTTCAAAACTGTGTCAAATGAATGCCTGCATATATAAGAAAGATATACATAGACATTTTACAATCTCAGATGATGGCAAATTCACTTAAAACCATCAAAACACCTCGAAGTTATGATCAGAATACAAGTAGGACATTTGCGAAAGTTGGCAAAATTTTGCCGAGTTAGGCTCCAGTTTGCCTATACTATAGTGTGTTAGGCTAGGTTGCTTGTGTGCTACAAGTGGTTGCTGCCTTCAGGATCATAACCAGACAAGTTTAGGACTTGTTTTCAACATGATTACTCTAAAATCCTACACTCACGGAAAGGGGGTATGCTTGAAATGGAATTTTGCAAAACTTGGAAAGTTAAAAACAGGTTTTTGTGCTTTGTGAAGCAGAAAATCACTGGCCCTACGTGTAGCATTTTTACTTAAACACTCACAGAAAAATGTAAGATATTAGCAAAGATTTGCTTACATGTAATAAACTTGCAAGAATTGGCTGACCCCTGTGCATAAAGTGTTCGTATACATGTACCATAACACTGCGTTGCATGTAATAAAATATTAACAATAGTGGACATCCATCATGACTCACCTTGCAAAAGGGCTACTCATGCACTTGTGAAAACAGCTACACAGTAGGCTAGAATATGAGCAATTTCTTGCAACAAGTTGAAAATTTTCCGAGAGGTAAAATCAGCAGCCTGCACAGCGGATTTGGCTACATGGTTTAGCATTAAAAGCAATTAACTGAATACAAACCTTCACCCACTCCCTGGTCAACATGTGCTCTTCATCTGGGATATATTGGATCAACCAGTGAGAGAGGGTATTCTCAATCATGTCCAAATTTGTGAATGCAGACTTTTGGTTGTGACCATTTTTGCAGCGATAGGTTTTGAGAGCAGGCATATTGTGTACCCTTAATAGAGCAAAAAGTGGGTAAGGCCCAGGAAGAGCCTTCAGTTATGCCATTTTGTATGGAAAGAAAGCCATTGTAATAGTACTGTGCTGAGTGAGTACTAAGCATTGTAGAAGTGACGCCATTGTAGCTACACAGAAGTTTGCTTTCAATGTTTACAAAGGCTACCATGTGATGGGCTGTGTGCACTGTGCTTCAGTTTGCCATACTGACGTACGTATTGGCTGATGTACTGACTGGCCACAAGGCTTACACACCATGACATAAATGAAAGCCCTGAAGCATACCTCATAGAAAAAGAGAGAGTAGGTCCTGCAAAATAACCAGAAATGTAGTCTTTTCCAGTTTTCAAAATGGAAGAAATTAAGTGTACAAACGAACAGTCTCATGTCTCATCCTGATTTTTTTTCTGTGATGGGATTTAAACTGGTTGTCAGTTACACATAGGACTTGTCTTTCACCACGGAATTGGCAGACACGAGCACTTGTTACGAGATCACCCGATGCTGAAGTTTGCCATAACCAGCAGGGAATAAAGGTGTAGGCTTTTGTCCGTTCCCTGATATTTCGGATTAACACTTTGGTATGAGATTCTTTATAAAATTTAAAAATCATGAGGAAGTATATTCTGTATGCTAAGTCAGTCTTAATGTGATGTTATCTGAGGGTCATTCATACACATTTATACCTGTCTCTCTGTTGTTTCTGTCACTGATCACAGGCTGATCAGTGTACCTACAGTTGCAGGCTGACTGTACCTACTGTAGACTGTTCCTTATTTGGTATTTCCCATTTCATTTTAAAGTCTTTGCTGTAAAGAAGGATTACCAGAGCAACAGATTGTTCCTTGAGCAATGTAATGATAGACAGTGTGTGGGCAAATTTGTTGTGCCTATTGCTGTTGCAGTCAAATTACATTGGCATTGGGGATTCCCCACCGATAGGGCTGCAGCATTTTCTCAACTACTATGCATTGCCAGATGCCGTGTGAGGTTATAGTGCTTTTGTAAACACAAACAGGATCACACAACATCGTGATATCTTTATCTTTAAAGGAAAATTTTTCACCATATCTATTACAAAAATTTCATAAGGCAACAACCGTATTGTTCAAGCACAGTAGGTTTTCTATCCTGAGGAGAACACATGACATAAAGTATATAATTCTGGCAAAGATTTTTTTGCTAAATTCTTACCTGTCCTAAAAAACTGTAGCATAGGCAATTGCCTTCTTACTCTTTTTCTGATCATAACTTTTGAGGGTTTCTGATGATTTTAGGATGGATTCACCATCATTGCAAATGTGTGTCTATGATAAATGCAGGCATTCATTTGTCATGGTTTTGAAGAATAAATTACTGTTTTATTTTGGCAGTTACATGTTGAACTTCTGAATTTTTGCTAAATTCCGTGAAATTATGTGCACACTGCTGAGATGTGTATTCCATTGTGTTCTTGTTTTTTCGGTGACGGCAGAAAGACAGTGGCCCTAGGTACTGTAAGCTCATATTCATCCCTAAATATGCTATATACATTGATAAACATGCAATGAGAAAATCATGTTACTTGATCTGGCCAGGATGCCAAATGCACTGCCCATGTTGGACAGTGATGGACAATCCAGCTGCTATACAGTACCTTGCCAATAGGAAGTCTGTGTTTAGTCAGTTGTTGACTTCATGTACAAGTATGTGAAAAATTGATTCTAAATGACCTTTTGTGCTCACATGGGCAGGTTGCTGATAACACAACTTTTACTGTATTGAACTACCAGCATTTTGCAAAGATTGTGGCTCCACAGGTTCTGGGTTGCCCATTTGGGAAATAGAAATGAAGATGTCAGTGACATATTGAGGCTTTTGATGTCAGTTTGAGGGAAACCTACCCCATGGAGCAGACTCTGTTCGTGAAGCTCCTCAGCTTCCCAAACCACTGTCCGCCAAAGCGAAGAGGACTGCGTCCAATTTTAGATACAAACTTCATTACCATAATATGACTTATTCGTGTGCTCTCTCATTATTCTTGCTATTGTTTTTGAGCGAGTGTGTGAACTCATGTAGTTGTAAACTGAAAGCCTAGACTGAAACCTGAGACGAAGTGCTATCATTACTGTATTGCATAACCACCTGTGCAGTGGGCACTACCAGGGAGTGGCAATTGTGCAGTTACAATGACATACCAACTCTGTGGGTGGTATAGGCTACTGCAAGATTTAAACGGGACCAGATGTTGCCTTATAAATATTCACTAACATTTAACCAAACATGAGGCCACATGACCACTGTATTCTATGAATATCCAAAAGAATTGGTTCGGTGTTCACCTTGGCAGGCATTGGGGATATGACTGAACAAGGAATATGCTGTACAGCCTGCTATGTAGGCAAAGGGAAACCATGTTCATACTGTAGCCACTGGTTATCACACAAAAAGAATGGATAACTGTAAAATACTAAATTTAAAAGACACTACCAGCACTTTGGATAAACAGTACTACTGTGATTATTTACAGATGGTTGAGTGTGTACAACAATAATGCTTTATGAGGGTATAGCCTACTGTACCATTCTATATCATTTGATAAGACTTTATCACTTGTAATCTACACGTTCCGAAGAAGTGAACCTTTGCCTAATGGTGAAACACTTGTATGGCAGATAGCGTTTTACTCTGATGGAAGTTCCTTCCATACACTGTACATCTTGCAGTGGAGAGGTGTGACAAAGTACCATTAGGCCACAATCTTTTCCACCTTCCTAGAAAGCAATGTTTTGGTGTGAACTCATTAAACTGTGTGGCACACCTTGACAGACTACACCATATTAAGGAAAGCAAATGGCTGTATACTAATTTGTTGTTTAATTCTTTAGTATGTTTTGTGATGTAAATTTGCTAATTGTGTAAAGCATAATGCATGGCTGTTTTTTGTCTGTCTCCCTTTGTAATTTTCCTAAAACACTTCCCTGATGAGGTTTGATACAATATTTTAGTAGTTGACATTATTTTCTGGTCAATTTCCATGGCTTTCCCAAAAATTGCCAGATTGCACCTTAAGGTCATGACCCACAGTTTGTGGCACATATGTCCATGTACAACAGGTAAGTACTTTGACTAATTGAAGAGTAATTCTGACTTCTCATTGGTTTTATTTTTCTCCTATATCATTAGCATTCAGGTGAAAGGGATTTGTAAAGTTGGTTTGAAGTAAAGACACTGAGTGGACACTGGTAGGTTTGTCGCATAACATCATTAATTGTTGGTTTATTCTGGGATCTCCCTAGTTTCATAAGACATTTTTTTTTTAACATTTCAAGGTCATGAAAGTTTGCTATTTAGAAAAAAATTTGCACTATTAAAATGAGATGTGCTGTGAGCATTGAAATATTCCCCTTTGAATTTTGCAGTTTGCAGTTTTGACACACTATGTGAGATCCCTTAAGCGTGGTATTGTACGTTTTTTAAAGGTAAGAATGAAAAGCTGCATCATATGACCTGTTGTTCTGCCATACTGTGCCAGGGTTCTTGTGGCTATGTGAATATAAACATCTGGAATTGTCACTCAAGTTCACAAATTGCAAATGCAAATTTGCATTTTGGGAATAAATGAAATGAAGAAATGGAAAGTCTCAGTCATGTGGCATTTTAAAAGTTATACAGCTACAACTTTTTGTCAGATTTTACCTTCATCCAAAGCTTTTTGTTTTCTCACAATGTGAAAAAGAAGTGAAATTTGACTGTTTACATTCCAGCAATGGAATAAGATGCTGTCACAAAGTACCACACCTACACTCAATAGCTGTTTTGACCTTATTTTTGGGAAACTTGGAAAGTTCTTAGTTATTTGTGAATGCAGGAACCTTGTGCACTAAAAGATCATCCTCACAGCTTTTCATTAAAAAAAAAGAAAAAAGAAACTGCCCTTGACTTCATGGGGCACTTTCTTATTACATACAGTATGACATGCTTACTGTTATTCATAATGTGTGTTAAAGAAACCCTCAAACTCAAAATTAAAGAAATAATGAAATAAATGTTTGAAAATAAATTTCATTGATCCAACATCCATCATTGTAGCTTGTTGCTGAGTTAAGAAATGTTAGAATTTTATTCACTTTATTAAATAGGCATTTGACCAACAATTTGTGATATTCTTTCTGTACAATTCACATTACCTACATTTGTTTCCTTATTAAACAAAATTATTTACTGTATTCGAAAAATTCCTCTTTGCTACCTCTTTGCTAGTGTAGCGTGTTGTGAGAAGAGGGCTTGCATAGCCAAGCCATTCTATGAAAAGAAATAAAGAAAAACAAAGATGTATTTTGAATAGTACAGGAGTGACATCATAAATTGTATTGCAGTATCAAACATTTTCATTGCGTGAGTAAACTTCTTCATAAATTTGATGTCTCAGCATAAGCATGCCCTGTGAAGATGAAAGTTTGACTAATGAGACTTATTTTCAAACTTTGTAACATGTATTTTTGTAATTTTTGACTTGAGGTACTTAATGTACTTTACTCTGCTCATACAGTCTTCCGTCACCCCACACTACAGTACTATGTTCAGTTGCTTTATTAGTAGTGAAATATCTGAAGCAGTGGTTAGAGTAATGCTATAGTAACATCATGTACCCATTAGTGCTCAAGATTAAGACACATCCCATGCTTACAGTGGCAAATGGACCATTCATAAATACCAAGGAATCAATTTGTTTCATGTTATGTGTACATTCAGTCACTGGTTTTAACTGTTCATGCATCCATACTGTACATACTCTAGTTGGTCTGTACATGCAACCGTACCTATGCTGCAATTGACCACAGTGCTTTATCATGCTTCACAATCTCCCTTGCGAGTTTGTACACACTGAATGTAGCAAGTAGCTAGTACTGTAGCTCTCTATGTAAACCTTTGCCTGCACTGGGAGTGCTATGCCTAAACATGCATCAAGTGCTCTTATTAGTTACAGCACAGTAGACCTTGCAAGTAGCCAGTACTAGCTCTCAACATGTGCAACCTTGTGCTGCAAACAGGGATCTGCTACTCTAACTCAACATGGAAGTACTACCTCAGAATGCTCAAAACAGGCCTTGTCCTTTAGTTTTCGACCTACTATGCCATAACAGCATCATTGCTCTTTCATGCTAATAGTTAGTGAGGTGACAGGGTCACATCTTTCCTTTACAAACAAGATTTGGCAAATAAGGACTAGTTTGTACAATGCATTGTGTCTATAAAATATGCATAGAGTTCTCTGTATCTTCGCCTTCTGGGTAATTAGTAATAGGAAGATGTTATGGTAATAATTATATTCTTTCTGGTGTGGTCTTCACAGCCATGATATGACTGCCTGGCAAGTAGTGTTGGGCACAAATATTAACAGTGATACTTATTTGCAATATCCTGTGGACGTTCTAGGTACAGTAGTTCTTATTGGACAAAATTTGGCAAAGCTTCAAGTAATAAAAGAGTAGCAAATAGTTGTTGCCAACTTATTGGAGCAATTATTGCAGTTTAAAATTCAAGAGATTACTTTTGCAGAAACTTTTGTGTTGTATATGTTCATATGCATGTAGAAAATGTGTCTCGGGGGTGGAGGGGGAGGGAGGGCTGCAGTTTCCCAGCCTCTGGCTCATAGACCTATGTTTTTCTTTACTGTATGTGGAACAGTTTAAAGTGAAAGTGCCAATTTACTTGTAAACAGTTAAAGTGAAAGAGCTGATTTACTTTTAACAATTACAGTGGAAATGCTGATTTACCTATAAAGAACTAGCTTTCATACAGAAAAATCTTTAGTATTAATTCAGAAACACAGCAGTGCAGATTATAGTGAGGGTCTTTTTTGTAGTTGCCACAAAATCTTTTTTTTTTTTTTTATCCAAGACTGAGTTGGAAATTTTTAAAACTTGGAGCGAATAAGCTTGTTTCTTGAAATTAGAAAATTAGAAGGTGTTTTCTGCTATGCAACATGCACAGTATGCAAACGAAAAGAAGTTGGACTGTGGGATTGTTTCTGGAAATGAATGTTGTACTTAAACAATTCATATTAAATTGATTGCAAAATCTAGATTAATCACAATGCTCAAGCGTCCTACCAAGTCATGCTAGAACTTATGATCTCTTCAGATTATTGATTAGAGTAATTGGGAAAGCCAAAGATTTGAAAAGATTTTTCTTGAAATGTTAGATTTTGCTGTTCAGTAATTATCACAACTTTTCAAACATAAAACTTCCAGTGGTAAAAATTAAAGGATCACAAAATCTCTCAAGCTAATATCTTGTCGGACAGGTTTGTTCTGTCATTTTAACAAAACGAGAACTTTTGCATGATTTAAGACAGTTTTGACTTTGGAAGGCAGTATTTCTTGGTCTTTTATATGGCCACTAACAAAGCTTATTGGTGTCTGCACAGTCTGCATTTTTGCTCAGTGTTAGTATAGGTGCTAATCAAAACAAAAAGAACAATTTTATGTTTGTCATAAACATTCCAGAATGCAATTGTCCAAACTTTTATCAAGCGAAGATATAAATGGTTGTTTATGTTTTAAAAGATATATTGTGTTGGACATCATTGGGTGAGTAATGACTCTGAGGCAAAGGCACTCCCCTCTATTTAAAAGCAGTTGAAGTCCATCAAACCTGGTACTCTGTTAAGTGATAAGAAGGCTTCAAGTTGACAGAACCAACTAAATCATGTTGCTGTTGATGTAAGTTTGAAGTGGACATTGTTAAAGATGAATGATTAAATGCCTTTTTCTACATTAGATTCATTGTGGATAGCAATCTCAATTGTGTAAGCACAGTATCGGGTGACTTTTAATTTTTACATCATTTTCCAATTTTCCTGTGATATAGTATCTGTGGCTTTGACATTGTGTGCAATATGTATGTACTGAACTTCACACACAGCCACATTTCACTTAGAATAGTTTGAAATAATTGTAACAATGCTCTAGTCAAAATAGTTGTCTATATTACTACAGTGTATAACCTATGTTTGACTAGAGGGAACATTCAAACCTAAAATGTTACTTAAATTTTACAGAAATTGGCATACAGTATAGTAAATCATGCTATCTGTTAAAGATGTATGAAGCTTGGCAGTTAAACAATGGCGTCAGCAGACGGGTGGAGGATTTTTGATGAAATTTTAATTTGACTGAATGAAATTAAGGTCATATTCAAACTAATGCCTTATTTAATCAGTATGTCTATGGTTGGGGTATTTTTTTTTCTCATCAGCCATGTCCTAACACAGCAACTATAGCCACATGCTCGCCTTCAGATATTTTTGCAGCACCTGTGTAATTTTTCGTTTCCCATTAGATTCTGTACAAATTTTCAGTGTAACAACCAAAACATCCTACCAGAATTGACATCCCAAGTCATCCATTCCTCTACTTGGTTGGTACCTAGAAAGGGACACTTGGAGACTGAAATTCTGGTCATACATGACGTACATGCTCTTTAATAATTTTAGTCTCTAATGTACTGTAAGGTGTGCAAAATTCCATCCACCCATCCATGCTACTGTTTCCATCATCATCTGTGTACCTATTGCTACAGGAATTCATTTAATATTACAGTGATCTTAATCATGCATCAAATAAGCCATTACTCACAATGAATCACCATTGATGCACATTCTTGCTGTGTAGAAAACAGTACATGTACTGGTATGCCATCCAGTCAAATCTACTCATAATCAACAGAAGAATATTTCTTTAAACATGTTAGTTTCATGGTTGTTTGCATAAGTAATGATGTGTACGGTACTTGTAGTCTAATGTAGAGTGCCGGCAGCTGTTGGTATCTGGCAAGGTTGGTACATTATTGATTCAGGGAGCTATCTGATTCCAATCTGTCACTGTTATATCTTGACAGTATCTGAGATCTTTTGATCTTAGGCTCACATACAGCACAGTAGCTCATTCATCATTGTTGAATTAGCATTGAATTGTTTATACAACCCCCCCCCCAAAAAAAAAAAAAAAAAAATACTTTTTTGCCATTTAACAATTAAAAGTTGCATCCTAAACTTCACATTTTAGTTTGTTTCACTACTATTTAGAAAACTTTTCATCCTTCCTTGGTCTTACCTGAACACAAGATGTCTTGTGTGCTTGAACAGTGTGTATGTTTGTGTTCACCTTTAAAATTGCAAAGCTTCTTTAGGTCCCAATTTTTAAGGAAGGAACTGGAGGTCAGTAAGTGATCCAAAGCCTCATGGAGTGACAGAGGGAGGGGTTTGAGGGTTTCCCATTGGAATATATATGGAACTATGGGGTCATGTTAAAGAATGGTATAGAAACTTGTATGAACCACCTTCAGTAAAATTCCTAAATGTAGCCTTTTACCTGCAGGGATCATCTGGAAAAAGTTAAAACATGAGATGGCAGGAAGAAAGGCACAGACAAATCTGCAAATCTTATTCTTACATATCTAGGAATCTATGAAACCCCAAGGAAAGTTTTCAGTTTACATGGCCCCTACTTACTTCAAAAGGTAACCCCCACCTAAAGTTAGAACAGGTCTGGCAAATTGATATCACAGTGGGAGATAGCCCTTTAATTTTGATTTGGGAACTTTGCCACACTGGAAGCAGGATTTGTCATATTTTCTTCTAGTCCAAAAGTACAGAGCTCAGCTTAGCGAGAATCTCTAGGCTTATCCCCAGTGTGCTGATTGCTGGACAGTTTAAAGTATTTGGTGGGTTTTTGGGGAGTTTTGGTGATTTGGGTTTAATATACGTGACTCCCGTACATGTGAGTGTACTATACCCCTTATCTCCTTTTCACAAATGAAATTCTTGTTATTGCCTATCATTTGGGTAGGAGTCAGGGTTCCCACGTGGTTGGGAATTCGGGAAAAGGTCGGGAAAATCAAAAGGGGGTATTCCAGGCCTGGAAAGTCCTTGAATTTGCCTACCAGGTCTGGAAATTTTCTTCATCATGTTGTTCACTATTTTTCTTGCGTTAAATTATTGCAGTGGTCAAGGAAGTAAGTGAATGAAGGCTGAACTGGTTCTATAAAATTAGAGATTATGCCGTAGATTCCTGACGTTAATTTCACTTTGCATATGTCACGATCATACGCTAGCTCTGCTGCACGTTCCAAGCCATATATTAACCAAAACTGCCACAGCCTGTCACTCAGTCTTACTTTGAAACACGAGACTAGGCTAGGCTTGATATATCTCCGTATGCAAACCTGTTAGGATAGGATAGCAGCCAAAGCAAGTAACTCTGAAGAAAAAAGTATCGTACGGGAAAATTATGCAAGAAAATTTTTCGAAACCATTAAACAGGGCTTAGTTAAAGTATTTTACACATGCGCTGAAACTATTTTATGAAATGAATGCCATCTGGATAATTTTGGCTGGCATTCATTACATTTGAGTTGGCTACCCTGAGACTGAAACATCTACACAGTATTGTGTACTAGTATAGTATCTTGAATTGAAATATCAAAGGACTCGGAGGGATCGTAGGCACAGACTTTGGACAACATTTCCAGGGTTAAAGAAACTTAGACATTACTAATCATCATCGATTTTAAAAGATATTACAATAATTATTGATAACCCCACTTCTTTCTAGCATGTGACAGTTAGGTTTATGGGGTGAGTGGTTTGAATTTTTGTCTCATACCAGCAAAGCTGGTGTAATTTTTATCACAGACCTGTACATATTGATCTCTATCAGTCTGTCTGTTGAAATTTGCAAAAGTGGCTGTTATTTACACATCTTTCAAGGGATCACAATGAAACTTGCACATAATGACCCTTGGGTGGTGGGCCATGTAAGGTGTTCAGAAAATTTTGGTCTAAGGTCCCATGCGGGCCCTATGGCCCACTTTATGAAATTCTACACAATGCTTCTTTTGCAGATATTCTCTTGTACAATGTTGATAGTTTAATTGGCATAATGATACTCCATAAGCGGTACCGTACCTGCAGGGTGTTGAGAAATTTGGGGCCTAAGGCCAAAGATGGGACGAATAGGGTCCATTTTGTGAAATTTTGCAAAGTGATTAACTTTTCCACCTTTTAATGTTAAAGAGAGTTGATGGGATGTTATAATGTTGTAATGGTGTTATAGTGATCTGTGTGGTATTCCAAAATTTTGGTCCAGGTCCCATGTGGGCCCAATGACCCCATTTTATGAAAAGCTGCAAAGGACTTCTTCAACAACAGATTCTCTTGTACAATGTTGATGGTTTGTCATAATGATTCTCGGTTAGTGGTATCTTCAGGTTGTACAGACATTTTGGGCCCAAGGTCCAAGATGTGCCCTGGCATCCATTATGTGAAATATTGCAAAATGGTTGACTCTAATTCCTTCAGTCAGAGTTAAACAGTTGACCACCTGTCATAAGGATGCTTGATTAGTGACCTGTTTATTTTTTCTGGATCTTTGGGTCCAAGGTCCCATGTGGGGCCTAAGGCCGTTTCTATGAAATCCACATTTTGGCTTGCTGAGGACAACAGAATAAGAAGTGGAGGTATCACAACAGATTGTCACACACGTCATTTTCAGTGGTTGGGGTTAATTGGTAATCAGATATAAGACCAAAGTTAGTACTGGGTAAATAATTTAGGCCTAGCATATGCCCAGGCCTATGCCTCGTTGTGGGTTTGTTAATTTTTCAGCTATAGTATGGACCACAGGTGATAATTTGGGTCTGGAAAAACTATGGAAAGGTCTGGAAAAGGTCTTGAAAAGGTCTGGAATTTCATTCACCAGAAAGTGTGGGAACCCTGAGGAGTTTATCTTAGTAACTTCTTCGAGAAAGAAAGTGCTCATTACTAACATACAGTTTATTACCAGCACCTTTGAAAGCATAATCTACAAAGTTGTACATGAGAATAAAGGCCAAATAAACTGTAGTTATGAACATATCACTATGTCGTGGTTTTGAAATTGCTTGAAAATGCTAATGGAGAAGTTCAGTTTACGGTACAAATTGTTTCACCCATATCAATAAACAGTGATCATTTTTGATTCCTTGCCGAAGGCAGGCAAGGAATCTATGCGATGGTGATGTCGTGTGTGTGTGTGTGTGTGTGTGCGTATGTGACGGCTTAGCTTGTTTACACGATATCTCAAGAAGGGAAAGTTGGACAGTTCTCAAACTTGGTACATAGATGGCCCATATTGAGAGGAAGAACCCTATTGTTTTTGGTGGAGGTCAAAGGTCATCTGGGGTCACTGGGGGTCAAAATCTGAAAACCTTGTTTACACAATATCTCAAGTTAGAAAGCTTGGATAGATTTCATGCTTGGTATGTAGATGCGTTGTGGTGAGAGGAAGAACCCTATCATTTTTGGTGGAGGTCAAAGGTCATCTGGGGTCACCGGGGGTCAAAATCTGAAAACCTTGTTTACACGATATCTCAAGTTAGAAAGCTTGGATAGATTTCATGCTTGGTATGTAGATGTGTTGTGGTGAGAGGAAGAACCCTATTGTTTTTGGTGGAGGTCAAAGGTCATCTGGGGTCACCGGGGGTTAAAATCTGAAAACCTTGTTTACACAATATCTCAAGTTAGAAAGCTTGGATAGATTTCATGCTTGGTATGTAGATGCGTTGTGGTGAGAGGAAGAACCCTATCATTTTCGGTGGAGGTCAAAGGTCATCTGGGGTCACTGGGGGTCAAAATCTGAAAACCTTGTTTACACGATATCTCAAGATAGAAAGCTTGGATAGATTTCATGCTTGGTATGTAGATGCATTGTGGTGAGAGGAAGAACCCTATTGTTTTTGGTGGAGGTCAAAGGTCATCTGGGGTCACCGGGGGTCAAAATCTGAAAACCTTGTTTACACGATATCTCAAGTTAGAAAGCTTGGATAGATGTCATGCCTGGTATGTAGATGCGTTGTGGTGAGAGGAAGAACCCTATCGTTTTTGGTGGAGGTCAAAGGTCATCTGGGGTCACTGGGGGTCAAAATCTGAAAACCTTGTTTACACGATATCTCAAGTTAGAAAGCTTGGATAGATTTCATGCTTGGTATGTAGATGCGTTGTGGTGAGAGGAAGAACCCTATCATTTTTGGTGGAGGTCAATGGTCATCTGGGGTCACCGGGGGTCAAAATCTGAAAACCTTGTTTACACAATATCTCAAGTTAGAAAGCTTGGATAGATTTCATGCTTGGTTATGTAGATGCGTTGTGGTGAGAGGAAGAACCCTATCATTTTTGGTGGAGGTCAAAGGTCATCTGGGGTCACCGGGGGTCAAAATCTGAAAACCTTGTTTACACGATATCTCAAGTTAGAAAGCTTGGATAGATTTCATGCTTGGTATGTAGATACGTTGTGGTGAGAGGAAGAACCTTATTGTTTTTGGTGGAGGTCAAAGGTCATCTGGGGTCACCGGGGGTCAAAACCTGAAAACCTTGTTTTTACACGATATCTCAAGTTAGAAAGCTTGGATAGATTTCATGCTTGGTATGTAGATGTGTTATGGTAAGAGGAAGAACCCTATTGTTTTTGGTGGAGGTCAAAGGTCATCTGGGGTCACCGGGGGTCAAAGTCTGAAAACCTTGTTTACATGATATTTCAAGGTAGGAAGCTTGGATAGATTTCATACTAAGTATGTGGATGTGGTATGGTGAGAGGAAGATTTCTGTTATTTTTGGTGGAGGTCAAAGGTCGTCTGGGATCACCAGGGGTCAAACTCTGAAAACCTTTTTTATACCATATCGCAAGGTAGGAAGCTGGGATTGATTTCATATTAAGTATGTGGATGCGTTATGGTGCGAGGAAGAAGCGTATAGTTTTTGGTGGAGGTCAAAGGTCATTTGGGGTCACCAGGGGTCAAAGTCTGAAAACCTTGTTTACACAGTATCTCAAGGTAGGAAGCTTGGATAGATTTCATACTAAGTATGTGGATGTGTTATGGTGCGAGGAAAAACCCTATTGTTTTTTTGTGGAGGTCACAAGCCATTTGAGGTCACCAGAGGTCAAAAACTGAAACTTTGTAAACATGTCATTACAAGGGAGGAAGCACAGATAAATCCCTTCTCATACGTTTTATTTATTTTTTTTTCATTTTTTTGTGGTTATTCAAGTTTCGGTTTAAAGGTCATGTGACATGAGCTGATGTGAGCAGGGGTCAAATTGTGACCACATCATAAAAAATGATGTAGAAGAGAAGTATAAATTTGATGGATGAACCTCAGTGTAACAAAGCACCCCCTTTCGGCAAGGAATCACTAAGCCTTTTGGCTTTCTGGTTACTTTAGATGTAACTGTCCAGCTTTACTGTCCTGTACTTTACAGGGTAAAGTACAATGCTGACAGTTACCACAAACACTAGGACGGTGGCAAAGGTTGTTCGGTACACTATAGGTATAGGGTTCAGTGAACCTTAAAGGGCGACTCTCGTCATACCAGACAGTTCCAATTCTCCCAACTAAGCACCTTGTCGCTCCTCCCGTGACTGCTTAAATCTCCTCCTTGTGCAGACTTAAACCGATTTTATTGCTTCAGGCCATGTCCTGGTGAGCATACAAGGTTGTAATGTGTAATCCAAACACTCTCTCTGCAGTATGTGGAGTGTGAGTTACTGTGCATCATTTGAATTTTCAAACTTTGATGTCAATCAAAGAGCAGGAACCAACTGAGAATTTTGATACCCCACATCAAAAATGTACTTTGGGGTGATGACAGCTTGTCTTTAACATCATCACACCTCACTGAACCCTGTAAAGTTAGTGTAGGTAACATTCTGTGCCATCTTCAATCTCCAAGGTATTATTGTATTTACAATGACTGATAAATCCTACTTGTCAGTCATTGCATACACAAAAGGAAAGATACCCTTGTTGACATTCCTCTTAAGTATAGATTGTGAGGTCACCTCTTTATCAATATCATTTCCTTGTTACTATAGATGGTAGCTAGCAAAAGGGTGTTAAGTTCAAAATGTCAAACAGAGTACACAGTGTCCTATAAAGTCTGAGGGAAGGTTTTGTTATACAGTAAGTGTCATTGCATTTTGGAGTATACCATAAAACTATTTAATATCTATCAAGTTTCATAGATTGATATGCATGAGCTAGCAATGGTGCTGTTAAAGGAACTTTCCATGTCTCCATAGTACATGTAAATAGCAACCCTAACAATTTGGAGTTGATGCCCTTAGTTTGATTTACATAAGGAAGGGACAAATATACTCTGTTTAAAACCATGTGGTGTATGCAGGTCAGTGAGATGTAACAAACGGTAAAATTTATTTTTTTTCAGAGGGGCTCATAATACTGTATTTTGGGAAAAAATTCCCTTCCCTTCCCTCTTTCCTTGTCTGGGAAATGTTTGGGGGGGGGGGGGGGAGAGGGGGGTATGTTGAAGTTTGCAGGGACTATTTTCATTGTTCTTTTTTACTGGCAAGTTAGGTAGGAAGGGCATTTCTTAAACATTTGGTATTTTTCATTTCTTTAGCATCTATGTGAGGTTGATTTTGGCTGCTCTATGGGTGAATTGCCAGCTGTTTCCATGTACTGGACCCTTGTAACCACTCTGCAAGAGAGTGGCTATATGTTGTGTCAATTCTGGAGACATTGTAGGGCCTAGTTTGATAAAGAAGTATGCATGATCTCCAGGTTGATTATAACCACAGAGGTAAATACCATTAGGTATTAACTCCATGACTTAATAGAGGGCATGATTTAATGTTCTTCCTTTGGATATGGTGCTGTGGGACCTGAAGTTATGATCAGGAGAACAAGTATGTTCTCCTGGTCATATGTTTAAAAAGCAAGTGATCACATCTCATGCATAGTATTGATTGTTTGGGGTTGGTAACCTTGGAGTAGAGAATTGTAAAAAAGCAATGAAGCTGCTTGGTAGGAGGTGGGTAGAAAGCTTTTGTAATTGGAAGGGGGGTTAGATATAAACTTTTTGGGGGAAGGATTGAATGTTTGAGATGAAAACAATCAGTTCTGTTGATTCTGATATTTTTGAAAACTCACTTTAGCAGGCTTCAACAAATTCTTTTTTCATTACTTGTCCATCAGGCAAGCTGTTCTCTTAGTCTACTTGTAGTATCCACTGGAATTTAGTAGCCATTCTCAGGTGTAAACATAGATAATCAGTTTCAGTTTATTTCTCTTCCTTTGCAAAGGAAAAACTTTGAATTGCATACATACAAATATTAGTGCAAATAAGTACAAACTTAATACACAGTGCACAGCAAGGTGACTAATTGAGTGTAAAGGAAGAAGGAACCAGAAGGAAGTTTTCACTTTTCAAATGTGCCTCTATTAAAATAAACAAAAAAACACATGTCAATGGACAATTATGTAAAAAGTAACAAAAGAAAGGAGACAAAAGACAACAGATGCAATAGCAATAGAGGAGAATAAATTAGAAGTAGTGATAATTGTGATGGCATTACTCTTTATGATCCTTTTGAAGGAGATGATCCACTATTAGCTTATTCTTGGTTAAAGGGAAATATTGCATTTGTTAGACTTTTTATTTAACCTTTCCTCTTTTACATATGGTCAGGTCCCATTTGATGAAAGAGAGTTAACTGGGAAAAAAGTTCTACCAAGTGAACACTAATTAACAAGTAATTAACCTTTTGTGAAAACTGATAAATTTGTTCACCCAAGCAATTATGCATGCAAAACCACACCTTCATCCCTGATTTGAAATCCACCAATCAAATTCTTTTTATCACGTACGTCAGACAATAACAGACGCCTTCTATGGCATGTGCAAAATGTCCGTAGGCCTAAATTAGGAACTACTCAGAATTATTGCTACTTTGTATTGAACAACAGTAAGTATACTACAGGGTTTTACCACATCCCTGGTATACTATTCACAAAGTAGGCTACTGCAATTCGAATTGAAGCCCTTGGTCCTTAGCAGGTTGCTTTGCTCTTGAAAGAGTAGGATGTAAAAGAGATGTTTGGTGCTTAATTGCTACTATCGGTTTAAGGCGTCCCCAGCAGAAAATGAAAACTACGAACCTGTGATGCCACTCAAAAAACATTACGAGATAGCCTCTTCAACAGATCATGGAGCTGCTGTTCCGAGGTAGTACTTCCATGGTTAAAATACCATTTTTGTAATGTCCTGTGAATAGTGCTCACTGTGTGAGAGGTGAAATGTATGGTGGACCAGGGGCCCGGGATGACACTGCATCTTCCTGGGTGGGCTGCAGTATCCCACAGTAATGCACAGGCCGTCTGGAAACTGGTGTGATGTTTGTTGTGAGCATGAAGCACAAAGTTAGCAAGGTCAACATGTATTGCATAATGTGTGTAAATTGACCCCACGTAACCGCTCTGAATATGCAGCAATACAAAACGTTGCAATCTGGGCGAGGTTTATCTTTGGATAATGAGCTGGTTTGATCAGAAAATCGTTGCTTTTTTTGTCCACATTTCATGAGATTAGTGTTGATCTGCTGCAATTTAATTGTGGTTTATGTTTGGAGAGGGGAAAAGACCACAGTGGGATTACATTGGTGTCATTTGTGATATCTTTTCAAAGGCAGTATTTCCCTTTAAGCTAACGCTATGAGCCTGCATTATGGGATCACTTAAGGAGTTCCTGAAATGTACATCTGTAATTCTTATCTGTGAATGAGCGAATGAAGTCCTAGTGCACAGGTGTGAGAGACTGTGTTTTAACTCTAGTATAGTACGAATGGAAATTGCTATTTTTATGGAAGAAAGAGGTAAAATTGACAGGTAGAATACTATTACTATGTTTGTTTTAAACGATTCCTGGCTGATATGGTAGTTGTCCAAGGTGAGAACTTTGTGTTGATGGAATTGAGGTAATGAATGTTGGTTGGGGTATTTTCACTGTCATTTGTGATGCATGGCCTCAATACAAACTAAAGTCTTCTTTTTAATAACTTAAAATGCTATTAGACCTATACTTGCATCTTTGATGTTAGTGTTGGAGATAGCTCTGATAAGTTCACATGAATATCATTTACAGTTTCAGTTGTAGGCTTTACTTGCTAAGTTGCTGCGCTTGTTTGTGTACATAACTGATAGCACTGTCATCAGTTATTTAGTTAAGATTGAGACTGATTCTCCAATTTCATTTGCAATGCTGTGTGTTGATTGTATAATTTGCCCTTTGTATCTCAATCAGAACTGAGTTTTCCAAATTATTGCAGTATATAATGAGAAGTGTCAATAATGTCAAGTGTAAATACAACAGACAAGATTGATTGCAAGTTTGTTTAGTAAACTGTCACTTTGAGACTTAAGTTGTCAGGACAGGTGATATTAATTAAGGAATAAATCACATTTGCCAGACTTTTATTGGTGAATAAACTGTCCAGACTCCAAATTTGGCAAAATAATATGAGGCAAAGCTGAGTCCGTTGTTTACATCTGCAGTACCAGGGGATATCACTGTCCATTTTCTCGAATCCCCACTTGGTGTCATCCTTCTTACTTCACAGAATGCTATTGTGCAACACATTTTTGCCAGTGGAATGCCAAGTCTAATGTAAATTCTTCCTTGAATTTTACATACAACAGGAGTTTTAGTCCATAAAATAAATAAGGAAGTACTAGTGTCCTGGCAGAATCATGAGAGCCTGAAACTAGAATTTAGTACCCTGTCAGCATTGTGTGATCTTCCAAAACATAATGCATGCAGTTTTATGATGTGTAATGTTATAAAATCATGGCTCTGAGTTCATGGAAGTTTTCTGTCAGGACTGCACTGGGGGGAAGTGCTATATCATTTCACCTATTCTGTCTTGTTTAATAGGAGGGGAAAGAGAGGAGAGAGGGTTAGAAGAGGGAGATCGTGTGTTTGATGCAATGTTAAAAGTTGAAGCTTTTGTGGTATTGTGTATTAAACTTGCCTCTGTAAACTGTTGTGCAGATATTGTGAACAAGAAACTGTGCACAGGAACATGTTGAAAGGAACATGTCAGTTGGTAATGCTGTTATGTTTAAACACTGTAACTTCATGTCAAGACAGGTTTGTATGTTCATTGATACCTGTGTCCACTTTTATACAGTTCCAATTACACATTGGCCTGGTCAGTTTCAGATACAGTATTTTAGTGACTTACCCAAGTCACTGACTGGTGACATTGTTGTTGCAATGCAGGAAATTGCTTGGGATTACCCAAGTCAGACAGTTTGGGAAGACATGCCAGTTTATAAACTTCTTGAGTTTACACATTTTATGACCTGCACATCATCATTTTAGCTTTGGACGTGAGAGCAATCATGTAGAACTACATTCTTAGGGATCTCTGTTACAGTGTGGCGTATTATGTTCCATATTCATTTAAAATCATGCAAAGTTTATTATTTTCCATCAAACAATGAGAACAGCCTTAAAGATGAAATGTTGTAATGAAAACTTGTCGCTAATTATAATCTTTTTGTGTAATGTACAGTAAGGACCTGGAAGCTGGAAAACTTTTTCAGACATTCTCATTTGGGGGAAATCTCCCAGATGGTATAGTAATCACATGTATCAGGCAAGATCATCTGTGCAGACCATAATTAAAGGGATTTTCCACATGGTTGCTGTTACTGTTTAGTATGTAATCTTGTATGAAATTACTGGTTCCTCTAAAATCATTCTGCTTTCAACATCCTACCCCAGACAATGTAGTACATACCATTAGAGACAAGCCAGTGAGTCGTCCAAATTCTTACCCATTTGAGGTAAAGTTGAGAGGGAGGAGAGGTTGGATGAGGGCAATAGAAAATCCCACCTTCACCAATTCAACAAAACTAATTAATTGAGATGAGGGTGAGCATGGAGATGTACACACTGGGTTGCCATGAGTCTACAGTTTGCTGACCTATTTGGGTCACTTGGTGACTTCCTATAATAGATCAGCAGTAAATGCCACTATAAAATTGGGCTATCTTGTATCCAAAAAGTTTGACTTGCCCCAATCTTTTCAAATTCACATATACACCACAATCATATGTTAAAGAGACAGATATGTAACGAATCCTCACATTACTGTATTAAAGTGGCCTAAACATATCCAGAAGTAGTGATTTCTACAAGCAATCCTCTTTTGTGTTTCAGCATTGTAGGAAACTGCTATTTTTCTTGTTGCTTGGACATTCAATACCGTTTATGCTAAATAAAATACAATATTGTTCAATTATGACATAGTCTATTGCGATAATTAGGTAAGACTCATACAAGGGAATACACTAGATATGGCAACAATCTCTACAGCAATGTTTTTCACATTGTATGGTAGGATGTCAAGGCCTAGTTCAGGCAGTCCATTGTTCAGTAAGAACTAGGCAAGGTTGCCACCACTCCTGGCCTCATTGTGTTCTATTGTCATGTAGAGGAATTGCAGTTGATTCTGTGATAGGTTTGTCTACGTGTTGAACAGTAATGGCTGCATATTATATAAAGTATGCTGTATATGGTAGTGACATGCTAATGCTCCTTTCAGTGCTGTGTGAATGTATTCCCTGTTACTGTAATATTACTTTCATTGTTGATGTTATCATACGACTTTTGCCCACCATGCATACTGGGGCATGTAAACAAAACTGATTATATGACTTGCATATTTGTAGTATGGTACAAGAGCCCTTGCAATATACTCTGTCACTTCCACATTCAACTGTCTATGATGTGGGTGAGAACTGCAATTGCATTTTGCATATATCCTTCTCAACTTTACAAAAAGATTGTATTTTTCAGTATACATGTATTGTGCATTAGTAAGTTTGTGTGGTGTGGGTGAAACTGCACCAGCCCTCCTTTACTCTTCTCTGTCTGAGAAATATGAGAGATTTAAACCAGTTGAAGCTAACTGTGCACCATGTTAAAGATTTTTCACAAGGCATATGAAGAATTGAGGGGCACCTTCCTTCCAGAATGTTATCTTTTCATTTGTCAAGTGTATTAATTGCTGTTAAGCGAGAGTTATGTATGTATTAAATAGGAGGTATGGATTGAGGTCAGAAGGTCCCCAAAGCAGGGAGTGTGGTGAATTGTTGGGTAAAGTTTTTAACTGTACAGAAACCGTTTTCAAGGGATTGTTTGGAAAGGAGACAAACAAGGTTATTTAACATGTTTCCCTATTTTATCTTTTGTTCAACAGACATTGAAGCGTGGATTGTTTTTGGCCTTTTGCTACACACTTGTATGTCTCCTCTATGTCAGTCTGTACTATACAGAACCTCATTCAAACAACTATGGCTATGATGAAAATATTGACAGGAAGTCATTGGAAACCAAAGATGTGGACAAAAACAGTAAAGATAAAAGAGATGAGACAAAAGGAGACCAGCTGATAGTAAAGAAAATTCAGATAAAGGAGGTTGAACCTGTAACTGAAGTTGGAACAGCGCCACCTGAAATAGATTTTGTACGAGATGTTCTGGGTAACCAAGTTCTCAAACCAAATTCAACTGGTATGCCATGGGTAAACTACAGAGCAATATTAACTAATCAGGTATGTTGACAACAAGGGTTGAAGGTGAGAGAGAACCTTAGTAACTTTTGTGAATCAGGCCTTGATTTCAAGAAAATTTTATTTTCATCCATTGGACAACTTGTCTGCCTTTATTGGCTGTCTAAAAGAAAATTTAGTAGTCCGTTAAAGAAATTTGCAGTAACCTTAGAAGCAGTACAGGGTATGTTAACTTGTTGTGTGAACTTTGGTTGTCCAGTAAACAACCAACCCACCATTCTTTGGTTGTCCATCACAAAGTTTGGTCGTCACGTGTGACTGGACAACTGTTAAAATCGAGCAGTGTGAATGCTAGAAGCACATTTGGCAAAACGAGGGAAACCCCCCTCCTTAATTGATCACATCAGTGAGTATTTAATTGGGTACAATGCTGAAAGCAGCATGGTTACCATTGCAGTCATGTTGGCATATGTGTGTGTATGCAGGCACTCACCAACGTGGCCTTAGCGGGTACTGGGGCAGCCGGTGAGAGCTCCGCTCTCTCACGTCCTTCCTAGCTCATGCGCGGCTCGAAACTGGCATAGCTGCCCGAAAATTCGGTCACTGCAAAGAGAAGTCACGTGCGGCTCCATGTGTCTGTCTTGGAGCGCAGCCTGCCTGCCCTCAAGCACGTCTGTCTTCTCGGCTCCTCCGTGTGCAGCTTCGCTGCTGGGAAATTCCCTTGCCTTCCCTACGGGGTCCCTTGCCAGTACCCCGTAAGGCATCGAGTGTCCACCTATGGTGTGTACAGTCATGATATGTGTATGTGTGCACTCACCAACGTGGCCTAAGCGGGTACCGGGGCAGCTGGCGAGAGCTCCGCTCTCGCACGTCTTTCCTAGCTCACGCGTGGCTTGAAACTGGCATAGCTGTTTGAAAATTCGGTCACTGCAAAGAGAAGTCACGTGCCCCTCCTTCGTGGGCAGCTTTGCCGCTGGGAAATTCCCCAGCCTTCCCTTTGGGGTCCCTTGCCAGTACCCTATAAGGCATCGAGCCTGCTTGTGTGTGTGCGCATGTGTGTCTCCAAATTTTGTGTACAAACTCATAATAGGAAAAGTCTGTTGTGCATGATACTTGGCAGGAATGTCGTGTCGGGTGTGAAGTTGTGCCCTTTACTTTTAGTGCCAATATTATGCATAGTAATGAGTAAGTGGGACCAAATGTAAAAATCTTAATGTGGCAATATTTCTCAATTATGATGGCAGATTAGCATCATAATTAGTATGGATATACTAATAGGTAGAGGTAACATTTTTTGGGAACAGTATATCTTCTTCATTAATGTTCATAATTGGGCAAAGTAACTTTTGAAAATGACTGAAAATGCTTGTGTAAAAGTTAAAGCTCATATTAGGAAAGTTCTGCTGTGCATAATACTTGGTAGGTATGTTGACCGGGGCATGAAGTGCCCTTTTGCTCTTGGAGCCAATATCATGTATAGTACTGAGTGGGCAGGGCTAAAGGTAAAAATCTTAAAATGGCAGTGTCTCCCAATCAGAATGGCTGATGAGCTTCTTATTGGAATAGGTGCTAATTGGCAGAGAAAATAGATTTTTGGGAACAGTTCATCATCTTCATTAATAATCATTAGTGGGCAGGGTAAGTTTCAAAATGCTTGTGTACAAGCAAACTCTTAGTAGGAATGGTTTGCTGTACTGATACTTGACCTGGGTCTGAAGTTGTGTGCTGCGTCACTTTTGGTGCCAATATTATGGATAGCAATGAGTGAGCAGGACTAAACTAAAAGTCTTAAAATGGCAATATTTCACAATCAGGATGGCTAATAAGCTTCATATTTGGCAAGGATATGCATTAGGCTGATAGGGTAGAGTAATAGCCTTTTCATAATAGTTCATGATCTTCTTTCAGATTTATGCATGGGTGTGGTCATTTTGAAAATGGCTGAAAATCCTTGTACATGAGCACATTATATAAGTGGGAAGTTGTGCCCTGTTGCATTTAGTGCCAACTTGCATAGTAATAAGTGGCAGGGCGAAACTGAAATTTTAAAAGGCATTATCTCTTAATCAGGATGACTGGTTAGCTTTGTGTTTAGGATGGCTATGCCACAAGTATGAATAAATTTTCTTGAAACTTGGTTCTTACTGTTAAATAGGTCTTTTGTTGTGTCTAGGATATGTGGGTGAAAGGTTGTGTAAGGGTTACTTAGATACAGTTTTACTTGGAGACATAGTTTGAAAGTAAGCAGAAGGCCCCTCTGTCCACAAAGCAAAGGACTTGTGGAAATTTGTTAGTGTAATTTTTGAATAGTGTTTCATATGTGATGCACAAGAATTTCTGTTTGGACATACCAACATTGTCTCTGTAGTAAACATATTTAAAATGACTTGAAAGCAACAGATCATTGAGTACATTGTCTGTGGCAAGATTCTGATTGAGAATAAAGATGTTCAGTAGACTTTTGTGGTCATGATATGTGTTAAAACTGATAGAAGTGCACAGGTATATATACATTGAAACCTTCAGTTCAAATGTTTCTTTGGCTTGCACATTAGAGGGAATGTCCATTAGAAAAACAACCTACAACTAATCAGCTTCTAAGCAAATAAACTGTGCAGCTCAACTTCCTGGCATGCTGAACTTGTATTGGTGAAAGTCACTCATGCATGACACAGCTGTGCTGGGCCTGAATGGGAGAGCCTCCCCAACAGTTGTGAGGAGGAAACCACAAAGCAAACAAATCAAGAAGGAGGTCTAATATTACTTCCCTGACTTGCCACAGGCAGATAGGGTTAGAGTAGGTAATGGAAGATACCTGTCATGTGTATGCAACACACACACACTACTGAAAGTACCATTTGGTGACCAGGTTTAAGGTCCAGTGTAACTAATAATAAAATAACACCAGTTTGTGACATTTTAACCATTGTAGAGTTGTTTCTTATTGCTATAGGTAATGAGGACACAGACAAAGGTAAAATTCTTAAATAAAAAAATGTTAGTCAAAATTGACATAAAGCATAAAAAGGCATACAAAATGTAAATGAAACCAAGCAACAGTGCTGGAAAAAATGTTTACTTCCTGGGGTCAAAATTTCCACAATTCCTCCCATATTTTCATGTACATAAAAGGTGTAAATTTCCCTCCAATGACCAAAATTTCCTTCCAAAGACCCAAATTTCCTGGGAAGGAGCCTCCCAGTTTCCCAACTTTTTCCACCCAGACCAAGCAATGATAAAAACCCATCAGATGGCTTGCAATTATGCAGTATCATATTCTTTTAGATAGAAGATTGTATACCAAAACATTATTTTAACTTCAAGTGAAATAATTTATTGTTACAACGGTGACCAAAAGAAATGACAGACAGACACAGACAAAGATGAGTTCCAGTCTTGGTGTCAGAGGTGGAACTGACTTGAAAGCAATGCCTGCTTCAAACTCTAGCACAAAACTGTCTTAATGTACAAGAAATCTTAGAGTATTTATTAAGGTAGGATACAAAGGGAAAGCAAGAGCACAGTAAGTGATTAAGATGAGTTCATTTAAGTTTCTAAACAATTCTAGGATGTGTATCCCTTTGTGCCTTCTAGTAATTAGGCTTATGCACACATTGAGTGGGTGCAAGTTTCCATGAAACCTGGTAAAAAATACATAGCTGAATCATTGGGCCACAGAGACACTGGATGTAGTGACTGAAGTAAACAAAATAATTCAATCCTCTCAGTCAACAGTGAGCATGCTTCCAAGTGTTCTGTGCCTAAACATGTAAAAGGTAATATAAGAGGTCTACAAACACAGGTGGACTCTATTTCACTATTTCCTTGTGTTTAATAATAATTGATGTCACAAATTAAGATTTCTTCTCCCATCTGTTTCACAGAGTGTAACAACACATTGTGGTTCCTGTGCTGTCGTATCAAGCTCTGGACAACTGTTGGGGAAAAATGCTGGGAGAGAAATTGATGCTCATGACTGTGTTATACGAATGAATGATGCCCCAGTGAAGGGCTTTGAAAGTGATGTAGGTCATAGAACGTCTATACGTGTGGTAGGACACACTAATATAAAGAAGTCTTTTGGAGTAGATGAAGACCTACAAAAACAATTATTTGCAGACCCTGCTTCACGGACCGAAAGGGTCGTCATACATTTTTTTCAAAGGACAGAATTTGATGGTGTTGGAGAATTTGATAGTATTAAGGAATTAGCCATGAAATATCCTCGTACAAAGTTTGATTACTTCACTACAGAAAAAATGAAATTTTCGGAGAGGTTATTTTTGCAAGAAACTGGAATATCAAGGTAAGCATACTCTGTAGTTTGCATTGTTAACTTCTTAATGAGTAATGGGAAACACCATTGTAATAATTTGATCTACAGCCAAGGCTTCTTACATTCAAGTCTTGATTGCACAGTAGAGCACCCACCTTCCCAACTCGTCCCGTCTAGTCTTCTTTACTCTTGCCAAGACTTAAGCATAACAAGTATCGAAGTCATACTTAAAACAAAAACAGCCTACTGTAATAGCTAATAACCTAAAATTGATGAAAAAGTCCACCATCATGATACCAAAAAAAATAAATAAATAAATATTTAAAAAAAAAACATAAGCAAGAACCTAAAATATTAAGCTACAGAACCTAAAAGTGGAATAGTTCAGCTGAAAAGGTGAAGAAAAAAGTTGAGAAAATAAACATGAAATTTGGGATTAGAAGTTTTGGAAGCAGGTGATGATGTACATCCAAGGCCTTAGCCAGCAATGCATCTCACCGTCTTTGAGACAACTAAATTTGATTGAGAGATGGCGAAATTTGAGCAGGACAGCTTTTGAGACACCAATAAAGGGTTTGGTGTCTAGCCTTCCAAATTGAGTTTGATTTGACATCATTTTTTGATGTTTGGATGCCTCAAAAATTCAAGAAGGCATAAGTGTTTTCAGCTTTGTGAACATGATTTTTACCCTGATTATGTAAAAAGCTGTTGCTTCCAGGGGGCCAAGCCCTCTGGACCCCCCTGTAGGGGGATTCGTGCATTGTGGGAAAACCAGTAGCAAGTCCACCTTAAAAGCCTGGCTAAAGCCTTGTTTACATCCCACATTTTCTGCTCTAGCCTACATACTTACAGGGAATAAAGCAGTCGTCCAACCATCAAAGCATAGCTTGTCTTACATACCTTTACTACTTTTCCTTACATTTCATATTTCAGAATATAAATTATGAATGTTAGAGGTAGTGATTTAGCCATCCTGTAATTGTGTGACCAAAGGAAGGTAGCAAATGGCAAATGTGAAGAACAGTTTCTACACAGGTGTGTTTTCCAAAAACTGCCGTGATTGAGTTTTGCAAAGAATCAGTTATTACATTAACACATTTTTTCCAGGTTATCCATTCAGAATGTTGCAATGGAGACTGTAGAATTGACCTGGCTAAATCACTTGTTACAGGGTAAACCCCAAAAGTTTTCTGCATGAACTTAAAAATTGTGCAACATCAGTAATGTCTGGAGTAAAATTAGCCATCTATGAATTGGATACCAGGTTAGAATATTTGAAATTGGGATAACTACATTTTCTTTTCCTTTCAAGGTTGCTAGCAGTAATTAACATTTTACTGTTTTTCTAGTGCCCTATTTATACCACTGCATCATTCTTTTCCAATATGCATGTATGTAATATATGTATGTACAAATGGAATGAATGAAATTTGCCCTTTAAATTTCAAGAATGCCAGCCTTCCAGAGTCATTTTCAAGTGGCAATTGACAGTCAGAACTGAAGTAATGTATTCCACTTGAGTTGCTTTTGTAACCTCAGGTTCTTTTCACTATGGTAGTGTTGTGAATGTATAGATCACATCATGCATTACTTGTATCCATAGATGTTATACCTGTAAAAGGAAAATGTAAAAGTGCATCTTGGAAATTTGTTGCTCTGTGTGGTAATTTGACAAGCATATCAGGCTACTTGTCAACATTTGGTATGCTCGGTAATAATGTATGGAAATCAACTGTAGGCTGCTTTTATTTGAAAAGGTTTTTATATTCATTTTTATATATTTTGTATTGTATTATTTGCAAATTTTATGCCACAAAATCAGTGTATTCCTGGCAATTATTTGTAGTAATGTTAATGAACATTTGCTATTACTGACAAAACTATTTTATGTCAAAATATTCCTTCATATTTAAGTTAAATTCATGTCAGTTATTTGTAATGAGATATATGTTTTATTTTGATCCATCTTGACAGAGCGCAAGCAAGAACTTGGTTTTCGACAGGCTGGTTTGCAATGCTGTATGCAATTGATACTTGCGAGTCTGTCGACATGTACGGAATGGTCTATGAAAATTATTGCGAGTAAGTACAGCTTGTTGAAGGAAAACAGTCAGGAATAAAGTATTACAGGTGTTTGAACATGCAAACATCATACCTTTGTATTTGATGTAAAAACGTCAAGCATTGTAAAGCAAATTGTAAAGCAAAACAATATGGCTGCATCTATCACAATCCCTCAAATTTCAAACAATGCACTATATTTCACAGATAAAAGTAGCTATCCAAATCCTTTGCATGGAAGGAGGGATGCTAATGTGTTCTGTGTAATCCTTTACTTGTTCATTGAAGTGGTTCTCCCAATAAAATGGGCAATCAAACAGCATAGACTGGCAAGGGCTTGAGTGGTACTATAAAAGGGATAACAAGAGATGTTTTCTCAATGCAATACTCCACATATTTTTGGCACAGCTAAAGAGTTGTCTGATAATGGCTGAAGTTTGAGGTATGTGTTAAGAATGGCCAAAGACAGTACTCCTTCAAGGAAGGCTCTCCTTATATCATACAGCTGTTTTTTTTTTGTTTTTTTTTGATTTCGATGATAAGAGAAACCTATAGATACAACTGTGCTAGCGTGCCTATGTATGTATGTATACATGTATGTATGTATGTATGTATGTATGTATGTATGTATGCATGCATGCATGTATGGGTTGTACGTGTGTGTGTTTGTGGCACTTTGCTCGTTAACATGATATCTCAAGAAGGGAAAATCTGACAGTTCTCAAACTTGGTACATAGATGCCCCATATTCAGAGAAAGAACCCTATTGTTTTTGGTAGGAGTCAAAGGTCATCTGGAGTCACCGGGGTTAAAGTCTGAAAACCTTGTTAACATGATATCTCTAGGTAGAAAGCTTGGATGAATTTCATACTTAATATGTAGTGTTATTGGAAGAGGAAGAACCCTATTGTTTTTGGTGGAGGTCAAAGCTCATCTGGGGTAACCGGGGGTCAAACCCTAAAAACGTTAACATGATATCTCAAGGTAGGAAGCTTGGATAAATTTCATGCGTAGTATTTAGATGCCTTATGGTGAGAGGAAGAACCCTATTGTTTTTGGTGGAGGTCAAAGGTCATTTGGGGTCACCGGAGGTCTTGCTCTGAAAACCTTGCTAACACAATATCTCAAGGTAGAAAGTTTGGATGAATTTCATACGTAGTATGTAGATGTGCTATGGGAAGAGAAAGAATGCTATTGTTTTTTGTGGAGGTCAAACGTCATTTGGGGTCACAGGGGTCAAACTCTGAAAACCTTGTTAACACGATATCTCAAGTTAGAAAGCTTGGATGAATTTCATACGTAGTAGGTAGATGCATTGTGGGAAGAGGAAGAACCCTATTGTTTTTGGTGGTCAAAGGTCATCTGGGTCACTGGGGTCAAACTCTGAAGACCTTGTTAACACGATCTTGATGTAGGAAGCATGGATAAATTTTGTACATAGTATTTAGATGAATTATGGTAAGGCAAAGAACCCTATTGTTTTGGTGAAGGTCAAAGGTCATCTGGGGTCAAAGGGGCTTCAGACCCTGAAAAAGCTGGTAACATGATATCTTGACATAGGAAGCTTGGATAAATTTTGTACTTAGTATGTAGATGCCTACTGGCGAGAGTAAGAATCCTCTCGCTTTCGGTGGAGGTCAAAGGTCATTTGGGGTCATTGGGGGTCCAGCCTTAAAGTTAAAAAGGTTTGCAGCCATTTCATACTACTGTAATTCCATGACACTATAGGTATGTATGAATTATAAAAACCACAATGCATTTTTGCATTCTGGCTGATTCTTTGCCGAAGGCTGAAGGAATCTGTGCAATGGTGATGTTGTGTGTGTGTGTGTGTATTTGTATGTGATGCTTTGCTTGTAAACACGATATCTCAAGAAGGATAACTCCGAGGGATCTGATACTCAACTTGTAGATTGCCCATATTGAGCAAATGATCCCTGTTGTTTTTGGTGGAGGTCAAAGCTCATTTGGGGTCACAAGAGGTCAAAGGTCAAAACCTTGTAAACACGATATCTCAAGAAGGGTAACTCCGAGGGATGTCATACGTGGCAGGTAGGTTGCCCATATTGAGTAGATGATCTGTATTATTTTTGGTGGAGGTGAAAGGTCATTTGGGGTCACAAGGGGTCAAATAGTAAATATGCTGGAAATTGCTTGTAAACACGCTATCTCCAGAAGGATAAATGTGAGGGATCTCATACGTACCATGTAGATTGCCCATATTGAGTAGATGACCCTATTGTTTTTTGGTGGAGGTCAAAGGTCATTTGGGGTCACAGAGGTCAAAGGTCATTTGGGGTCACAGAGGTCAAAGGTCATTTGGGGTCACAGAGGTCAAAAGGTTAAAAACTTGTGAACACTATATCTCAAGAAGGGTAACTGTGAGGGATCTCATACTTAGCATGAGGATTGCCCATGAGTAGATGATCCTTGTAGTTTTTGGTGAAGGTCAGAGGTCATTTTGGGTCACAAAAGGTCAAAACCTTGTAAACACGATATCTCAAGAAGGGTAACTTTGAGGGATCCCATACTTAGCATGTGGATTGCCCATAATGACTAGATGATCCCTATTGTTTTTGGTGGAGGTCAAAGGTCATTTGGGGTCACCAGAGGCCAAAAGTTTAAATCCTTGTAAACACAGTATCTCCAGGAGGATAACTGTGAGGGATTTCATACAAACATGTGGATTGCCCATATTGAGTAGATGATCCCTTTTCTTTGTGTTGGAGGTCAAAGGTCATTTGGGGTCACTAGAGTCAAAAGGTCAAAACCTTGTAAACACTATATATCAAGAAGGGTAACTGTGAAGGATCTCATACATAGTATGTGGATTGCCCATAATGAGTAGATGAACCCTATAATTTTTAGAGGAGGTCAAAGGTCATTTGGAGTCAATAGAGGTCAAAAGGTCAAAACCTTGTCAACACAATACCTCAAGATGGATAACTGTGAGGGATCTCACACTTATCATGTGGATTGCCCATATCAAGTAGATGATCCCTAGTATTTTTGGTGGAGGTCATAGGTCATTTGGGGTCACCAGAGGTCAAAAGGTCAAAAACCTTGTAAACATATCTCAAGAAGGGTAACTGTGAGGGATCACATACCTTGTGTATTGACCATATAGAGAAGATAAGTATTATTTTTTGTGCAGGTCAAAGGTCATTTGAGGTCACAAAAGGTCTAAATCTAGTAAACATCATATTTTAAGGAGGGTAACTATGAGGGATCTCATTCTTAGCCAGTGGATTGTTTATACTTAGCATGTAGGTCATTTTGGGTCACAAGATTTCAAAAGCTTTTGACCTTCTTAACATGATAGCTCAAGTAGGGATAACTATGAGGGATCATATGCTTGTCATGTGGGTGATTCATGTTTGTTGCAATATATCCATGTGGCAAGGAATCACTAAGCCTTTTGGCTTTCCGTTTTTTTTTTTTTTTTTCATATCCAAAACCTTTAAATAACTCATTTATTGCTTTGCATGCGCATTGTGACAGTAAGTTCATTGCTTGGGTAATCAGTACTACCTATGCTGCTCTCATGTCACACCTGGATGGTTCATGACATCATACAGAGTCCTTCTGCAATATAATGGCAAGTTGAGCAGTTGCATAATCTATGCAAAAGGCATGTAGAGTTCCTTCCTTTGTTAGTCTCTTCTGGAGCATTTTTGTTTGTCATTGTCCTTTATTTATGCATTTCTGTAATATTAAGTCTATGGTGGTAGCTGTTGTGTCTCTGGAGGTGTGCCAATAGTACATAATGAGTGGTACTGATTAGATGTGTCTCAGTCTTTGAAACTGGAACCAACTGTTCTGAAGCAATTCCTGGCACAAATCTGCTAAGGCTTTTAAAAGTTTAGTGAACCCTGCTCATCAAAATTCAGTTCAGTACAATTGATAGCAAAGAACTTCTTTTGCCTGAATTCCTTGTGTTAGGAGTGATCACCTGTGACCATTGTATTTAAAGTTTGTTTCCGTTAAGGCAAGATCCCAGTATGCTCACGTGTCACTATAGTTCACTTAACACTATAGTTGTGTGTATTGCAGAATGTGTAACATCCTTTCAACATTTTGAAATGGGGCTGTGCTTATCAGCAACTTATGAAACAAATTATGGTTATCTTCAGGAAATGTATGAAGAAAACTTCCTGCTAGTTACTTTAAACTATAGCCATTGTGTGTGCTCCTATGTTAATACTTGCCTAGTTGCAGTGTGTATACCAATGTATGGAACAGACTACCTGCAAATGTTGTGTACAATCATGGAGTAGATATTGAGAAATGGAGTTGAAAATAATGAAGTGTGTGGTTTAATTTTAACTTGAGATAACTTAGAACTGAAATATTGCTTATCTCTAGAACTTGTATTGAATAGATCAAGTTCACTGTAATAAATTTATCAGGATGGAGGCTTGGTATGACACTCTACATAGGCCCAAAATTGAAAAATGCTAATCATTTGCATAGGTTTTGACTGTAACCAATACTTGCATCACTGATGTGTATTTGTACTAAGTACTGCAATGTATTGGGTTGTAAATTTCTGCATGGGTAGTGTCATCATTTGTTGATGACAAGTTTTCTGGGAAGGTTTCAAGTACAACTGAGATGAGATAAGCTTACAATTTGTTTTAATTGATTGCCTGCAGGCTTTCTAACTGAAGGTTTTTGAGAGTCCTACAGATACAAAGAACACCGCATACTTATGGTCATAAACAGGGGCATGGGGAGATAAGGGGAGGGGAACTTCTTACCTTTGAAAAGTGGATTTACCTCCAGTAAGGCTCCTTCACATTTGAAAAAAAAAAGAGAACCTCCACATTTAAAAAAAAAGAGAATGCTGGAGTGAGGGCGGAGGGGTGTGGATTAGAAAGTAGAAATACAGAATAGGAACATGCTTCCGTCTAGGGTGGACATTTGTAATGAGGCAACTGCTCATCAGGAAAATGTGTAGGGGAAATTTGATTGAAATCTAGGCCATTCTGAAACAGAAATTATTCTCTGTGAGACCTTTAATCTTTAAGAGTTGCTTGGCTTCCCAGGGTCCTAGTCCCCACACCTTGTGCATATAGATGTATTGATGCCTCTCCATGCCCATACTTACCAGTAAATTTTCTTCTGTTTCCACAGTGAGCATCCAGATGAACAAACACCCTACCACTACTATGACCCCAATTCTAGAACTGAATGTGGTTACTACAGAGTGAGTGAAGTCCGTCTTACAGGTGGTCATTTGTTCATCACTGAAAAAGCGATCTTTTCACAGTGGTCAAGATTATATAGAATCACCTTTTTTTACCCGGAGTGGAAAAAAAGTAGAAGAATTGGGATTCAATCTCTAAAAACTCCATTTCTTAGACGTTATGAGACTGCTGGGCATCGTTTATTTTCTAGATATCCATGGTGGAAACTTTTTTTCCATTTTTCAGGGATTTTCTATCCACTAGTGCACTAGTAGTTTATGTTCTAGGTATTGCATATGTAATAGAGTCATTGTGTATAACACAACTGTCGCATAGGCACCTATTTTGCCTGAGAAGAACCATAGGTCTGTGCTCATATGCAACTGTTGAATCCTAGGTGGCAAACCTGTGAACCAGATGTGTGTAACTGCTTGTGACCTCAGCTCTGGTAGTTCTTTCTTGTTGTTAGAAACAAGAGGGATTTATCCCAGAAATAATTTTCAAAACAGAAAGAATATTTGCAGTTTCTTGATGAATTGTGGAAGATGTTTAGTACTGACATGTAAACAGCATACCAGTTTGACAGTTACTGCTTCATGGTTTATCTTTTTGCCATTCTGATGGAATTCTCTGTACAGTTCTCTGAGTAACAGTGGCACTACATTGAAGGGTTCATGCAAATAATTAGAGTGGATTTGTAAAGTGGAACATAATCCAAGAATCCTGGTTAAGTTTCATTCAGTTCCTCTGTGTAATTTTTGAGAAATGGACAGATGAAGTTGATTACATTTATTAGCCAAAGTGACTTTGAAGCAAAAATGAGTGATGTCATGATTGTTATCTCCATGTTTTGATGAGCAATTTTTTTCAGTCTTATTGTTTTGACCTTGAAATACAATAGCATAGCCAGAAATATTTGTGTAGGGGAGCTTCTGGGGGCTTCCACCTTTTCATTGGGGTTTCAACCTCCCCCTCCCCTCCCCCCCCCCCACACACACACCTTAGCTATGCCACTCTTGAAATAAGTGGGGATATGAGTTTTCCAATAGGGAATGTGAACTTTGTAAAATTACATTGCCTCTCATGAATTCACTTTATAAAAGTGTGAATTATGGAGAAGGAAATTACTGGTGCACAGTGTAAAGAACAACATAATTGTGTTAGTTAATGTGAGGTTATGGTATCACCACTGCTTGTTTCATGGTCACTTTTGGTTGAAGATATCATCTGATCTCAAGAACCAAACAGGAATTGAATGCAAATTTTAACAGACTGTGTATAATAAGCTCTCAGGATCAGAAAAATAAATTCCAGCTCGGTTCCTTCCTAAGCTTGAACCCTAGGAAAAGTTAACAAACAAATACTAAGTATTGACTGGAAAGTTGTGACCTTGGTCTTTCTGTTAAAAGAAACTTACCACTTTCTAACCATGGTCAATTCTGAAAAGAGTCCACGAATTGTTGTCTTTGTGAAAGCTTTTATATAATGCATTTTACCTCATGTGGCTGTATTAACTATTTATAATATAAAGAGATTTACTGAATACTAGTGTGTTAGTCTTGTATGGTGCTTTGTGTTAAGTGTGTATTGCTATTATTGATCACTAAGTACTTTTCTGTGTGTAGGTTTACAGTGAAGATTGGGTCATAGTTTTAACACAAGGATTTAATTTACTCACAGCCTTGTGGAAGCAGGTTAGTTTATAGGGCCTACATTAGACAGAGGGAGCCATAATGTTTCTTACTCTCTCACGCACACATACATATTCCTAATTAAACCTGTGGTGTTCTGTAGTCAGTGCTCAAAAAGTCACATACACTGTAGGTGCAAGTGCGGTTACTTATTTTCATATTCTGTTTTTTCTACACAGTGTAATATGCCTTGCATGGTATTACTTCTTGTTAATGTACAACTGATGTACTCATTTCTGGTCACAAATTTGAAGAGGCTTAAGTTATTCCTATTATGAAATAGTTTCTGATTATTTTCTAATTTCAGTGAACAATGCTTTCTATGTTTCAGAGGCTATAAAATGAAATATTTCAGTGAAGTTCAAGGTTAAGGAAACAGGATTCCATTTTTTTCATGTTGCCTTCCCTGAACTGAGTTATATTAAGAGTGTTGCAATCAACTGTGGTTTATATTTTCACATTTATTACCTGTGGAACTACCTAGTTCTTGTTTACTAATCCCCATGGTGATATTTTACAGCCACTCTTGTCTTTTTATTTTCCTCAAGCTTTGTTATGCTTGTTGACTTCCCCCAATTGGACTGCTGGATATGACTTTTCCAGCAAATTTGTGCATTTGAAATCAGATTTGTATAAAGATGGAATGAAAATAGGAGCTATCTAGATATTTTAATGAAGTTTAACATTACTAAGGTCACCCTCACATTGTACATGTATGTATGGTACTACAAGCTTTCATTTTTGCATTTCAATCAAGAGTCACTCTGTGAGGATATCTGATGGCATTAATAGTTGTGCACACTGCACCATCCTGACTGTGACTTAAAGCAAATCAGTACAACTACTCATTGCTATGTTGGAGGCAGTCGTGGCCAGCTAGTCATAAACTAGTCAGATGGTAGATGGATTGTAGGTTTGCCAACTTACTGGCAGATACAACAGCAACCAGATTCAATCCCTTGGGTTACTGCCTCCGTATAAGGGCTGCCATATTGACTTTCAACAACCATCACCTGATTCTACAGCACCTTTTCATTGGCTGTCTGAAACAATGGGGTCCCAGTTGGGTGGATGACAGCCACATACTGCCATGACCCAATTCAACTTCCCTTGAATCCACTATGAATATCAAACATGTTTAATACGCCTGATTTGATCACAACAAGGACCGACTGTCGCAGTCGGGTTAAGCACAAAATTTGGTACACATTGCAACCACCTGACTGTGACTGTGACTTCACTAGGTTGCAGTGTGAGCTGGACTTCAGTGTATCTAAAGAATAACAGCCTTATTTAGGGAATTCCAACCATGTTTGGCAACTTCATACATCTTGAGGCTCAGACCATGTGTCTGTTAAATTTTTGGGTAATTTCATACTGTGTAGCAACATAAAATACTTACCAAGTAGGCCCTAATAACCGCTTAAAGTCACCTATACAGTAGGTTTTATAGTGCAAATGGTAGAGGGCAGTCTCATATTGTTGCATCATAAACTTTGCCTTTAAATATTTGTCTGTGTGAGGTGTGTGAGGGCTGATGTAAAGAATTGTTTCAAATTTATGTGTAATAAAAAGTGGATACCCTTTGGATGGAAACAGAGGATAATAAACACTGAGTAAATAAATGATGAATGGGCACTGTCAAATCTTCCATCGTCAAATTTATACGGTCTAGTGATACTTATACAAACTATAATTAGATGACTACCAGTTGAATTGTGTTACAGAAATATATCTGAAAGGCAAGTAGATCTTGTATACAAGTTTTAAATGAAATTAATAGTATCAAACTTCAGTTATGACTGTTTCACTACCCTTCATAAAACTTATTGATTTTACTGAAATTCTGATGTATTCAAGGACATTACAACTAAATTGTCCATGTTTGTGCATACTTCAGTCAGTCAGTCAGTAACATATTAGAGATGAGGTCAAAGCTATCCTGTGGTTTTTAATTCTGAAATGTTTTACATTCCATGAACAAACAGTCATTTTACCAGAAGGCAATATCACACATTGGTCTTGAACCAACCCAAAATGTCCCTATGGTGAGGTCATGAACCTCAGAGAGTGGCATTGTTGGGTGCAAGAAATGATTAAAGCATCATCAAAAGTTTTTCAAAACAGAACTGCTCTGGAAACTGAACTGATCATTGATTCTCTAGTGGCTATTAGAAATTTTTTGCCAGTCTGCATGTGTTCATTTTGTTGTCCAGCTTTCTTTGTTACGGTTAAAAGTAACTTAATACATTTCAAGAATTTCGGACACATGGTAATGTAAGTAAAATGTATCTTGCCAGTTTATTATGGGAAAAAAAAATTTTTCCAACTTACAATGTTGACTTCTCTAGTCGTATCTAAGAAGATCAAATGGTAGCATTGTGATGACAAATTCTGCTGGATAAATTTTATTAGTATTGTATGTTGAAACTTTTTATTGGCATGGGAAGTTTCTAGTTGAACTCTCATACTTCCAAATGAAGTTTTATCTGCATAACAGATGAAACTGATGCCTCTAGACTTGAGGGAGGGTTAAGAGTAGACACAAGGGAGAGTTAAGAGCTGTATGTGTCTGTGTTTTATTTGTATGAGGCTGAATACTGCATGAAATCATTTCTTTCCATATAGCTTTGTTTACTTTTACAGAGCATCATTGCTCATCACAATTGGATGCAATTTTTATAATGTGAGATCTTGTTTTGTTCTTAGTAGCAATAAATGTCCATACTTGCATGAAAGGGTTACGTTGTTGTGCTTTCCCCCACATCTTTGGTGTAATGGTTGCAATATGGAAGTTTCAAAGAAGATTCTAGCATTTTAATTAAAGCGTATGTTTTAAACTTTGTTCAGAAGGTTTTAATTCCTTAAATGCCAAAGATAAAGTTCTGTTTTTAAACAAAGGTAGGGCTGACTTTTCTGTCAGATGCCTTATCAGCCCCATTGTTTGATGCATACTTTGTCCTTATTAGTTGTATGAGTGCATTCACTTTCTCAGATCAAGATCTTAAGACTTCAGAGTGGACATATGTAATTATGGAACAGATAATTCATATGTAGTTAGCATTGCTATTTACGTTATTGCCTCAAATTGCGGTTGGTGTCCATTAAAAGCCTTTAATACATGGTTCTGTAGGTTACACCCAAAAAACAACTACTTGGTATATTTAGATGGATCACAGTGTGTTAGGTGGATCAAGGTGGGTGTTAAAACCTGTAAATGTGATATTCATCTTCTACTAACTGTGAGTTGAATATGAATCCTTTAATGATGAGGTGCTTAAATTGTGACACCAATATGTAGTTAGTGAGTCACCTCAGGAGGAGGGAGCTGAGCCTTGAAACTGCCGTCCAGGGGGAAGAGTCTGAATGGTGGGATTTCCCACTTGCCACTTTTGAAATTTGGATGCAATTTCATGGTATAAATATTGTAATAGTTTAAAGTAAATTTATTGAAAAAGATGTATGTTTTTCACAGATTAGGGTTTTTCTTTGAAACTGGGAATAGGATTCCCCCCTTTTCCCCACCTTCTTAAGCTATTTTGAACTGTAAATTTACTTTCTAGATCACTTTGCTCTCAGATGTGTAATACTGGACTAGCCAATGTCTTCTTATCATTTACATTGACAGACTTACTTTTATAAACAGAGTAATCAGGGGTGGTGCCAGGTAGGGTGGGGACCCCAACCCCCATCCCTGTCCCATTGGGAAGGCTGGCCCCTTGTTCGAGAAGGCTAGGCCAGCCTCAAGGAAATTTTCCACTTTGGTCAGAAAGCCTTACTTGGTATGATGGATGGAGTATGTAATCCTCAACATCAACCAGGCACCCTAATAGTTTGTGTCATTGGAATCTCAAAAAGGGCAGATCCTATGATAACCCTAGTTTCAGATTACTTCATTAAACTCCAAAGTTTTCAATGTTTGTCAACAAAACCCCAAATTGTTTAATTTTCTTCAAAAATACAAATCTTTCAAATGCTCTTGATTGAAACCACAAATTCTCCTTTTCAATTAAAACCCAAAATTTCCTGTGTGCAGGGCACTATGAAAAGTCCAGTGCCACCATCCTTCTGGCACCACTACTGGGGGTATTTAACTTAGCAGTATGGATTAATGACATTGTTATACATAGTAAACACTGTTAATTACATCAAGGCAGATTCATACTTCAATATACCACTGTAATGCTATGAAAGTTAAATATTGGTCAACTCTGAGCATGTCCATGAGTGGCCCAGAAGAGCAAGGGAGGACCATTTATGGTCCTTACAGCTTCATAGGGCATGAAATTTGAAAAGTATGAACTGGACTTTAGCACACCAATTTTGTAAGTGGTGCCTGGGAAAACTGAGTTTACTTCATTTGACTTGCTGATTGAAAACTTTTGACAGAATAGAACATTACAGGATAAAAAGAATTGCCTGTGAACAGGCTGCAGAGAGTATTCTAAAGGTAATTAGCTTCCCTTTTAGAATTGAAAGGAATGTATACCTTTTATTTGGCTAGAAGTGAGTTACCTTCTTAAGTGGAACAATTTGATATTTACTGTAACAACTGATACACTAACAACTTGGTATGAGTTGTTTTAAGCAAATAGTATATGAACTCACATGATTTTTCAATTACGCTAAGTAATTTCATTTTAATAAATAAGATTTATTAACCAATTATGCCATGTGGTGATCAACATGTCTGTAGAATGTAAACATCATTTCAGTATTTTTTTTTTTGTGTAGTTAAATTCTTCATGAATACTCAAACCACAGTTTAACTGTAATATGTAATTTTAACAGTTTGTACATATTGATCAATTGTATGCAAATAAAGTAAGTGAAGTCCATATCATTGACTAATTACATATTGCATTTATTTCTCTTGTATCTGTGCAGTACTTTAATTGATACGTTGTCCCTATCTTTAAAGACAGTCATCCCCCCAAAGTATATTTTTAGTGTGGGCATATCAAAATTCTCAGTTGGTGACTGCTCTTTGATTGACATCAAAATTTGAAAATTTGAAAGATGCAGGGTAGCTCACATTCCACACAAGGCAAAGAGAGTGCTTTCATTACATTTTATACCCTTGTATGCTCACCAGGACACAACCTTAAGCAATAAAACAGGTTTGTTCCTGCACAAGGAAGAGCTTCATACAGTTATGGGAGGAGCTAGAATTTGCATTGTTTGGAGAACTGGAACAGTATGGGATCATGAAAACTACCCCTTTTTAAGTGAAAATTTTCAGCTGAATCAATACTTAGTACACAGTTTTTACTTACTGTCGTGGACTTTCTTTGAAACGTGACAACTTGAAAACCACTTTAATTGAGACATGGTGTGATAAACACTTTTAATACTTTATCATGCACTATACTGTAGTGAACATTATCTTTGATAACAACATGAAAACCAGATGAGCTGATATTTAGTGTAATAATATCCTAGTTATCATGCACTCTACTCTGGTGGACACGACATTTGATGATAACTTGAAAGCCATTCAGATGAGTTGATAAGTTGGTGTAATTTTACCCTAGTTTACTAACTATGCTATGTCAGTAGTGGCCTTGAGCAGGTAACCCAGCTCTACTTTCAGAGTCAAGACCCCTGGCTGGGCATTGAGTAGTGGCTCCACCTTTCCTTGTAATCACACTGCATGGAGAATTTTTAATTCTGTCCAAAATATGTACAAAAATCTTATTTTGAAGTCTACAGTATGTTCTCTGGCAAATTCTAGTGACATATCATAAAACAACTGATTCTTTTAGTCATGTTCATTATGACCTATCATAACACAACTGATCCTTTCAGTCACGTTCATGTGACTACGAAACTTCTCTTCAGCTGACCACTACATTTCTCCAACTCTGGTAGTTCAGCATTTGGCCACTGACACACCTGCAGATCGACTGGTGTGATACTACTAATTGGTATGCTAGTATCCAACAGTTTATAACTGCTGTGGTATGACATGTTCCCGGCCACGTCAGTGGTGACATCATTTTGGTAGAAGCAACTCCATCAGAGTTGTGACTAATAGGGCCACATGGTTACCCAACTCCAGACATATATGAGTGGCCCCAAGCTTAGTGGACTTTGATATATGTAAACTTGAAGAGTGCTCTGTTGAGTAGATGCTTGTTGCAACAGTGCCCAGAGTGACTTGCATTTTTGTGAGAAACCTGTTTGTGCTGCTATGATGTTTGCAATGTTTTTGTTGAATGTAACATCACCTCAAGAGCAAACTCTTTTTGCCTAGAGATTCACATTAATATCCCTAAATCTGTGATATATGTCTCCCTACTTTGATTGACATGAAAAAAGAGGGCAAATACAAACTTTACCTCCATATGTAGGCCACTCTGATTGGTCATTGATGTGAAGATCATTGACATGTATACCACTGAACAACACAGGGGCTGTTCAAAGATATGACACATTTAGATTATCAAATTGCATGAATACACACATAAAATTGTTGGGAAGGGGCTGAAACTACTGAAGTGTCTTCAGCAATACAGTATTAACCAATACAGGAAATGAAACTGATTTTTGAAAGGTTCTGAGCTACAATCTTGGACAAAACTGTTGGGACGCTTTGTCATAATATTCTTGAATCTCCGTTCCCAGGTTTACATTAAGCCCCCGCTCACCCTTCCAAAGTTGCGCAGAGAGAATGACTGCATGCCGTGAAAATGGTCAACTTTGTGAAGGAGAGCGGGGGTGTCCCAACGAGTTTTGTCCAAGATTGTCTGAGTTTTAAGTGAGCGATTTACGAGAACAAATTCAATAGAAAAATGGTTAATTTTCCGAGCAGCTGTATTCAGTACACTTTTTCGGAGGCTTATAGGCCTGAGGATTTTAGCCAAATGAAAGTAAAATTTAAAATTGTTTTAATCTGTTGTTTTGTTTATTTGTTTATACTGATTTATTGTTGGTTGGCGAGATCATAATGGATAGACTGTTTCAGGTATTCGCAGGGAATGCCAGACAGAAATGTTTACGTTCCGTAACGATGTCTATGGCAGCCATATGCCGCATGGCATTTTTTAGCAAATTAAAAAAGGAGGATGACAACTCTTAGTTGTAAGACGGAAAACAAAACAATTTCTTTCATGGATAGATCGAAGAGTCTCACCGCTGTTGCAAACTAGTGGTAAGAAGGCAAGATTTTAACTGAATGAGTGCCACGATCTACCATGAAATGTTAAAAGCAGAACTGCAAGCCAAGCTTTTTATTATAACGATGGTAGATCGTTAATTAGGGCTGGTTTTAGACATATTTTGAATCGAATTTGATGCCTATGACAATATTTTTTCATGTTACATGAAGCTGATGACGTAATCTATCATGCCTTCTTTTAGCCGACTCAATTTCTTTACATTTTGCTTTCAAATTTGCTCTCAAAACAAATGGTAGACCGTTTGGTTAACTTAGCCTTCACCCCCGGTCTCGTCAAATTAGCATGTATGGCATATTTTCTGTATAGTTTCAGCTACTCAAATGAAAGTTACTGCGTTATAAAGGTGAAATGAATATACATTCAAGTACTTTTTAACTTATTTTTGGTAAATTACTTTAATATAAAGTAATAGGCAGGATACAACACGTACTTCTGCTGAATGTTCTTTTTATTTGGTACCTGTTCAAACAGTGTGAGCCCAAAATATGTGACTATTGAAAATGTCTTCCTGAACGAGAGGACGCTTTGAACTTATTTAGCTACCTTCCCAATGCTTTTAGCTTCAGTAGTATTATATTAACAAGAACTTCAATATGGACTCAGAATATGCTGGTTATTCTCTGTTACTGTTTCTCTTATACCTAAAGAATAGACACCTACCCTTTTGCGAATCAACGCAACGCAGAGAAACACTTTCTACCGTGGGCTGCGAGCAGTGCTGACTTCTCGAATTTCTCAGACAATCTTGGACAAAACTGTTGGGACGCTTTGTCATAATATTCTTGAATCTCCGTTCCCAGGTTTACATTAAGCCCCCGCTCACCCTTCCAAAGTTGTGCAGAGAGAATGACTGCATGCCGTGAAAATGGTCAACTTTGTGAAGGGGAGCGGGGGTGTCCCAACGAGTTTTGTCCAAGATTGTAGCTGTGGACGTAACTATCACCCAGGCTATTTCACTGGCAAGTAAATTGTGTAGTGTCCCAGTATTCACTGGGATAAAAGACTTGCTGCAGGTTTAAAGAGCAACATGAGACACTGCACAAGTCAAATGTTCAATTCCTTGCAGCAGGTAGAGGAAACCTACCCTGTAATGGAAATATGTGTATGAAATGCTTCGGTGGAGGTCATACTAAATTTACAGGTGGATACTCCATCCACATGACAAACAGGTTCCCTAATATAGTTAAGTTGTTGATGAAGGTAAATGTGATTCCAGAGTATCAGAGGTCAAACTAAAACAGGAGAGAAACATGTGAATCTCAAAACTTAGCATGTGGTTGCTGAAGTGATCTCTACTGGTTTTGGTGGAGGTTAAAGACTAAACTTGGACTTGGATCTCACATCTGATATAAAAACCAAAAAGTTCAAGATTTATGACAATATCAACCTGTAGTAAATTAGAAATATGAAGGCAGGGATGATGGCCTTTTATTCAGCTTGGTGTTCTTTCTTGCTATTTAAATGTCATTTGGGAGAAGTTTGTTTGGTTTTTGAGCTTCAGCTGCAGTTGCTGAGATTTAAGAAAGGGGCTCAGTACTTGAATTTTTTGACTAGAAAATGGTGTTTTTGGACATGTAGAGCTATGAGAAAACTTAAAAAGTTATGGAAGTACAGTATAAGTAAGCTAATTATAGAATTAGTAATACCCTTTGTGGGCCTCCAGGCCAGAGATTCCAGTAAAGTCAATACAGCCCTCATAGTGAACTTATTTTGTGTATAAGTTTCCAGGTACCTTTAGCTTGCTTGAGGCCCGCCTGGAGGGTAGATTAGATTATTGCCATAGGCTTGTACTGAGGCCAGTCAGGCCGGTGGGATCATGGGGGTCACACGAGTAGAAGGTATTGTCCAGCAAAGCCTCAGAGGATGGAATGTTTATTAGGATGTGGGGAGAAGATTACAGTTTAATAGTAGCCAATGTTTGTCATTGCCCAAAGGTGTGACAGGCAGAGTCAGAGAGATCTTGAGAGAGAAGAAAGACCAATGAAAGAAATACCATATTGAGAATAAGAGAAAATCTTTTAATTGAGCTATAACTTTTCTGTCATTTTTGGCATCCTGGAGAACAGTTTTGTTGTGCAATAAGTACACAATGAGTCAACAATATCTGCACAGAGCCCCACTATGGTTGATATGCTGTGAATGGTACACTTTTCTTTTTGACTATATAGTGCTCTGAGGGAAACAAGGCAGTGGTCTACTAATCACTCCCATTCCTGCTCCCAGGGCCACCATTTAATGTTCCCGTCAGACAGACATGAGTTTTCAGTTTTCCAGGCTGGAAGGGTGTAGGGTCCTTACATACTATTAACCACTGCTTGACAGCTGACATTACGTGATATCGCCCTTACTCAAACCGGCTTTCACTGAACAGTACAAAACCCGACCTTGGGGGGGGGGGGGGAGTTGGGATTTTGCTTGATGTTTGCAGCTACAGATTACAGCCTTTGGGACGCTTATCAGGTTTTATCATATTTTTATTGATTTTTCTAAGTTTTAGGCTATAATCTGCTGGTGTGAACATCATGTAAAATCCCGACTTTTCCCCCAGAAGGTCGGGTTTTGCACTGTTCAGTAATGGGCGATTTGAGTAAGGGTGATATCACCTAATGGAATCAAGTAAAGCTCACAACTTCTTGAATAGAGACAACTTCCTGAGATGGATAACAAGACACCCAATTTTAATTCACCAATTTCAACCCCTCAGCACCATTACGAACGGCTATGCTGAGCAAGCAAATTTTTGAGTCCGCCGAGGTTTGATCTGAGATTGTTCAGAATGTAAAGGCAGTACACTCAACCACTAGGTTGACTCCACCCTAATGCTGAAGAGACAACACCCCACATCTGCCTATAGATGAATACACTCTAAAGAAAATGTATCCCACAACAGTTGGAAGTTTGTTTACTTCTAACCAAACATGTGGGAAATTCTCAAATTTTGAAAATGATGAACAAGCCTCTTTGGTTGCTTCTTGTTTTTAATTTTTTTTTAAGAGGAATTTTCATTATCCCAGACAGTTCCAATTCTCCCAACTATGCAACTTCTAGCTCCTCCCATAACTGTATGAAGCTCCTCCTTGTGCAGGAATAAACCTGTTTTATTGCTTAAGGCCATGTCCTGGTGAGCATACAAGGCTATAAAATGTAATAAAAGCACTCTCTCTGCCTTGTGTGGAATGTGAGCTACAATTTTCAAACTTTGATGTCAATCAAAGATCAGTCACCAACTGAGAATTTTGATGCCCCCACACTAAAAATATACTTTGGGGTGATGACTGCCTGTCTTTAAACAAACCAGCTAGACTAAGGTCCTCTTCCAACATCCCCTGGCCTACCTTAACCTCTTGACAGGCCTGACAAGAAGTCTGCTTCTAACTTTAATATTATAGCGGTAGTAAAAACAAGCATTCACAGACACCTATTACAAGCCTTTTACTCTCATTATCCAAACCTTATAGCATTATAGGCTGGTAGCATTCTAGTTCAGTAATTTCTAAGATACACAAATTTTTAAAGGTGTCTACCTGCCGCATCCTATCAATGAATACAATATTAAACTCATAAGAAATTTGACATGCTTCAAATATGACAAGAATTAGCAAATTAAGAGAATTGCAGTGTGTTTTACTGTTGACCAGTTACACTCGCTCTTTCAAATAATGTTACCTAGTACCTACATGAAATATCATTCACTCACTTATTTAGAACGACAAGTAAGTCACATAAAGTGGATAGTTATGAGCCTTAAACTTCCAGAATAAAATACATCATCATATGATCCTATATTAATTAACCTGCAGCTAGAGTCAAAAGGCCAAACTGAGTGGTGCACTGATTGTCATGGAGGGCAAACAAACACCAGGCAATATACATTTTACTACTACATACCTAAACAATATATATCACATTGTAATTACTGCACCGTTAACTGGGACACAGCGCCTTTGTGATTTTGTGGGAGTAGGCTTAATTGACACATGTACTGGTTTCTTTGCCTTCCAGTGCTTAGTTTCCTAGCAACAATTAATTACCCATATGACTGTGCAAGCCCCCCCCCCCCCCACACACACACACTTCCCCTTGTAACTCTGAATGTAACAGCAGGATTGATCACCCCCAATGCTAATAACTTCCATGCAACCACTAACATGTGCAAATGCATGAAAAATAAATTCAAATATTCTTTACATACTAAAAGAAATATTGAATCATGTGACAGTACCAACTCAGAAACACAGCTGTGTAAATTGCTCTAAATAAACTCCAATATCAAGGAGATCACTTCACCATCATCTCAAATTACTCTAAAACATATTTCAGGATTTCTTTTTTCATGGTCACAGTAATACTTGAAAAGTACTCAGCTTTACATACGATATATGACAATGACTGTATAAGGAACAAAGGCCAAGTCATCCATTATTTCTGAATAAGTATGCGACTCTTGCAAATGCCATTTTACATGGTAATAAACAACGATAATGTAATTCCTGATGGATAGGTATGTTATTCTTAGTTGAACTACCACAGCTGAGTGAATACTTTCTGTTTACAGTGCGATCTCTTTAAAAAGCCCGTTAGGGCTTCTAATTAGAGTAACATCTTTACAAAGCTGAACAGTTTGCCCATTATCACAGGTGCATTCATACTGTTTAACATTGAAAGAAAACAACTGAGCCATAACAGAGGCCTTGGCTGATGTTCAACTGAGGTGTAACTACACAGGATCCGATGAACATCATTACACACAAACTGAAACACAGAACATGAATACATTCATTGCACAGAACTGTACCTAGAAAAATTAAACAATGGGTGATCCTGCAATCTGGTCTGTCCATTCACTCCATTTAGAGGTAAATGTCTGGTACAAATAAGATAACTGAATACAAAAATAGAAATTTCAAGTGCTTTAAGCAAGAATCACGTGTTTGGAATCCAATCTTCAAGTAAACTTCATCAAATTGCTTTCATCTGATAGTCACAACCATAACTGTATTCATACAGTCTCCATTACAGCTGCCATGTCTTTCATCTGTTTACTAAAGTGCTGTTGGGAAAATGAGAAACATTTTGGATAAAATTTCCTGTGTCAAAAGCAGAAAATGGATTTAATAAGGGAAAAGCAACTTGAATATTATTAGATCAGTCCCATAAAAAGAGCCAATCTGTACTTGCAAGGCAAGTAATTGTGCAAGTCCCAGCATACGGCCATCAGGTGTGAACTGCCAAATAACAACTCACCTGGCCAGTACCATGTAATGGAGACCTCTGTAATGACTGTATTGTACAAAACTGTACTATACCTGTGTTGCACAAAAGCTGCAGCACTGCAAATTACAGAAGGTAGCTGCACCTTTTGTCTGAAGTTGTGAGAGTTATGAGGATGACATAGTAGTGGGGGAAAATAATGCCCAACATTCAAAGCTGTGGCTTTGGCCTGTAGCCAGAATTCTCAGAAAAGAGGAACAATCACAATTTTGGGGGGGGGGGGGGGGGGAGGAAACAACCCAGGGTACATACAATTACAACTTATGGCTATCATTTAGCGGGCAAAATATTTTCCATGTGAGGGGGGAGGGGAGGGGGAGGGGAGGGGAGGGGGAGGGGAAGGGGAAGGGGAAGGGAAGGGGAGGGGTGACTTCCCCCACAGTTCTCTTCAGCTGAGGCCCTACTGTGGCTGAGATTAGCCCCTCTGCTGTACCCCAATCTTCCCATTTATCCTATTGCATTATGTACAGCTAGCCAGGTGAAATCAGGCCTGAAATCATCATTGCTGATTTTATGCCAAAGGATGGTGGGCTAGCTTTTTTGAGTATGCTAAGGTTTGAATGTATTAAATTTGGTTCTTATGACCAAGTTAAGCATGTATGGTATTAAGATAACTCACACTGTGTAAAGTTTGAAAGGTTAAATAACCAAAGTCAATTTCTTTTAATGACATGCATAAAAAGTTAATGTTTATATACTTTCTTTCTCTTTGTGTGTTATAACTATAAAGTCAAACAGACTTGTGACTTTATGACTATACCTTGATAAGGAAACTTAAACAAAATGCAGACACTTTTCTCACGACAATTGAAAGGCAATTTCAATATGCCATATTTGTTGTCTTACTACAGTTTCAGGGCTGGGAAGTACGTGTGACCCATGCATGATACGCACACACTGAAGGCAATGTGTTGGTATAGCAATGCTCCCCCTCAAATGTAGCTCAAATAAAACAGATCTTATAAGAGCTGTTGTCACAGCAACCAGTGAAAGTGGAATTTGGTTAAATTTTAACTTGGGAAAGTTTTGACAGAGATGATTCCACTGTCCAGACCATCACCATCAGCACTGATGAAACCAAAAGGTGCTTCTACTGAAACAACATTATGCCTAGTGGAGATCCTACAAATTGCATCATAAGTGATAACTTATTCCTTCAGCAGAAACACAGAACTAAGAAAATCTTGGTTGCCTGATAAGATTCCTATGAAGTTTAGTTGCAGCACCCCCAAACTGCCCTAAAGGTAAATGGTATATACGATGTACAAGAAATTACAGACTTGTGTCCAAGTCACTCTTCTTGCAGCAAGTCAATAGGCAGCTACTTTAGTGACTTGAGTCACTGTGATATTTAAGTAGGGAAATTTTCCATAATTTGTCAGGTCAGGTACTTTAGGAAGATTCTGACTCATTCTGAAAATTAATCCTTTCTGTAAGCAAGCCACTCCTGTTGATCATACTCTTACAAGGGATATGACATTGCCTAGTTAACATGAGATAATAGTGTCATGTGTTCCCAGTGGGATACCCTTTAACTGTATTGATCTGAACTTAGCTCTACAGGAATTTCATTGTTACTGTGTGGTTTAATGGTGATCAACTGGGTTTAGCTACAACTTGCTACAGTTTTCTAGCATTATGCATAGCATTTTAAGGGTCTTTGATACAATACAAAATGACTGAGTATGTTATTTAATTCCCTCTAATAGTCCAAGAAAATAATTTATTTTGGCTTAACCTAGAACTAATTGCTAACAATTTCTTTGAAGCACCCATAATGACAAACTAAAAGTCAGAGCAAATCGGAGTTGCAGAAATGTGTCTAATTTGCAATCCATTTAAAGATACCTTTAATCAATTCAGATTCCTATAATGGTGTGGAAAAGGGTATTTTTATATCATTTACAGATATCTCTTAATGAATTGCAGATATCTGAAATCAATTGTAGGTTATCTCCAAATACACAAAAATACCTGCAATTGGGATTAAAAATTGATATGGTTTGTCATATGGTAGAAAAATCTGTGTAGACAGCCTCTTTCCATCCATTTTATCTTTTACGACAATGCCTTGTTACAGAAATTAAATTTTAATTATGATAAATTTCATCTTTCTGCATGTCAAGTTTGGTAGGCTAGGTTTCTTTAACCAGGTGGGACATTATTATGTGGTGTGTTACTTGAAAACAGGCAGTTTTTCATCTACTTTGGGTGGCAGAAAATTTAAAGGCAATAGGCAGTCACCCCAATCAGAGTTAGTAGTCAGTCTTGTTCATGAATGGCCTATTTTGACATGTGACAACATTTTTGTTAGTAAATTGTGAAATTTAAGGAGAATTTCTCCTTGCTGCATTGTTTGTAATTGTTAGGTTCAAAATGTCTTCAGAGGTGCTTGTAATGCAACAAGAGGAGATCTGCTGATTTTTCAAAGCAAATTTGGGGGTGACTGTCTACTGCCTCTAACTAGAAATAGAATCATCCATGTTGTCTGACATTGGAGTATATTTCATTACTTCTCCATGATAAAACATGAAACAGTTGCAATTGGATATGCTTCTACACTGCAATAAATACCTGCACAACAAGAAAAAAAAAAGAAAAGGTGCAAAAGAATACAGAAAGATTCTGTGAACTGGTTTAAACTGACAGCCACTTTTCTGTATTCTTTTTACTGTTCTTTTTTTGCGTACTTGTCCAGTATTTTACAGACCTTCTTTACAATGTACCAGGTTCAACCCTCAGTGATTCGCTTTTCATCAACATGATTATGGATAATACCGATACCTTTCATTGTGTCAACAGGATAAGGTACAATCATGGCATGATCACCTCTAAATGTGAAGCATTTTTCTGCCTAGCCTGATCATGACATTGCATGAATTCCACTGTGTATTTGTATCTTTGCTTCCATTTTGATCATTTCAAAATAATTTTCAAGTTTTTGCTGTAACATTTCAAACAAGATTTTATGCCATACACCCTTTTTTAAAACTTTTGAAACCTGATGAGTCAATATAAGGAAAGTTTGTGTTTTTTCGTGGATGGGATTGTACTTGAAGTAGCTTGCTATTTATACATCATCATTTTCTTACGAATAATAAATAGCTTGAGCAATAATATTTAGCAGTGTTTTATCTTCCAAAGTAGTTTCAGTACTGTGTAATGACTTTTTACTCTATGAGACTACTGGGAACACGTTCTTGTAGGATGACTGACTAAGAAGGGTCTGCCCTGGGAACCACACTCAGCTATGAAATCAGACTTTTTCCTGTGATGACATCATCACTGGTCTTAAATTCTTGGATTCAGACAAAGGAACCTTACAGTACTTGTACTTATTTCCTTGATAACTACGTTATTCAACTCTGAAACAGAAATGTGGACACCAGAATGGAATTACTACACGTCTCCTCTTTCAAGAAAACAAAAAATGGCAGCCCTTTCAGATTTATGCAAGTAAGGCCTAAGCCAATTATCTCACATACAGTACACTGTTACAACTGCATTTCTCCACCTGAAAATATGGGCATGAACACCAAACTACCGTTCTGCAAGTCTCAAGTTTTGAAATAGGGTAAGCTATCACAATAGCAGTCATTTGGGATTTATGCAAATAAGGCAAGAACCAAATGTCACATGTTGGTACCCTGCTAACCTGTGTTCTTAGACCTGAAAAGGGTTTAGAAACCAACATAATTCTTCTACTAGTCTCACATTTCAAGATATGGACAAAAGTCTATCAAAATGGTGGCCATTCTGAATTTATGCACACTACACCTGAACGAAATGCCACATGCTAGTGTCACTACTATAACTGTGTTCCTAGACCTCAAATACATGGGAATATAAACCAAAATAATTCTTCTATGAGTCTGAGATCTCAGGATATGGACAAAAATCTTTCCAACAGTGGCCATTTTGAATTTATGCAAATAAGACAGGTGCAACTTGGATTTGCTCTGACTTTAAGTATGTTATTATGGGACTTCCAAGAAATACATTGTCAAGAAAATCCTTTGTTTGAAATTAGGTCTACCGTCTAGGTCAAACCTTAATTTTGCGGACTGTAATACAGTACAAATATTAAACCTTTTTCTACCACAATGCTATTTTCTTTCATAGTGATCTATTTTATGCACCTGAACTGCAAAGAGTTTTGGGCAACTTTTTGACATTCGGGGAAAAAATTTTCTCCCCCCCCTAAACTGGAAGAGTCCCATATGCCTATGATTACTACTACCATCCTGTAAGTTGTAATTTTCTAGGAAATTCAGATTGTACAACTATGTCAATGTGAGTCGGTCCCAAGAAATGTAGTTGGTCCCAAAATAGTAACAACAGTTTTGGGATGTTTTACCCTCTGCCATGATATTGCCAGTCACTGAAAAAAACAAAAACCATTTCATTTCTTTACCCCAGTTTACAATTTAAGTGTGTTCAGTAAAAGTTAAAAAACCAGAATGCAAAAATGCATTGTGGTTTCGATGAATATAGCACTTAATGTGTAATCCCAAATAATGCCAAGATGTCCTGTTTCTGTCAGTCATTGGTTCAATGTGATGTTCAAGTGCTGGAAAATTACAGTTTCATGTTCATATTTGACCTTGGGAATTCTTGGGAATTTTTTGCGTTTTTGCCTCTGGTGATTTCAGCTGGCCTCTGATTTCTGACAAAACTTGTAGGGGTTTTCTGATGGATTAAATGCAACACCATGTGAAGTATCCAACCTTCCTAACTTGAGCTATCTTGTTAACAAGGATTTCAGAGTTTAACCCCAGATGACCTTTGACCTCCACCATAAATAATAGGGTACTTCTTCTCACCATAAGTCATCCACATACTACGTATGAAATCTATCCAAACTTCCTACCTCAAGATGTCGTGTTTAACGAGGTTTTCAGACTATGACCCCTGATGACCCCAGATGACCTTTGACCTCCACCAAAAATGATACGCATTGTACCTCTGAAGATTATGCATCCACATGCCATGTATGAAATCTATCCAAGCTTCCTACTTTGCAATATTATGTAAACAAGGTTTTCAGACTTTGACCCCTGGTGACCCCAGATGACCTTCGACCTCCACCAAAAATGACAGCATTCTTCCTCTTACCATAATGCATATACATACCAAATATGAAATCTATCCAAGCTTTCTAACTTGAGATATCGTTTAAATAAAGTTTTCAGAGTTTGGCCACTGGTGACCCTAAATGACCTTTGACCTCCACCAAAAACAATTGGGTTTTTTCTCTCACCATAATGCATCCGCACACCAAGTATGAAATCTATCCAAGCTTCCTACCTTGAGATATTGTGTAATCAAGGTTTTCAGTGTTTGACCCCTGGTGACCCCAAATGACCTTTGACCTCCACCAAAAATGATAGAGTTCTGTCTCTTACCATAATGCATCCACACACCAAGTATGAAATCTATCCAAGCTTCCTACCTTGAGATATTGTGTAAACAAGGTTTTCAGTGTTTGACCCCAGGTGACCCCAAATGACCTTTGACCTCCACCAAAAACAACAGAGTTCTGTCTCTTACCATAATGCATCCACACATCAAGTATGAAATCTATCCAAGCTTCCTACCTTGAGATATCGTGTAAACAAGGTTTTCAGAGTTTGACCCCTGGTGACCCCAAATGACCTTTGACCTCCACCAAAAATGATAGAGTTCTTCCTCTTTCCATAATGCATCCACACACCGAGTATGAAATCTATCTAAGCTTCCTACCTTGAGATATCCTGTAAACAAGGTTTTCAGGGTTTGACCCCTGGTGACCCCAAATGACCTTTGACCTCTACTAAAAACAATAAACTTCTTCCTCTCACCATAATGCATCCACACACCAAGTATGAAATCTATCCAAGCTACCTACCTTGAGATATCGTGTAAACAAGGTTTTCAGGGTTTGACCCCTGGTGACCCCAAATGACCTTTGACCTCCACCAAAAACAATAGGGTTCTTCCTCTTACCATAATGCATCCACACACCATGTATGAAATCTATCCAAGCTTCCTAACTGGAGATATCGTGTAAACAAGGTTTTCAGTGTTTGACCCCTGGTGACCCCAAATGACCTTTGACCTCCACCAAAAATGATAGAGTTCTGTCTCTTACCATAATGCATCCACACACCAAGTATGAAATCTATCCAAGCTTCCTACCTTGAGATATTGTGTAAACAAGGTTTTCAGTGTTTGACCCCAGGTGACCCCAAATGACCTTTGACCTCCACCAAAAACAACAGAGTTCTGTCTCTTACCATAATGCATCCACACATCAAGTATGAAATCTATCCAAGCTTCTTACCTTGAGATATCGTGTAAACAAGGTTTTCAGAGTTTGACCCCTGGTGACCCCAAATGACCTTTGACCTCCACCAAAAATGATAGAGTTCTTCCTCTTTCCATAATGCATCCACACACCAAGTATGAAATCTATCTAAGCTTCCTACCTTGAGATATCCTGTAAACAAGGTTTTCAGAGTTTGACCCCTGGTGACCCCAAATGACCTTTGACCTCTACTAAAAACACTAAGCTTCTTCCTCTCACCATAATGCATCCACACACCAAGTATGAAATCTATCCAAGCTACCTACATTGAGATATCGTGTAAACAAGGTTTTCAGGGTTTGACCCCTGGTGACCCCAAATGACCTTTGACCTCCACCAAAAACAATAGGGTTCTTCCTCTTACCATAATGCATCCACACACCACGTATGAAATCTATCCAAGCTTCCTAACTGGAGATATCGTGTAAACAAGGTTTTCAGAGTTTGACCCCTGGTGACCCCAAATGACCTTTGACCTCCACCAAAAACAATAGGGTTCTTCCTCTTACCATAATGCATCCACACACCAAGTATACAATCTATCCAAGCTTCCTACCTTGAGATATCGTGTAAACAAGGTTTTCAGAGTTTGACCCCTGGTGACCCCAAATGACCTTTGACCTCCACCAAAAATGATAGAGTTCTTCCTCTTTCCATAATGCATCCACACACCAAGTATGAAATCTATCTAAGCTTCCTACCTTGAGATATCCTGTAAACAAGGTTTTCAGCGTTTGACCCCTGGTGACCCCAAATGACCTTTGACCTCTACTAAAAACAATAAACTTCTTCCTCTCACCATAATGCATCCACACACCAAGTATGAAATCTATCCAAGCTACCTACCTTGAGATATCGTGTAAACAAGGTTTTCAGGGTTTGACCCCTGGTGACCCCAAATGACCTTTGACCTCCACCAAAAACAATAGGGTTCTTCCTCTTACCATAATGCATCCACACACCATGTATGAAATCTATCCAAGCTTCCTAACTGGAGATATCGTGTAAACAAGGTTTTCAGTGTTTGACCCCTGGTGACCCCAAATGACCTTTGACCTCCACCAAAAATGATAGAGTTCTGTCTCTTACCATAATGCATCCACACACCAAGTATGAAATCTATCCAAGCTTCCTACCTTGAGATATTGTGTAAACAAGGTTTTCAGTGTTTGACCCCAGATGACCCCAAATGACCTTTGACCTCCACCAAAAACAACAGAGTTCTGTCTCTTACCATAATGCATCCACACATCACGTATGAAATCTATCCAAGCTTCCTACCTTGAGATATCGTGTAAACAAGGTTTTCAGAGTTTGACCCCTGGTGACCCCAAATGACCTTTGACCTCCACCAAAAATGATAGAGTTCTTCCTCTTTCCATAATGCATCCACACACCAAGTATGAAATCTATCTAAGCTTCCTACCTTGAGATATCCTGTAAACAAGGTTTTCAGGGTTTGACCCCTGGTGACCCCAAATGACCTTTGACCTCTACTAAAAACAATAAGCTTCTTCCTCTCACCATAATGCATCCACACACCAAGTATAAAATCTATCCAAGCTACCTACCTTGAGATATCGTGTAAACAAGGTTTTCAGGGTTTGACCCCTGGTGACCCCAAATGACCTTTGACCTCCACCAAAAACAATAGGGTTCTTCCTCTTACCATAATGCATCCACACACCACGTATGAAATCTATCCAAGCTTCCTAACTGGAGATATCGTGTAAACTAGGTTTTCAGGGTTTGACCCCTGGTGACCCCAAATGACCTTTGACCTCCACCAAAACAATAGGGTTCTTCCTCTTACCATAATGCATCCACACACCAAGTATACAATCTATCCAAGCTTCCTACCTTGAGATATCGTGTAAACAAGGTTTTCAGAGTTTGACCCCTGGCGACCCCAAGTGACCTTTGACCTCCACCAAAAATGATAGGGTTCTTCCTCTCAATATGGGGCATCTACCTATCAACTTTGAGAACTGTCAGAGTTTCCCTTCTTGAGATATCGTGTAAACAAGAAAAGTGTCACAAACACACACACACATACACACCCACACACATGCACACCCACACATACACACACACACGCACATACACACATACATACACACACACGCCATCATGACTGCATAGGTTTCTCTTATCATCGAAACCAAAAACTAATGGAACATGGATTCATGATTCTTAATTTTAGGAAGAATGTGGAAAGTTTTTAATCATTTTAGACAAAATGGAGACTTGCTGGCTTCACCAAAAAGGGACATGCCGCTTTCAGCCCTGATACTAAATCCTCCAAAAATTTCCTCTCCTTGGCGGATTTCTGAAGCTAAGATTTCTGTTTGCAAACAGTTCTCTCTCTTATCTGTAATTACTAACCCTTCAGTGAACAGAATGGTAGTCAAGTGAATAAGCCCTTTTGTTTGGTGGGCATAAAGTATGTGCCCAAGTGCAGGCTACTTAACTTGTAAAGTAAACCTAGCTGCTATTCTAAAAGGATTAAGCTACTTGGTGTTTATTCACCCATGGATGCAAACACAAAGGTGTGAGCAGTTCTAGTTGTTATCCTCATGTGATGCCATACTTTACATGTGTAAAAATTAGAATAACAAAGAAAAAATGGATCCCTTAAAAGTGCGGTTTCAGTCATTTATGTTAGAAAGATGACAAAGGTTTAACATTTGTTGGTGGGGCAGATCACTTCAAAGCATTGTCTTCATAAACTCTTTGTCTGAGGATTAACTCAGTATCAAAGGATGAAACTCTGATAAGGAAGGTTAGGTCATACAAATTGAGAAGAGGAACTGAAGGACCTGTTAATGAAAACTTCCCCTAACAAAAAGCATAAATTATTCTCAAGTGCATATTGTCTGATGGATTAGGTGCTTGAACTCCATGCTTAGCAACTCCCTGATATAACATACATGACCTGGAAATTGAACCTATGTAAAATGTACACTTGTTGCATTTTATTTTACTTTAAGTTAATATGAACCATCCAATTTAAACTTCAATCACAAAGTGAAATTTAATATGTACTTACCTTGAATTCTGGCACTGTCATTTCAAAGGACTGTAACTGCACCTCCCCTGATGGACTTGCAATTTTCATTGATACAACAATGTAAGGTGAATTCAAATTTTTGCAAGATGATGAACTCATAGCTAGGCCTAGTTTCCACTTGAAATCAACAAGTTTGCCAACATTTAACGCCTTGTAAGCATCAGCAACTGATATTAAATGGCTCTTCTGAAATAAGAATAAAAAATACAAGGGAAGCTCCCTCAAAAGGTAAATCTCAAATACTGTACTTAATTATTTTCACTGACTGGCCGCATTTCTCATCGGGAAATCTTGCGGGGCACGTACATGCACGTACACTTTAACTTTTATATGGCAACAGAGTGAAAATGGTTGGGGTTGAAGAAAGTTTTTAAAACAATGGAAAGAAAATTTTCCAAGTATTTTTTGGTTTTGATGATGAAATATTTATTGCAACAGATCAAGAGGTAGAGGTCGAACCTACTGAGCTGCTCATCATGAATATCTGAAACTGAATACAGAAGTTGCATATTGACCTACTATACAATCATAGTCAAATTAAGGGATGACATGTTTGAATTTGCCAAGATGAAAAGGAAATGATGAAAGTAATGACCTAGTCACAGTACAAGCTTTTAGCAGTTAATAATGCAGGTTGCTTAGAGGTAGTGAAAGCATGAATTAATCAGCCATTATAGAAGTACCTTTCATCTAGTAGTGTCTGCTTTTCACCATCAGGAGTAACCTGAAGTACTTCAAAGTGTACACTTGATTAGGCTTTTTTTCATTTTCAAATGTTTCATGTTTACATTTCTTGAATGCAGACTCCCTCCCCTCACTTCCCACTATAATTCAGCACTGTTTGTGTCACTAGTACTTCACAAACATACCTTCATGAGTGTGTTTCTATAAATTGACAAACATCCCAAGCAGCATAAAAACAGAATTTGAAGGATTTCAATATTCAAGCAATGAATACACTGTTTCCTCTTTCATTTCCGCATTATTAATACATACTAAAACAAAAAGTTCCCAAATGTTGGCACTCACATATTTTACAAATTAATGGCAAAGTGATCAGGAAAGAAAACCTTTGAGTTCTTCGACAGAGAAAATGTACTTGGTTCTAATGGTTCTGTACTTTTGACTGTAGAGGGATTATGAAACATACTATTGTGGAATACTTCCTGTTCACTAATATATATTACCTTTCTCAGTATTAGATTACTGTAATTAGTAAAACGAGTAACCAATCAGTTGAAATTGTAAATTACAGCAGTAAATTAATCAGAAAGGTTTTTATTGTACTGATAAACTGTGACAGCTATAAAGACTCTGCTCTGAAAATACTCAACTCACGAACCTGTTCATGATGCTTGCAATACTGTATAGCAGGAAATTTCCAAGAGGCTAATTTTTGACCAATCTGTACCTTGTTCACATATCTGCAGAGTGAAGAATTTACTGCTGCAGGCAACCAACACAGTCTTGTACAAACTAATGACAGTACTTTCGTGGGTCTTAAATTCACGATTAGATACATGGTTGCGAAAAGTGTGAAAATTTAACCCCCGTGAAAATTTCCACTATACAGTAAAACACCAAAACTTGAAGGTATTCATAACATACAATAATAAAACATGGTGACCACATAGTAAGGGTGTTGAGTATGGGGCTCAACTAATATACTGTATTCACTGACAAAGCATAAAAAAAATGGTTGTCAGGCCTGATTGTTAAGAAACCTGAAGCCAAATTTTGGTCGTCCAAATGAAAATATGATAAACAAGATGAACAATTTGTATTTTCATGTCGCTGCCATAGTAAACAAACATTTATTTTAATTGTTATGCCTTTTTCTTTTTACTTTTATCGGGCACGTGTTACTTTCACAGACATCTTGAAGAGCCGCACATGGGGAAAAGTTTTTTACACTGACAGTCGTTTCAGTCGCTAATTAATGTATGATTTTTTGGGGCATTGCCGTACTTTTAAAAATATTACATTGTCATTCACTGTTATATGCTGAACATAACTTCACTTTCTGCAAGTTGTTAAAGAATGCTCAAATTGATAAAAAGTCAACAGTAAAATATAGCTTTCTCCCTCCTTTCCCTGTTTGCAAATGGCATAAGCATTACTTTTATTATCCCAGTATCTCCAGATTCCATTGCCAAAAACAGTCCTTTTCAATTTTAAACATTGTCACTTACTGGTCTGTTGGCAACTTGCTACACATCAAACCCTTGCTCCCTACAATCCTTTAGGGTAGTAGTGTGGTTGACTAAGGTTGCCTATAGCATGAAGTACCGGTTGTAAGTATTAGATAAAACAATAAGATGTCCTCAAGTCTAATGATCTCTCATTAAATGACTAGCACCTCATCCTTAAGCGGATCAAACAGGATTACGATAAAGTACATTTTCAGTTCAATCCATCTCCTGTTAAAGCAAGATCTCCCTGTTTTAAGTTTCAATGATGAACCACAGTCAATACCACTGTCTCAATACCACTTCTTAAGGGGATTTTTATGACATACTTTCTTGCTAATGTAGCAAACTATTCACATACACATATTCATAAAATCTACTTGTCCATCAGACAAGCTCAGAGAGAGAAAGTGGTTGTCCAATGGATGCAATCTTTACTCATCTCAGACTATCAGACAAGTGTAAAAGTGTACCTTAAGTCTCAATTTTCAAGAATACATGTTACAAAACTTGAAACATGAATCCAAACAGTCCAACTCCCACCTTCACAGGATATTTCTAAGCTGAGATATAAAATGTTGAAGTTTATTCCCTCAATTTAAAATGGTAGATTACACAATAATTTGTGATGTCATTCTTGCATTTCTCATATTATTTTCTTTGTTTTTCCTTGTTTTGTCGGAAGCTACTGCACCTTGTGCCACAATATGGCACTTTCTCACTGTTATGGGGGAACTTCACTATACAAGCCCTTTCCATACAATATGCTACGCATGAAAACAGGAAGTTTTTCAAGGTCATATAAATGGTTTAACTTCAAAAGGAAACAAAGGCAGGTAATGTGAGTTGTACAAGAAGGACATCAAAAGTTATTGAGCAATGGAATTTTTCAAAGTAAGTGAATGAAGTTAATAAACTTCAACATTTTATATCTCAGCAATGGAACATGCTATGAAAATGGGAGTTGGATGAATAAGATTCTTTTTCCAACCTTTAAAATATATCTTTTTGTAATTCTAGACTTAAGATACACTTTAAAGTACAGCCCTGGTTGTATTAAAGGGAAATACTGAGTTTGTCATACCTTCAAACCTATAATTTACATGTAAAGAATGACAGGCTACCCAAAATTAGGCACTTGGCTAACTTCATTTCAAAAAATAAGGATTATGCAGAGATTTGTAACTCATGAACAATTTGTCCATCTACACTTTCTAATTTTTAAAGTTTTGTGAGGTAAAGCTATTGCCAGTACTTATTTGGCATGCTAAACAGTTTAATAATTACCATAGCTACTCTCTGGCTGTGCCATATAGGTGCAATGAAAACACAATATTTCCCTATAAAGAATGCTAAAATACACAAGTGGCTCATTTTGCACCACAATAAATACTTTAGCATCTCTGTATTTCCCAAAACTCCTTGGTTTGGGAGTCTACGATCCCCGATCCTTACCACCTCTCCAGGTGACCTCTCCCAGAGGTCACCTGGAGCCACGGTGCTATTAAAAGCTTGCCAGGGGCTCACTGCGAGTAAGTGGGGATAACAAAATGTAAATAGGAGGTAAGGAGGAGCGAAGTAGATTTCCACAAACCAGTGAAGCAAACATTTGTTTGCCCATGCAATATCAAATCACATTGCAATTCTCAAACTTTGAGGAAGTGCAACAGATCAGAATTGGATTAGACACTGGCTAAGTTTGTGAAAAACACATTAGACATTGGACCAAGTGATGTGAGCCAATTGATTAACCCCCTAACTGTGTGCCATCTCAAACTTTCATATGCACTCAAGTTGCTCAACATAAAGCCTGCCACACAATAAACTTCTTTCCATGATGCAGTTACCTAGGCTGTTGTCACCTAGTTTTGGATCATCATCACAACTTCAAGTTGTACCCCAGGCCCCTGCACACCATGACACTGGGTAGCTGTTGTAGTCCAGGGTGAATGATGGTATTTGAGAAACCTCCTATGGCTTCTTGAACAATTTCTTAAAGCTGATAGATTAAATTGCTTACAATCGTACAACTTTAGTCATAAAAAATGAACATGTTCAGTTTTCACAAAGCTCCATTCACCTCTTTAACAGTAAAGTCTCAAGATAATCATGTGCATTTACCGTAGTGACATGTTGCTGATGTGTACAGGTCATTCTTTTTATTTTAATTTGGTGTACATACATTTTTGTCCAATTACCATATATTCAAATTGTTTGTTCTTGTTACCTTGTACTTTTTGCTTTTACCGCTTTTGTACTTTTCCAGTGTTAAACAAATTTCCACTTTATGGACAATAAACTTATCATATCATATCATATCATATCAAAAGCTGGCCATCACAATATAAAACTGGCATAAGAAATGTCAGTTTTAGTAGGTATTAACACACCCACACTGCACAACTTTGACCAACCCAAAGTCAGGTTGAAATGTGCAATTCGTACAGTGTGAGGCGAGCTTAATTCATGTTAATGAGTTTTTGCAAGAAATGAATCAAAGAGACAGAACTCCCTCACTCTAAACTGCAACGTTAAACATCAACTTTTTATTCAGACCCACCTGATCTGACCAAGCCTTGATCACAATTGCTACGGTGCTCTCTGACCATGTAACAGCATCTCTGAGTTGACTTTTCAATTTTTCAGGGTCAAGTTTGCTTTCCGCTGCATGTCTGAAAATAGCATTGTACAGAATGATATAAGAGACTCAATCTCATTTCAATTCAGTATGCATTATGATAACACGATTAACTGATGGTACAGAACAGTCTACGTAATCTTTATGGCTTAGGAGAAGACCCCACTAAAAACTTTGCAAAACATCCTATATGGGGTTTAGGTACAATACAGGTGTTTTTGCTAACCACCATCATTTTTGGTGGGAACTAAAAATTACTTAACAAACAGCATACAGCATGATGTTCAGCACTTCTATGCTAACATACACAAAACAAATTTGCATAAGAAGCAAATCAAACTATCACAAAGGATATAAAAGTGTTTTCAGGTTCTGCAAGTTAGCCTCACTTATTCATTAATAAGCATGATATTGGCAATAAGTACAGACAAATTGAGACAATGACCACCATACATGCTGAAGCACCAACCTCTTAACCTTACCTTAGTGCTATACAAAGCTAAAGAATGTCATTAGTGGATATGTCTCATCATGACAAGTAAGAATGATCATAATCTTTCATGGAAGATATTCCTGAAGGACCACATTTCAACAATTCTCAAGCTTTAAAGACAGATTTGCATCACCCCAAGTATGACTTTTTGTTGGGGGTTACCAAAAGTCTCACCTGGTGACTACTCTTTGATTGACATCAGAGTTACAAAATTCAAAAGATGCAGAGCAGCTCATATTACACAGCATGCACAGAGAATGTTTTAATTACACATGGTATCTTTTATGCTCACCAGGATGTGTCCTTGAGCAGTAAACTGTTTGTGTCTGCCCAAGGAGAAGCAGTAAAGACAAATTATGGGCGGGGCTTACCACCAAGTAAAAGTCATACTTGGGGTGATGCAAATCCCTCTTTAAGAGATACAAACTACTTATTAAAGTTTATACAAAGTTCACAGCACTGTCATTGTTCCAACAAACAAATGTCTGTGCAGCATCAAGTATTGGTTCTGGAAGTCACCACATTAACTGGCAGATTTATAACAGATTTTTTCAACACTTCAACAGGGATCTGCTGCTGCTGGTTGCGCCAGTCTGGCCCAGCCAGGATGAAGAAATGCCCACCACCACTTTGCTCAGAAAGTGACACTACCGGCCAGCACTGATTTCGGATACAGTAACAGAGCAAACAAAACAGTTTCTTGCTTCCCAGGATTATAAAGGGGTGGAAAAACATGGCATGCAATGTATGTTTAGCATTTCTGCATACATTCCCTAATTTGACTGTTGTGTTCAATCCCGTCTTAATCATCACAAGAAATTAAGTATCTAAAGCTTACAGTGAAGCTGCGTGGTATGTCTAATTCACAGCAAATTCCAAACAAAGACCACGATACATGTCGTACCATAACAGTTCTATGTTTAGATCCAGTCTAATGCATGTATGTGCCATTCATGCACAGTTCACTATGGCACAAATGTGGCTGATGTACCATACCAAATTTCTGTTGCGAAGTGCAACCCTCAGAATTTTGACAAAACCTTGACCATTTCCCTTTAAAAAGGCTCGAAAAATTACGTAAACCCTTAATATTTTAGTAGTGGAAGTTTTTTGAATCTGTAAATATGTATGCCTAATTTGATTCCCAAAGAGGAATTTAGTCCCAAAACATACTTCTTTGAGTTCGTTCACACAGACCAGCTTCAGCCGTCTTCACAAAGTGTGTACTGTAGACAATATTTCTAACTCAAGTAAACTAATCGTCCAAATTCAAGTATCCAAAGTAGCCCAACTGATAAAGAATCCCGTAAACATGTAACTGACATGTGCATAACACCCTCAAATAACAATCTAAATTATATTCACAAGTTTCAGTTGGAGAATTTTTCTCTAGGAGGTAACTTTTTCGGAAGGACTTGAAACTTTTGCAAATTTTGTCTAATGTGTTATACTTTGAGCCTAAGCTACCTATGTGCACCTATCATACAGTTCTGCAAAAGTTCAGGCCTACTCCTAAAGCAAAAGGGGCCTATTTAAGTCTTTCCATGATTTTTGTTGCAAAGTGTTTGTGAATGTTGTATACATTTGTTTCCTAACATTGTGCTATGCATGGAAATGCCAATTTATGGATGAGATGACATCGTTGTTTGTCTAAATTTTTGCATTATTTTGACAGGTTTTGGCTATATTTGCCATACCGTACATAATGCTGTTACTAGAGAGTAATAAAAAATAAGACTTGCCCCAAGAACACATGCTTGGACAAATTTTAATGTAACTTGGACACAATGATGTGTGGATAATGGGTTATCAATGGTGGTCAGGGATCTGGAGTTAGAGGTCATTCAGGGGTCACTTTATGAATGAACAAAGAATGCTTTGTCCCCAACAGATCCAGTGCCAGTCTTGGGTAGCTATCATTGTGATATAACTTGGGTACATACTTCATTGAGGGTGTTCAGAAGTCTGAGGTCAATGGTCATCTAGTGGTCATTTTGGTACATCTGTCATCACCTGCTAAAACACATGTTTTTCAAACTCACAGTTAATATGAGTAATGCTTAAAGGTCTTTTGAAAAAACTCAGGCCCTCAAAATTTTCTTGGGTCTCTTCAAAAAGGTGACAGTCCTCTGTTGAGCTCTTGGACTGACACCCTAATGACAACACTGATATACTGTGATGCTAGTCTAGGCTTTTACCCTTGACCAGGGCAAAGCAATACATGGTGAGTATGATGCAGTGAAGATCAGTGTCAGAAAAAAGTTAACAAATGGCAAGAAGGGGTGAATGCATGGGGACCTTCCACAAAAGTGCTTTCTGAGGTTAATTACTATTTACAATTTTATGGAAAATGCATAGCAGCATTGCTACATGTATGAAAGTTGAAAATGCTTATTTCCATCACTGTGATATGTATCCATGGCATGTTTCAACCCTGCGTGCTTTTCATCTCGATAAACTTTCATCAAGACCCTAATTAACACAGGAGAACGGAGCAAAAGAGTGCAACATACATTAGTAACTGGGAATGAATTTAGTCTGATGTATTTTCTTGTCTTTATTTGGAATAAAATTGCTATCTTTGGAAGGGTAGGCTATCCCCCATGGACTGCAACCTATTTGGTATGCAGGACAACCTGCACCACAACTTGTATTTTGACTGTTGCTGGCACTCCAGCATTCCTGGGCAGAACCCTGCTGCAAAGTGAAAATCAGATGTAGAGTTTACTACAGGTTACTTTGAGATAATTTTGACTGCTCAGGCATACCCACCGGGACTGTTTCTTAGGAAGTTACATTCTATCTTAAGATTCATCTATCATGGAATAATTCCACTCAAATTACTTAAGATTGAGTGTAACTCTTATGACACATGGACCTAGATGGGCTAGTCTAGTGGCAGGGCATTCTCCTTTGCAGCCAAAGATCAAATTCAGGTCAGTTCATACCAAAGGCTGCATATAAATACAACCCGTTGCTCCCTTGCTATGCTCAGCATAAGAAATTAGAAAAGGAATAATGCACTGTTAGACATCTTAATGGTAAGCATTTCCATGGCTACCAGGTTACATTAATGCCAATTCTTGAGACTGTTTCAGGCAAAATAAGATTAAGCATTGTGTAAATGAGACTGGAAAACCTTTGGGAGCATTTTGTGACCTAATTCTGGTGAACGGCAGAAATATACTATATACAGAAAGAGTGTAACTGCCATGACCTTCTCAATGACATTGTATAAAATATTTCATTCAATGTAATTGAACATCAAACTAAGCTATCAGCTGTAGGTATACCATAACAATTTTACTCTTTACAGTACTTATTACTCTTGTACGTGACTATCTTGAAACCCACAGAGATGCCATGAAGGTGAATGTTTGCATTTATCAGAGTTTGAAGTACCTTCAATATGTGGCACATGGTCAGTAATGAGTTAGTTCGGTAATATCGGTATACAATGCACACTGGGAAGGAAAGTGTACTGGCCACCACAGAAGGTGCGTGTATAAGACTAGTATTTTGTATAAGTAGAGACGATTTTTTACTTTAAAATCATGGTTCTCTCAACATTAACCATGCATCAAAGAAAATTCGTTTGAAGGAAAACTTCTTTTTGAAGTGAATTTCTTTAACTTGGACTAAAAAAGGTTGAATAATATGACATTTAATTGTGGTAAGAAAAGAAAACAGTTGTTCAAAGTGTTTGCGTCGTTCAAAAAGCTTCCAAGGACTTGATCTACAGCAAAGTCTCCTGACTGTATACTTCTCAACTCGCTCATTCATTTTTGGTAAATTTCCACTCATATTGTATTCGTAAGCTTTAAACCCCTGCTGTTTTGTGCTATCAAACTATGCTTGATTTCTCTCTTGCAAGACTGTACATATAATCTTTTTGGTTAGTCTGTGCAGGGTTGCTTTACCTGGCAGGATGCTGTTTTTATTGCAAGACGTGTTAGACACTGGGATCAAGTTACTTCCACAAATGCCACATTCGTTGTCAAGGTACAGTTCTATTCATGGATCATGTTTTTCACCATTTAGTGTAATGCTCTAGCTCCTATACAGGACAGGATGTTCGAATATTGATAAAGGTATATTGTATCCAGATCTGGGTGTGTCTGAACCAAGACAGGAATTGCTGTTGTTAGGTTTAGTTTAAAACATACTGTAATACTGTATTAAGCAACACAGGGAGAAACCAGTCAGTTGAATGCAATACTGCTGAACTTCTTCCTGTTGTAGAACTAACATTCACATTGTGCCCCACCAAGCTTGCCTTGTAGGATCTTACTGCTTTACCACTAGGGTGTGCTATACATGAATATATGCAGTGTGGCTGACTTGTACAAATGACTGTCCAAAATAATTAAAATATTAGTTTCAAGTTGTTTGATGGATGAATAACTTGTTTTCAAATCACTTCAAACCAAACCCTGAAAGCCATTTTCCTTTTGTCAGCCTTCTGTATGTTTAAGGATTTTACAAAAATTTAAGGGTTCCCAACATTCCAGTATTTCCTATGTTTTGAAAACTGGAATTGAACTTTCCCACAAAATGGGAAATGTTCCTGTTTCCAATAACTTGTATTTCAAAAGTTCGTTTTAGGTTACTCTGAGATGTATACACTGAGAATTTACGATGAGTTAAAGTGGCTTAATTTGGCTGACTCACTTTGAAAGTATTCTATGTATAATACTACTAAGTGCAACCAGCCCTCTTCCCCAATTTAGTTGTGACTTTGCCTCTCCCCCTCTCACAAGCTGGAAAATTATGATTTTGTGCACTTTTTAATGTGCATACAATGTCATTTGAAGGTCAGGTAAAAGCTTCATGTTAGTGCTTTCATTTGTAAATGCCCACAAATGCATGAACATGGCAACTTGAATCAATCTACATACATGCACTACACCATGCCATCTTGACATCCTTCCACGTAACTTACTTCAATTTTTCTAATGCACTTTTGATTTATTATTTGTGAATATATTCAATGCTGATCTTATGTAGCACTTTACTATTGATCGTTTTTACATCCTACAGTATTTATAATTATGTGATCTCACATCTTAATACTGGATTTTTTAAACTTTGAAACTTTGAAATTTGGGCATTATTGTAGGTCAGTCTGTTTGCAAATGGAGCTATACACTATTTTATATTTCCTTTCTTTTTCAAGTTTATTCATTAAAATTAGGCCATTCTCACCAAACCTTTGAAATATATACGAAAGCATACACACAATTTTGGTCAACAAAGAAAGCTTCGAATGGTGTCCTTTTCCACAGTAGCCAAAGTTCTGTATTGCCTACAGCTGGGATAATACCTAATCTGCTTTGCGGCTTCACATACACACTTACAGTAATACCCAGTGATCTGCCGCTGCTGGTCGGTGCCGGCCGGGCCCGACCAGGAAGCAGAATTGGCGACTGCCACATTCTGCCAAAGTAACTTTTGCAACGCACTTATGCCTTACAAGAATGCAAATAAAATAGCCGCATGGTCGAGGTATCGACGTTAAAGAACTATTTGTTGGTCATAATTTGAGACTGGGGGAATCCAGTTCATAAACTGTTCACAATATCCAACACACATCTCATAAAAAATACTATAATTTTGCATTCCAGGGCAATGACTGTTTTTCGCTTTCAACATCTGATCGTCACACTTTAGTTTCAATTATCAACGGGAGCGATGTACAGGCAACCAACAAGCCAGCGATAGATTGAAATACAAACTTTCATAGGGCTCGAAATATCCTATGCTCTGGCAGCCCAGGGCTCCTTATTCCAATGTTTGAGCTTCCAAAATTTAAAGCCTTCTGGCTACTGCCATGTTGCAAAACCATTGTAGGTCCTTCACTTGCTGGATGAGAAGTAAGGAGTAAAATAATGCTGATGCACCCCTAGTCTATTGTATTTCTTCTCAGTTTAAACTGTAATTATTGCCTAATTCTCTAGCAGAAAGAATGGTAAAACGGAAACCATCAAAGCACGCCATATTTCAATGCAATTACTTGGCTACTTCATGCCATCCTATCATGTATTACCAATGCATACATACAGAGTGTAGGCTAACACGTGTAATAGTTTCATACAGCAGTATATCCGACCGTAAGTACATATATCTGTTCGATACTGTGTGTAAAATCAACGTGCTTGTACTGTACCACACCTTAGTGCTATAGCTAGCAAACACATACGAGTTTATCAAACTTTCGTGCACAGCTAGCTCACTGGGCCACGGTTCAGGTATCGTAATAGGGTAAATCATGTACAAAGCACAATCTATACCATTCAAATTAACATACATATTTTGTATAAAAGCACCCACCGTTACTAATGCAAAACATGTGACTGACAACTGCAGTTTTAGCGTATAAGCAGCGATTGAAAACAGTGCACTTTCCTGTACAACGCCCCATGTCCTTACAACATACGTAGGTGCGTCAACCTTTTCTATGGAGTTTGTGTGTACAGTAGCCTAATGTAGGAGCGTTTTCATTTAGTTATGGACCTACACATGCACCTCAAACCAAGTTGGTGTGCTTTGCCCTACGTTTCACTTGAACGTGAAACTGGCCAAAGGTATCGATCAGTGTTTGTGAAGATTAGGGACCTTTACCAAACAAACAAGCGTTCATTAATTTTACATCAGTTCAGTGTTAAACACGAATGCCATAAATGAAGAAAATAGAGCCTAAATCGGGACAGCAAAGAGAAGAAACAACACAAGGCATATTATTTCACTTTTTTTCCACAAGAAATTATCTTTACTTTGGAAGTCTTACTATCATATAAGCTCACCAAAAAAATGTTACAATAGAAATAATTTTAGATATATCGCCCCAACCTTATGCCTAAGTGCTTTGTACGGCACGAAATTGCTTCAAATCAGAACAAAACTAGAGCAAACTTTCAAATGATAACAATTAAAGGTGACATGTTTTTTCTCTATCTGATATATAACAATTTTCCAAAGATTTTTTTTTTTTTTGATTAATTGAGAAATTTCACACATGAGATCCCAGTATTTCAAGGCTCTGTACATACAGCTTAAAACACTCAGGAAAGGCCATTTCCTGCCATCTGGGGGTTTGTAAATTCCAAAAATTTTCTTGTATGCTTGCACCAACTGATGGTGGTGCTCCACTTAGATAGTCCTGCCGGCACTCAAACCATCCTGGGCAGAACCCTGAATTACCGTAATTCCTTTAGAATGCACCACAATCAGTTTTTTTTTTTATTTTTGTTTTTTTGTTTTGTTTAATCAAGAGTAACAGTTGACCTACACTAACTCACCCTTAAGTTATCCTGGTGACAGACAGTATTTGTGTAGTGATGCACATGTAAGTAATATGATCATTTGACAATGACACACCTTTGACTGATTGTCCAAACCATACCCACCATTACTGCAGTGAGTCACTGACATGACAACTACATAATTTTCATACCTGAATACACATGTTAAAACATTTGCTGCTTCTTGCACAGACTTAGTACTGCAATCAACACCACATGACTGTAAACTCTGTAAAATAAATGCAAAATACAGGATCACAATCAGCAACAGTACTGTATAACGAAATACATTTGATTATTTACAGTACTTGTACCTCCTGCAGTGTTCGAAATAACGCATGCACACGTGCACCAGTGCATGTAACTTTTTGGCGGTGCATGTAACTTTGAATTGCTTACCTGCACGCGTGCATGTAGGTCTAGGGCACAAAGATTGGCTTTTTCTTGCCTAAAATTGTCCTTCATTCGAGTGAGATAGATTTCTCCAACAACCTAAAAACTAAGTTGGGGATTAATAAAAAAGATTAAATAGACAGAAATCTACTTGTTAATTCGTGTTATGTGACTGCAGGAGCTTGCGTACGGCAGTATTTATTTTCGGATCCAGTGTGTCATTCATGTGTCCTTCATTTGCATAAATTAAGAAACACGTGTGTAGCATAGGCCATAAAGAACATACACAACATACGTTAGGATATTTAGTGCAACTGTGCAATGTCCGTTTTCATTTACTAGACAACCGTTCGGTGATTTCAACTGACGTATGTAAAATCGCCAGTTTGCAAAACGTTCCTACATGCACTGTACTAAACAGTGTGCGTTATAGGCTACTATATCGTACACACACAGATGTAAAGTACGGGATAAGCTCCGTTAGAGGAAGTAAGACGAGTAGGCTTAGGTTCGTAATTTTTTCTGTCATAGACACAAAGAAACATTCTGTGTGTATTACAGATATTTTTCAGAAGAGTTAAAAGAAAGTAAATAATGGGAGATTCAGCACAGTATTTTTGCGCAAGGCTGTGGACTTGTGGTAATAATCGGCAGGAAAAATCTCAGGGCCTAGAATGAGTTACATAGACTCGTTGCAAGTAATGAATAGCCCATAGTCCATAGTCCAGTAGGCCTGCCTTTGAGATTGTATTGGCCTACTGTACATTACCGCACCATGCTTCACAGAACTGGAGCCATAATAAAATGAGTAAGTCTGACTTATTCACTACCGATTTTAACAATTGTTTGTTTGTAACTTTGCCATTGTTATTATGAAGTTATGAACAACAAAGTACAAAATCAGGCTGTGCCAAAACTGTCTACGTAAACTGCAAATTAATTTCAGCCAATCGTTACACGGTATGATTCTGCAATTCTGAGGAATCAGCATACTGGAATACAAGTGCGATTAATTGATGTTTAATTGCAAAAATATCTATGTGATTAAATGATCAACTCATTATTAATAAATCGCAAATCGACATCCCTAACACATTGTCGTGAGTTGGTGATTGAAAAAATGCAATTCATTATCATATTTTAATGGTGCATGTAAGAATTTATTTGTGCAGGTAAAATTTTGTAGCTACATGCACAAGTGCATGTAATTTTTTTTTTCTAATTCGAACACTGACCTCCTGTAGGTTGGTTTCCATGCATCACTACTCCTCTGTCTAATTAACTGACTTACAGTATTCAGTAAACATCTCACAGTTGTTTTTCTTATCCATACAAAATGAAGGAATGGCCTTAATTAAAAAATTATTCAGTAATGCAAAGTATGAGCAGTGCACATGCTTTCTGCCTTGAGCATTAATAAAGTTTTCAGAGATCAACTCCAGTGACATCAGATGACATTTAACCTCCAGCAAAAATGATAGGGTTCTTTCTCTCCATATACTGTAATACATCTACATATAATAAGTATGGAGAGTATCCATCCTTCCTTCAAGTAATTGGGTTATACAGGGTTTTCAGATAATGACCCTCTTGTGACCCCAGATGACCTTTGACTTCATCAAAACAGTAACATGCTTTCTCTCAATATAGTGAATCAACATGCTAAGTACAAACAATATCCATACTTCCTGTCATAAAGTGATGCCGTGAGTTTGCAAAAAGGACAAACATAAGATTTTGCTTCTTCTGATGTCTTTCTTTATTCTTCAAATGCCACAAGTGCTATACAGAGTTGAAGAATACAATATGAAAGCTCAAACTGATAGCGATAGTCTTGGGAGGTAACCTAAACAGCATAAAATTGGTAAATTTTTGAAGGCTTTTTCCAAAAACGGTCCCTATTATAAAGCATTAAACCAAGCCTACAACGAACCTGATGTTGGATATGCAATGTTATTGTGGTGTCAGCAAGTTAAAAACGTACTATCGACTCAAGTCTGGCTAGCTCTACGGTACAGCTGTTCCCTCACGGCCAGAGAATGACGTTCTTGCACAATCACTTGATAACACTAACTTACTTGTATACACACAATATACCTTTTTAATTACAGGCCACTGTCTTTCGTTCTTTGGTACGCGTTATAGTGTTGATTTGAATTTGAACATTACAGGTATGAAAGTTGCACCAATACTAGCCTAGGGTACCTATAGTGTTTCTGAATAAGAACATCAAACATGATGGTAAGTACAAATACAAGGCAGAGCATCGTCACCATGGGCATCTAGAGGGGGGCAGGGGGGCACTTACCACCCCCTCTGGAAAATCAAAAACTTGAAAAAACGAAAAATAAAGGAAAACAAGAGCCCAATGGGCACTGTGGTTCCTTGCTGAATGTAATGAAACTGAGCCAACTACTGAATGAACCAGTATTTCTGTTGATTCACAAAATCTGCTCTGTAGACAATGCACATCTTGTGTTAACACATTCAAGCATAAATAAATTGTTCTGAAGAAATACAGCCTACAGGCACTTCAGGGGATATCAAAACAGACAGGATACAGTTACAATTTGTTTTATTCAATTAAGCAATCACAATTCATGCATGCTCAATGGTATCTGATCCAAATGATCAGTAACTTGGTTCTCTTTATAAAACTAACAACCCATAGTAGCATTTAATTAACCAATTCGAATTTCCAATTCCTGCAAGCTCACATGTCCTAATCTAAGGACAAATGTTGTCTGTCTAGTGAACTTTCACAACAGTCCTCTGCTTTGTGGGCAGAGAATCTTCTGCAACAGTAAAAAGCAGTATTTGATGCACGTTTTCATAATGGCAGAATTATGGATTAAAATCGTAATACTATAATTTCAATTAAAATTGAGATACTTGGCATCTCTGAAAGATGTCCCACATCTTTCAGTCATTGGGTGAATGTGATCTTAATGTGCGGGAATGATACAGTTTTGTGCTTATATTTTTGACTTGAGGAATTCTTGGGAATTTGCTTTTTGGCATCTGGTGATTTCAACTCTGACATCCAACAAAACTCATATGGGTTTTCTGCTAGATTTAATGCAACACCTCAAAGCAAAGATCTATTCAAGCTTCCTACACTGAGATATAGAGTTGAAAAGGTTTGCAAAGTTTAACCTCCAGTGACCCCAGATGACCATTGGTCTCCACCAAAATATTTTTCCCCACCATAAGGCATCCACTAAGTATGAAATTTATCCAAGCTTCCTACCTTGAGATATTGTGCTAACAACAAGGTTATCAGTTTTTGACCCTCGGTGACCCCAGATGACCTTTGACCTCCACCCAAAACTGTATGGCACAGCTTCTCACTATGGTGTATCTATGTACTAAGTATGAAATCTATCCAAGATTTTTTCCTTGAGATATTGCATTAACAAGGTTTTCAGTATTTGACTCTCAGTGACCCCAAATGACCTTTGACCTCCACCAAAAATTAAAGGATTCATCTTCTCACCATAAGTCATCCACATACCAAGTATGAAATCTATCCAAGCTTCCTACCTTGAGATATTGTTTTAACAACAAGTTTTCAGTATTTGACTGCTGGTGACCCCAGATGACCTTTGACCTCCACCAAAAGCTACAGCATTCATCTTCTTACCATAATGCATCTACATACCAAGTATGAAATTTATCCAAGCTTCCTACCTTGAGATATCGTGCAAACAAGGTTTTCGGTCTTTGACCCCTGGTGACCCCACATGACCTTTGACCTCCACCAAAAACAATAGGGCACACCTTCTCACTATGGCAGATCCATATACCAAGTTTCGGTTTAGTCCAACTTTCCCTTGTTGAGTTACAGCGTACCGAAGCAAGTGTCACACACACGCACAAGTGTGCTTTACATACTGTTTAAGGACTTCATTGTTTTCTCTATTGTGTTTGCTTCCTTAACCCTAACTTTAACAATAGACTCTCAATTGTTAAACTTCTGAGGACATGGGAAATCTATTGTATTTCCTTCTAAGGACCTGAAATCCATTGTTTAGGTCCTCAATCTGAATGCAAAGTAAGTGCGCACACACACACATACACACACACACACGCCAAGCTGACTACATAGGTTCCTTTTGCTAACGCAAGGAACCAAAAACGAAGAAAATATAACATCAACATTTCTTAACAGAACACTCAGTGTGAATTTCTAATCTCAAAACAGGAATTGATAAAAGTATCAACACTCTGGCCCCAGCAGCCCCTCCCCCGAGCATATTTTTGGTATTTTTTTTAAAGTTTATATTTACGATATTGCTCTAATGTGCGGTAAATAGGCCTTGGAAGTGCCATTTCCAGCGATCTGGCAAGCATTCTGGGCCAAAATTTTCATGCGCTCCGTGCCAACCCATGGTGGCGTGGAGCGCTGAGAGTCTGTCTATGGGCTCCCCCCCCCCCCCCTTGACAAATGCCTGGCTATGCCTTTGTCAGCTTGACACTGTGTGAAAGTAGCATCTAAACTCTTTTCTAGGAGTAAAATATTTCCCATGAAAAAAGTTGGCCCCCCTAAAAAATTTTTCCTCCCCCTAGATTTTTTTCTGCGGACCCCCTCACTCTTGTCTCTCACTAGTAGTACTAACGTTAGCCTATGTTAGGCTTAATTTACAGAAACGTACCATTTAGCCAGTATACTGTAGTCTAAGTTGGGCTACTACAGTAAAATGGGATAGTATAGCCTAGTGGTATTACCATGTACTGTGTACATTGCAATATCAACGTTACTTCTTCAGGATCCACATTCTTAGTCTTGTTCACTTGTGTTGTTGCGCTAAATCGATCAGCTGTTTACACTTAGTGAATATGCGTTAGTACTTCATTCTCATTGGTCTGCTCAACAGGTGTTCGTTAGGCGACTGAATAGTGTTTGTCTGCAGCACACTTTTGATTTCCTCGCGTTTAGTGGTTATTTTTATGAAAATTTCAAGGCTGTTGCTGGAATTTGCACAACAGGCCTTATTTTTTCTCCCTTACTGTTCATATGGGCCACTGAAATGAATGACTAAAATTTTAAATTTAATTTTTTCATGTTTTTTCCTTTTTGCAAACTCATGGCATCACTTTAAAATATTGCAGTAATGAAGTTTTCAGACTTTGACCTCCAGTGACCTCAGATGACCTTTGACCTCCACCAAAAACAATAAGGTTCTTCCTCTCAATATGGGACATCCTCATACCATGTTTGAGAACTGTCAGAATGTCCCTTTGTAAGATACTGTGTTAATTAGCTACTGTGGGCATCACAAACATAACACACACATACACACACATGCCATCATTGAAACAAAAAATGGTTTTTAGCTAGCAGAGACATTACCACAGGATGCTTTTACTTAAAATCCACAAAAGCTCTACTGAAATCAGCAAATATTCACTTACTTTTTCTTTTCCATCATGCACACCATTCCCCTGCCTCAATGCCTATATAATACAATAGATGTAGTCCTGCCTCACTTCCTATAACACTGTAGGTATGACCCAGTTTTTCACTGGTCACTGACTAACTAGTCAATACAATGCAAGATTTTTGCAGGATGTTCTCGAGGCTCTCATAATACTGTCTGTAGTTTCAACTTCAGAGCTGCAAGAGGAAATTGACCCTTGCATCTAAGTTTTACAGTACCAGAAGTACTGCAGTGTAAGATCAAGTGACCCTTCTTCAGGTATGATGTTTACAAGTAAGAGTCACATACACCTACCAGACAAAGGAATCAGTCTACAGCACCTCACAGACAAGGAAATCAGTCTACAGCACCTCACAGACAAGGGAACCAGTCTACAGACACCTCCCAGACAAGGGAATCAGTCAATATCACCTCCCATGCAAAGGAATCGGTCTACAGCAACATACAGACAAGGGAATCAGTCTACAGCACCTCACAGATGAAGGAATTAGTCTACAGACAGCTCCCAGACAAAGGAATCATCAGTCTACAGACACATCCCAGACAAAGGAATCAATCTACAGACACCTCCCAGACAATCAGTCTACACCCACCCACCTCCCAGATAAAGGTTTGTAGACTGCTAGCAACATATTCTGCTGAATGGACTCCTGTGGGTGATCTGCATAAATCATGGACCAATCACTTCGCTTACATTAGAAGGCTTAGGGGATACCCACTTTTTCATAAATTTAAATACACTCACCCGCTGTTAATTCTGGTTGCCCCAAAGCAAAAATTTATTTGCCTGAAGGAATGGTAGCTGAATACCAAAATTACAGAGAATAGCTTACCTGAGTAAAGTTTTCCACATCAATTTGTCCCTTTGAATACTGGAGTAATGCTATCACTTCTTGACATAATTCAGCTGTGAGGTTCTCTGGATATTGATTTAAATGTTGTACAGCAGTGTGCCAACCTGTGAATAAATTCATGACAAGGGTCCACATTGAACTGTTGCAGGCAAAGGACTGAACAGCCCCCTTTACAGTTGACTATTTAACACACTTTGTATCGCAAATTACTTTTCGTGGCCTTGATCCTGGCTATGGAACAAAGCTATGAAAGGCAAATCCTTTTATCAATTCGTATTTCATATTAATTAGTTCTATAGGTCCATGGTCAATCAGCACATCCACCAAAAATTACACCCAGATATGAATAGGCTCCAGGCTATGACACTTGCTGAAACAATCTGAGTTTACATTAAAATAATCAATGTCATTACTGTTATTGCTTATGCCCCTATAGTACCAGGTGTGGCTACATGCACTCTGTATCATTGTGCTGAATGTAACATTTGATCATGAACAACTTTGTGTAAATTAAGTTTTTTAATGTACCTTATCAGGCTTATAGCCTGGGTAGATTCTTAGGGAGGCATAAACTTCCTATGGAGAGGATATGACATTTATGTAAGGTTGCTTGGGTGCAAATTGGTGCTGTTTTTTGCAAAGCTTAGAACTGATTATGATTATACTGTATGTTTAAAAATTCTAATTGTTTAGTGTTCATTTCTATTTATTATTTTTGTTTGGGGAGGGGGAATAATGTAAGTGCCAGGGTGAAACATTTCTGTTTATATGTAAAGATGGTAAAGACGCAAAATAGTGCTATCTTTGGGAAAGCTAAATATATTATGATGTTTATTAGAAACCAGTAACAATAAGTGTAGATAGTTCTAGTATGGGCATTGATGCTGTTCTTCTTTTTGAGGTCACCTAATAGCCTTTGCCTCAAAAGCTTTGGAGCTTTTGAAGTGAACTGTCTGTAGAAGATACTTTGATCTCCTCATTTGACAAATCCTATGTAATGTGCGTTGTGACTGGCAGGGAAATAATTTGACTTAGCTATAGCTATAGGATTTGTCATAGGTTATAATCATTCATCATCTATCTGTGTAACCACGAATGTTGAAGAGTCCATTTTTTACGAATAATTCTGATTGGAAGTGATTTTATGCCTGCAGTTGTGCCCGAAGAGATGTTGAATGTTCTTTCTCATCGAACGCCTTGATTGAAAGAAATCAGAGAGGTTCACAGAGAGCGTAAGAGTGTAAAAATTGGCCAAGTTGTAAGCTTCGTCCAGAAAATTGACCTAGGCCTACCTTGTTAGTATAGGCCTATATATTTATAGTGTATTATATATGTACATATAAATCGGAATGCCTGTAAGCCAGGGTGCATTCCATGCACTCTGATCTGAAGATCTTCGGCATGGAGTTGGCATTTTCCTCTTGCTTTCTAGCCTATTGTTTTCCTGCATAACTTCGGCATGGGCCTGGCATGGAATGCACTGTGGTGCTGGGGTATTGTGGAGTGACCGTCAAATGCACACTCACGAAATACATCATTCCAAGACGGTGATGTGGCATGTTAGCCTAGACGCGCACTCGAAGGGCCCCCGCACTCGACGGTCACCATTATACTGCGTTTTTCGCTTGGGGTGTAGGCTAACATTAACTTAATATTAGGCCTAGGCCCCTATGCCACAATGACATTGTCATTGTGCGCCATGCAAGTACGCAAAGTTTATCGAATTTAACGATCACCAAAATGTTTGGCACTGTTTCACACGCCACAAATCTGTGCGAAAACTGTTGAACTTTCCAGGCTTGGGGGCGACTAAGCGACTTGACTGGCAACCGTAGTGACATAGAATAGATCACAGGCAAGGTAGGACGCTTCAACGGTCGCCAGCTGTGATTCACAACACTGCACTGATGTGCGTTGTTCATTTGGATCTGGACCTGGAAAGATACTGCAGAACACTCTTAGGTGGAGTCAAACGTGCAGGGTGAAGTGTGCAGGATGAGTTAGTCCTCCCGTCTGAGGAACCTCAAGGCGGAGATCTTGAATTGCTTGGGGTCCTCGAGATCTGTAATGTTCTGGGGGAGAAGGTTCCAGTCTCTGACGGTCCGAGGGAAAAAGCTGAATTTGTAGCAGTCCTTATTAGCATGTAAAATAGAAAAACTGTTGGAGTGTTGGTGCCTAGAAGGCTGCTGGACCGGTTGTGAGAGATTGGCAATTGGCAAAGCAAGGAGGCCAGATTTAGCTCTGAAAAGAGCAACAAGCCTATTATCTGTTCTTCTGTCTTTTAGACTATCCCACCCTAGGTCCCTCAACATTTCAGTTATATACACTACTGTGAGAGGAGTAGTCATTACAGACAAACCTAGCTGCCCTACGTTGAATTTGCTCGATTTTACTAACTAGGGAGGCAGAGTAGGGATCCCAAACCGAAGAGGAATACTCTAGAAGTGGTCGAACAAAGGTGAGATAGGCATTGGCTTTAATACTCTTTGGGCAGGAGTACAGATTTCTTTTAATAAAACCTAGGGACCTATTAGCAGACGAAGTGATACAATTGATGTGCTTGTTCCAGGAAAGGGTGTTAGAGATATCAACTCCAAGATAGGTATGGCAGTCAGTAGACTCCAAGATTTCGTCCGCTTTGCAGATGTGGGCTTCGTTGACGAAGTCCACATCTGCAAAGCGGACTTGCCTTCTACTGTGCTTTAACTTTCATGCGTTGGGCCTAGTCTATGCGTTCTGTGAGGGAGACTGAATGGATAGCTATGCAGGTAATGGCAACTGCCGAGTAGCGACCGTTGAAGCCATCCTACCTTGTTAATATATAGGCCTATAGTGACACGACCTAATACGACCACTTTTGAATTTCGTGCATTGATACAGTCAACAAAGTGCGTCAAAACTGCTGTCACAATCAGTGCCTCAATTTTTGATGCAGCACACGCATAGCAAACTCCCTTGCAAATGCGCGTGAACCTGTTTAATATTTCAAGCACGCGCACGCTAAGAAATACAGCCTCAAATTTAACGCACATACTGCCTACACTCGTACATACAGCTCTGTACAAAAATTGTAAACAGTGCCCGCTGGCCTTATTAGGTTACTTCTGATGTTAGACTTGAGCTGGAAATGCTGAACTTGTCGTAATGGTATCTTTTGAAAGGAAAGTTCTGTGGTAAAGATTTATAGCTCTCAAATAAGGTCAAGTCCGCCAAAAGATTTTCAGGTACAAACAGATTCACATTCTCTTGTCTTGTTTTATAAAAACGAAAACTTTCTTAGAGTGGCCTTATGTAAGGTAGTGCCATCATATATAGTATAGTGTGTATGTATGGATATATAATGCTCCGAATGCCTGTGGAATAGATATAGCCTAGCCTAACGTTAGGCCCTAGCCTAAGTTACTGCAGACTAACGTTAGTATAGTAGCCTAAGGCTGACTAAAAAGTACAACGCCGAACGCTCGAGGACACCTTTGAGCAAGCATAGCCTGCACAGATTTTCACGTTCTCTCTTCTTGTGTACCTCGCCCTAGTTCATGAAAGTTTCTCACCGTCTGGTCGGTTGTGAAACAAATTAATGGTTTTGCTTTCTATCCCCATCACTTTCTTCCAGAGGACAAGTCACCGGATACAAATAAAAGTTACTGAAAGACAGTATAACGCCGTAATACGCAAGACCGGTTACTCACACGAAAGTACAGTGCACACAAATTTTCGTAGTATGCAATGGAGCAGATCGTCCGCCATTTTAGTAAGCAGCTATGGAACGCGAAAAAACGTGCGTGTTGTAAATGCGTTAACCTGACGTTCATAAAATCAGTATCTCGATAACCAACGATGCTACGTCAATGGGAGTTTCACTGTTGGGTTTGATATTTTCATTTAGTGTTAGACTTTTCTTTTAAATACTAATTCAAAGAACAGTCCGACACTAAATGAAAACTACATATATTATAGGCCATGGGCAGAAGCACCTCAAGGCACCCCAACCAGCAACTCTCCGACCCAATATTTTTTTTGAAACCTTAGGGTCCCCTGAACGCAGAATCAGGTGGTAACAGCAAATATTTTGGGTCTCACTTATTCAAAATTACTGCCAAAAACAAAATGGTGGCAAAATTTATGAATATTTTGTATTAAAATATATTAAAACTAAATATATTTCTGAAAATATTTTGAGGCATCGACTATTAAAATTTGGTCATATTTTATGACAAAAATTCCAAAATTAATTTTTGAGACTGTTTTAGTGAGATGCAGTTGACCAAGATGGCGGAATTTCCAAAATGGCTGTCCATGTAATTATTATAATATATTGAAATAATGTGAAAAATATTCATGAAAAATATGTTGGACGCACCGACTCTTAAAATATGGTCATGGTTCATACCAAATAATTAAATATTTTTTAGAATATTTTTGTTTTTAATTCAGGTCAACCAAGATGGCGGAAAAAAAGCAAAATGGCCGCTTATGGTATAGTAACAATGTAGCATAATAATAGATAATAACTTGTAATCATTAAAAATATTTTCAACACATTTACATCTAAACTCTGTCCATTTTCTGTAATAACTATTCAGAAAGTTTATGGATAGATTTTAGGTTTAAAGGTGTTACAAATATTTTTTAAGGATGATTTGCCTTATTTTTTATAAAATATCACTGGCCGCCATTTTGCTTTTTCCTCCATTTTGATTGACCTAAATTCCAAGAAAATGTTTTGAAAAATAAGTTCAAATTAATTGGCACAAAATATGGCCAAATATAAAGAGCAACTGTCACAAATATAATTTTAAGGATGATTTTCCCTATGATTGTGATATATAGAAATTTTAACATTAGAGGTCATTTTGCTATATCCACCATCTTGGTTGACTCAGATCCTAAATAAATGTCCAGAAAAACTTTTTGCATATTTGCAAAAGGAAATGGACACAGGTTAACTTTGCCTGTGTTCAAAAGTATTTTTAATGAATATTTTTACTATTATTATGTTATATTGGCATAATTATTGCATTGGCCGCTATTTGGTTTTTCCGCCATCTTGGTTAACCGAAACCTCACCAAAATAGTCTCAAAAATTAATTTTGGAATTTTTGTCATAAAATATGACCAAGTTTTAACATTCGATGCCTTAAAAATATTTTTAGGAATATTTACTTATTATTATTTAATACAAAATATAATTTTTGCCGCCATTTTTGGGAGCCATTTTGAATGAGTGAAATCGAAAGTGTTTGCTATTACTTCTTGATTTCGTGTTCAGGGGACCCATAAGGTTTCCAAAAAATATTGGGTCAAAGATTTGTGCCGGGGGGGGGGAGGTTGCCCGTGGGTGCCTCTGGCCCATGGCCTGCTCCTATTATGGAGCAAATTTCCACTACCAGTAGCTGAAAACCTCACATGAATCCGTTCAGTAGTTTTGGACAGTGGCGTAGCCACGGGGAGGGTTTTGGGGGTTGGAACCCCCCCCCCCCATGACCCAACCTTGAAAAAAATAATTGCAAAAAAAAACACATGATCACTATAAACTTAGTATTACATTTGAGGCACAAACATTGCACGATTTTGCATCTGGAGACCTAAAATAGCCCTTTTTTTCCCTCCCCTTAGACCTTTCCCACGTGTCGTACTCCAAAACCCTCCCCATGACACAATCCTGGCTACGCTACTGGTTTTGGAGTTATCTCCCTTTGATTAGTTATCACCGTACCAAATAAACAATGTTTAGCAATAACTCTCTGACATCACGGTTAAACTTTCGTCAATAATAACTTATAATTTTCATTACATTTAGGTGACTAATTTTTCTTCCATATTTGCAATTTTGACCAATCAGTCGTCTATGACTTACTCGTACACACTGTGTTCATATCAGCGTCCCGGCGTTTGCTTACTAAAATGGCGGATACTTCGCCCCATGACGTACTACGGTTTTAGAGGCAGAGTAACCGGTCTTGCGCCTACGGCGCTATAGTGTCTTTGGCATTGCCTGTGTGTGTCACTGGTCTGTATACGTATAAACTGGATAGCCTTGTGGGAAGATTTTTTGAAGCTACATCTTGTCCTCCATCTTGCCACTCCCAAAATAAGGGTTTTTCGCCGGTAGCCTACGACAGAGCACCGAGAATCCATATTTTTTTTTTTTTTTGAGAATAGTCACGATATGTACGCAATTTGGGCAGCAAAATGAAGAAAAAGGGTGTATTTTTGTGTGCCCGTTTTTTTATTAGGTGTAAATTTCCCAGGGAAATTTCTAGAAGAAAGAATAAGTAAATTGGAAGTTGGACTCTTTCGAAAAATTCAGGAATTGGAAGAGTTTGTTGTTTTAGTCAAATAAACCTTTTTATCCTGTAATTAGGTTTGCCCCTGATGAAACAGCGGCGGTAACAAAATATGGTGGTTATTGGTTAATAGTCTCGGACGAATACGGTACCGTGTTAGGGTGCTTTCAAAAAATCAGTGGTCACGCCTCAGTGATACCCCCTTGTCAATGATCGCAGCCGTGACCCCGGGCCTATTTCAAAAAGTGTGAGACGAGAGCGGCCAGGAAAATAGCAGTAATGGGACCCGGAATGCATAGCCAGAGAAGGGAAGGAGGAAAAAAGTAGAGACTGAAAAAATCTGATTGGGATCCGTCGAAGCACAGTAGCAGCCCAAAGAACTGAATTCCGAGAGATGATCCCATTTGGCCTGGGTAACACCCACTGGAGAAAAAGGAAAACCTAGAAGTCCACCGACCACCAGTGGCGTAGCCAGGATTGTTTGAGCAGGGGGGCACTGGGGGTCACGAACCTTTTCTAGGGGCACAATTTCTGAATTCTCTCCCTCTCTATAGGGCTTATATACAGAACTGTGCATTCCAAAATTTTCCACTGGGGGAACCTTGGGTGGCACGGCTTTGTCGTGGAGGGGCACGTTCCCCCTCATTCCCCCCATAGCTGCGCCACTGCAGACCACCGACAGCACCGTTCCCTCAGTGTAAAATCAGGACTGGGAAGCTGGCCCATCATCAGGGCTGGTAGAGGAACCCTTCAACACCTTGTCTGGCCTCCGACAGCGACAGGTAGCATTCCCATGATTTGTCACGGTCAAGATCACTGGGGGGGCATCACATGTGTCCCCTTAGATTATACCTGACCCATGTATGGGCCCGAATTAGTGCATGATTTGTGCACAGAGGATTTCAAAAAAGCTAATGTGGGAGCCAGGCTATGACGGTTACCCGGGATATTTCTAGAGCCCAAAGCGGTTGTTCGAGTAGGCTACTCATATCTTCTACTTCGACGTACATGTGGATGACTCTTTCTTTATGAGTCAGCATGGTATGTGAATCCCACTCATTTGGAAATTATGCACAAGCCGATTGTCTGCAGCAGGAAGAAGTTGTTTTTCTTCCTACATTATAGCAGGCAAAAATCTTCTAAAGTGACATGCTTAATGATCACAAGTACAGTCCGTCCATGTGGACTCGGACATACGAGCCCTGCCCTCGATACTCCCACCACATAATATGGCCCAGGTAACTCGCACGGAACCATGATGGGTCAGCATGGACAAAACCCATGCAGCGGCCAGGGAACTCCCAGAGTGGCAGTTCCCTGCTTGCGGCGGCCTAGGGTTTCTTCACATACACCCATACGAGCATGTCTACACAAGTATAGTACGGTCCATTCCGTCCCATACCAAACGGGCCCAAACAACTTACAGACTGCTATGACTAACCCACTAAGCCCTTGTGGGACTCATAAAATAAAAAGGTAATGCTCACGTAGGCTTCATAATGATTTAGTCACAATACGGTGCTCTCGTGGACCCCACATGGGAGAACCAAGCAAGTTGCACAGTCGGGTACACCATGAGGCTACACGGGCCCCTTCATTCCCATCTGGTTTACCCATCTGCCAGACAAAACTAGCATAATACCGCCGCATGAGCCCAAAATAACTGACTAGCTCATGCTCATATATGAATGAAATCCCATAATGGTCACAAATAATCCATGTGGGTCCCACGCCTCACTGGTTAGTCCATTCGGAGACTGGCCGCCTAGCCGCCAGTATGTCGGTTTACTCACTTGGTCCACCTTTTCCCCATTTTTCCCATCCAGCCATCAGACTGCACGTCTTGCACATGACTCGGTCCAGATCTATTCCATGTTTCCCGTTTATACGGTTCCATCTTTTAGAGAGGGAGACCGCCCGAGGACCCCTTCCGCACATCTTCGGAGTTCCGTGTGCAGACATCGAAAATGCTCCACTTCATCCCTACAGTTATGGTATTTTGCACACCCCTGGACCATTTAAAGATATAGTTAAATGCTTTATTCTAGTACTGCTTACAAAATATCCCCTAACTTCCCGTGTAAACGCCCCTCCCTTTCTTCCAATACCTCCCCCCCCCTTCCCTTAACACGATTGCTTAGCCGAGACGAAACTCAAACATGATCACGTACTGATGTACGCACAGCCTTGTTACAGGCCGCGTAAAAATGGGAATGATATGGCTGCCCGCGCGCTAGTTTTTTTCATAGGATTCCGACGGGAAAATCGATTTTTCAAAAAATTTTAAATTTGTTTCAAAATCATGGTTAGGGTTAGAATTAAGGTTAGGGTTACATGGATGGGGGTTATTTGGCCTGTTCTTTCATAATCCGGTGTCAGAATTACAAAACAAGGGTCGGAAAGCTGCTATTTTGGAATTAGGGGTGTGACCTCTTTCCAAGAAGCTGATTGGTCCGTATGAATAGAATTCCCCTCGCTATGCTACGAAAAAAAAACTCGCTGCCCGCGCGTGTCGCTCGATGGCTTCAACAACGCAACGCGCTATCCATTCATATATAGAGATCAGTGGTATGTGTGTATTTTTTTCATTGGCTGCTATGCTAGCGGGGTAACCCTTACTTAGGTTTAAAAGGGAAGCCCCCCCGTGGTACATATTTGGTCATTTACTATTCCCATTTGTAGGTGACATGGGATTTGTTTCATACAAACCAGCAGTGGCGTAGCTAGGAATTCGGTGACGGGGGGGGGGGGGGCATGGAGCACGATTTACTATCTAAGCGGAGCGCCACCACAGGTTGGCGCGGAGCGTACCAGAAAATTTTTAGCTCCCCAAGGCTCTCAGATGGCTGGAGATTGCATCTCCGGGCCGTTTGACCTGCGCTGAAAATATCTCTAAATTGGCATTTCGTGTACTGACATTTTGTATAATGACACATATTTAACAAAAGAAAGAAAGAAAGAAAAAAATCACATAACTCCTCAGTAGATATGGATGTTCTTTATGACCACCATGGGCGGCGATCCGTCTTTGAAAGTGGGATATATAGTCAGCGGCAATATCTAAGCGGAGCGCCACCATCAGTTGGCGCGGAGCGTAGAAAATTTTGGCAAAAAATACCCCCAGATCACTGGAAATTGCCCTTCCCAGGCTTTTCAACGTGATACTAAGACAACTGTCTGATGTCTTTCCTAAAAAAATAGGCCTACTGGAAAAAGTCTAGAAATAGGTAAAGTGTTCTGACTTCCGGATATATAGTCAGCGGTAATATCTGAGCGGAGCGCCACCAAAGGTTGGCGCGTAGCGTACCAAGAAAATTTGAGCTTTGAATACATCCCAGATCGTCGGAAATGGCACTTGTCAGGCTTGATAGCAGCCATCAAGATGCGCAATTGTTGCGAAAAATTTTTAAAGGTTGATTTGAATTTGTTCTAAAACACATTAAGTTTGTCACAATTTATCCGACTTTATTCAAAATTATCCAGAGTGGAGTGGATTTCAGTGAATTGATTGGAACGGAGATTTTCCACAGCCAGAGTCTATTATTATTATTGAGTACAGGTAACGCCAAGATTTGCCCGACGGGAGGCCTGCGACCCGAGGCCCCTAGAGCCCCAGTGCTGTTGGGTATAGGTGAGGTGGGATTTGAAAAAAAAACACCCTGTGTACCAGACCATTTCATTCGGGCCACATATTGCATAAAATTTGTATATGCTAGAGAAGCATAATTCGGCGTTGATTAAATGTTTTTCCCGGAATCTAAAATGTAAACTTGCAAAGCGCGCAAAAATTTTTTGGTAGGTTTCACAAAAAAAGCAACACATGTAATCATGGAGAACAAAAAGAAGGAAAATCTTTAGGGGTTTTAGACCGTATAAGAGATAAAATATGCATTGTATCGAAACTACCTTGACCATCCGATCAAATAGCCAAGCATTGCTCCGTGAGTCCTTCACCAACTGACCGTGCCGCATGACACACACAAAAGAGCAGTTACTAGCCTTTGCGATGGGAGGAAATTTCCGACCTCTACATAAACTGTGTACTTTTCCTACATGTTACTTTGTGAGGTGGGAAGGACTTGCGCTATCTAGCAATGTAGAGTGGAACCATAGAAGAAACTGGATTAGCTCTTCTGCGCGCGTAGCGCGCCGAAAATTTTGTGTTTTTAGAAGAGAAATTGTCCTCTTGAGAGCAAAAATGGGTAAAACGACACTGTAAATGTTGGATGTTGGGGGGCCAAAATGAGACTGCCCAAGAACTATAAAATATTTATATTTTTTTTTATTTTTTTCGGCATCGGTGAGGGGGGGGGGCATGGCCCAATGGCCCCCCCCCTAAATACGCCAGTGCAAACCAGGGAGCTGTTATCCGAATGGAGATAGCACGAGCAGTTTAATTTATGCTAATACTTTAAGACCTATTTAAGTGTGAAAAGGTTACCAACAATTAGCTGGTGATAAATGCATATAAGGACTTAGGCCCTTTATTTAATGCTTTCAATTTGACTTCTTACTCCTTGCGACATCATTCACCTGTACTTAGTAATACTTTAACAAGAGGCTTAGATTGAATAATGCTTTGATGTGTAGGTTGGCATACCGCCATCCTAGTAATGACAGGGTTCTTAAACTAAAAACGACTGTTTATAAGAACTAGATCAATACAAATGCCCACACCCCATCTGAAGAGACCATATGCAAATGTGCGAAAGGGAGAGGAGACTAATTCTTTTAATACATTCTGAAAAGTTTCCTCAAGTTTCCTGAAACAACCGGACATAAATCTATGTTCACAATTTTAGATGAAACAAGCCGATGTGGTGTCATTTGCGACACCACGTGACGCCAGAGAAATATACTTATTTTTCAGGCGACTGGAAATGCTATGGCAATGGACTAAATCGCCATTGTTCTTCTCCAGATGTAGCAGACGACAAACCTCTTTGTGTTCATTTTTTAATCCAGTTTAGTTCTAATAGAAATCTTAAGAGCCTATCAAGGAAAGAGGTGAAGCAGGGAGCTGTTAGGGCTCCCCTCAAAACGTGACTGTAGCCTACGTACGGTTGAAAATAAATCTGTTAATTTACAGGTATTCTGTGGTTAAAAGTTTCCAAACAATTGTTGTAAAACCAAAATACTAAAATGTTCTGTTTAATTTTACGATTTTTGTGTAAAATTTAAAAATTACTTAGTGTTAAAATTAACAGAGAATACATGTAAATCTAAAACAATTATGTAGAAAATATGTAAAACTTAAATTCATTTCTTTATGATTCAAATTGCGTCTCAAAAGAAGCTGCGTGACCAGTCTCTAAACCTTTTAGACTACCACATTTGTAAACATAGTTTTAGCCTAAAAGCCGAGACTCGAAGACAATTACCTGCAACTGGCAGTTATGTCACGACGATAATTAGTATGTAAAGGGATTTTATGTAATTGGGGCATTACCAAAATTCTCAAATAATGAAATCATTGTTTACGAAATAAATATTTTAAGCAATACCAATATATCAGCAGTAAACATTTCCAAGCAAAGTAAATAATGAGTTATTCAGTTCCTGATAAAAACAAACACAAAAAATATTGAGAGATGAGGTAGCAATCATTGTAAAAGAAAAATATGGACAAAAATAAACTCCACCTAGTTTATAGTTTAATGTTCCATATGTCATAAGGCGGTAAATTTACTGGGGGTTTTACTGACAGAACGGTATGTTTTAAAAACTGGAAATGTTGCTTTCTTTTTTTTTTTAAAAAAAAAGGCCAAGCTTTTATGTTATTTAACTGATGTATCACGTTAAAAACATGCATGTTAGTTAAAGAACAGTACACTTATGTAAAACAGAAAAACGCAAAAGTGCTGTAAACACGGTCTGTAAATTTACAGAAATTTTTAACAGTGTAGTCCTGGCTTAGGGAGTTGCCGCCCCATTGATTTTTTAGGCGCATCTAGGCTTTAGCTCACAAAACAAAATTTTACATGGAGGTTCCTGAAAAGACTGCGCGGAGACGGCCCGGACCGAATCCAGATAGCGAAAATAGCACACTAAAACAAAATTACACAAACCTGCCACAATCTGCCTCCAAACTGCGGCCGCCGTGTACGACGGAATTCGCGGGCAAATGCCATCGATTGCAGGAGTTCGCACTAAAACAAACCTGAGTTTCATCTGAAAATAAAGTTGGCTAGTAGAACAGGGCCAGAAAGTGAGAAAACTTTATGGACTCGAGGCGATATAGTAGACAGTCCTTATATACATGTTGCTTATGCAAGAGATTATACGTGACTTCCATCATACTAGGCATTGCAGGCTAGATTACTTCAGTGTTCAAGAGGACCGTGTACGACTTTTGCGCACTACCAGGACCAGTTGTGCCGACGACTAATGGTGGCAGAGACACGGTTAAAGTCCGTTCTTTAAATGTAGCTGAAGCACTATGCCATAATAACCCTGAGAGTGAGACTATATGCGTGACCGGACACCCCCTCCCCCACCCCATCCGGCCCGACGTCATTTTCCACCCGGACAAGTTCCCTCACTGCAGGGGCGTCAATCCGTATTGAAGTGTGGGGGGACACACATGACCAGGTACGTTGCCAGAAATTTGTCAAGGGGGGAGGGGGCGAAGCGGTAGATTTTGCGAGGGAGCGAAGCGACCGAGCCCGAGCGGTGGGCCTACAATTTGTCCCCTTACGGTATCGATAGAGTTGGCAAGTATACTGCCAGTGCTCCGAGCCAACCGATGGGTTGGCGCTGAGCGCGAGAAAATTTTAGTCCAAAATGCCTCCCAGATCGCTAGAAAAGGCACTTCCCAGGCCTATTTACTGCATATAAATAGGTGAAACACTAGTAATATTGTAAAAAAAAGACATTAAAAATACCAAATATTTGCTCAAGGGGGGGGGGGGCGGCTGAAATACACGGAGTCCAGGGAATTACTTCAAGATGTTACTTTAATCATGTCCAAAAATAGCTGAAACCACGCTCCGCAGCTTTGATCATTGTCAGAGATCATGGACCCCAAACACGCCCGTAGCTATAGGGTCATATGTTTTTGGGTGTGAAGGTCCCCAATTCGGACTGGCTGGATGCTTTTCCAACAGAGTGGGGGAGTATAAATTGCACTTTGTTATGCGCTAGCGTTTTGTATACAGCTGTGGTGATCCTTCCTTTGTCACTACATAAAGGTGTCGTCCTGGGGGAGGGGTCTAAGGGGAGGGGGTTTCCCCTCCCATTTGAGAAATTTTGTTCATTTAAGGTTGCTTAGGTGCAAAATGGTGCTATCTTTGGGATATTTTTGGAGCTGATCGTATATGGCTGGAAAATGTCCATAATTTAGTGAATTATAATTTTCCGTGTGTCTAAATGCTTTTACTAACTGCAGTGGCGAAGCGTAAATTGCACCTTTTTATGCACCCTGCGTTTGTATACAGCAGTGGGAATCCTTCCTTTGTCACTACATGAAGGTGCCGTTCTGGGGGAGGGGTATAAGGGAATGGGTGTTCCCCTCCCTTTTAAGAAATTGTCGTAAATTTAAGGTTGCTGAGATGCAAAATAGTACTAACTTTGGTCTGTTTTTGGAGCTGATCGAATACGTTTTCAACAACCTTCCTGAAGCCCCCCCCCCCCCTTGGCTACTTTTTTGTCAGTTTTTCCGCAAAAATACCTGCGTTAAGTCAACAGAAACTTTCTTGGACTATTATGAAAATTTTCCTTTTCTTCATTGTGCATTATAAAAGGGCATCTAAGTCTGGCAAATGCCTGTATAGGACCTCCTGGAAGCTCTGGATCAATTATACAAATGGGGCAATGGCGTAATGCTTGTTACCTGACATCCAAATGGAAATAGAGATTATGACGACAAGCACTTTACATCTATCGTATTTTTACTAATTTTGAACGAAAATCCAGACAAACAGCTTCCAGCAATGGAGAATCAGCAGGAGAGAGAGAATAGGCGCAATAAGGTGATGTTAGACCTCCCTGATAGGTGTAGCAAAAGGTGTGAAGGACTAACAAGCGCGTTTCAGCTTTTTCTTCGTAAGTGTATTTTAGCTATCACCATCCATACCGAAAATGGCTTCACGCGAAGCGCTCGGTAAAAGTTTTTAAAAAATGTATAATGGCAACAACGTGCTTTAAAGTTTCAACCTTCCACATCATGCTAACAAATTAGATTGAAGGATCCCATATTGATGTGGGGCCCCTATACAAATGTTTGGAGATGTATCTCTGTTTTCGAAAAGTGTTGTGATCAGAATAGTTCCTTGTATAATCACCTTTTTAATGGTCATGAGATGGAGTGTAAACTGTGACGCATGCGCGCGAAGCGCGCCAAAATTTTTCATTAAATGAGATTTCCCTGACAAAATCTGCATTCAGAATCTGCATCGAGACACTTTCAAGAAACCTACATGCCACTCAAAAAGTCAGTCAAATAGAGCAACGACACTACTCTTTACGAAGTGTGTGTGTGTGTGGGGGGGGGGGAGACATTTGATATTGTGTCCCCCTGTCCCCCTGTCCCCCAAGATTGAAGCCCATGCCTCACTGACAGTTTTCCCCGGACAATGCCCATCCATTACAATTACCTTCTGCAGATAACTTCTACCAAAAATCTGAAAAGTCCTTAGTGGGAATTGTCTTGAGGGAAATTGTCCGCCGTGGGAATTTTCAGGGAAGCCTAATTTTTTCCCAGGACGAGTCAGTCCAAATCGGTTTTTCAAAAATTTTTAAATTTGTTTCAAAGAATTAAGGTTAGGGTTACATGGAGTGAGGTTATTTGGCCAGCTTTTTCATAATCCGTCGTCAGAATTAAAAAAGGGTCGAAAAGCTGTCATTTTGGAATTAGAGGTGTGGCCTTTTTCCAAAAAGCTGATTGGTCCATTGGACAGATTTGGACTGACTCGTCCTGGGAAAAAACTACGCGTCCGGAACCATCTATAGGCCTATGTTGCTCACCATACAGTATACAGAAACTCTGAAGGCTACGTGTATTTATAGCTTCATTATTTAGCTGTATGAACCCAGCTCATGAAATAAAACCAATTTAAGTCTGTACAACGCCCAAAGCGCACCGAAAAGTTTGGGCATAATATCCTACTTCTGAACAAAATCTGTTATGATCTCGGAATGAAATAAAATGCCTGTGGATTCTATGCTTTTTGTCGATTTACAAGAACATAAAAGTATCATATATTACAATATATTTGTGTAGGTGTAATATATATTTGTGGGAAAGGCATGTGCACCCCTGACTGTTATAAAGAGTCATTTTAAATTCGGGGAAAGTTACAGCTCTCTTTAAGTGTAATTATAACATAGGTACTTTAGGAACACATTGAAATCTGTGCGTTTTGCTATGGGGAATAAAGCATTATAATCTGGTGGAGTAGTGTAACCGGAGGGGGTCTTACAAGTGCATCCACGGTACATCACGAGCGCAGAGCGCGAGTCTGCATGCGTAGGGTCCAGGGGATCGCGTCAGGGCCCTCGCGGGGATTTATTTATGATTTAAACATTCAAAATGATAAACTCGGTTAGTTAGAAGTGCTAGTCTACTGCGAGGCCTCTTATGTGTAATAACAATTAAAATACAATGAGGAAAATAATTGTAAAGAAAATGGACGAAGAAAACAAAAGACATTTAAAAAGAAAGAATAGGCTCAAAACAATATGAGAGCGGAGAGTAAGTTCACATAAAAGCACAAAACATGAACAATATGGTCATAAAAGTAGAATAAACGTAGGAACTTGGACTATAAAAACAGCCTCGGTGGGGGTCCAGGGAGCGAAGCCCCCCGAAAAACTCCGGCAGTATTAGATGATAAGTTCACCAAAAATTGGTTTCAGAGGCATTTTGTTCCAGACTTTGGGAAATTCGAAGTTTGAGTTAGACTCCAGTCTAATTAGAAACCAGCTAATTAACCTCAAAAGCGTTACATGAAATGAACAATTCTTGATATAATTTATATTCCCCGATTAAAGAGCTGGTTTTCGTCATATGTGAAGATAATGGGTATATGAGGCGGCGTTAGCTAGGGTTCGAAGAATGCAAGAGGCATTGAATTAGGTGCAGTATACGGTAAATTGTTTCCGCCAGTGGAGAATAAGGTATACTCTACAAAATTAATCTCGTTGTCTTCATCGACCGGGTCATTCAGTACACTTTTTTTTTTCAAAAGTCCCCTGACTCTGGCGAAGAGCCAGGGGCGAAAACCAAACAACACTCCCGAAGGAGTTCTGCTCCCCGAAGAAGTAACAACGTCCCCAAGGGACAAACTTTGACTTAACTGACACCACCTGACAGTGGTCCCGTTCTAGACTGCACTGTTAAAAAAATCTCTGTTTGTGTACAGCAAAGTTGCTGTCAATTAGGTTTCATACAGGGACAACAAGCATAAGTCTATCTACAGGAACCGCTCTGTATTTTTACAGAAGTGCATCTCTGTTCGTTTACAACAAATCTGCTGTCAATTGGGTTTCATACATGAACAACAAGCACGCGTCTATGTACAGGATGCTTTAATTCAGGTATAGGACCAACGCTGTAGTTTTACAGAACTGCTCAGTACTTTACAAGATGTCACATGCATACCTACAGGCACTCCTCTGTTTAATTACAGGGGCAAGTTGTTTTACAACCGCCACAGCCTGCATTTTTACGCTTTTCACCAGCTTTTATATAGCAAAAATTCAGTTTTATAGGGGGATACGCCGTATGCACTTTTTGAGGTACTTATGAACTTGCTTTCGGGTAGTTTATAATAGGCTTTGGGTTTCTAACTGGCTACACATTCTACCCCCCCCCCCCCCTCCCCCATCTGGCCGAATATTCTCTTTGTCAATTGGGAGGCCTAGGCTAGTCTCTGACTTAGAAGAAACCTTAGAATACATTTCATTTTTCATAAGCATGTTTGCAGGGAAGAGATTCCACTCTTTCGGGAGAAGTTGGCGGCCCAAAAAGGAGCCCTTGGTTGGTTTAGCCTGTCCGGATTTTCTTCAACACCAGGTACGGGTGTTTTCTTTGGGGCTTTCCTCTTTCTTGAACTTAGCCGAAGAAGTTTGTCAAAAATCTTCTTGGTTTCTTCTTCTTCAAAGTTGATTTTTAGTACAATTTTGCGCTGCCTTCCTTTTCAACCAAGCGTTGTCGTTGTTTTTGATCTGATAGAATAATTCGTGACACCATCCATTCCTCTGCAAAGTCACCTTTCCGCTCGAAGAATCTGGCTTTTATTGAAAGAGTTGTTCTCTTGAATAAAAGCTGTTTTCAAGTCACTTCTTAAAGAGTGTTGAGTCTTTGTAACTGCGAGGCCGAGGAGGAAAGGCTTACATCTCTGCGTTATCCCCACCAACGTAGTAGAACACATATTTTGAAAATGAATTCAAACGGCTCCGGTTTTAATTTAAGTAAGCATTTCTGGACGTGAAAGAGAATGCTCCAATACTGACCGCTGATTGGACGAACGTTAAAGGAGGGAATTTAAGTCTTAGAGAGCTTGAACATATTTTGTGCTAGTTTAGACTTCATTTCGACTGCTTTTAAGTGTTTAGAACCCGAAATTTGTGGGATGAAAGGATGAATACGTGTTTTCTTTTAGTATACGTCAGAGATTCCATCCGAAAATTCTCAGTGCTTCTAAACTACGTCTAATAAATCGTTTTGACAAATGAAAGCAGCACAATATAGTGTAGCCTACGAATTATCACGTCCTCTGTGGAACATATATTGTTAGCTTCGTGTCTGAATTTTAATAGCAATAATACCACACATAACACAATTTACAGTAAGGTAGCTATGCATAGATTTACGGCAATAAATTTACAGCGAATGCATTTTTACCCTTTTCAATTACATCCGGCCGAGAATTACAGGCCCTCTGTAATTTGTGAACGTGTATAGCTACGAGGCATAGCAACTGAGTCTTGAAGGCTATATATCCTGAAACCCTATCAGGTGCCTATTTACATGAATTTGTAGGGGGTGTAAACTATTTCGGACCATCAATAGTATTGTCTCCAAGAATGTATTTTACGTTCTTGGAGACCGACTTTCATTGGCACATAGTTGCACGATCCGAATTTCCTAGATAATTACAATTTATAGGCTAACGGGTACATCGTGGGCTATGATATGAATTCGGACAGTGGCGTAGGGCCTACTGTCCGGGAAGGGGCATGCATTATGGGGATCGCCGGCCTTTGGGAGGAGTCTAAGGGGAATCGTGTACATGTGTTTATTTTTGGCCAGTTTTCACTTGTCCCTGTCTCCAGTCCCACTAGATCATGGAGTAAAAAGCGTAGCCCTCAAAGCCTCATGTTTTCGGAAGTGACCAATTAAGTTGCAGTGGCGTAGCCACTGGGAACTGGCGGACGGTAGCAAACCTACATAGGCCCCATATTGGTAACCCAGTGGGGCCCATTTAATTTTGCACCCGGGATTAACAAGGGGCCCATATGGGTAGCCCACATGCTTGAGGGATATTATGGGGTTTACCCACATTTTCCCCACATCAGTTGTCACATGGGCCCCAGAACTAGGCCTCCCATGGGTCATATGGGTCATGCATGGGGTGACCCATATGGCCCCTTTTATTAATCTCGGGTGCAATATTATATGGGCCCCTTATGGACCAAGATATGGGGCCCTAAGTGTCCCATATGGGAACGTTACTAGGTGGGGGCTTTCTGAGGCAAACGCCTGTCTTGCCGCTCCCCCTGTCGACCCCTCCCCCCCCCCGTCCACGGGGCGATCTGGGGCAAAAATTCACTCGAATGAACTACTCAATTTGACAACGATGTACGGTTTACCTGTTTTTGGCTCTGAAGAGGCTCAGTGGACAATTTCTCTTGTAAAACCGCCAAATACAGTCGTTAACTCCTGATTCGAGTAGGAATTTTCTAGAATTTTCTAGGGTAGGCTTAACCAAAACATTCTGGCGCGCTTCCCACGCTTTTAATTCCACAAGTTAGATTCAGGAAGAAGCATTCAATCAGCGCCTTTGTATTAATATTCTAACAAACATTTAGGTTCTGTTCATTGACAGTAGTTTTTAGGAGACATATAATATTACTGTAAATTTACAGTCACTGGTGGTAACCTATACATTGGCTACAGATTTGTTTCTCTACAGAAAGTAAATGTTTTTGAACGGACAATCAGTGACAATTAAATGAACATACATAAATTGTAAATGTACAAAAAATGACTTATAATGGGACATAAAGTTGTTGTAAATGTACGATTTTTCTGAAACCGCATGTAGTTTTTTTAAGTTTGTCTTTTAACAGAAAATCTCTGTTTGTAAACTGAAGTTGCTAAATAATACATGAAACATACACCTTTGTAAAAGTACAACAATTTCCTTGTGAAGGGACATCAAAATTACTGTAAATTAACAATTATTTTTAACAGTGTGGCTGAATAGCTCCGCCGTCATTCAGTACACTAGTGAGGCACATTTTGCTTGTACTGTATATTCCTAACAGGGATTGGACCGAGCATACTCCTTATAAAGTGGCGGATTTAAGAATTTGGGGATTCCTTAAAGTGGGTATGACACGGCCAAAGTACGTTTCTCAGTAAATATTCTTTGGGTACAGCTTCAAATGAAGCGAATGTTTTCCCGACTTAACTACGTCCATAAACACAGTAATACGACCTTGTGAATTCCCAATTACAGGCCAGACTCAGCCATCTGAAATCCAAAAGCGAAAAAAAGTATGTGAGCGCGTCTCAAGATCGTGACGTCATTGGAGGCACGGTTAGTAACACTGTACCAGGCAACTCACCCGTCGTTCTACACATCGAATCATGTGCATGCTAACGCGTGTTAGCAGGTACATCATTGCAAACACCTGTGCTACGATATATACAGCAGCGCGCGTGACCAGTGACCACATCGTGAACTATGCGTCGTTGCGCGGTGACTGCTTACCATTAACAATAGCAACGTTACTGAACAGCTCACTGAGTAAAGGCGCGCTTGTTATGAACTGTTCATACATGTTCATAGCAATTCTGTACAGCGCGCCCGGACGCGTAGTTTTTTTTTCCCAGGACGAGTCAGGGAAAATCTGGCCAATGGACCAATCAGCTTCTTGGAAATAGGCCACACCTCTAATTCCAAAATGACAGCTTTTCGACCCTTTTTTGTAATTCTGACGCCGTATTATGAAAGAACGAGCCTGATAACCTCAGTCCACGTAATCCTAACCTAAAATCCTACCCTAACCTTCATTTTGAAACAAATTTAAAATTTTTTGAAAACTCGATTTGCCCACGTTCGTCCTGGGAAAAAAAATAATGCCGCCCGGACCGCGTTCTTTTTGCACAAAACAAAGCTGTTTATTATATGCAGGGAAGTTAAAACACGGGCGCATATGCACGCGAACATATTGGCCAATGATATGCTTCGAAGCCCCCAACATGTTCCGCGCTTTGCGCTCTGTATGTTGGGCGGGTATTGTGATGTAATCCTTTTCATGAAGTTTCTAAGATATGAAACTTTCCCAAAGCATTGTATTAGTTTCACATCTAGATACGCGTCCTTACATAGCGCAGTGCGGGGTGCCGCCAATTGCGTCATAAAAGTCAGGTGACCTGTTGCGGCATTTTTCGAAATTGGATTTCTGGACGTTTTTCTTCAAATTCTATTTATGCCGAACTGCGCCGGTTTAAATTGTGTGTGAGATGATACTTTAACATTACTGTACCCAATCTTGCAATACACAAAAGTTATTTTGGCCGTGTCATGCCCACTTTAAGATAGGGCAGTACGGGACCAAAGCCGACCTCAGTCCGACCAAGGTTAGGACCAACTAGGTCAGAAAACTTGGTATTTCAAATGCTGCAGATTGCAGGAAACGCCACCCTACAACAAAACTGACCGGAATGTGTCTAGTACCATGCGTGGATCGCCAACTAAAAGAGATTATATAACACCTTATTTATTTCTCTACATTTAATTGGAGGATTGGTGGTCACATGCCATGGGTGATTCGGCACTATCATCACAGTCGTGTGTTATCCATCGTGCAATAGTCTAGTATAACCAAAGATATTACAAGCATAGATTCCAAACTTAAAATGGCGCGCTGACTCCCCATGGAGGCCAATATATCGGGGCGGAAGTGCTGATCACTGCTCAGTCGTTTTGAAAACAAACAGGCAAATGAATGTCTTACAAAAGTATTAATACTTGTTATTTCGGAATGTTGTTGACTGAAGAAGTACTACACCTCAATAAATTCCACTTCAACAAGAATAACTTATTTCTTCAACTCGGCATTCCACGTATTTACACTTGAACAGGAACGCACAATGACTGGTTTTGCAAGTTCATGGACATTCATTGGTCAGTTTCTATGGTATCTTCAAGTGACGCACTTTTATATGCGCGTTCAATTACTTAGGCGCTCACAACGGGAAAGCAACTAGCGCGTTTGTTTCCAGAGCGCGCAGAACTGTGCGTCAAGTATTCCGGATAATACACAGAGGAATGTATTCTGCGCGTATAGAACGCGTTGTAAAAGTGCACCCGCGCTAACCTCTTTGAACAGTGGAATTTTCGGTAACGCGTTCTTATTTCTGTACGCAGATCGCGGAATAGAACGGCGCGCATGTCAAATTAACACTTCCGCCCCGATATATGCGTCTCCATGAGGAGTCACTGAGCTTAACAGTGTAGGTATAGGAGTTTGGAATCTATGCTTATAATATCTTTGAGTATAACACACGGTCGTGCAATAGTCTAGTATAACACACGGCTGTGACGTCACAATCACTGCGCGTACGTACAAACTATGCCACAACTCAATAAATCAACGCAGCTTTGTGTATCGCACATTGCATACCGTATGTAGTGGACGCGTAGCTAGCAAACGACAAGCCATGGAGCTACCGCACGCCAAACGCCAAAACACAATTTTAACCAACGACTAGATAAAGGTAACGTTGGATAGTTATAGGGTGTTATATAAAACAAATAATGAATGTTTTTCATTCGTGCGATAGAATGAATAATTTCATTCGTTGAAAGATTTAACGTTCTATTTAACTCGGTTTCGCCTCGTTGAATAGAACGTTCAATCTTTCAACTCATGAAATAATTCATACTATCGCACTCATAAACATTCATTATTTGTATATTATATAACACCTTATTAATTTCTCTACATATGATTGGAAGATTGGTGGTCACATGCCATGCGTGATTCGGCACTATGATCAAGATTGTGTAGCTCGACCGTTGGTTAGTATATACTAACCCACGATCGTTGGTTAGTATATACTAACCCACGGCAATGAGTCAGCGATGCATTAAGCGCGCTATGTACACGCTATGCCGCGTCTCAAAAAATAACTGCAGCACTGGGGGTTGTACATTGTTTCACCGACGTCAAGTGATCGCGCGTCTCTTTGGTTTTGAAGGACAAGCGTCCATTGTGTCACAGAAGTGTCTATGGTAATGCCGTGCGCGTGTGCTGTAAATACGCTTCCTGTGTATGTTTGTTTTGCCCTCCAGTGCCTGAGATTCCAACGCGCTTGACGTCACAAAGAATCCCTCTATATGAGGCAGGCCTACATAAACGCGCAGTTAGAAAACGACAAACCATGGAGCTAACACGAATCCATAGTGACCGCCAAAACACAAATTTAACCAACTAGATCAAAATTATAAGGTGTTATATAAAACAAATAATGAATGTTTTTCATTCGTGCCGATAGTATGAATAATTTCATGAGTTGAAAGATTGAACGTTCTATTCAACGAGGCGAACTATCGCACTCATAAACATTCATTATTTGTATAATATTCGGCACCCTAAGCGCCCCAGATTTAAAGAAACTGCATTCTAAGCCACTAAGACGGATTTGTCACTAGTTCTGCTAGTGACATTCTTTAACCTATGTGGACTACATGGCTCTCTTCACCAACCGGGAAAAATTTTGCATCCCCAAATCCCAAGTTGCAATTGACATTCAGATAAATTTCCAGAAAACAAATTGCTTCTATCCACACTCATGCATTTACCTAGTCTATGCAGAGAATTTTATTTCCCTCCTTTTGTAGTAAGATTTCTACTGTGTTGTTGTTCCATGAAATAGTCCCACTCCGAGGGCGGACATGGAATCACGCCGGTACAGGCTCAAGATTAGACAAAAAGGAGGAATAAATTCGCCGAGAAGACTATCATGCATAGTATGCCCGTATGGAAGATATTTGGCATCCTACATACGCCGTAATACATAAAATCCCATTCTCCACCATCTTGACAAATTTTTTTCACCGCAGTTGTGCTTTGTTTCATCGATCAGTATTCTACCTACCCTGACAATATGGATTCATCCTACCGGCTACCGAAACTGGTGAGAAGCGTCAAAGAAAATTACTCATACTTTGGTCACGGGCCGGATATCAATACTTATGAGTATTTACTACGGACGGGGAGGAAGGATTTTACTTGCTTACCACTGGCGTAGCTATGGGGGGGGGGGGGGCGTGGGGGCGCACGCCCCCCACCAAAATCCCACGCCCTCCCAGACGCCCCCCCCCCCACTGGAAATCAGGGGCATGTAAAAAAAAAATACAGTTATTGGCAAATGGGGCTAGGCCCACCAGACCAGTTCTGACTGACGGAGTGGCCAGCACCGTGGTACGAAATAGCAATTTGAAAAGGGTAATGTGAAGAATGACCCCCCCCCCCCTCCGTCGTTGCCGGGTTTCCGCGGCGGCGCGGCCTAACTCGGAGTCCTAGCAGACAGTAGCGGCTGTAAAACTGGCAGATTTCTGACTTCGAGACAGTGTTTCCACTTCTCACGACAATCCGTGGATCGAAATTTCCCGCGAGATCATCGAGATGTCTTTTTTCAGTTACGATGTCGATTGAGTTGATAAGGAACAATGAAATACGGGGAAGTTCCCGCGCTGGCGCTGGGAGTGCGATTTTCACAGCTCACCCCTCTCCAGTCCTCCTGCCAATGCAATGCATGTGCTATATTGGCTGAGTTCTTGTGCGGGAATCGGAACAAATGAATGTGGGTGAGAAATTATTGCAATACAAAAATGCCTAATTTCGGGAAATGCCGAGCCGACTTGGCGATTTCAGGAAAATTTGGATTCCAGTACGGGAAAAGTGAAATCACGATCACGGTGTGGAGACACACATGCTTCGACTTCGAGATTCGAGAATTGGTGAAGTCCACCCAGCGTGACTGTCTGCACAGAGCGATGCTGATGCTTTCCACTCGATCAAAAATACGGATTTCTAGTTTCTACGAATCATTTGCAACCTCAGTTCCACTAGTGTGCTCACCTGATGGGTGATAGAAAAGAACTTTACTGGTTTTTGTTCAATGGAGGGAGAATGGGTAAATGTTGGTTCAAATCTTCGTGGTAAAGATTCCTAAATTGGGGCTGGTTAAAATAGACACAGGACAGATTTTGGGATGGTAAAAAAGTTAAACATTGGTACTTTTAATCAACCTTTAACAGATTTTGGGATAAAAACATCTGGTCTACTGTTCATAGTGAAACTAGAGTGTATTTTCATTGTGTTCCTTTCATTCGATCTTCTTAGGTGTCTGCAACTTTGGATGTAGTTTGCTTGATAAGATTGAAGTTGCACTGTCCTTTGTTATGGAACTGGAAAGTGGGTACCATGGTTTACCATTTAAATGCCAGAGCAGGACTATAGACAATCTGCATTTCAGTCTTGAGAAGGCAGATACAAATGCTGAAATTAAGAAAAGAATTGTGGGACAGATTTCCAGTTCTGGTATGAGTGACGGTTTTGAACCTTTCTCAAGATCTTATTCAATGTGTGGTGGGACAGTATTCATCTTCTGGGTGTTATTATTCTCCATCACAAAGGACTAATGGATCATCACTCAAGAGTAAGGAAGGGTTGTAATATATATATATATATATATATATATATATATATATATATATTATATATATATATATATATATATATATATATATATATATATATATATATATATATATATATATACAAGGATAAAGCAGACCAGTTAGCAATTCATAGTATATTCGTTGCTACTCTGAGTTTCGTGGACAAGTCCACTCGTCAAGCAATACAAAACACGACTGACAACGAAGCGAACAATCGGCATTTACAGAACAAATAAATGTACATACCTAAAGGGTACGAATCTTACTTTGTGCACTTGATCAGGGAGAATCTGTTAGAATGCCTACAGGTGGAAACTAGCTCAGACCGGGAATTAAGAGAAGCTAAGTGTGGCCTGTAGATTATAAAATACTTTTCCCATAAGCACAAATTACATCTTTTTGTAGTAACGTTATAAACACTTGCCTTTTTCAAAAATTTCCAAGTGATAGTATAAGGAATATTATTATCTTTTAAGTGCCAAACGTATTTACTCAATGCTGTATCATTGGCATACCTACTATAATTAAATGATTTAATATGGTTATGGTACCTAGGCTTAAAAGATTCGGCAAGACCGACGTAAGTTTCTATTCTCTCAATAGTGGAAACTGTAGCCTGGTATACTACAGGGGAAGAGGTGTTGCATTGTCCGGGGACTGGGCAGATGTCTTTATTTCTACAATTGCAAGAATCATTAATTACCGTGGTGCTCTTAGTAAGCAAGGCTTGGTTGTGTGAATTTATAGTACGCTGAATATTTCCCATACAGCAGTAACTGATTTTAAGGGTGTTCCTGTTAAATATTTTATGTAAGGCACTTCCAGTAGGGAAATGCTTCTTAACCAGATTGAGAAACAAATGACCAATGTTAGTTTTAACGTTCATTGAAAATGGTGGGTTAAACCAAATAATATTTCTGAGCCTGTTGCGTTTCTTCTTTTGGGAAGATTCGGAATAGGTGAGCTTGTGAGTATACCCGCTATCGTTGAGGGCTTGTTGGTACGTAGGAGCTACTTTGTTGAATACTGCCTCGTTGGAGGATAAGTCACTCAATCTCCTGTTGATAGACGATGGTAAGTTTCTTATAATCTGAGGGGGGTGGTTAGATTTGCTATTAACATACAACGGAATGCTGTTTGGCTTAGAGTAGGGGTAATACTGGCCTGAGGTGAGATCAAGCGTGACGTCAAGGTAATTGATGGTCTTCATATTGGCTTCAACTGTAATTCTCAAATGGTAGTTGCTAAAAATTTGGCAAAGGTCTTTCTTGATGCGTTCGATTTTTTGTGGTGGGGCATCGAAGGCGGCTAGGCCGTCATCCCTGTATAAGCCAATTCGGCCTATGTCGTATTTCTGAGTGATCTTATGGAGGAGAAATGTACCTACAAGTTCACAGATTTCTGCCCCATCAAAACTTCCCATGGTTACATCGAATAGATCTTTCTTGTAGAAATAAAGACATCTGCCCAGTCCCCGGACAATGCAACACCTCTTCCCCTGTAGTATACCAGGCTACAGTTTCCACTATTGAGAGAATAGAAACTTACGTCGGTCTTGCCGAATCTTTTAAGCCTAGGTACCATAACCATATTAAATCATTTAATTATAGTAGGTATGCCAATGATACAGCATTGAGTAAATACGTTTGGCACTTAAAAGATAATAATATTCCTTATACTATCACTTGGAAATTTTTGAAAAAGGCAAGTGTTTATAACGTTACTACAAAAAGATGTAATTTGTGCTTATGGGAAAAGTATTTTATAATCTACAGGCCACACTTAGCTTCTCTTAATTCCCGGTCTGAGCTAGTTTCCACCTGTAGGCATTCTAACAGATTCTCCCTGATCAAGTGCACAAAGTAAGATTCGTACCCTTTAGGTATGTACATTTATTTGTTCTGTAAATGCCGATTGTTCGCTTCGTTGTCAGTCGTGTTTTGTATTGCTTGACGAGTGGACTTGTCCACGAAACTCAGAGTAGCAACGAATATACTATGAATTGCTAACTGGTCTGCTTTATCCTTGTAGTAACGCTCAACAACATGTTTCGAGCACTCTCTTTGAGGCATCCGATAGCAATTTTGTCAATAAGTATATGTATATATATATATATATATATATACATACATATATATATATATATATATATATATATATATATATATATATATATATATATATATACATGTGTGTGTGTGTGTGTGTATCCATTCCATTCCAAAATCGTGCAGTTTAACGTTATTCATGAAAATGTAATATATGTTTCAGAGTGAGTAAATATTTATGTTTATTTTTATAGAGTAGAGTGTATCCATTCCATGTGTAGGCCTATCCATTCCATTATTGTGCAGTTGAACGTTATTCATGAAAATGTAATATATGTTTCACAGTTTAAGAGTGAGTAAATATTCAGTGGCGGATCCAGAGGGGGGGTCGCCGACGTCCGGACCCCCCCCTCAAATTTCCCCGATTTGCCCTTTTTCAAAATTGTTTTTTTTTTTTACACTAGCCTAAAAAAGTAAAAAATAATAATAATAATAAAAAAAAACCACGACAGTTTGACAGGTAATGACAGTTGTCCAATTCCGAGGAGATTTTGGTTACCCCCATCCAGTATCGATCAATCCACCCGTAAAAGTCTAGCCATGTATCGCAGAAACTTTCAGCAATATATTTGACTATGGTGGCCTATATTGCCCGCCCCGAAACACGAACAGCGCAATCGTTTTACAGAGAATGTGACTACAGTATGTCTTAATGCCTGCAATGGAGTAGGGAAAAACATGCCAGTGAGCCACAACTGCAAAAAATGCCGCGGCCGGCCCGACTTAAACCAGTTGGTTAGAAACTGAGCCGTTAAACCTCATCTAACTCTAACTCTTGCTGCCTGTGTGGCAGTGAGGCATTCTAATCACTTTTCGCTTGCAACCACGTGTGGCGTGCTTGGGCTTTCAAAGTAATACAGTAAAACGCGCAGATACTACGTCATACTCACTAGCTAGCGCTTTATGCAACGTATTACCACTGAGTTTTAATATTGATTCCAATAGGTCACTGTTAGTCTTTTGGTCTAACAAAATAATGATCTGTTCACACTTCCTAAACACTACATCTACGAAACCTTCCCTCTACCCGCTAGTATCCCTCCTCTCATGAACACGGTATGATATTCATGGTCTGGAATTGCTCTCTTCATTTATTAGTGTTGCCCTAGTGATGGGAATAAAAAGCCAATCTTAGTTTAAAGTCCACTGCCAAGAGTTGACCAGAAGTCGCAATGGACGAATCGGTGTTTGTTTCATTTTAAAAATACTATATAAAATCACCACCAGGTCAAATAACGCAATGTTAGTCGGTTCAATTATTTTGGACCGATGACCGGTCTGTTGTCGCAAATAAAAGCAAACATTCGACTTCAGTCATCTGTTCTGACAGAGTATTTTTGACAGTCGCGCCGCAACTATATAGGGAACACAACATACAGTATTTTAACCCCCTCCCTCAGTCGAGATAGCGGTGGCGCCAGGTGGGGGAAGGGTTCATGCCCCCGTCGGGGAAGGCTGGCCAACTATCGGAGAAGTTTTACAGGTTCGTCGGGGAGTCCTAGTCGAAAGTATGCAGTCCCCGACGACAACTAGTCGCCCCGACGGCTTACCTGTTCTTTGCCCTCAAGAGGATAATTTCTCTAATAAGGACCCAAAATTTTCGGCGCGCTGCTCGCGCTGTAGATTCACTCTATTTTCTTCAATAGTTCCATTCTGCAAAGCAGGATAGCACAAGTCCTGTCCACCTTACCAAGTAACATATAGGCAGAGTACATAGTTTATGTAAAGTTCGTAACTTTCATCCCATATCGCAAAGCCTATAGTTGGTGTTCTCTTGTGTGTGTGTCATGCGGTAGAGTCAGTTGGTGAGTGACTTACGGAGCAAAGTTTGGCTATTTCATCGTGTAGTCCAGGTGGTTTCGATACAAATGTATGTTACACCCGATACGGTCTACAAACCCACAGTTCTTTTTTCGTTTCGTCATATGTTTTATGTGTTAGCCTATCAAACATGTTTCCCCGCTTCGCGCGCTTTTCAATTTCACGATCCAGATTCAAAGAACACTATCAGTGCGCAACTCGGATCTTGAAGTATTAAGTGATATGATGCAAAATATGCCTGCAATAGCATGGGATAATGAGGCTCCTCCATTTGCCCTTCTCGTCATCCCCTCGAAATAGGGAATGTCGGAACTCATTGGGGTAGCTGACATGGCCCGGCCCCCTGTTGGGAAAATTCTGCCGCTACACATGGTCGATTTACTTATTTTGGTTTTCATAAGGGTAATTTCTGGGATAAAACCCAAAATTTTCGGTACGCTTTGTCCACTCTTCCTCAGTTCCGTTATACTTATAGCTAAATATAGTTCAAACCCTTTCCACCTTTTCAAGTTTATAAGTAGAAATACATGGATTTATGTAAATGTCGGAAATTGAATCGCATTTCGCTAAACCTGGTTAACGTTTACTTGTGTCTGTCGTACGGTACGGCTAGTGACTCGAGGAGGGAAGTACAATAAAGTTATGCCCGATAGGGCCTAACTGTCCGGACAAATGTTCTATATAAGCTTTAAATTAGTACAAATTCTTATAAGTGTAGGCTTACCCAAAAAATTTTCGCACGCTTCGCGCGCTTTGCATTTTCACCGTTTAGATTCCAGGTTTTGATTCCAGTTTTTGCATGTCTCTTGGTTTATCCTTTCTTTGTCAATATGCCGTAAATTGTATAATAACTGACGTTTATGGGCACCAAAATTTTAAAAAAATGAATGTGCCCTTTTTATGTTGGACCCCACCTCAGAGAAGACCCTAGATCCGCCCCTGAATATTTATGTTTATTGAGTAGAGTGTATCCATTCCATGTGTAGGCCTATCCATTCCATTATTGTGCAGTTGAACGTTATTCATGAAAATGTAATATATGTTTCAGAGTGAGTACTGAGTAAATATTTATTTTTATAGAGTGGAGTGTATCCATTCCATGTGTAGGCCTATCCATTCCATTATTGTGCAGTTGAACGTTATTCATGAAAATGTATATGTTTCAGAGTGAGTAAATTTTTTTTTCTATAGAGTAGAGGTTTTATATATATATATATATATATATATATATATATATATATACACATATACATACATACATATATATATATAAATATATTATATATATATATATATTGTGTTCCTGTCATGCAATCTTCTGCAACTTTTTTATGTAGTTGATTTGATTTGTTGGATACGGCGGAGGAATTGGAGTTGCACTGTCATTTCTTATTTCACTGGAAGGTGGGTCTCATACTGTTTACAGAACAGGACTCTCTAGACACTCCGCCTCTAAGTCATGTGATTGCGAATGCTGAAATAAAAGCCGGTGTGAATAATTTCCAGCTCTGGCATGACAGGTTTGAGCGTGATGGATGGATTCTCAAAATGTAGACCGTATTCAAAGAGTGGTGTGGCAGTATCCATCATGTCGGTGTGATTATTCTCTATCACATAGGATTAATGAATCATCACTAAAGACTAGTTGCTATAATGTGTATCCATTCCATATCTTGCCAAAATACCTGTATAGGCTGTAGAGGACATGTTTTTATGACATGCGATTTTGAAAATATATTTTTCTAGTATTCCTGTCATTCGGTCTCCTTATACTTGAAGTAAGGGGGGGGGGGAGGATGACGGATGATCGAGCCCGACAGGGAACGATGAGTAGGATAAGTGGATACTAGCCAAATAAATGACCACGGTAGATGTTCTGTTATTAGTGACTGGTACGTATATTTCTCAATCTTTTGACCCCAACAAACAGCCTCACCAAACAGCCTCGGCCCAATAAACAACTAAACCAATGGATCCAGGGCTATGGACTGTCCATTCTGACAAGTGCAGCACATCAATTCAAATGTGACCTTGACCCATTTTTCCCATATTTCTGATGAAAACCAACCCCAAAGAGGAAAACGGACCCTCTGACAGCCAGCTGCCAGGCAGCACTTCTGCTTCTCTCGAGTGTCTGATGAGAAGTGTGGGAAGGGTGCAGGCATGGTACAGAGACCCAGTCGACTCACATAGAGTACTAACTCTTCCCAACCCCAAAATTCCAAACTGGCAGATCCCCAAATTTACTGAACTTGGAGAACAACATTAACCAATGGCAAGAGCATCCTCAACAATACCAATTATGCCAGCATTCTGATAAAACAATTTCATTTCTCTCAGTGTTACTTTTACTCTGGAGGTACAACACCAGCCTAAAGAGGGCTAAATTTGCATACCATCCTCTGGCACCAATGGAGAGCAAGGTACCTCACCTTGAGAAAGTTTCTAAATCCTGTGTCACCCTGGGAGGCAAGGCACCTCGAAGAAACCTTATACTCTACATCCTGCTGCCCTGGAAAGCAAGGTAGCTCTCTCTCCTTGTGACTGCCTATGGAGAGCCACCAGGCCATTTAAGCCAGGGATGACCAAGGAAAGCCCAAAGTACCAAATTTCACTTTATTACAAACTTTATAGAAGCAATTTGAATCTAGATTGCTTGATTTATTTGGTGTATGTTTGGTGTATGATGGAGTTCAGTGTAATCGGTTATTTTCACTGAAAGGTGGGTCATGGATGGCATGGTTTACCATTTTACCATCAGGACAGGGCACTATAAATAAAAAATCTGTGCCCCTGGAAAAAACTGCTGGCAACCCAGCTGCGTTGACTCAATGAGGGTGACCATGTCACAGAGCAGTGAAAGCGGCAGCGTTATTGACCCTTAGCGTACGGCGCTCTCCAGCCGCCGAGGACAGTCCGCATTCGACGTTCAATCTCCCATGCGGCCCTTCATGGATGAGCTGCTGCCCGATTTGGCTCTCCATATAGGCGCCGGGGGCACCCGGGCTTGACGGGGCACACAGCGACTGGCTGCGCCTGCGCGGGGGCTCAGGGCGTGACGTCATAGGCGGACGCCCGGGTGTCTGGAAACCATCACCTTCATAACTTACGGGCTAATAAGCTTTGCAACATTTTTGGTCAAGCCCCCCCCCCCATGAATTTTGTTAGCCCCCCTGCCCCCATGGAAATTTTCCTGGCTACGCCACTGTTGCTTACTGCAGTGCTGTACGAAAAACTTCAAAGTTAAAGACAAAATAATATGACTCTGTTGGATTATTCTAAGATTTAGATGTTTTTTTTCTCTCTTTTCAACCCACTCTGTCTCTTCACTCTCTTTATCTCTTTCTCTCCCTCTTTACCTCAAATCCCTCTTTACCTCAAATCCCTCGACTGAGTGATTTCCTCCGATTGGTCACGAAGGTGGGGGGGGGGGTCTGTGCCCCTCGCCCCACCCCCTTTAAACACACTGCTGGAGTACACGAATTAGTGTAAAGGCTTAAATTTGTTTTAACATGTAAGATATGTGCCACTAAATCTAAGCATATTGGTGATAAATTGCATTGAAATCCGATCAGGCCCGTAGCCAGACAAGGTGCTGAAGGAAGGGGGGGCGAAAACTTTTCCAGAGGGGGCGAAACATCTAAAATGCATTACAACAATGGCAATTTTTTATCTTCTAGGGGGCGAAAAGCCCCCCTTGCCCCCCTCCTTGACTACGTCTGAATCCGATGTGCGGTTCTCGAGATATGAGCAGATAAAGTTGTCAAATTTTCAACCCCAAATGAACTTAAAGCAAGCACATATGAGCCTTGTTTTTTTTTCCTTTAAACTTAACAATTCCCTCCCAAGGTTCTCATGTTATCATAATGTGAATTCATGAGAGGCTTGTGAATTTTGCAAACTTCAAGTTCTCCATGGGGAGCTCATATCCCAGTCACCCTCAAGGTTAAAATAACACAGATTGACAAAAAAGAACTATAATCACCAATGTCACATGAGAGATAATCATACAACCTCAGCTTGCTTGGAGCTCACTTCAGTTACTGGTCACAAATGTGGTAACTACATTTGCTGATGTCTTGAGAGTTACACAATGCAACTGAATGAAAAGTTTACCACAATGCTGATATTTAGTTCCTCTTTCACTATCAAAGTTTCCTTTTTTTTTTTGCTAAAGCACTTCCTTTGAGGAGGACTGGACCGTCAAGGAACAAATGTGGTGTATGAAGTGTGCGCATGAAGCTAGCAAAATGTTCACATATTTACCATATTTCTCAAAAGATCATGCTTAAACTATAGTACCAGTCGTAATAGTTCGATTGCTGATTAAAATTGCCATGCCAAAAAGATTTCTTCTTCTTACCTTCTTCCTTTTCTTTTTCCAGCTGTCCAGGGTGCCGCCGTGCCGAACCACCATCCCGGCCACGCACCCCACACCCTCGTAACCTGGTAACTATAAACCTGATTTCCATAAAAGTAGGCCTACCACTTACTACACTGTAAGAAATCGCTGTAAATTTTACAGTATATTACTGTTTTTGTCTACAGTAACGTACTGTATGTTTAGTCTACAGTAATATACTGCAATCTGGAAATTTTTGTCTTCCTCCCAAGCCACGACTCCACTTAGTGGCTAAGTTACAGTAAATCTACTGTATTTTGTCCGATTCCCACAATGCAATGCATTAATTTTGACATTCGACCAGTGTTGCCACTCCTAGGTTTTTTTCACTAGATCTATGTTTTTTTAGGTTCATCTGGGTTTCTGGGTTTATTTTTTTCAGAAAGGTACAAATCTGGGTTTTTTTACAGTTTGTAGTTGAAACTCGGACAGTTCATTGCATTTCACAAGTTTCATAAGAATAAACGTTCGTAAAACATAGTCTGAAATATCATACTGAAAAGGCCTAATTATGAAAGAGGAAGACAGTTTCTCAGTTCATATTTCGTATTCATGACCTCTTGCAGGGCTGCGTGTTGCAGAACATGTGCAAGGCATGTATAAAGCCAGCCGTACATTACACGACTTTGCTCACCGCAACTCAACTCGATCGTCGGATCTCCAACAGTCGTGTAGTGTGCATGAGTTTACGACTGCGACTGGAAGTTTTAGGACCAGTTTTACGTCGCGCCGACTTCAGTCGGGAAGAACGAACATGTTGGTTCTTCCCGACTGAAGTCGGCGCGACTTAAAACTGATCTTAAAACTGCCAATCACAGTCTTAAATTCTTGCACACCTCACGCCCGTTGGCGACCCGACGATCGAGTTGGGTTGCGGTGTGCTAAGTCGTGTAGTGTACGGCTAGCTTAACGCGTAACACACCGCCCCGACTGAGGGGTACCGTACTTCCGTATCTGTTCTACATTGGGTAAATGTATGCGCACTTCCATCACAAGGCGATACCGTCCCATTTTTGAAACCACGGTATAAACATGTAGGACCTAAGATGTAAATATCTAAACGGTGATTGGTTTTACTTTAATATATGCTGCCCTGGAACAGTACACGTCAAGTCCATGTGCCGGTCCATGCGTGATTCTGTCCATGTGCCCGTCCATGCGTGATTCTTACTCTGAGGGTAGGGGATGGATGTTGGGTAAAACATGCGGCTACCAGTACAAATGAGTTAGGCCTATGCCTGTGTTTTTGGTAACTTCAGGCCAACACCTAAGAGCTATAGAAAAACAACCTTATTGAGAAGCCAATGCACGATCCCTGTAATGTAGGGGGCCTATCTTCCTGTCAGTTCAACAGTCCATTCAACTGTTGATGATTGCGAGTTAAGAAGGATGAGGGTGAACTTGCTCCATGTTTACAAATTTCTCTCTGAAAATGAATCTTTGTCATCTTGTATAGCTACTTAAAGCTTCAGGCTGATTCTCGGGTTCGAGGTCATGGTATGAAGCTTGCCAAATGTTTTGTAAGATTCATATAAGGAAGTTCCGCTTCTCTCGTAGAATTGTCCCAATGAGTCCACGGAACACTGCCAGAGTGGGTCCGCTCCTTACCAAAAACAGCCAACCAGCGGAGTACCAGACCAACACCAAGATAGCCAGTAAAATTAGATGACTCTGTCACAATCATGGAAGAACTTGCAGTCAACATTGACAAGTTTCTGATTTTACTGGACTCTCTTCGGATGTTAATTGGTCTGGTTGGCTGTTTTTAATAAAGGGTTTGGTCTCCTAGGTATCTTATTGGGACTTAATAGCCAGCCTCCTTTGCCCTTTTATTTAACCTTATGTTATGAATGTATGCACGCACGCACCCCAAATAACCGTGACTTTCCCTCCATATGCAGCTGATCCACACAACAGGACTGCTCCTATTCAGCCAATAAACACTAAAAAAGAAAAGAAAATTGCATATTTTCCGCCGCAATAAAAACCCGCCCGTTCACCTTTGATTTTGTCCATCCTGTAAAGGTAATCCATCCTGTAATTACGTCTTCTGTCGGACTTTGCAGAAGTTACAGCTGATCTGGGTTTTTATTTGGCAATCTGGGTTTTTTTAGGACTCAGATCTGGGGTTTTTCTATGGAACGCCGATCGTACAAATATTATGGCATTTTGGGATCCTCACATAGGAACAGTTTGAAGTAATACTCTGCTAGATGGCATTTTCTGGCATCTACCATAAAAAGATACTCTGAAATGTTTACAGCATCTTACACTATTACTAAGTTTAAAGTGACTTATCTCCGAATACTCTACTTAAATATTATTTCCTAGTACCCGCCTGTCAAAACTAAGAAGACTGAGTATGCACATCAGATCAAATTCCACTATTCTTAAGCCATTCCTACCCGACACACTCCCTTCCTTTTCAGTTCACCCCGTGCATATCCACAAGGGTCCACATGGACCCAGTTGAGAAACACTGATCCTAGCAAAGTTCACAGTGATTTGACGTGTAGCGTGTAGAACATTTTTGGAAGGAAATACCACCCAAATCGCCGAAAAACTATGAACTGAAATTGCCGATAATAACCATGTTTTGAGTATTTCGTCACCCAGGCGTAACAGATAACATCATTAAACCTGAAAAGGGTGACAACAATTCATTTTGGTTCATTAAGGGAGTAGGGGAGGGGAGTGCCTCCTAAGGGTTTGGGAGTCCCCTTACTATATGCGATGTCCGTCACTGAGTTACAATTAATTTGATGAATGGATAGGTAAGAGTTAATTACATACATGATTTATGAGGAGGGATAAGATTAACTTTATTTGATAAATAGAGAGAATTTTGATTTATAAGTAAGTTCAGGATTGATTTTATTGATTAACGAATAGGGTAAGAATTAATTTTATTTGATCAATGGATAGAGCATAAGGACTTGCTCTATTGATAAATTTAAGCGTATGTGCTCATTTTAATAATATCGATTCAGGGGGTTAAAGGCTCAACAGCAACAACTCAGTAACATTCTTTTATTACTCCTCAAAGAATTAGACTGTACATGGGTTAGAAGATATACGAATGAGACGAGGAATTGTGGAAATTATGTTTTTTCTTATTTGCTTTTATTTTAGTCATAGCCGTACATAGACAGGGCCACAGGAACAGTTGATCCCCCTCTCTCTCAAAAAAAAAAAAAATTCAGTGTAATTTTTATCCCATCGATTTTTAAATTTTCGGTTATTAAAACTGCCGAAAGATTGTTTAGGTGCAACTAGTATAAGGCACGCAAAGTGCAATTTCCGGCAATATGGCATACGTTTCCGGCAATATGGCATATGTTTTTAGGGTGTTCAATCCCTAACTTCATTAACTATGTTTACACAGCTTGACTTTCCTACAACTTTAATACTTCAATGATTGATTTCAAACAGATCCTTTTGAACAACTCGTAAAGGTTAGCAAAATGATTGTCTTCCGCAAAAAGATGTATGGAAATAACATTGTATATGCATTCAATTAATATATATATATATATATATATATATATATATATATATATATATATATATATATATATATATATATATATATATATATACTATATATATATATATATATATATATATATATTATATATATATATATATAGCCTATGACAAATCGAAGTATATCCTCTCTATAGAGGGATTTCATGTGAAGTCACGCGCAATGAATTTCCAGGCACTGAAGGGCAAAACACAGACGCAGTAAGCGTATTTACAGCACACGCGCACGGTATAACTATAGATACTACTGTGACACAAAGGACGCGTGCCCGTCAAAATAAAAAAGACGCGCGATCTTGCCCTTCAAAATTGCGTCTAGTTGGTTAAAGTCACGTGACTGAAATCCCTCTATAGCTAGCGAAAACCGAGTATTCTTTATTCACAACGATCCAATTACCCGCTTTATACTATCCCTATGTCTCAGGAAAGATCTTTGAACATTGATCTACAGACTCAATCTGATGTCTTCCGTCAGACCCCTGCTGTATCACAACTTAATTTAACTACACTGGCATTTTATTTAACACATTGGTTCTGTCCCCACTGCATGCCAAAAAGAATGGGAACAGAGATGTACCATTGGGTGTGGGAAACCGAGGTTGATTTCAAAACGGGGACACAAGCATGACATGATCAACGAGGATTCAGAGACCACCTTCTACTGGGAGTGAGCAAAGGGAAAATAGGAATAAGTAAATAGGTCTAGGATTTATAAACAAGTTTTAGAATCCTTTTTCTTCGTTTTCTCGATGTATTAATTCTCACGATCTACCGATAATAGGTGCGCGCCAAGCGCGCAGAAGAAATGTTTGAAAAGAGAGTAGAACAAGAATGTCTCAGGAAAGATCTTTGAACATTGATCTTCAGACTCAATCTGATGTCTTCCGTCAGACCCCTGCTGTATCACTGCTTAACTTAACTACACTGCATTTTATTATTTTATTTAACGCATCGGTTCTGTCCCCACTGCATGCCAAAAAGAACGGGAACAGAGATGTACCATTGGGTGTGGGAAACGGAACCCTCCAATTTTTTCAAAGATAGCGTTCACTGATATCTAAATAGAGTGGTAAGTTTCGAAAAAGACATCTTTACTTCACCCCCCCCCCCCCAAATTTTGTTTGTCAAGACGCCCCTGAATGGAAGAGCATTCAGGTTTTGAGTTATGATGACATGCCATTACAAATAGCTGTTTTTGCTCAGCAGTTAAATAATAAAATCCCCTAGTGACAGATCTGAGGATAAGGATTTCTTTAAATATCTTTTACTCTTATCATGATGAAACTCTAGAAAATTTGGCGATTTTTTATGTTACTCATAACCTATGCAAAAATAATGATGTACAGTGTTGAACAGTTTTAGTACTTCTTTTGCTAGCCCTTTATATGAATGTCTTAATTGCCAGCTATAGTTTACACTTTGGTGAGTGATATACTGATATTTTCACGTAGATAACTGTTATCGACCAAATAACTCGGGCTTGGGACATGTCGATGTCACAAATATCCTTGAAATAAAGGTTCAAAAACAGAAAAAACGTAGCCATATTTGATGACTCCCTCCTTCCACGTCACAAATTAGCATTATTACGTTATGTTTATTCATAATTTTAGTGTAGATAGAAATTACTGTGTAAAATGGTCAATATTTCGGATGGATTTTTATAAAGTCGTGTCATATTTCTGGGTAAATAATGGTTTTTTGCATTAAATAAAAAAGTATTTCATTTTCACGGCACCAGACCTTTAACGGCTAATCAAGGTAAAGTACGTTACATGAGACTTAACCCCGGGTCCCATATACTCGATTCAACTTACGATTCAACTTTCAACAAGATGCGCGATATCTCAATCAACTTTCGACGCAACTGTTGGCCGTTCCCACACACGCAACTCTCATGCAACTTTTTTACTGTTGCCTAAGTACCCTACTAGGAAATTAATACAAGCATTAACCGTAGATCCCGGGGATGGTAGATACGTCCCCCAACATTTGACCAAGAGGGAATGACAGATGTAATAATACCCCATGATAGGCTTACAGAAACAAAATTACTGGTGTCCCTCATTTGTTCTATCAAAATTTACCTTGGTAAAACACAATATTAAAGCTGCTCAGAGACCTATTAATGGATTTTACCGATAAAGTCTACCAAGCTTATCTTTTTCGTGTGTAAGTTTATGAATTTTGAGACCTCAAAGGAAAGAATTTGTATTGATCAAGGTTACACGGCCTTGGGAATGGTATTTCCGCCATTCTAGCTGTCTAGAAGACATAATCTCTCTCAGTCCGCTACCAGCCAACGGACGATGGCACTCCCCTCACAATTGTTTGACATGTTTCATCCTGATTCTCCATTGGTTACTTGGTTCTTTCTACTCCATAATAAAAGGCGGCTTAACAACTTCTTCCTTTTTATTGTAGGTCTGAAGACGAAATTGACTGTTTTCTATAGGGGAGTTATCGCCCAGTTAAGCTCTGAAGAGTTTTTGCGATCACTCCCCTTCCCAACTTGCAGTTGTTAACAAGTATGTAGCTATTATGTTTTGGTAATATTTCTAAGTAAAAGCTGTCTTCATGTGAATAGAATGTCTATAATCTGTAATTTAGAGTAGATTCAGACAAGCTTTCATGTAATTTTCAGTAATGTGTATGTGTGTAAATAAATCTATTGAAAGTCAAGTTGTGGAAGAATCAAATAAATGAAATGAAATGAAATGAAATGAAATTACCAACCATCTATTTCGAGAATGAAGTATATCTTCTAGTTTTCCGTTGCAGGTATTAAGCAAATGATCCTTGGTCACTAATTCAACTTTTTAAAGCAAGACATTTTCTTTGACTAAAATAAAATCACCATTGCAGTACTAGTCAGTAGCGTGTTCAAAGGGGGGGCCGGGGGGGCACAGGCCCCCCTACTTCCGAAGTCAGTCGGGGGAAAATCCCTCAGTCGGGGGATTTAAGGCTTGAGGGGAAGAGAAAAATATTGAAGAGACACACTGAACACTCAACAGGGATGGCCCGCATCGGGGAGTCTTAATCGATACGATAGAGTACGCAGTCCCTGTTGGCGCCGGAGAGAGGACAATTTCTCTAATAAGAACCCAAAATTTTCGGCGCGCTACGCGCGCTGTACAGTCACTCCAGGATCTTCAGCAGTTCCATTCCACATTGCTAGATAGCACAGGTCCTGCCAACCTTACCACGAAACATGTAGGCAGAGCACACTGTTTATGTGGAGGTCGAAAGTTCCATTCCATGGCGCTAAGCCTATTTCCTATTCTCTTGTGTGTGTCATGCGGTACGGTCAGTTTGCGAGCGACTCACGGACCTTTTTCATAGGGTGTACTTCAGGTGTTTCGATAAAATGTATGTTATCCTCGATATGGTGTAGAACCTACAGTTTTTCTTTCTTTTCTTTATGTTCATAATGATCACATATCTTTTTTGTGTAAGCCTGCCAAAAATTTTCGCCCCCTTTGCAAATTCAAGTTTCAGATTCCAAAGACCACTATATATAAAGTGCGCAACTCCGTCGACTCATGAAGAATTAAGTGATAGTATGCAAAATATGCGCTGAAATGGCATGGGATAGTAAGTCATATCCCCTTGTCACCACCTCTTCAACAGAGGGGCTGTCGAAGCTTGGGGTCGCTGGCATGGCCCAGCCTTCTGTCGGGAAATTCTGTCGCTATGCATTTACGATCGGTTTTTCTTATTTTGGCTTTCAAAGGGTCGTTTCTGCAATGAAACCCAAGATTTTCGGTACGCTTTGCCCACTCTTTCTCAGTTCTGTTACTTACAGCTAAATATAGTTCAAATCATTTCCACCTTTCCAAGTAACTGAAGAAGTTGAATACATGAATTTAGGTAAATGTTGGAAATTTCACCTCATATCACCTCATTTAGCCAATGTTCTCTTGGGTCTGTAGTGCGGTACGGCTATAGGACACGAGGAGAAAAGTACAATGTAAGTTATGCCCGATAGGGACCAACTGCCAGGACAATTGACCTTAATTGTCTTTTAATAAGTACCGATTCTTTTTAGTGTAGGATAACCCCAAAAATTTTCGTTCGCTTCTCGCGCTTTGCAATTTCACACTTTACATTCTGGGCCGAAAATATTAAATCAGCCCCGAAACTACGTTCCTCTAGTATATGCACATATATGCCCCACAATGACATGGTTGAGTACACAGATTTTCTTCAGATCCCTCCTCACCATCCCCTTGACGGCATCGGGGCTGTCAGGGCTTCGGGTCGCTGCCTCCGCCCGTCTAGCCACCTTCGAAACTTAGAAGTAGCCTACAGAATGTAATTAGGAGAGAATTTTTTCATTATATGGTTGTTTACCAAAGGATAGAGCTCTTCCAATCGCCCTTCAGTGAATAATCAGACAGGATGCTTCGCGCTAGTCACTTTAACCATCTGAAATGGTAAAACTGTACAGGTTTAAGGATGAAACTGCTGTTAACTTTTGCGATCATCTCAAGCAGCCTTCTTGACTGGCCTCGTGATCTTGCAGTCCTCGTGATCTTACCCTGTCAACGTAAGATATGTGACACATACTGTAGCATACTGCAGCTTACAACGATATAGGATAACTTGAACTCTCCGTCATTGACATCGAATTTCACAAAATCTGAAACAAACAAACCTGATCAATAAGGCCTCTAGAACCAATTGACGGCGGTCTTATTACCTTAAATTGCAGGAGCTTCCGGGGGCTTCGCCCCCTGGACCCCGCCAGGGGCCCTAGCGCGGGCCCCTGGACCCCACGCGTGCAAACTCGCGCTTCGGTGCACTTGTGACACCCCTCCATGTCAGTCGGGGGAATCACAGGTTGTGCCCCCCCCACCTCCGAAATCCTGCACACGCCACTGGTACTAGTAAACAAACGTCTTACTTTTCCACTTTAAATATATATCTTAGAAAAAGCTTAATTTAGGCGTTCTAAAGATTGCTGAATTCCTGAATCAATTAAAATGTTTACAAGTAGAAAAGTCATCATCTACCGAATCAAAGAACTATTTCCATTTTGAATACTTATACAGGACCTTCAGTTTTGCAGTTCTTACTTTGATGGGTAAGATCGTTTTTGTTTACTGGTACTTACTGATCAACGCATAGGCGTAGGAAGCTTTTCGAGACTGGGGGGGGGATGAACCTTGTTTCGGATCGTCGTCCTGGGGGAGGGGTCTGAGGGGAGGGGTGTCTCCCTCCCCTTTGGAAATTTTTGGGGTATTTGACGGTCCTCAGATGCAATTTGGTACAACATTTTGGACAAACTTTAAGGAAAATTACTACAAATTTTTGACATTTCTTACAGAAGAGACAAATAAGGTTTTTTTGCCCTTGAATCTGGGGGGGGGGGGCGGAAGCATCCTTCAGCCCCCCACATTTTTAACTGGGGGATAAGCCCACCCTAATCCCCCCCCCCCCACTTCCTACGCCCTTGGAACACTAATTGAGTAAATATTGCTCGTGACTGTTGAGACAGTTTTTGCGTGGAAATATTATAGAATGTTTATATAGCACGTACAAAAACAAGTCAATAGTTTGCTGTAAAAAATAACTTTGTTGTCATACCTTAAAAAATTCAGACAGCTGTTCTGTTCATTTTACTTGATTGTGAAATGAATTTAAAGTTTTCTTTGAAATACATTAAAAGGAGAGAGGAACAGTCTTAAACATTTTTATGTAAAGCGAGATGACGTCATCATTCATTCGTAATTTATGATGCCATTTTTTATTTTCTATTTCAAAGTTAAAAGCATTGGTTCCCGTAGGTATATTTTAATCGTTAACGGAACATGTAAGCACAGTGGATCCAGATTTTTTCATGGGAAGGGGGTTCCCATTTGTTAGTGACAGGGAGTGCATTACACGGCAACTTCCTTGTCGTGACTCTACCTGTAAGCGGAACACTACCAGCTGAGCAGGGGCTTAAGCGAACCAAGAATGTTTTTGTCACAAGGGCTTTCCATATTACAGAAAATGGCACATCACCCAAGGCCTTTAAGTAAGTTGCATCTAAAAGTTTGAGATCTCAATGTTTGCCACAGATGACCATGCCTGGGATCCTTCCCAAAATGTCAAAATTCAGATACTTTGAGATATTTTTTCAGAAGTCCTTTCGGCTGGATGGCGAAGGGCGAAAACCCCAAAGGGGTTCTTCTCCCAGAAGGAGCTACGTCCCCAGAAGGAACAGTCTCGACGTTCAGACCTCTACATCATGGTTCTCATACTTTGAGGTATTTACAAGTATATATAAAGATAACTGCCACAGAAACGAAGCATATACTATGTTTTTTGTCATATTTTGGAGGAACACGAAGTATCTTTATTTTTTAAAACCAGCAGTAAATCATGTAAAGAACAATCGGTAACTACATGAATACTAGAACATATGCCACCAGACTAGGCTAACGAAAGGCAGTTATGTAATGACAACCGTACAAGCAAATTTACAAATGGCCCTATTTTGACAGTAGGGCTTAATGCGTACGCTGTTACACAGAGAATGGCGCTTATAGACCTTATGCATATGACGTCACAGGGCCATGAAAACTTAAGCCTCAGTACAGATCTGCTACGTGGACAGCATCGGCATACATTTCACTTGTGCGTAGCTTTTTTTCTTTTTTTTTTTCTTGTGCTAGTTCTAAAGTTAAAAAGTGATGAAATTTTACCTTTTCATATCTTAATTTATCCTTGTGATGAAGCTTAGGCTCCTGTTTTGATAATCAAGACAAAATTTGTGTAAACAACCGTTTACGCATGGTTAACCTTATGTTCGGTCAATGCACAACGTTGAGGATACCGCAGTAGTGTGGCGAGACATTTTCTGTGGGAGGGGGGAGGGGGAAACCAAAATTTTCCGACACATTATGATCTTTAAAATAGCAGTTGTGCTATTAATTCAGTTGTAACATGAGCGTCGTCTTTACTTTGCAAGATCTGGGGGATTTTGGCTAACAAAAATAAGTGCTGTCTTTGGGCGGGATCTTAGGGGAGTGAAATGTATCTTCTCCCACTCTGAAAAATTTTAGGAGACACTTGACACTTAGATACAAAATGGTTTCTAAATGTTTCAGTATTTAGGGTACTATGAACCTTTCAAAATGACTTTTGAGTTACTGCTTGAGGGTCAGCCATACAAATCAATGAAATGTTATCGTGGGCAGTTCATAGGAACGGCCAAGGGAGTTCGTACAGAAGAGATGTCATTGACGAACGACTTTTCACGCAGGCTGCATTCTCGTATAAGTGTAGCCGACGAAGCCTTTCAACGCTGGCGCCAAAGTCCCGAAACCAAGAAGGGTGTCGAAGGGTCCTCCCCTAGAATTTTTCTTAAATAGTTTTTGCGGCTGTTATAGGCCATTTGTCATTTTTCAGAGAAAACTTTTCGTCCTCCATGCGTAATTTGAAATGCCAATGAAATTTTGGCAGACGATGATTGCAAATTCAGTGCTGACCAAATTTTCACTGCTCTTTGCAAAGGTACTGCTAGCGTAGCCATTAGAATGATGTTTTCGATTGTCTACATGTTTTGACCTTTAAGATAGTTGGCCTATTTCAGTAATATTCAAGGTTGTAAACTAAAACTGATCCAATTTTATCTTCAATTTTATGTTACTAAAAGTGGTATCTATTAAGTTCATTGGAATGGCTAATTAAGAATCAAACTGGTTTGTCATACACATGCCACACAAATTATTTTTTCATCTCAAATTTAAGTTTTGGGATAGGTTTTTAATTGAATTTAGCTTCTCTCAGTTTTAGAAAAAGTATTCCCCAACCAGAGCAACGAGGCAGTGTTTGCATTCTAGAACAAGCTACAGTTGGTTTGGCGCCGATTTGTTCTGAACGTTAGCTTACAAGGTTCCACTGTTTATGTACATGAGAGCGTGTGCGTAAACCTGTACATGCCCAATTGTATACATATGCGTACACATATATTCGGGTTTATGTATTGCACGGGGACCATATTTCGTTCGCCCTAAATCTAAGCGCCTTCCAACCTTACAAAAATTGAAATATTGTCAGAATTGGTTGCAAGAAAAACAATTCTGGATTTCCCCCGAATTGGGGGACGAACCGCTTTTCGCCCCCTATATTTGGTCGACCATAATATTTTCTAATATTGTGAGTGTGAGACGTAGTGCCCCTTCAATAATTTAGCTTAGGGGGACGGAACATCTATGATACGTTGGCAAAATGGTAATAATTGCTGAGATTTGTGTGAATATTGGACTTTCTGATGACTTCAAAGTTATGAAGAACGATTGTCCGGCGCGCTTCGCACGCACACGATTCAGGGTACCGTACGGTACGTGTTCGGTGATCAATAAACTTGAAACAGTCGTAGACACACATGCACATTTCCTCTTTTTGGTCAGTTGGTCGGGAACGTAATACCTTTTCCCAGTCTTCCTCTAGAAATGGTCAACTGCAGTAATATTTGCTTAAATTGGTGTATGTGAGACATAGTCCCCTCCAATAATTTGATAAGGGAGGACAAAGTACCTTTAGTGTTTTGGCAAAATCCGCAATATTTGCTTAAACTTGCATGTAAGCCCATAATGCATGATGTATTTTGGTTGAAGGGGAGTAATGCCTTTCATACTCTGTCATTTTTGTCAACGACCGTAGTATATGTAGCTCAATTGACCATGAAACGCAATTTTTCGGCGCGCTTCGAGCGAGTCTATTGCAACAACTTTATTGCTGAGACTCCTAGACACACACAGGTAAATATTATATTCAACTCCGTATTCAAGGTATTCAAATTAACCCACTTAATTTGGATATCCCAATGCAACCATGGGATTTGCCTGAGCACTCTTAAAACAATCTAATCCATTAGTCCACAGGGGCACGAACCGAAATCTTGTCAAAAACTTGACTAAATTTGACCATGAAGGCTTTAAATGGGAAAAGGAATGATAATAGATCTTAAAATTAGCTTTTGGAACATTTAGTCTTTACGTTCCGCCAAAAATGCATTTTTCAGGCCACACAAAATTCTGTTAGACTGAGGAATATGGAGGGCCTAGAAATTTGTTCCCCATATGTCACTGTGGGTATGATGTACTTTAGCCTCAAGAGCTGCAGTTTTACACCTTTTCAGCAATAAGTTTTATCTGTGTCTTTCTGTTTTTAAGTTTCGTTGGTTGAAGAAAAAAGAGATGTTTGAAAAAGGATAACGCTAGGTCAGAGGATACATTTCTGCTTTAATTAGCCTACCCTAATGCCATCCACTGAACCCATTAAATACTGGTTACTGTTGTGCGCTAAGCGCACCGGGCAAGACGCAGCATGAAAATCAGTAAATTTCGAATAACAAGAGGGATATTAATAGTACAACGTGTTGAAGAGCCCACACATATATTGTTATATCTCTTGTGGATGTCTACGAATGTCTCATAGTAATGATCAGGCCCTTATACACGGTTCGCGCTCCTGAAAATGGCTGTCCATGATCAATTGAACCAAATATTTTGGTCGAATATTTCCGTGACCTTGAGTCATTGGGGAGTCACCTAATATTCACCCAAATATTATGATTGTTGAAAAAATAAAAAGGGGCGAAGTGTTTCGTCCTCCTAAACCATAATATTACGAGGAACTTTTTCTTCGCATTAAACACTAATAAAGTGCCTTCAAAACGATATTTTGGGGCACTTCGCGCGCCTTTTCGTAGTTACTTCTTTGCTATCATATGTACATCGGAACCTCATATGGGCCCGCCCTTAGTGCGACCTGTGGAGTAACGATTGGTTGCTGTGGTTGTACATGTACTTATTCTTTAAAATAGTACAGCCCATGGTTGACTGCTTGAGATGGTTTTTGAAGAGCTTTTGAAAACCATATGGGGCATCACTGTGATACATAATAATAACCACACTCCTACTCTACTATCCGGACCGGACGATTGATATTGCCGGGTGGGGTGGTTCGTCCGAACCTCCCTGAATACTGGCTTGATTATGCCCCCTAAAACAAAATTTCTTAGAGCCGCCCATGGTTCGCAGAGCAACTCCATGCATGCTTCAAGTTCATCTGCGCTTCCTGAGCTGGGAATTGGTACCCTCTGTATGACCGAGAGAGAAAAATTGCCACTAGGCAGGGAAAATTATGGCACGCTTGGTGCAAATGTGCATACTTAAACTTCCTGAGGCTATTTTGCTATGGCTATGTATATGTGCATATATACTATAGCTTTTCTGTAAGTGCAATGTCACATATCCAAAAGATAAGAGAATTGAATCGTTCAATATTAGTTCAATATATCCCCAAAACAACCTTCCTGTAGAATTTGAGACACTAAAATACCTCGAGGTTCCGAACCTCCACATGGGCCTTGCCCCCTGCACCCCACCAGAGGCCATATGAGGATACCCTGGACCCCACACGTTATGGGTTTTGTCTTTCGCGCTCGCTGTGCACATTAGGCCTTCAGGTTTTGTCCCCCACTTATTAAGATGTTTCTCCGCTCTTGCCCTCACCTACCAATCAGTTGCGCTCCCATTGAAAAAATCCTGGCTATGCTACTGTGTCATTACACAAGGTTGTATTTGAGTCCACCTAACCCGATTCCGGGCCAATTCCGCGTCCAGCCATTTGACAATGTTGCACCTCGTACACAAATACTTTTTGTACACTCAAATAAAAATCATTTTTAGCAGTAAATTCCATACCCTGGCTCACTTTGTTATTTAGTTGACGGTATGTGACCATTCATGATGTGAACTGTGCACCAGTAACAATTAATATAAATGAAACTTTAAATTTCGTAGACTCGGATGGAATCGGCTCCGAGTCTGAGTCCAGTTGCAACCCATTCCGGGCCAATTCCAATTGCGGGATCTCCCATTCCGGTCCAATTCCGAGTCCAACGAAAAGCGAAATCGGGTCCGGAATCGAGTCCGAGCCTGGACTCGGACTTTACAGCCCAAACATAATAATATGGAAAGTTATAAAGAATATAAGATGTATGCGAGATGCGGTACCGTTGGAGGGTTTCTAAGATAGAAGGGTACTGAACCATTCACAGTGGCGGATTTAGGCGGGGGCGCACCCGGCGCCCCCCTAAAATTTTCCAAAGCTTATTTTTTACTTTCACTAAATAGATCATTAAGCCTACTTGTTTCTACATAATGTTGTATTATCTTATAATTTTCAAACTATGTAATTATAATTGTTACAAACTAATAGCAATTTAGAGCACACAGTTTCAAGTTTTCCGATAAAATGTCAATAGAGTGATATCGAAGGTCTCAACCCTATTTCGGACCACGCTTTATGTAGAACACTAAAAACTTTTTCTTACAATCCATCTGCTATTTGGGTTCATCAGATGTGGAGTTTTTTAATCAACGGAAATCCTCGTTAATGTTACCATACACTCGTCATGGAACAACAAAAGAACCGTGAAAACGTCCATAGTCTACCCACCATCGATAATGGAAGTTCAAACTGTATGTAAATGTAAATTATGCTATCAGTTGCAATCCCATTCCTTTCAAGGTAATTACGAAAAATTCGGGAAAATTGGTCAATTTCGGGAAATGTAGAATAGTGACAAAATTTCTGGAAATTCTCTGTATAAACTCAAGACATAGTAAAGATCATGTAAAAAGTGATATAAACTACTCGAATTAAACTGTGTTTGTTGTGTTGAGCTCAGCTCGAAATATGTTTGAAAATATTTGTTCTTTGTGACTATAAATTTGTCAGAAATGTGTTCGATGTTTGACCTCTTTCTACCAGAAATGTATTCTTTGAGTCTGATTATGAGTTCTACAGGAATGTTTGGCTTGTATTAATGTTTGTATTCTCTAAGTCGGTAATCTCTTTTCTGTCAGTCTCTCAGAGAAGAAAGGGTATAAAAAAGATTAATTTTCATGAACATTAGAAATAAATTACGCCTCCATGCATTTTTGAGGTATTTGAGAATGCAAATTCAATCATTTGTACCTAACAGTTGTGAACATCAGCTGGATTGGATCCAGCCTAACTTTTTACAATTACTTTAGTGTACTGATTATAGCATCGATCAAAACTTGGGATTGATTTTTTTTTTATCCACATACACGTTCATTCTAAAAACCATTCAACACATAATAAGACTTTGAAAAATGAAAATTACGTTACTGGTCACGGTGTATAGAATGTATGAAAAGCGCATGGCCAAACTTCACATGGGCTTAATGTCTATGTTCACATATTTTATACAATCTGTGATCCCGTTTCTTCCTTTTTTCATGCACTAGAGAGTATTTTATATAAATTTATTTGGTCACACAAACCAGACAATTAGGGGAAACGTTCTGTTCTAATATGTGCAAAATGTGAAGGTGGTTTAGGAATGGTCGAATTATGCTCTTTTGCTTACAGCTTAAAGTGTAAATGAGGGAAAAATTATTTTCAGGATGGCTTTGCTTTTTGGAAAGTTTTGTCTGATAGTAAGCTCAAGAAATATGGCGGAATATATGTGTTTTAATGTAACCTTTCCAATGAATATGTTATCATTGAAAACAAGTATTTATGATGTCTGTTGCACTTGATCTTATTTTACGCCCTCCGGATGTGTATGCTAATCAATATATTTTGAATAATTCTTATTAAAATTGACAATAAACTTATCTATGCCAGAGCTCTCATGGTCACTAAAACTTACAAAGTAATTTTTTAATGAGAGAGTCGACTGAGTGCTTAATTAGAATGATTTCTGCCATTAATGTAATTTTACTAGTATTTTTCCTTTTACATTGTATTATGGAAAAATTCTGCTATCCCGAGGGAGTGGAGACTGAATCTACATGCCACTAATGAAATCAATGATAACGCAAAGCGTTTAACAATGTTTATCTCTCATGCACATGACAATAAAGTGGTATATTTCATCAAGCAAAAGACTTTAAAAGCTACTGCGATCTCAAATATGACTCTTACAGCAGTGCATCGTATTATGGTCTTTGAAGCTGTTGGAGACCCCAAAATTCAATTCTTTCAGTTTTTTTTTTACGTTCATAGAATTATAGATTGTAACGAATTTTTATTCAAAATTAAAAAGGAAAGATTCTCCTCTCTGTACCTTGTGTGAGGATCCCCCTTATCTTTAGACCACTTTTTCCGGACCTATAACATTACTACATATTTTTGGAAAGATATGTCATCAAAAGTGTTTAAAGAGTGATCTTAGCTTAAATCAAGATCAAGTAAATTTTGGTTTAGTTCATAAAGCAAGTTTTTGCAATTTTCTCACTTTTAATTGAAGGGAACATTTTTGGCAAACAAAAGCTCAAAGTAACGACTGCTTAGGTTCTACTTACAAGCCTGGGAAATGCCATTTCCGGCTATCTGAGGGGTCGCGATTTTTCAAAATTTTCTGTACGCTTCGCGCCAACCTATGGTGGCGCTCCGCTTAGATATTCGTTCGGGCAGATGATCGACCGTCAGTGCGCCCCCCCCCCCTAACGAAAAATCCTAGATCCGCCCCTGATTCATCTCCAGAGTTGGGACATAGTTCAAGGTAATTGGGGACGTCTTAAGACAAAATGCCCTCAAACTGAAAATTATTGGAGGTGGAGCTACAGCCCTGGCTCCCGCTCTGACGGCCCCGATATGGACAGCGTCAAGAAATACTCTACTAGGTCACATTTTCAGTATCGGATGGATAGTCCGGGGGATAAGGTAGGAATTCTTCCAACTTTGCTACCGGGGAGCCCGGTAAAAACCGATAAGGCGTTGTCAATCTTTCCATGGATGGTTGATAAATTGGTGGCTCCACGTACCAAACACAACTACTGGCGTGTACGTCACTGCATCTGTGGTCATTGTTTGAAAACCCCGTTTGTTCCTCAGAGGAGACTGTCACATTCTCCGTCGGGGAGACACTGGCCCATGTCTTATAATTTAAGATTCTTATCCACCACGGCCACCTACTGCTTGTGTCAGCTTGAAGTTTGGTCTTCATCCGGTTGAACCAGTTTCGAAGAAAACGACACTCATAGTACTTTCCTATAATGATGAAATCTACGAACTCAGCAATTGTAATTATACTAGCGCCGAGAAAAAGTCCCAATTCACCGCCGATACCACCTGCGAGAGACCAGACGTCAATTAGATAATTACGATAAACATTATTTGTGTAAATTGAGTAGCCTTTATGCAACTTTGACTTGGAAATGTCTGAATTACTCTCAGTGTTTAATGAACAGTTACAACTCGCACATCATAATATACCTACGGGAAGTCTTTGCCTATTAAACTTGTCCCTCTTTCTGCTCGATTTAGTTTATTGTAGAAAATTTTTTCATTCAACAAATTGGTTATTCGAACGGTTAGCTCTCATTTACTGGAATAAACGACTAATCTAAGGGAGCCTGGAACTGTCACCTCACCGGTTACTTTGCTGTATATCACAATTTTACTTTTTGTTTATTCTAACAGCAGCCAACCGGCAAGCTCCTGTAATTGGTTAAGTACAAACGTATATACGGTTGCCCGCCCGGCGGACGTGTATTACGCCTGCACCTATATTGGCTGCACTCGTAATACCAGAGCATGGAAGTATTACCCTGACCAGAGTATGTATTCCAAAGAGTACATATTCGACATCTGCTATGACGGAAACATATACGGTAGTTATGCCCATCCTTCTTTGGCGAAAGATTCACGACCATCATAGTCGATTTTTAGCCTGTCAAGATCTAAAAGAACCTCTACCAAGCGAGTCGCGACCATCGGTAGGTGTGTAACGTACAAAAAGGGACAAAAATGTTTCTCAGGTTGCTAGAAATGATGCTTTCCGTGTCTTTTTAGTTGCATCTAAATATGCTTCATTTTGAGATCTCATCAGTCTGTTCCAAAGTTACACTTTAAAAAGGGTAAAAAGGGAAAAGCACAAAACCTTTATTCGGTAAATTTGAACCAGGGCTCTTGCGATCGACAGGCAATCAGTATCACAATTGATATGAGAGGCGAAACTGTCATACGATAGCAAATTAGTAGAATAATTGCCTGGACAATAGTATCCGAGGAAAAGGGTAAATTTGGACATAATGTAAAAGTGGGCCTTTGGTTGGAGTTCCAAACAACACCACTTTTAAGTAAATGAAACGTAAAATGGACCTTGGTTTAGTTTTTAATAGGTAATTGTTGTTCTTTTCTGATTTGAGCGTAGACTTTGAAAATGGTTTCATAACGTTTTCTTTCTTCATTAAATAATATAACAATTGGCAATCCATGGAGATCCAAATCTCATCTAACTCAAAACACATCTCGTGATTTATGGAATTTTCCAACATACCTACTGCAGAAGATAATAAGTAAAACAAACTTTTTTCTGACAGCTGACTTTTTACCTATGACGACATCAGTGCAAGTGTAGTACTGTACAAGCTACCATTGAAAGACAGGTCCACATATCCTCCAAGTTTAAACGGATGGATAAGGAAGTTCACTACACACTTGTTTGCAAAATTTGGGCCAATACTTTGACATATATTTCACCTTTAACGTCGACCCTTAGCAACCAAAAACCACTATTTTTAAAATGTTTGTTCATAATGTGGTTTAAATACTTTTTTCCAATATACTGATGAACAAAAAATGAACAAAATCTAATTTTAGGTCATTTGAACTTTAACCCATGACAACTACGCGTGGACAAAATTACATGGTCAGGTAAGTACCTAGTCAGGGTGACCCTGCATGTCGTGAAGGAAGGTATTGCCATTTTGGTCTTTTCATTTAACCCTTCGGCGCCAGGGAGCATGTTGCACTGATTTTCACTCACAGTGAAGGTGTGGAGCTCTTTAACCCCCTGTCACACCAGGAATGCCATCACGCTGCGCTCGAGCTGCGACCACTAAATTATGGAAGAGCAGAGGTGAGCGCAGTAAGGTCTTCTAGAGGGTACCGATGTCGCAGTGGAAACTCGCTTGGTCTCCAGAGGAACGCCGTGGTCGGCGTAGGACGCATGACCGCAGCGACCGTTTTGTGCATGGTCTTCGAGGCTCGGCGCTCTGATCAGGTCGATGTAAGGACGCATTACAGTCGCAACTGCAACGCATAGTGAGCGCAGGGGCGTCGCCAGAGCATTTATCATGGGGGGGGGGGGTGCGTGTGATGCCGTATTTGTCGACTGAGAAGAAAGAAATGCCGACTGAAAGTGTTGATAAGAGATACAGCCAGGGCTTAGAACCGTTAGTACAACCGGCAGTGATCCAGCACTGATGGAGCCTGGATCTGCCCAACGGGGGGGGGGGGGCGACCCGAAGCCTCGACAGCCCCGATGCCGTCGAGAGGTTGGTGAGGGGAGATTGAAGAAAACCTGTGTACTATACTATGTCATTGCGAGCGAAACTTTTGGGTAAGCTTACACTAAAAAGAATCTGTACTTATTTAAAGCTTATATAGGTCAACCAGTGGCGTACCCAGGATTTCTCTTAAGGGGAGATGCAATATGTTGTGTGATCGCCGGCCTGGGGGAGGGGTGTAAGGGGAGGGGGACACCCCTCCCCTCTGAAAATTTTTGAAAAATTAGGTGTCCTTACATGCAATCTGGTGCCACATATGCCACCTTGGGAAGTAAAATTTGTTTTAAAACATTTACGTTTTTTAGGGACCTGAAAAAATTGGCATCCGTGAGGGGGACATGGCCCAATGGCCTCCCCCTGTGTACGCCACTGAGGTCAACTTTCCAGGCAGTTGGGCCCTATAGGGCACAACTTACATTGTACTTCCCTTTTCGAGTCACTAGCCGTACCGAAAGACAGACTCAAGAGAACATTAACTAAGTTTAGCGAAATGAGATGAGATTCCCGGCATTTACATAAAACGATAAATTCTACATAAGTTACTTGAAAAGATGGAAAGGATTTCTTCTATATTCAGCTATTAGTAACGAAACTGAGGAAGAGTGGGCAAAGCATACCGAAAATTTGGGGTTTTATCTCAGAAATGACCCTTTTGAAAGCTAAAATAAGTAAACCGACCATGGGTGGCGACAGAATTTTCTTAACATGGGGCGGGGCCATGCCAGCGACCCCAAGTTTCGAAAACATGTCGAGGGGGTGAGAAAGGGATATAAAGGAGCCTAACTATCCCATGGCATTGCAGGGTACCGTATATTTAGCATTATATCACGTAATATTTCAAGAGCCGAGTTACGCACTGATACTGTTCTTTTGAGTCTGAATCGTGAAATTGCAAAACATGTTACCATTAAGAACAAAGAGAAAAACATAAAAACTGTTAGGGTTGTAGACTGTATCAGGGACAACATACACATTGTGTCGAAACCACCTAGACTTACACGACGAAATAGCCAAACTTTGCTCAGTGAGTCGCTCACCAACTGACCGTATACCGCATGACACCCTAGAGAACGGCAACTGGCTTTGCGATATGAAATGAAATTTACGACCTCTACATAACCTGTGCACCCTGCCTACATGTTACTTGGTAAGGTTGACAGGACTTATGCTATCTAGCTATGTGGAATGGAACTACTGAAGAAACTGGAGTGACATTACAGCGCGCGTAGTGCGTCGAAAATTTTGAGTTCTGATTACAGGAGTTGTCCTTTTTCTTTCACTTCTTTTCCTCTTTCTTTTCCTCATGTTTCCTTCATTTTGCCGACTGGTGCAGAATTTACCCACTCAATGCCAGAAGCCACATGAACGATGAACTTCTTTAGTATATAATGATGCTGAAAAGCCCTATGTAGTTTTTTGCCGACAGAATATGTTTTAAGTTTCAAAAAGTGTTGCTTACGGGCTTTGAAAATATTGTAATAAACGTTGTCTACAAATGCGTACCAATCTCCTGTTTTCCGTCTGCACCAGCCCCTTTCTCTTGCCCTGCTTTGTCCCTCCCTCCTCTGTCCTTTTCTCTGTTCGCTCGGTCTTCTCTCTCCCTCTTCTCTCTCCTCATTTTTTTTCTTTCTTCTTTCCTCTAACTTTGCTTCGTTTGCGCTTCCCTTTTTTCCTTCATTTTGCCGACTAGTGCAGGATTTTGCAGACTACGTGGATCTTGGGGGTGTCACACCAAAGATATTACAAACATAGATTCCAAACTTAAAATGGCGCGTTGACTCCTCATGGAGGCCAAAATATCGGGGCGGAAGTGCTGATCACTGCTCAGTCGTTTTGAAAACAAACAGGCAAATGAATGTCTTACAAAAGTATTAATACTTGTTATTTCGGAATGTTGTTGACTGAAGAAGTAATACGTCTCAATAAATTCCACTTAAACAAGAATAACTTATTTCTTCAACGCGGCATTCCACGTATTTACACTTGAATATGAACGCACAATGACTGGTATTGCAAGTTATGGACATTCATTGGTCAGTTTCTATGGTATCTTCAACCCCAAGTGGCGCACTTTTATATGCGCGTTCAATTACTTACGCTCTCACAACGGGAAAGCAACTAACGCGTTTGTTTCCAGGGCGCGCAGAACTGTGCGTCAAGTATTCCGGATAATACACAGAGAAATTTATTCTGCACGTATAGAACGCGTTGTAAAAGTGCACGCACGCTAACATCTTTTAACAATGTAATTTTCTGTGACGCGTTCTTATTTTTGTACGCAGATCGCGGAATATAACGGCGAGCAGATCAAATTGACACTTCCGCCCCGATATTTGCGTCTCCATGAGGAGTCACTGAGCGTAACAGTGTAGGTATAGGAGTTTGGAATCTATGCTTATAATATCTTTGTGTCACACCTAAGAGTATCTATTGACTAGAGACCAAGGTCTAATACATACCCTGTACAAAATTTTGGCCAATTTGAAAGCCATACCTTACCATTTGCAATGCTAGGTGAAGTACAATACCTTATCTCCTTATACATTATACGTTAAATGAAACACTAAGCATCACCTGTAAGATCCTTGAAATCATATGCCTGTACTTCTTTGGTTTTTTCGACGCTGAGATCTTCGTAAAATAAACTTAATTGTACCAAATTTGCCCTGTAAAAGAAATTGCATACTTATCACAAAGAAATATTCATTATAAAATTTGAACAATGTGAGTATTCATTCAAAACCATGATAGTCATGTAATCCACAAAAACTGTTTGGTATGATTTATGATAAATATACAATAACTTGCATAGCAGAAGAAAATGTCCTATACCAGAGAGTCATGGCAATTATCCCTTCGTGACTTCTTTTACACTTTTTATACTAGAATTTATAGGCACATGGGGAAACATTTCACAAGGGGGAAGGGGTGCTTGACTTGAAAAAACAGTCTCTCGTTGGAAAACAAGCACAAAATGAAATTTACCCTGGAATAGCCCTGAAATCGACCGTTTGGTCCTAACAACGACATTTTTGCTGGGGCTCGTAAAGACTGAGGGACATCATCTTCACGTGAAGTCTCATACACCTGTAATGGGTGTGTTATTGATAAATGCTTCTGTATACGGTAACTATTTAGTTTCAAACGTTATATCAACTCACGTAATTTGTGTTAGGCCTACTCATTTAAAGAAAAATTCATTATCACGCAAGCCTTATCTCACCTATGGTTAAAGTGCACTACCAATGTAAACTTACCTTAGTTGACTAAAATTCACGTCCAGTTCCTTTTGGAGTTTTTGTGCTGCCCTCAAAGAGGGCGCTATGGTCATGCTAATGGATTCATCGTATATAACTTCATGACACGGGCGGTCACATTTGTGCTTTGGTTGAGCTGAAAATTGATATAAGAAGAGACAGAACGTAATGAAAAGAGAATATGGAAGTAGCTTGCTAGCCGTGAGACAATTTGCCATTTGAAAGTTAGTTACACCCAGTTGTGCACCTTGTAGCCTATTATCCTCTGAGTTTGGTCGCCATAGGAAGACATTTCAATTTCAACTCCACCCAACCATATGTCATTATTTTACTTTCTCTTATTAATGCCTCAGATTTCATTTGTTCGGACTATTTTCAAATATTGGAAACAAAAGCACCCTTGTAAATAAAGTCTTCATTGTGGAGAGGGCAGCACTTCTGAGAGGGGTGCATGCCTTTGCCCTCTCTAGGTAGGGCCCTGCTGGCTGGGTTGCACGTAACAATCTAAATTCAAGATACAAAAGCAAGTAAGAAGTTCAATTTTCAACTCAGTGGGAAATGAAACATTTGAAATACATTCTTCCATTTCGTTGCGATGGAAATGAACGCACATACCTAATTGGACATTAATATAACTCAAGTGAATTATACTGCAACAAACCCTAGCCATTTATCTTCAAATTGTGTTCGCCAGTTACTGACGACCACTTCATGTTTAATGCCATAATTGTCCTATAGATTTTTATGCTTGATTTCAAATCCCCTTGAGCTTTCTGGGTTCTTTAGAATTATAATAAATAGTGTCAATTATATTGTCAAAAACTAGTTTCGTATGTTTAATTTGTTCAATTAGTTCACTGTAAGCGTTTTCAAACCAAGTAAAAAGTTAATACCGACGAAATTCTGAAAAAGGTGAGTTAAAAAATCTTCAACTAAGGACGGTACTTATCATGTAAACGTTGGACGCTTGACGGGCAAAATGTCTATAACAACGAAAGAGCCGCGCGATCACGTCACGTCGGTGCAACGCAGAGAAATTATAAGCTTTAGCTAAAGCTTAGGATTTCTCTGGTGGCTAAAGAAAAGGAAATGCTACTCTTCCACGCGTTGCGCCTGCTGTCTTTTTCGGAAACGCATTTTTTTTATTCAAATATCACATGCGTCATTGAATTCTGATATGACCGTGACTGCGTGTACGTCTGTGCGTAGGTGTGTGTGAGCTTGTGTGCGTGGTGTCATTATAAGTCTTGAGAAGCGGTCTATGCTCTACATAATATTTAAGCTTATAGACCTTTAGTCCTCAGTAAAGGACTGTGGTCGTTCGCCTACAGCTCTCTATACACAGTCCTTACTCCGACCATTGAAAATAGCGGGGGGATCGGCCGTCTGTGTAATGGTTGAAATTTTCTGTCTTCTCACAGCAAATTCTGAAAGAAAAATCCTAATTTACAACCAGGAATTTTCTTCTCCAGATCTTACAAGAGTATTGCAGCTGTTCTGGATCACCGAGAATTTCCGGAAAGTGCCAAAAATATGAAATGAAATCAGCATCTTTTTCGCTCTGTAAAGTTTACTGTGTGACTTTGGAACTTTGTTTACAGCAGTATGCTAATGAGCTACGTCGTTACGTCAGTATAGAATGCATGCAGAGGCAGTTGCCATGTGTATGCATAGGAACTACAGTAATCAAAATGTTGTGCGTGACGTCACAATGTTACGCACACGGCATTTAGATGTCAACAAATATTTCGAGCGCTACAGTAAATTGTTAAGAAGCGGCCAAGTTGATGATTTTATTTCAAATTTTCGGAACTTTTCCTAGGTTTAAAGTGATAAAAAACAACTGCAATATAAGTGTAAGACATGGAAAGGAAAAGTTATGGTAGTTTATTAAGACTTTAGGTCCTAACTTTGCAATAAGAAGAAAATCAATTTCGACCAGCACAGTGCTGGTCGAAGACCCCGGGTTTTCAATGAGTCGGAGTAAGGACCGTGTATAGAGGTTATGCACCGACGTCACTGTGTTGCGCGTTTCTCTATTTTTCCATCCAGGCGTACATTGTGCAACAATTGTTACTTGGTGCTATCGTGCGCGCGTATCGGTAACACACTTACTGCGCATGATCAGTTCCATCCAGCAAAACGCACTGACGTCACGTGCATAACCTCTATAGGGAGCTATCGGCGACCAGCTATACATGGGCCTTTACTGAGGACTAATAGACCTTATGCATATAATGTCACAGAGCAGAAAGTGTTCCCTCGTTTGGAGGAAAACGGCGTATCATATCAAGTTACAACAACAAATTCAGACAGCTGATTTGTGCACCTGGGATACGCGCGTAAGTCTACTACACACGCAGCCCTCACATTTTTGACTGGGGGTAAGCCTCACAGTCCCCCGGTTCCTACGCCTATGACCGTAGGCTAAATGTGAAACGTACAGAATTTCACACTGACTGAGTAGACACCTGCTTTTAGGATCATAATTTACGCAGTGCACATTTGAAAGCGAACGTACGCAACTTCTGCTGTAACTTGTATGTAGGCTCGGACTGGCAAAAATGAACGCGCGCGTGAGCGCGTGCTTGGGCTTTCAAAGACACGCATATTTTTCTTTTGTTAAGGACGTGCACGCATGCACGCGCAAGCGTTATCTGGTTTATGAGGAGCGTCGACCCTCTGCACATAACCTTACGGTTTGTAGGCGCACTGAAGTACTTGTGCTGTATTAAAAAAGCGCCCCTTATTTCATTATGATTATGAGACGCGATGCCGCGTACGTTGAGGCTAATTAGGGAGCACGACGTGGACAGGGCGACGCAGCGTTTTAACCAAAGACACTATAGCGCCGTTAGGCGCAAGACCGGTTACTCTGCCTATAAAACCGTAGTACATCATGGGGCGAAGTATCCGCCATTTTAGTAAGCAAACGCCGGGACGCTGATATGTACGTAACGTACCGAGACAGTGTGTACGAGTAAGTCATAGACGACTGATTGGTCAAAACTGCAAAAAATGGAAGAAAAATTAATCACCTAAATGTAATGAAAATTATAAGCTATTGTTGACGAAAGTTTAACCGTGATGTCAGAGAGTTGATGCTAAACATTGTTCATTTGGTACGCTGATAAGTAATCAAAGGGAGATAACTCCAAAACCAGTAGCATAGCCAGGATTGTGTCGTGGGGAGGGTTTTGGAGTATGACACGTGGGAAAGGTCTAAGGGGAGGGAGAAAAACGGCTATTTTAGGTCTCCAGATGCAAAATGGTGCAATGTTTGTGCCTCAAATGTAATAACGTTTATAGTGATCATGTGTTTTTTTGCAATTATTTTTTTCAAGGTTGGGTCATGGGGGGGGGTTCAACCCCCAAAACCCTCCCCGTGGCTACGCCACTGTCCAAAACTACCGGACGGATTCATGCGCGGTTTTCAGCTACCTGTAGTGGAAATTTGCTCCATAATAGGAGCAGGCCATGGGCCAGAGGCACCCACGGGCAACCTCCCCCCCCCCGGCACAAATCTTTGACCCAATATTTTTTGGAAACCTTATGGGTCCCCTGAACACGAAATCAAGAAGTAATAGCAAACACTTTCGATTTCACTCATTCAAAATGGCTCCCAAAAATGGCGGCAAAAATTATATTTTGTATTAAATAATAATAAGTAAATATTCCTAAAAATATTTTTAAGGCATCGAATGTTAAAACTTGGTCATATTTTATGACAAAAATTCCAAAATTAATTTTTGAGACTATTTTGGTGAGGTTTTGGTTAACCAAGATGGCGGAAAAACCAAATAGCGGCCAATGCAATAATTATGCCAGTATAACATATTAATAGTAAAAATATTCATTAAAAATACTTTTGAACACAGGCAAAGTTAACCTGTGTCCATTTCCTGTTGTAAATATGCAAAAAGTTTTTCTAGACATTTATTTAGGATCTGAGTCAACCAAGATGGCGGATATAGCAAAATGACCTCTAATGTTAAAATTTCTATATCACAATCATAGGGAAAATCATCCTTAAAATTATATTTGTGACAGTTGCTCTTTATATTTGGCCATATTTTGTGCCAATTAATTTGAACGTATTTTTCAAAATATTTTCTTAGAATTTAGGTCACTCAAAATGGAGGAAAAAGCAAAATGGCGGCCAGTGATATTTTATAAAAATAAGGCAAATCATCCTTAAAAAATATTTCTAACACCTTTAAACCTAAAATCTATCCATAAACTTTCTGAATAGTTATTACAGAAAATGGACTGAGTTTAGATGTAAATGTGTTGAAAATATTTTTAATGATTACAAGTTATTATCTATTATTATGCTACATTGTTACTATACCATAAGCGATCATTTTGCTTTTTCCGCCATCTTGGTTGACCTGAATTCCAACAAAAATGTTCTAAAAAATAATTAATTATTTGGCATGAACCATGACCATATTTTAAGAGTCGGTGCGTCCAACATATTTTTCATGAATATTTTTCACATTATTTCAATATATTATAATAATTACATGGACAGCCATTTTGGAAATTCCGCCATCTTGGTTGACTGCATCTCACTAAAACAGTCTCAAAAATTAATTTTGGAATTTTTGTCATAAAATATGAACAAATTTTAACAGTCGATGCCTCAAAATATTTTCAGCAATATATTAAGTTTTAATATATTTTAATACAAAATATTCATAAATTTTGCCACCATTTTGTTTTTGGCAGTAATTTTGAATAAGTGAGACCTAAAATATTTACTGTTACCACTTGTTTCTGCGTTCAGGGGACCCTAAGGTTTCAAAAAAAAAATATTGGGTCGGAGAGTTGCGGGTTGGGGTGCCTTGAGGTGCTTCTTGCCCATGGCCTATAATATATGTAGTTTTCATTTAGTGTTGGACTGTTCTTTGAATTAGTATTTAAAAGAAAAGTCTAACACTAAATGAAAATACCAAACCCAACAGTGAAACTCCCATTGACGTAGCATCGTTGGTTATCGAGATATTGATTTTATGAACGTCAGGTCAACGCATTTACAACACGCACCGTTTTTCGCGTTCCATACGATGCATCAAAGCTGCTTACTAAAATGGCGGACGATCTGCTCCATTGCATACTACGAAAATTTGTGTGCACTTTCGTGTGAGTAACCGGTCTTGCGCCTTACGGCGCTATACTGTCTTTGGTTTTAACCCACAGTTCACGTCGTCGAGCTGACATCCGCGCCATGGAACTATCGCGCTTTAGATTTCTACGACGCGGCATGAAAGTCGCGTGGTGTTATTCAAACTTCGTTTGAGTAGCAGACGCGCAAACCGATCTGTTAATGGTAACAGTATTTAGCGGGAAGTATAAGTCAAACTTATTTCTTACGTAGGCCTAAGTTGGAAAGTGGCAAACCTTCATCGAGTTCGTGAAGCAACTTTGCTATGGTTATTTAACTGATATAATGGACGATGGTGAATTTATGGTATGTGTGCAACGCGTATTTTAAGTTTCTAATGCAACGATCGGCATGACAACAAAATTATATGACGTCATATGCTGCCTCTCGTTGCCGTTCCAGCCACAACGCCAAAACGAGCGACTCCTGGGGCCGATTTCACTAACGTTTAGCGATCATCGCTAACGCCGATATCCATCGCTAAACTATAAATCCATCGCAATTTAGCGATCGACTTTTGCAATCGATTTCACTAAACTTTAGCGATCAATTTCTCATCGCTAAGTTGTGTCGTTAGCGATGGGTTTTAGCGATGACTGTGTAGTAGACGCAAAAGGTAAATCCATCGCTAAACATTGTCACACGCAAGGACTCATCATTATATTTTCGCGCCATTTAGTCTATTTTTCTATTATGCTTGACAGTGATGTGAGCAGGAATTGTGAAGCGGGGGCCGGACAGTGAATTTCCCCCACTGACATGAGCGAGGGACCAAGAGGAGGGTCCCCTGTCTCTTCGGAAAATTTTTACTTTCGGGAGGGGGCAAGATGCGTAATATATTAATATATTTGAAACATTTCGAAGCATATTTAAACTCGAATGATGGCCAATCGGGGCGCGCTTCTGCCCCCCACATGGAACCGCCACTGGACCAGGGCAATTTCCCTGATATGCGGGGAGTATCAGTCAGTGAGACTGCTTCCGAGTGATTTTCCCTGACTTTCTGATTTCCCCCGACTACCTAAAGAGGTGGGGAGCCATGCGCCCCTTCCCTATTTGTGCATGCTACTGATGCTTTATACATGCTCTCAAGAACACATCGTGTTTTATTCCTATCCACAGTGGCGGCCCTAAGGGGGATTGGGGGACATTTGCCCCCTTTCCCCAGTCAGAAGCTTTGCCCCCCCCCTCCAGATGCTCCCCAATCAGCTCCTGAAGTGGCCTGACGGGAGGAATAGCCTAATACATTAAATCTATTTGGAATCTTTGCATTTAATGACGCATTATGAACCAAAATATATCCTTTCTGATAATTAATTTTTCTCCCAGAGATATGCTAAAACCTCAGAGCTTCCCCCAACATTTTCTGTTGCCCTCCATCCCCTCCCCCCACTTTTAAAATCCTGCAGGTGCCGCCACTGCCTGTCCACAAGAAAGTTGCGACCGTATATACCACCCTGGCTGCTCATTTATTGTATCTTTAAACACCAATGAAATGACGTCCGGTAGAGTTTCAAGCTTTCCCTGATTTTATGCGCATTTTATCTAGACTATTTGACTCTTTCATGCCTATTCATCTTTCTTCTCATTCAGTCTACACTTGCCATATTTCCTGTAGCGTCGTCTACTCCCGACATTGTGCGCAATTTGTGACATTGTTTGCATCTCAAGGGCAAAGGCTGCAGTCAATTTTAGCGATCAGCCTCGTTCGTCGAGAAAGTTTTATTTTTTTTTTACATCGCTAATAGCGATGGGTTTAGTGAAACCAAAAATCCATCGCTATCGCTACTAGCGATGATTTCTAGTTAGCGAGCGACTTAGCGATGATCGCTAAAATTGATGTTAGTGAAATCGGCCCCTGGTGTAAAATTATACCGACAACGTAAAGTTCACGTAGACGCATGCGCGTGGTTACAGCATGACGTCATTAAGTCGTAGCCGACGTCCTCGTCGTGCAATCTAAAGCTCCCCCACCCCATACGCAAGCAAGCCCTATAAGTAGCATGGGTTAGAGAAAGTACATACAAGAAAGAACGACTGGTTGGTGGAGACACTGCAAATTCGGACCAAACTTTGCCTCCATAGATGGACATTCCGCCATTTTGACCTTGGCCTCTAGTCAATAAATACTCTTAGCTCTGTGACGTTATATGCATAAAGGTCTATGGACGACACACGAAAGTGCAAAATCCACGCCGTTAGTGCACGTGGGCTTCATTGGTTTCCTCCAAAATGACGTCAGTGTGACGCCAATGCATAAAAACTATTTGTCATAAGTGTAATCTTGTGTTCAGTTCTCTAAAGTCTAAAAAAGTAGATGCGACCTTAGCGACCAGAATTGTAAGGGTTGACTGCAACGGTTCAGTCAGTTTCTAACAAAATGGATCCGAAGAAAACATACGAAAGTAAACGATAAATTATGATAGTGATATTTAATTAGGGACGAAGAATGAATACTCACTTAGTACATCGTAGCACATCACCATTTGGTAGGCATCACACAGTTGATAGCCATCTGAAGAAATAAAAAACGAAGGGGACGAAGGTCATGATTCCGGTCCTTCAAAAGCAACCAAGACTGAGTAGCTATCATGATGGCGCATCGTTGCGGCCCTAGTCGAGAATGGAATGTACCTAGTGGTCGACACGAATGTCCTATCCTAAACATAAACATTTCAATGAATACTGAAAGTTCCATAATTGGACCGAAAAGTGAAAAATAAAATTATCAGATAAAAATCGTTATAGTAATTGCAATACATTATTGCATTCGTTAAGTTGATTTAACACCTGCAATCCTAGTTACAAACTCTCTGTTTTGCCAATAAATTTATGAAGTCATTTTCCAAAAAGCCGAGGACCCCCTCATGACAGTAACACCTTCAAGAGGGACACGGGGGGGGGGGTCTTGAAGCGTTTGTCCCTCAATCAAAGTCTCCCCCACCAGCCTGATTTGCCTTCAGTCTGCAGGATACACAGCTTACAGAAGCAATGTTCGCTCACAATTTTCACCCCCAACATTGCCCCCCCCCCTAAAGAAATTCTGGCGGTGCCACTGTTTCATGATGCAAGCTTGAAGAACCTGATCCCATTAATACTGCTTTGGTCTAATACTATTTGCACACAGTACGATATATAGGTCTGAGCCAGTGGTGGAAACTGGGGAAATTGTCACCATGTTTCAAGGACCTTAATTGTTCCGAGGAACTCTGTTGGATGCTTCATTTAAAGCAGTTTGATACAGGGGCGTAGCTAGGACGAAATTTTTTTGGGGGGGGGCTAGGTATCAAATGGGGTCACGGCATCGATCGTCGTCCTTAATTCTTACACAATAAAACACGCACAAGTTTTTGGGGGCCTGGCAAACACCTGGGAGCCAGCGCCCAGGGGCGGAGGTGTTATCTTTGGGGGGAGGTGTGGAGATTATGTTTTGCCGACGGATCTGGTAATGCGTAGTGCGAAAACGAGCTTTAGCCGGTGGGGTCCTGGGCCCCGCCTAAGGACCCCTGGTTGGGTCTAGGGGGCGCAGCCTCGGAAACTCTGAGGTTTAGGTAAATCTCTGGGTGAAAAAGTTAAGTCTCAGGATGGATATATTTTTGTTCATAATGCATCATCAAATACAAACTAGATCCCACTAATTTTAATGTATTAGGCTATTCCTCTCGTCAGGCCGCTATAGTTTTAAGCGGTTGAGATCCAGAGCCCCGCCAGTGCTTTAGCTAGGACGTTTTCTCAATGTGACATTTACTGATCTGTGGCCTGGAGGAGGGGTCTAAGGGGAGGGGGTGTCCCCCTCCCCCTTTGGAAATTTTTGGAATTTGCAAGTTGCCTAGATCGCAAATGGTGCAATATTTGAGTGAATTTCTGCCCTAATGAGGAACCTCAAAATTTACACCCGGGTAGAATTTCGCTTGTCAGATTTTTTTGTGCGACATTTGTCGCCGTTTATGCGACATTGTCGCACAAATAGGGGCTGGCTAAAACACTGGGCCCGCCTAAGGAGGATTCCGGAGGGCGAAGCCTCCGGAAGCTCTGAGGTTTAAGTTTATCTCTGGGTGGAAAATTAAGTCTCAGGATGAATATATTTTGGTTTAAAATGCATCATCAAATACAAACTAGATCCACTAATTTTTAATGTATTAGGCTATATCCCTCTCGTCAGGCCGCTATAGTTTTAGGCGGATGGGATCAATAGCCCCGCCAGTGCTTTAGGTAGGACGTTTTCTCAATGCGACATTTACTGATCTGTGGCCTGGAGGAGGGGTCTAAGGGGAGGGGGTGTCCCCCTCCCCCTTTGGAAATTTTTGGAATTTGCAAGTTGCCTAGATCGCAAATGGTGCAATATTTGAGTGAATTTCTGCCCTAATGAGGAACCTCAAAATTTACACCCGGGTAGAATTTTGCTTGTCAGATTTTTTTTGTGCGACATTTGTCGCCGTTTATGCGACATTGTCGCACAAATAGGGGCTGGCTAAAACACTGGGCCCGCCTAAGGAGGATTCCGGAGGGCGAAGCCTCCGGAAGCTCTGAGGTTTAAGTTTATCTCTGGGTGGAAAATTAAGTCTCAGGATGAATATATTTTGGTTTAAAATGCATCATCAAATACAAACTAGATCCACTAATTTTAATGTATTAGGCTATTCCTCTCGTCAGGCCGCTATAGTTTTAGGCGATTGGGATCCTGAGGTCCGCCAGTCTGTGCTTTAGGTAGGACGTTTTCTCAATGCGACATTTACTGATCTGTGGCCTGGGGGAGGGGTCTAAGGGCCCCCTTTGGAAATTTTTGGAATTTGCAAGTTGCCTGGATCGCAAATGGTGCAATATTTGAGTGAATTTCTGTCATAATGAGGAACCTCAAAATTTACACCCGACGGGTAGAAATTGCGTGTCAGATTTTTTTTGTGCGACATTTGTCGCCGTTTATGCTACAGTATCCCACAAATAGGGGCTGGCTAAAACACTGGGCCGGCCTTAGGGCCCCCGGAAGTTCTGAGATTTTAGCATAATCTCTCTGTAAAAGTCTCATGCAGGATTGGTATATTTTGGTTCATAATGCATTATCCAATGCAAACATTCCGGTTAATTCTTATGTGTTAGGCTATTCCTCCCGTCATGCCACTATACTGCAGGTGCTGAACCTGTCGTTCAGAATTGGAACACTATGTGTTCAGCATTTGAACACTAGACGCGTCAGGCGTTCAAATACGATAAGTGGATAGGCGTCCGGCGTTCAAAAAGGGAGAAAAGGTGTTTAGAATCTTAACACAAGCGTTCAAAATATGCTTTGAACGCCAGGATCTGAAGACGGGTTCTGTATCTGTTTCATTTCGGTGTTCAAAAGTTAAAAGCCTGAGATTGCAGTGAAGGGAAGACAAACGCGGCACGCATTATTTTTTTTCCCCGGGATGTTTGTGAGTAAACCGGATCCTCAGAAGTTTGCAAAATGTGTTTGAAGTCAAGGTTAGGGTTTAGAAGACGAGCTAAGGATACCCTCTCCATGGGTAACTGGGTGCTGCTCCCCATGGTGATGATAAAAGTGAGGAATAATGTGCAGAAAGTGGTTTTTCAAGAATGTCAAGAATGTGCCTGGGAATCCATTGCGCGTGACGTCACATGAAATCCCTCTATACCAGCCTATGATATCATAAGTGGATAATCACACTCGCGCACACTACCACCGTACGCCATACACTGTATGTTGACTGCAAGTGTACGCGTGCGCTTTATATGCGCTCCAGCCGCTAAAGGGAGCTTGCACGGAAAGTCAAAAGGTCAAATTCAATAGACGCGCGGTTGTTCTGGAGGACACTGCGCGCGCCACGCACCACATTACTTTAGCACACGACCTAGCGTACGCGTGAATGTGTTTGTCCTCCAGAAAGCAGTTGCATTAAGTTACTTTTGCACACATGAAACCTCCCTAGTGTTTTAACGAAGTCACTGGACTGGGCGCCTCTTTCGTTTTGAAGGGCAAGAGTCTTTGTATAAACAGTCGCAATGAACTTATTATAGCGTTTTAAAGTGGGATGCGGTACGTGTGTGTTGTAAATATGCAATACTGCGTGTGTGCTTTATCCTTCACTGCATGGCAATCTGCGTCGCGTGACGTCTCGGACCAAGTGTTCAATTACTAATAGCGTCCTGCCACTACTATAAACGGACTTTTTATTCTGCCCATTATTTTCACCCTCCAATTTTTAAAGTATCCGTCAGCCTCTGCTGTTAGAAGCTCTCTTAATAATTTTAATCGCGCACATTGAAAGAGAAACGGGGGCACGGGCGAGCCCTCGACCAAATGAAATAGTGCGTGACCTGAACAAATGTCGCGCCTTATTACGTCATAATATAAAGTTTCGCACTCAAATTTAACGTAAATCATGTTCGTCTAGTGAGCTAGTTCACACAGTAATTCCCCATTACACCCACTGAGCTATATAACTGGAGGACGCACGTCAATGCGGAATACGCGACGAAACTGAAGCCGACCTGGAGGGTCACGTGATGTAGGTTAGCTTACTCAAGTCGATTCCATTGCCCTAAAAACGCGCAGCTACAAGTGAAAATAATGTAACGCGGAATCATTGATGAACACGCTAAAGCAATCCTGTTTTACTCATTACGACGTCTTTAGTGCTTTTTAGTGCTTTTGCTGTAATTACTTAGTAGAACATCTCTACACTATGATTCATGATTGTGTGATCAAAATATTGTTTTTTACAAACTTTCCTTGTTTTTAGGAGTGGTTCTGCCTATTTGAAGGGCATCGCCTGTGACCGCATTTCGTATGGTGCGTCGAGACGCGATGACTGCGTAACATTCGCGATAGCACCGTCACTGAACAGTGCACAGAGTTGACGCGCTTGTTACTGACTGTCCATGCCGTGCCTGTGTACAGATAATCTGTACAACGCGTCGAACGCGTCCTCTTGACAAAAAAAAGGCGCACGAAGGGAAACTAACACGCGCGCACATGCACGCTTTCATTTTGGCCAATGATGTGCCTTGAAGCTTCCTACACGGTAAGCGTTTGGTGCTCTGTATGTTATACAGCTATTGTGATGTATGCCTTTTCAGGAAGTTGCTAAGGCAACTTTACCTCGGCACAATGGCGTGCATGCTAACGCATGGTAGCCGGCAAATTAGCGTCCAAGAGGCTGAAGAGACGCTAAGGCCGACTACGGCGCGTTAGCATGTACATCACAAAGATATTACAAGCATAGATTCCAAACTTAAAATGGCGCGTTGACTCCCCATGCAGGCCAAAACATCGGGGCGGAAGTGCTGATCACTGTTCAGTCGTTTTGAAAACAAACATGCAGGCAAATGAATGTGCTACAAAAGCATTAGTACTTGTTATTTCGGAATGTTGTTGACTGAAGAAGTACTACGCCTCAATAAATTCCACTAAAGCAAGAATAACTTATTCTTCAACGCGGCATTCCACTTATTTAAACTTGAACATGGACGCACAATGAATGGTTCTGCAAGTTCATGGACATTCATTGGTCAGTTTCTATAGTTTCTTCAAGTGACGCACTTTTATATGCGCGTTCAATTACTTGCACGCTCACAACGGGAAAGCAACTAGCGCGTTTGTTTCCAGAGCGCGCAGAACTGTGCGTCAAGTATTCCGGATAATACACAGAGAAATATATTCTGGGCGTATAGAACGCGTTGTAAAAGTGCACGCACGCTAACCTCTTTCAACAATGAAATTTTCTGTGACGCGTTCTTATTTTTGTACGCAGATCGCGGAATAGAACGGCGCGCATGTCAAATTGACACTTCCGCCCCGATAAATACGTCTCCATGAGGAGTCACTGAGCGTAACAGTGTAGGTATAGGAGTTTGGAATCTATGCTTGTAATATCTTTGGTACATCATTGCCTAAGCGTTTTCATTTCTAGGTACGCGTTTCTACGGCGGTGGCGACTTGAGTAAGCTAACCAACATCACGTGACCCTCTATGATGGCTTCAAAACATTATAGTGGAATGATCCTTCCTAGCACATAGTTTAGTGATTACACCCACTGAACTATATGCTAGGAAGGATCATTCCACAATAATGTTTTGAAGCCATCATAGAGGGTCATGTAATGTTGGTTAGCTTACTCAAGTCGCCATCGCCGTAGAAACGCGTACCTAGAAGTGAAAACGCTTAGGCAATGATGTACATGCTAACGCGCCGTAGTCGGCCTTATCGTCTCTTCAGCCTCTTGGACGCTAATTAATTTGCCAGCTACCACGCGTTAGCATGCACGCCATTGCGCCGAGGTAAAGTTGCCTTAGCAACTTCCTGAAAAGGCATACATCACAATAGCCGTATAACATACAGAGCACCAAACGCTCACCGTGTAGGAAGTTTTGAGGCACATCATTGGCCAAAATGCACGCGTGTATGTGCGCGCGTGTTACTTTCCCTTCGTGCGCCTTTTTGTCAAGAGGACGCGTTCGACGCGTTGTACAGATTATCTGTACACAGGTACGGCATGGACAGTCAGTAACAAGCGCGCCTACTCTGCGTAATGTTCAGTGACGGCGCTATCGCGAATGTTACGCAGTCATCGCGTCTCGACGCACCATACGAAATGCGGTCACAGGCGATGCCCTTCAAATAGGCAGGACCACTCCTAAAAACAAGAAAAGTTTGTAAAAAAAAAAAAAAACAATCTTTTGATCACACAATTATGAATCATAGTGTACAGATTTCCTACTAAGTAATTACAAGAAAAACACTAGAGACGTAATGAGTAACAAAGGATTGCTTTAGTGTGTACATCAATGATTCTGCGTTACATTATTTTCACTTGTAGCTGCGCGTTTTTAGGGCAATGGAATCGACTTGAGTAAGCTAACCTACATCACGTGACCCTCCAGGTCGGCTTCAGTTTCGTCGCGTGTTCCGCATTGACGTGCGTCCTCCAGTTGTATAGCTCAGTGATTACACCCACTGAACTATATATGCTAGGAAGGATCATTCCACAATAAGGTTTTGAAGCCACGATGGAGGGTCACGTGATGTAGGTTAGCTTACTCAAGTCGCCATCGCCGTAGAAACGCGTACCTAGAAGTGAAAACGCTTAGGCAATGATGTACATGCTAACGCGCCATAGTCGGCCTTAGCGTCTCTGCAGCCTCTTGGACGCTAATTTGCCGGCTACCACGCGTTAGCATGCACACCATTGCGCCGAGGTAAAGTTGCCTTAGCAACTTCCTGAAAAGGCATACATCACAATAGCCGTATAACATACAGAGCACCAAACTCTTACCGTGTAGGAAGCTTTGAGGCACATCATTGGCCAAAATGCACGCGGGCATGTGCGCGCGTGTTACTTTCCCTTCGTGCGCCTTTTTTGTCAAGAGGACGCGTTCGACGCGTTGTACAGATTATCTGTGCACAGGTATGGACAGTCAGTAACAAGCGCGCCTACTCTGTGTACTGTTCAGTGACGGTGCTATCGCGAATGTTACGCAGTCATCGCGTCTCGACGCACCATACGAAATGCGGTCACACGCGCTGTCCTTCAATTAGGCAGGACCACTCCTAAACACAAGGAAAGTTTGTAAAAAAAAAACAATATTTTGATCGCACAATCATGAATCATAGTGTACAGATGTCCTCAGGGCCGTCTTAAGAGATCACCGGGCCCTGGGCCCGGCATTGGAGCGGGCCCCTCAATCAAGTGTGTTCGAAAAAAGTTGCGTGAAAAATTGACATCCTTGACCATCGCTCAAGCATAGACATGCCTGCATTTACCCCCCCCCCCCCCCCGAATGTCGCGCATAAAGCATGGAAATTGGAACTTTTATGTGAATAACATATGTGATATATCTAAAAGCTGAAATACATTATAGAAGAGTAATCTTCCAGTTGCTCTCCATCCCTAATAACAACACTGGACTTTTGAAAAGTATTTCCACACAAAAATCTTTTACGCAAGGGGAGATATGATTTTTTGCGCAGAGGTCAATTTGCGGGGCCCCTGACATCGCGGGGCCCTGGGCCTGGGCCCAGTGGGCCCATGCGTTAAGACGGCCCTGGATGTCCTACTAAGTAATTACAACAAAAGCACTAGCGATGTAATGATTAACAAAAGATTGCTTTAGCGTGTACATCAATGATTCTGCGTTGCATTATTTTCACTTGTAGCTGCGCGTTTCTAGGGCAATGGAATCGACTTGAGCAAGCTAACCTACATCACCTGACCCTCCAGGTCGGCTTCAGTTTCGTCGCGTATTCCGCATTGACTTGCGTCCTCCAGTTATATAGCTCAGTGATTACACCACTTATGACGTCACAAAAACTTTCGGAAGTTTTAGCGCTTCGTATTTCCACTTCTGGGCAATTCGGAGGATCTCGGCAAAACTTGGTGATTTTGAATGGTTTTTGAGCAATTTTTCTCTTCAGTTGAATTAAATTTTAAATTAATGGAATATTTCATAACATATGAACAGCATCGAGAGCCGTGAGATGAACCATGATACCTTATCTTTAAGGATTGCACAGTCTATGCGTAAGCGAGGCGGCTCAGTAGGCAACTTACTCAGGCGGAGAAACAGCATTTTCGAGAAGGGGGGCTGAAAGCCGCCTTGAATATTCTCCTAGATTAAAGTTATGCTAATTGTGTACTTGTTATTGTTGATGTGGCGAAAGGTGGGGGCTGAGGCCGGGACCCCCCCCCCCCCATCCCCTTGGATCCGCGCCTGTTACTATCTCTTACCGCTTTGCGGCTCTGAAAGTTGAAAATAAATCACAGATATGGACCGACATACCACTAATTTGTAGCACCAACTCCTACATAATCGAAGGTAAAATAGTGTTCCTACAGCGACAAAAATAAGCTGTTCCTTTACTCTTCTGGAATTGCAAGGAAGAATATACCTCTTTTTAAGTTACGAAAAGCACCAAAATGTTGTCGCCATGTTTCGCCCACTAGATGAGCACAGCGCAACGACTGACCGTCGGAGACTAAACCATTTTGGACCTAACTCTTGCTTTCAAATTGGCCAAAATTTTGTACAGGCCATGTATTAGACCTTGGTCTCTAGTCAATAAATACTCTTAGGTCCCAAACCTCCTTTAAGCCCCCACTGGCCGTCATTGTTCTACGAGTAAATAATCACCACCCACTGTTAAAAGAGTTTTCTTAAACTTACATAATATTGATGGCAATAGTTTTTCAATCGAATTATTCTTTTTATAATCAAACTGAAGTAACATAAAAAATATTGTCTTTCATAGTTTGTTTATGTGGACTGTTTTACAGAAATCTGCTTTAAACCAGGGAGTCTGTTGCGGCTCCTAGTTTAAACATATTAATAAACCCGTTTTGTTTTGTTAATTTACATCCGATGATGTTTATTTATTGTCATCTTTCATTAAATTGGTTTATAATGCTGTTTGTTTGTTCAATTAATGCATTTTAATGTATTAGCTAACAAGTGGAGGCGATGACGCTATACAATTATAAGGGTCTTTACGAAGTCGATTTCAGCTTCAAGAAAGGTTTTGCTAACCTATTCCGACTGCAGACAAAAATCTGAAACCACTCCCAAAAGGAGTAATAACACCGAAGGAGCACAAGATTTAACGAGAAGCTACTAAGAGCCTTGCGATGTTGCAAGCAAGAAGTCGGTTGCGATCAAAACCTCTCTAAACAAGCTTGGTTATCATAAATAGTACTTTGCTTAATAGAATTTTTTTTAATTGGGAAATGAACAATTTTCAAATAATGTAAGCATTGTTTATAAAATAAGCATGGCTAATATATCTGCTGTTGACAGAGCCATCAAGAAAGGCAAACAATTAGTAAACAAGTTAATAATAAAACCAGACTCACATATACATTTTGTATTATGAAGGAACAATCATTTGAAAAAAAAACTATTGGTAGAAAAATCCACCCCTACCACATGCACATTTGCTGCTGATTTCACACTAGTACCGTATGCAGTTGTTTTAATTAAGTGCGAAAAACACTAGCTCTATGGTACTGATTACTCAGGGTAAAAACAGACTTTTCATAATATTTTTCAATGGGTACTTAAACTTGCAGACAATTACGTTACAAATATAATTTACAGAAGGGGTGAGTCTGAAAGGAAGAAAATGTTGGATTTTTGAAGAATCTAACCTTCCTGATAGTTAACTGTTTTGTCTTTTGTAAGTAGAAAGAAGGAATGTTGGTAAAATATTATTTTTATGAAAAAGAAATAAACCACCAAAATGCTGAGAAATGTCTGTAACTTTACCAATTTTTTAACAGTACATGTGGAGATGACTGAATTTTCTCTTACCTCGTTTCGGCATGTAAGGCATAGTACAGCTACATTCTCTGATTACCGCATCCATTTCCTGACTTGTGACACATTTGCTGATTGTGTATTCACCGTCAAAGTACTTAATGGGTTCTTTTCTGCATTCAGTTGGAAAAGGGTATTCTAAGCTTGTTCGCTGTGGAAGATAAATTATATTGTCCTCTATTTATTTTGTATTTCTTCAAACAAGCAATAAAAATATAAACAAGTTATTTACTCTACAAATATTTTGAGACACTAGGTAACTCATGCGAGAACAGATAAAAGAATGTACTTCTTAGTTCACTATTACAAAGTGTCACATGGTGAACATGGGCGGCTCTGAGAAATTTTGTTGGGGGCGGGAGGAATCATGTCCGTATTCAGGGAGGTTCGGATTACCCCCCCCCCTTCCCTCGGCAATATCAATGGTCCGGTCCGGATAGTAGAGTAGGAGTATGGTTATTATTATGTATTATAGTGATACCCTATATAGTTTTCAAAAGCCGTTCAAAGATTATCTCAGGCAGTCAGTCATGAGGTGACTATCTTTAAAAATAAATACAACCATATCAGCCAATCGCTACTCCATAAGGGCGGAGTAAAAGGAAGGGAAAACAGGCAAAGTGGCTTGATCAATTTGTATAAAATGAGTCACACCTTTAAATAATTTGTTGATTCTTTGTGTCACAATATGTTTCAGCTTTGCCAAGAAGCCATAAAATGTGAGTTTTCTGAATTTTTTCTAAAAAAACGAAAATTTCAATCATGAAGACACTTGAAAACGATGAAACGATATTTTTAATCTCAGAACTGTTTGCAAACCAAAAATTTCAAAGAGGAAGGGGGATTCCCTTAACTCAGAACGACAGTTCAACCCCTGTACAAACAGGTGTCTCACTAGAGATTTGCTTGAATATTTGGTGTGTTCATTTAAATCAACTTAAACGGTGTATTTTAAAACAGAGGTGGAGAACCTTTTGCTTATAGCGGGCCATTTGACAGTCATAAGACCGCTTTTTTAAACAGATACCTCTGCTAATCTACCCTAGTGACACCCGAGTGAAACTGTGATCATGATGTTAAAAAATCTGATACAAAAATCGGGTCATCATCGTTACTGTAGGGACCCAACTAGAAGATTGTGGACCTGGACAGATTGATAAACTAACCTGACGTTTCGTTTAGTTCGCTTCAGATACGGAGAGACTCCTTAATTGTACGTTCACTTCCATCAAGGAAAACGTGGTGTCATCGCCATACTACATTACTTTTACTTCGGTATTCCTCACAGAATACCTTTAATCAGGGACGGATTAACATAGTAGCAAAAGTAGCATATACTACGGGGCTCCACGTAGTTATGGGTAAATTTGATTTTCAAAATTTTTCAAATTTGTTTCAAAATCATGGTTAGGGTTAAATATAGGGTTAGGGTTTTGTGGACCGCAGGGTTATTTGGCCTGTTCTTTCATAATCCGGTGTCAGAATTACAATAAAAGGGTCGAAAAGCTGTCATTTTGGAACTAGGGGTGTGGCCTATTTCCAAGAAGCTGATTAGTCCATTGGCATGATTTGCCCATAACCTCGAAGGGAAAAAATTGCGCGCCCCGCGCTTAGGCAATCAATTTCTTTTAAAAAAGATGCTTTAATGCCCGGATCGGTAGAAGATTATTGAACAACAGTTTTTGTCATAATTTTCTTAGTTGGTTAGTGAAAGCTCAGATCCGCACGCGCTCACATTAATAGCCGTGTTTGTCAAGTTTGAGCAGAGAGTTTGACATTGTGACGAGAACGGCGCCCCCATCATGTACTGAGGACTGTATAGGACATAGTGTCGTAGACGAAATCCCCATCGCGATGTATAAAGGGCGTACGTAGCGTTTGTAGACTGGTGACTGCTCTCTGTCCTGTCAAAACGCCAGAAAGCTTATGAAAAGTTGAAGGGTGTATTTGGATTACTTCATCAGTTAGATTCGTTTACACCTAAAGAGAGAGGGACGAGGTCAGCAACTCTTATTAAATCGTATCCGGAAGATTTGAAAGAAATTTTTGGTGATCTTGCTTCTCATATTGACACCACACAAAACCTTGTAGAGTTGCAATTTTACACCGTTCGATAATTGACAATTCTTTGGAGTCTTGTTTTCCACATCTAGAAATCGTCTGGCGTATCTATTTGTCACTGAAGGTGACCACCTCAGTGGAGAACGCTCATTCTCAAAACTGAAACTGATTAAAAATGAACTAAAGAGTACCATGGGTCCAAAGAGATAACGGTAGTGTTGTTCCTTTTGATACGTACATGTATGTAATACTATATAGACATATTTTTCATATTGTCTATCTCTTTAGCAAATGAAAAAATACAATATCTATGCAAGTTAAAAATGCATGTGTTTAAATGTATTTATGTATTTTTTAATATTGGGCCCCTTTATAACATATGCTACAAGTCCCGCACTAGCTTAATCCTTCCCTACATGCCCTTAATATCATGATTACAATGGACTTTGATAGCAAGGGCCTCTACAACCAGAATAAGTAATCAGTGGGCTGAGAGGACGGTCCTGAAGGACACCCTGCTAAAGAGGGAAAAATCCATCCTTACAAACACAAGAGTTACAATTCCTGTGAAAAAGGTTAATCCAATTTTTAAAACTTGTACCAAAGTTGAAATACCAGAGTTTTTCGAACAAAGGGCCATTTGTTATTTATCAAACACCTTTTCAAAATCCAAAGGGTAACAGAAATCCCGACAAATTATACGATGCGAGTAATGCTCTTTAAGGTCTAAGATATTCTCCCCAATGAATCTACATTTTCAAAAACCACTCTGACCCCGGCCAATCAGACCATGGATGACACATTTTAGTATAGAGGCAATCAACTTTGCAGCCATTTTGTAGTCTGTGTTTAACAGTGTATTAGGACGACAGTTCTGTAATGAGGTTGTAGCCTTGTTACCTTTTAAAATTAATGGCACAAGCCTCTTGTCTGTTCCGTTGGTAATTGGCCTCTGTGATAATCAAAATTTAGTGATTCCAATACCAACTGCCATATATGTTGAATAACAAAATGTTTTATAAAAGTTTACAGAGAGACGGTCACTTTGTAGCATTCACCTGGAGTTAGCTCGTCTTTAAAAGACTGTGAATCTATATCATCAATGTTCTGGTCTGGGAGCCCACCAAAAATAATATGAAATAAAATAAAAAAATAACAAATAAATAGATCAGCCCTTCGAAGTACAGAGAAATTTGTCAAAAAAAAATCTAATTTTTTCAAGATTACCGATTTTTTTCTGTTACGAAAACATCATTGCTCTTTTCAAGTTTTAAAATCCTTGTTCCTCTTCTCCAGATTAAAAAAATCTTTAGAATTCTTCTCTCCTTCTTCCACCCATCGTGCACGGGATCTGATAATAGTGCCCTTCAGCTTGTACTCATAACAGAAGTGTGGTTTGAGCTCACGTTTATTGTGCACGCATATTAACTGACTCATTGTTATAAAATTGCTGTTCAAGATCGGCATATTTTGGATAAGTTTCTTCTCTGTTGATTGCATCCCTTTTCCCTTTTTTTTGCAAATTTCATATTAGTTTTATGAATATTAAACTTCCATATTTCCCACCGACATATATAGGGTCATAGGAAGTATTATTCTCTTGTTGATTATGAATAAACTCATAAATTAAGGAAATATACTTTGAGTCATTCAAGAAAAATTGGTAAATTTCCGATAACGTGGGCCTCTGCGAGCTGCTTGAGTACCCATCGATAACAGACAAATGAGATCGGAAAAAAAAAACCAGGAGAAAGGGCATTATCTGTAACTGCTGGACTTACATATCTCGAGATCAAGAATAATCCAACCTGCAGTGGGTACCTGGTGTTACATTAGAGCTCCAGGTTAGACTGTTTAGCTTCTCTTCATATATCAACGATATCATGTGAAAACATTTCTCCCTATCCTTAAAACTGGTTCTTGGGTTTCCGCTTTTCTTACCCAGCTCTGAATTGAAAACAAGGTTTAAATCACCTGCCGTGGAACACAGTTAAATATTTGATCCAAAGAGGAGCAAACTACGACTTCAAGTTAAACATGACAATGCAGAAGAAAATAAGTAAAACAATAAAACAAACGACAGTCTTGTTCTGTTATGACCATTGTTTGCCATGCTAAAACGTTGCCATTTACAAATGTGATGATTTGAAGTACGGTAAGTCTGTTAGTATGAAACAATTGAGCATTTCCTGTAATGTTTTTAACGTTCTGCTGGAATGAGGGCGTCAATAATGACGGGGTGGACAGGGAAAGACATCCTTAAAGTCGGGGACACAATAAGCCAATACCAAATGTCCCAACTCTGGTTTTAACCCCCTCCGGGTCAAGGGGGTAGGGCGAAGGGGAGTACCACCGTTTACAAAGTCACGATTCTTACAAATATTTTCGAGAACAAACTCTTCTGTAACCTTAACATTAGCATATATACCTCTTGAAAATCTTCCTCCTGAAAATTATCTCTTCGCCTGAAATACATCTCGCCACCCTTCACCATCAGTCTGACTATTGACCTCGTGGATTTATTCTACTTCAAGTTAACTATGACCTAACGTTCTTTGAAAGGATGTTAATGACATGGTTATCAAACGAATTCTTTTACCAAATTGAAAGTCAGGTGAAGAAAAAACACTCCGTTATTCATTGGTCTAGGTTATTCTTCAAACTGGAAACCATCAGAACTGTCCAGAACGTTATGACACGTATACGTGTTCAAATACATCATGGTGTGATTACACTGTATAGTTTGCGTGTAGGTTCAAATTTTTAGATGTAAATTATAGTTTTTCCCGTTTATTAGATAACGAGCATCAACTTTTGTTTTAAATAATTGAAATGTGGACCTTAAAAAATGAAGATCACCTCACCACTTTTTTCTTGATTGCGACTTGAGTAAGAAATCCAGGCGATGCAAGAAATCCCAAATCATAAACTAATGGTACATCATCTTGTTCATGTAGCATAACCTAAGAAGAACATTGATGAAGTTCATAAATTGTGTAAGGTGTGTCATTATACAGTTATATAGGCTGAAAGCAGTATATACATAGTCACGTTTTAAACCCCTTTTCTGGAAATGAGCTTGACGGGTACTTTATTTTTAAGGCAAGTTCATGTAATGCTTGTTTGCAATTCAAGGAAGCCTTTCAGGACACGCACCTTTCAACCCGTGAGGAATGTCTGTCCATATGCCTATGCTAGGCAAAAAGGTAGGAAATAGGCCCACAGACGTGATGTGTCCTACATCACATATACAAAGAGGTTGCAAGTTAAGCCTGACTTCAAACATCTTGGATTACAAGAAGGCCGGGTCAGCTTGGAATGGGTTTATTGCAATTAGTGCTAGGATCACGTCACTTAGATCGGAGTATGTATACATTTATATGAGTCTAAACGTCTGCAGTTGCTGAAGAACGAATACCATTGTACCATGTTGACACTGGCGGCAATCGGCATCACGGGGTAGGAAAATGCCCCAGCCCCACTTATGAAAGAGGCAAAACATTATCGTCCAAAATTAGGCTAAGCAATAGTTTTTTGTAGAGAAGTGGTAAAGTATATATTTTTAAGGATGTCATATTCCTCATCGGCCTATACTTACGCATTCAGGGGAATGTTATTACTTCGTTTTCTTCCTGTGTACAAAAGAATGTACTTGTACATGTACTGTTTTTACCCAACCATCCTTACACTTTTATTACTAAATCTGATTGATCTACTTTATGCAACCTATGCTGGAAGAGAACTGGAATCAATACTGTAAGGAATATCCTAGGCTGAAATAGGCCTATCATGACTGTAATTTTTTATTAGTATTTACCTTAAACATCTGACCCAGGAATGTAACTGGAATAAAGCTATAGAGCTTATGCATTGACGTCATGCGACGTCATTTTGGCGTCAAAACAGTGAAGCACAGTGCACGCACGACGTAGACTTCGCACGCGACAATAGAATACTACGCGCGTATCCGACCGATACACGAATCAGCTGTCTGCATTTGCAGGGGTAAGATGCAATGATACACGCTTGCCTCCATTGGAGGCAAGCGTGACGTCATATGCATAAGCTCTAAAGGGGGTTTCACAGCGTAACGTGATTGCGCGTCTCTTTGATTTTGAAGGGCAAGATCCCGCCTCTCTAGTGGTTTTGAAGGGCACGCGTCCATTGTTTCACAGTAGTATATATGGTTATGCCGTGCGCGTATGCTGTAAATATGCTTACTGCGTGTGTGTTTTACCCTTCAGTGCCTGGGAATCCCACTCGGGTGACGTCACATGAAATCCCTCTATAGACTATACCAAGCACATTAGAGGTGGGGTAAACGCTCAGTCTGGAGGCGTATGACCTAGTAAGACCATATTTGATCCTGCCCTCGATGCAATTCATTAATGCAATTTCATCAACTAATGGAACTTTAAATTTTGTGATACTTTAATTCATTATTTAATCTGCTTTCTATTTTCGTATATTTTACTTGCGTAAATATCTGTGCGTAAAACTTTTACTAGTCCGCACTAAATAGATATGGATTTGGCGGAATAGGACAGGCCGGCTCTTAATGGAATAGGCTATTGTTTATGCTGCCATTATTCCAAAATGTATTTTACCTTGTTTTACAAAACATGTTGATTGCTTGGGTTTTTTATTTGCTACATATAAGAATATAATTTCTTGTGCAGAAACACACTTGGGAAAATGAAAGCAATAGCACCATTTGCATATAAGTCGCCTTTTGAGAGCAAAATTTCTACAAAGGCGAGGGAGAGCCTCATCTCAACCCCCTCCCCCGGATTGCCCGCAAATGATGTTATCAATATTCAAGGAGCCCTCCACTTGAAAATCCACCTAGATCATGCATATCCGTGTGAAGGGTGCAAACAATTTTCTTGATACGTTAGGCGCCAATTCATGGCGCTGCTCTACTCAGCTACCACCACGTACTATAGTCGGCGGTCTCCTAAGAAAGGGCGTTGCAAAGTTTTGCCCCCTTAGTTGTTTTCGACCTAGCATCACCCCTGTTATTGAAAACCGACTCTGACTAGAGGAGAAACCGTATGTCCAGCCAAGCAACAGCACTGAAACTTACCACAAAGCCTACAGCACCATTCATGCCTCCTCCAGAATATTCATTCTGTTGAACATTAAGGGCTAACGATAATTGTTCATGTCGACCTGGTTTGGTGACGTCATCGGGTTCTCCACTGTTCGGCTCATTAAAAGTATAACAATAGCCAAAATTTGTCCATCTAGCCTTGAATATAGTTTCGTTGCACTCGGTTTCTTTCCATGTACATGCAATTAGCATTTCGTGTATCTTATGTGCCCCTTCTTCGATGAAAATTGTTGCGTTTAGCCCCCGGAGCTGGTTTAAATCTAGCGATGCAAACTGGAACCCCCCAGTAGGTATTCCTGGTGATCTGAAACCGTAAAAATTTTCCATTACTGTCTTTAAGAGACGGTGATCGGCTGACTTAAGTCTCTCCTCATCTTCCAGGAAGGATAGACGCATAAGGTTAATATTACACAGCGTCATTGCGGGGAATGTTGCTCTGGTTTGTTCTTCTAAAGATATGACACTCTTCACCGGATGATCGACAAACTCCAGAAAATGAAGCCAAGATGATACGACAAAAGAGGTAAACATAATGAGAAATATAATCGTCCAAAATGACCTATGAACAGGCAAGAGAAAGAAAAAGAATCAAGGAACAAAGGTTATTGCAAATATTCAGCGCCATCCATTTAATTTTGAATGCTTACTCGTTTCTCTAAGATAGTTAAATATCCTGAATAGTTGAAAACTTGCTAAACTTGCAAATTCTTCGCAGTACGTGAAAGATTGACCCCTGCAGTCTTCATAAAGCGTACAAGGGTCACTAGAAAATGGGTAAGTGAGTTAATTATTGCGAATAACTGAGAAGTGTAACTGCAGTGCAAACATAGGCAGTGGCGAAGTTTCCATATAGTCAGGGGGCGAACCCCACACCAACGGATGTCAGCACCCTCCTTAGGTTTTTTGCCGTACTTTACTTTAGGGCAATGATTGACACTGTTTTTAATGAACATGACTTTATCGTGTCATTTTTAGGCTAGGGTAACAAAATGCTGAAACGGTGACCATTATCTGCACTATATGCACGTGGCAACGGTCATTTTCTATGATCAAGGAGGTACTTATAGCCAAAAGTTGTCTACCCACTACCCGTCACCGTGTAGTTGAGCTTCTCTTAGGTCATTAGTTTGAAACTGGGCCAGGTAAGAAGCATACAAAGAACACTTGGGAACGGTCTAGTCACCTTCGCACAACAGCCAGATTGCTAACGAAAGATCTTGAGGAGGGCGCAAAATGCCAATTGTTACGAAAATAGCCCTTTCAGACTATTGAAAAGGGACCTCATAATATAACAGATTTCATGAAAAATTATGGTTTTTGTGTTATTATCTAGTTTTCCAGGTTCCAGAAATTTACTTATATCGAGTTTTATATCCAAACATTTCTTGGGGTATAGGACCGCTAGACCCCTTTACTGGATTCTTGCCCATTGGCTGTAGCTGGTTTATATCTTCACCCGGACAAAGTAAGCCCCGGCCTATTTTCCCGGTAAAATTCCGGACCTGTGTCTGAAAATAGCAATACCATTGAGTGAACTATGCGGTTCATCTTTATGCTGTGTCAAAGAAAGGGATGGAAAAGAGAAGCGAGGTACGTTTAGTAGAAATATTTAGAGAGGAGTAACGGGGAAAAGTTTTCTGCCAGGTGGGGAATCTACAAGAAACGGTTTAGAAGACAAAGATTAGATCGTGTTACGACATTGGGTACCTACTATACTACAAATAGCCCCTACAGACATTCTCTTCCCCTCTGACCGAATCCCCTAGCTTCACCACTGGCTAATGTAAAATAAAATTGGTATACTGGTGGAAATTGCTTAAAGCGGCACATTGATTTGGTTCGTGAAATCCACCAAATTTTGTCAAACCTGTTAAGTTTTCTTCACCTACTAATTACAAATGGTCAAACTTAAACAATCCCCACATCTTGCATACAAATAAATGTTTCATAAGTGAGTAATAAACAATTCAATTCGGTTTTAAAAAATTCGTGACCAGACACTTTTTCAAATTATACACACAACCGTTACAAGCCAGGATACCGAAGAGTTCGAAATTTTAACTTCATGCGTAACTGTTGGATGTGAAACTTGACCAGTTATGCTAATGATAATCATTGTCATGTGGTCCCTCGTTAAGTTATCGATATCAGCTCAATATGCCCCTTTAAGAGTGCCGGACCCTTAACTGATGATCAGTTTCCTTTTTGTTCTTCTTTTAAAGATACATGATCACACTAACCAGTTAGCCTACTCCGAAAATTCAGAGTGGTCAGCTGATACTGCATAATAATTAACATTGCCTTAAAAATGCTACACATTTTTGATATCCAGGTGCCAGAAAACCACATCTAACAGACTTTACTTTTATTTTTGCTATTATGAAGAGGTACCTTGGAGGGCCCAGCATACCTTTCGTTGGGACCAATCAAATCATTCATGATCTACTTTCGGACGCTATTGTAAAACGGTCGCATTATGATGTACGACTTCATGAAATATTTTGATTATTTGTGTTTTTATTTTGCAAACGTCCACATTCCCAAGTGTTTAATTTCAAAATTTCCCTGGGGTATGGCCCCCAGATCCCCTTGAAGAGATTCCCCCTTTGGCACTAGCTGGTTTAAATTTCACCATCAGAAAAGAAATTCCCCCCTCTTTATGTTGGTAAAGTCGTGGACCTACGCCTGACAAATAAAATGAAAATTAAGAGAATTCTAATGTTTGCCTTAAAATTTTGTGAAAGAAGGAATTGTAAAAGGAAACATGGTACGTCTAGTAGACGTTTTCGGGAGCAGGAAGGGGAACAGATTTCTGCCAGGTGGGGAAATCTATACGAAAAGGTTAAGGAAGGAACCAAGACTAAGATCGTGTTTAGGTATTGAGTATCTACCTACCACAAAGCGCACTGCCAATCATTCTCGACCCCTTTGACCGAAAACCCTATAGCTCCGCCACTGAACATAGGGATGAGACGTTTGGGGGTCCCGAGAGACTCTCGTTGAGAATGAAGTGTTCGCTTCAAAAGTATTATGTGTGTAAGTTTTAACTAAGTAATTTAGAAGTAAATTTAGACAATGTTGATCTCAATTAAAATGTAATAAAAATCACTTCGACTCCCAATCCAAGCAGAATGTGTCAGTTGAAGTGTAAATGCATTAAAGAACTTGCTTCTGAGAAATGCAGTGACCACTGGGTATGTGACTCCATGTTAGGATTCTGGTATTTTAAAATTAGGAAAGATGGACCGAGTTGTCTACGTTAAGCCGCTAAGAACCCAATATACATTGTGCCTTCGAAAATCTATCTTTCCTGGAATAGGCTAGATCTATTACGATTGCGAGGTACAATCGCCATGGACTCCAAATCCTGAGGGTTCAAGAGCACAAGTCCTCTTCACTCTTTCTTCTGAGTGGACATGGCACAAAATGCCACTTCCCCCCCAATTTTCGCTTCGAAAGAATCCATTGAAAAATTCATCAGCGGAAAATGCTGAATTGTATCCTGTAAGTAGTTCCCCTCTGCGGTCGGCCCCGTCCCGTCCAGGCCCGTTTAGAAAAAATCGTTGTGTGCTGTACCGCATTGCCGTTCATTTTCCATGAATAACTCGTAAATGGAAACTAAAATTCCGAGACATTTTCCCTAAAACGTTAACTTCTACAGAATCAGTACAATCATATAAGGTTCATGATTACGCTAGCATAGTAAACTGCACTTATCTCTTCCACTAGTTTAAATTGTTGTTATTATTATATTTCTTACAAGAAATGTTCTTCTTATTCACTGAGAATTTACGCAACAACACAAAGAGTATACACTAAATCGCAAGTGATGAGCAACGAAGCTTTCACATTATGGTACGCAGGCCTACATCGTGTTTCTAAATATCTGGCAAAAATAATTTACTGATGACAATGGCTATACGCTTGTAGCAATAAAATGATGAATTTACGAAAATAGTACAACTGATATAGTGCTTTCAACATAAAATTCCTTCCGAAATTGGGTAAAGAAGGTGTCACTTCTAGCCTGTGTGGCTATTTGGAACTAGAGCCTTAGCGAGGGTGAAGGGGCACCTCCGAGAAGTTTCCAATAAAGAAATATCAGCCAACCTAATCCCTAGAATATAGTTGCAAAACTTACTTCTCATGTGTTTTTTCTCAACAGTGCCTCTTCAGGCACTCACGAAGGACATTAATTGACAAACGTATTTAAGCAGGGCTTTGACAGTGTCAGCCACAAAGTATCCCCACAAAATATTGATTGTCCTTCCAATCAGACCTAGGTAAAAGCCTAGTTACTTGAAAAATGGTTGCTATTAATGATTGCTCTTGGGGACATTTTCCTTAACTACACCCTGCCTGCAATTTGCATACGTAGCAGGCTGTACGGCATATTCCTTGTCCAGTAATACCAGTGTTTGGGAAGCCTAAAAGAACCTGGGGCTGAGCAAACAGAGTCCGCTCCTCAAGGTAGTTTGCAACAAGAAAGTAAGGGAACAATACGCAACGTCCCACAGGTAGTTCAAAAAAGGTTTGTAAGTCGTTACTTGCTCAGTCACATGAATGCGAATGTAACTCGTTAGCCTTCACTAACAAGCAAACGCTTCATAGTAACAGCGTTACTTGTAGCTCGTTACTTCCTCACCCTCGGAAAAGGGAATTGTAGTACTACTATGAAACTGCATGTAACTAGGATTGAAAAGTGCACACTCACTGTAAACTGTAGGAAGAAGAAGCAAAACTTAAGAAAACCGTAAGAGATAAGTCACTTTCGGTTATGTTCTCATGCGCACAACACCAACATTATTGGAGGGGGTACAAGAGCAATACTTTGTCAAAAGGGTATAAGTTAGATTATTTTTGGCGAAAATCACTTTTCACATCTTTGCAAGTACGTACAATTGGGAAAGGATGAGGTTAGCAGAAAGAGTGTTTTTCTAACGCTTTTGAAAATGAAAAGAGGATGGTTCCTGGCATACTTTCATAAATATGCCAGAGCTTCTAAGCTATTCTACCTGCATCCTGATCATGAATAACCCCGTTCCTCTACCTCTTGTAAGCATGATCCTGTCTACAAGTCTACGTCACTCCCTGCAATAAAACCGAACGTGTATATATATATATATATATATATATATATATATATATATATATATATATATATATATATATATATATATATATATATATATATATATATATATATATATATATATATATATAGGTATGGCTGCCAACTCGGTTTCTTCATAGCCTTGGATGTGTTAGCTGTCCCATAATTTTTCCAGTCATTGCCGCACGCCCACTGTCTCCGAGTTGTTACTTACCTTCTTCTGACGGAATGATCAGGATTTGACATGTAATTCACTCCATGAAGTGTGGTTTCATGAATAAATTCCCTTGCTAACTTTTTTCTCATTTTCTTATACTTTTTGTCCATTCGTTCTTCGTTCTCTTCCGAGGAAGCAGCGTTATCATCTTCATCCAAAGAATCTCCCTTCTCTGACTCTACATCTTCAAGGTGTATGTCTTGCTTATCTTTTATCTTGTCATTTTGTCCTCCACGCTTGTGCAATTTTTTCTCTATTTTGTTTACCACTGGTTGCGGTATTAAACTTCTCCAGTCCATTACAAACAATGGATCCTGCATTGATTCTTCGTCATCACATATATAGCCCGGTAGGGTGATATTAGGAACATCCTCATTTTTATTATTTTCCGATGCCATTCTTCAAAATGAAGTGAAATGTCGTTTAGCAAGGAAGAGCTTGGAGAAAGTAACTCAGCCCACTTCGATTCTGACGATAACGTGTCGTTTGATTGTTATCACGTGACTTCACTTTTCTCTTCCTTGCTATTTCGATCGAAAGCAATTTAATTTGTAAACAGCCTTCATCAAATTAATAAGTAAAGCTTGATAATTTAAGCAGCAATAGTGTGTGATATTTTGTGATTAAAGAATTTGAGCTGTGAAATGAAATTTGATGAAAATCAGTGCATATTTTCTGTGAGGATCATAGGTATCTGCAGACCCTATCAGTGTGTAATCTCTCTTATATTATTTTGGTTTGTCTGAAAAAAGTCTGATCTCGGCGAAAGCAATATGCTTTTCTAAAAACTTCTCGCGGGCTATCTCCCACTGCAGTAGAAAAGTTGCAACTAGTCCCACAAGATATTACAACCCCAAAGAGACACTAATCCTCGATAAGACATCCATTGCAAGAACTGTCTTGAGTAGCTCCAACAAAATTTAGGGGTATAAAGGAAAATTCTTGTACCAGATTACATGCCAGATATTATTTCAATTCTAAGATTATGAAACCAATAACTTTAAGTAAAATTAAATATCCTCTCAGAAGAATAATTGCTTTCACTACGGGAATCCACACAATTCAAGATGTTTCAACGAATTCGCCGTCAAATGACTTTGACTAGTCACATTTTCTTGATTCCTCTTATTTCAAAAATAAAAAATGAACAAACACGACTATCTTCACCACTAAACATCACGATGTCAATGTGTGTGCAATTTTGGGGAAATTTCTTTCTTTACGTTGAGTATGGTATGTTTCCTTAATAGATCAGTCCGTTGGTCACGTGTCAACGTTAACATTGCTTAAACAATGGAAGGTATCTCAGACGAACGAAAATTAAAAAATGACTGCTCGTAAGGAAATTAAGTTTTAAGTTTCAAGTTTAGTCTTTAATGGACAATAAAGGATTAATTTCCGTTTATGGAATAATTTGTAATCTTTAATAATAACCCCTCTTTAGAGTAAACAAGAAACTTCCCCCTAGAAGTCACTGATTAACTTCACATTGCACGCCGGACATATGTCATATATCACTCTATCGTTCATAGGTGTGACTTCACATTTACTGACAGGTCTGCACAAGTTGAATGCAATGGATTACATCTATTGCGATATGTAAGTACGTCATACGTTTGCAAATTTGAACACGATAGAAGCATGTGCTCCTAAAACTCCTAAAGGAAATATTGCCAATTTTAGATTTTTCATATGTAATTTATATATGTAATAAATATATACATATGTAATATATATATATATATATATATATATATATATATATATATACATATATATACACACACATGTAAATCGTAAAACAGGAAACAAATAAATGCATCACTAGTTGACTTAAATAGTAGAAAATAATCCGAGATTTAATTCGAAATTTTCGGTTCCCCTGGAACCTTATTTTGTACTCTTTGAGTCAACTAGTTATTAGTTCCCTGTTTTACGATTTATTTTCTCGGAGTACACGTAGAACTCTCCTACTTAATAATAATAATAATAATATATATATATATATATATATATATATATATATATATATGCTGGTTGTAACAAACATGCGGACTGCAAAATTTATTTTACACAATATCTACTAAGGGACCTCCCCAGGAAAATTGAAATGAAACACGGTGAAATCGGCGATTTTCTGGCATCTGGCAACTAAAATAACTCAACAATGTTGTGGTGCACCTAAGGAGGGAATGTTACTTGACTTGTTCACTTCATTACATCTTCATTTTTCGAATACTATTTTAAAGCTCAGCTAGAGGAAGCTATTTGGTATCTTTCTATACAGCATTTTTACGTTTGGTATCTCATTTTTTTAAACGCCCCCTCCCCCTTTAAGCACTTATCACCCCCTGAATTGCGAAAACGTTCCCCGGGGAGAGGGGGAGGAACGATATTGCCCTATGGGATCTATTGCTCTAGACTGCTGTCAATAGACAAGTTGGGAAAATGCTTTTCACGAAATGTATCAGGGGATGGGTCAAAGGTCAAGTGAACCACTTACCTTGACGGACTGTTGTCATGATACAACAATTCTTTTTTCTCTTTTTTACCCAACACTTTTAAGCACTGATTCGTCACTACGGTCTGCGTTGACCATGCACAGTGCATGGGTATATATGAAGACAGCGTGTGACATTCCAAACATTGGAGACTGCAGTAATGGCACTCCAAGTTGAACACTACAAATTTGCCACTGGACTTCCTCATTTATCGTGCCTAGGGATCCAGCGGGATTGTTAAGTATCATGACTCTATAGCAACTATTATCTCCCACCATTTACTTGAGTGGTGTTGTTTTGAGGAATTTCCCCCAAACCGATAACACAGGGACTCGAAAAATATTACTTGCTTACAACTCTTCACGCCAGTGCGATGGAAAAGCAGTTGTGTATTCGGGTATAGTGTTATGGGGTCTAAACCCCACGTCCACTCTAAAAACAGTTGGGCAAACTTTTACCCAGGTTGGTTACGTATGCCTCCTGCTAAACTTTTGGGTAAAATTACCCAAGATGGTTAAAAAAGAAGAGACAAATTTACAATTCTTCACTTTTTGCAATATATTTCCGATAAAAAAAGGAAAAGAAGCTCCGAAATTTTGCGGCAGGAATCATTTTGATTTTCCATTGTAAGCACTGAAATTGACAGCGGTGCGCCACAAGGGGGGGGGGGTGCATTTTCCTACAGTCACGGCCTTTTCCCCACTTGCCTCCCAGTTCGGTTGTGTACAAAAGCATACAGCTTACAGGAACAATGGGCACTACCGTGCATCATTTTGCACGACCCAATTTTTTGCTTGCCCCCTTTTCCCCACTTTTGAATCCTTGTGAAGCCACTGGCAATTGGCTTGTCAGAATTATTGATCTCTAACAAAAGATTCTGAGATATCAGTTTGTGAGTCGCGACATAGCAGAGCTTTCAGTTTTTCTTGACATACGTTTTTTTTTTTGAAGGGAAAGGCAGGGAAAGAACCACTCTTCTTCTCTACCGTGCAATCCTTTTGTGAATATGTGAGGGTCCTTAAATGCAACTTGGTGCTACATTTGGTAGTTTTGGAAGTAAGTTTATTTTAAAAAGGTTGATATTTTATAGAAAAGGTTGAATATATTTTACAGGGTGGACAAACAGAAGGCTTTTTGTCCTTGAAAAGAGGGGAAGCAGAAGCATACTTTAACAGCCAAATGTTTTACTGAGAGATTTAGTGAGTCTCCGGCTTCCTACGCCTGTGAATTATTAAGTTACCATGCACTAAAACTACACGATCATCATGCAATAAATACATTTGTTGTTGTGTGCAATAAATACAGGTACATAATGGTCGAGTAATACGACATATTGGGCATATGTTAATTTACCTCTTTCCCTCTTTCTCATTGTCTCCTCCCTTCTTTCATATTTTCACCCTTCTTGTTTCCTTCCTTCTGTTTCTTATTTTCCTGTAGGGAGCGGTCCCCACCCCTGCCCAATACGCGACATGCTGATGTTAAGAATGGCTTGCATGAGAGTGAAGCTTTAGCTAATTCTGGTTTCAGTTCAATTGAAGGGGCTTCTAGATAGGTTTCATGGGCTGGCCAAAAATCCAAAAGATGATTTATGACTACGGGGTAGATTTTGCCAAAGTTTAAGTACATGGCAGTTGCCCACAGCTCTGAATTGTTGCTGGTAGTTACTCGATGTAAAGGTACTAAAGGGCCATGGAGAGGTGGACGTAGAGGCCAACAAACCTGCGTCCCACGAGGTTCCTAATGTATCCTAAGGTATATCTCTATTTGAACATGTGAATTTTCCTTTAGAACGTTGGTCGGGTGGGCAATTTTAGTAGGATTACGCATTTCTTTCACCCTTGTTAATGTTTCTCTGATGGCTATTTTCGCTGCTGCGAGGAGATCGTCAGCGGCGTCTCCACTGTGAGGGACGAGCCCCATAAGTTCATCATACCCCCACATTTCCCGCAATGAAATTTTGAGTCTGAAAATAAATAATGCCCAAACACACTTTTTCAAATACCAATTAACACATGGTACAGACTACCACTTCAGTAATACCAAACTTGCACAAAATCTTTTCAAAACTACATTTGTTGCACCGCTTGACTATTTTGAGGAACAAGAGCCACCCCCCTCAAATTAGTGGTTGTTAGTCCAAACTTACGTTGAAATATTGGTAAGGTTGACTTTAAAGTGGTGATAACGCCATAAGGGCATAGTAAAGTACTTGCATAAAACTTAATATTGCACACGAAATTTTCTGCCCTCTTGATACGCATCTAGGGGATAGCGAAGGTTTTTACTCTCAAGCGACCTTGCCCCTTTTCCTCACGTATTGTAAGTGAAAATACTAGACCCTAAGCCCTGGGCGTATGTACAAAATTTACAAGGGAAGGGGTGAATTGATTTTGACACCGACTGGCTTTATTGAGACCGACTTTTACACTGGCTCAATGGCAGGTCGGAAACATGTAAGCGGATATTATATGCTTTACAATTACATCTGCACTATGTTCAAGTATCAGGGGTGAGATGTGAGGGGTGATAAGTGACCGAACATAGTAAACAATGCGAAAGACACCACAAGAGCGACAACAGTCCTCCGAGGATGTGGGGTCCAGTAGCCCTCCTTAGGTCTCCTGCTTGAGTTCCCGAGCAACCCCTGGTAGTGGCTTAGGAATATGGCCCAGGAAGCTCTGAGGTATTTAGCAAGATTGTAGGCATTACAATGAAACATAAAATTAGCTTCTAATGGCATTGGAGCGTAATATATACAGGGGCGGATCCAAGGGGGGGGGGATTAGGGGTTTAACCCCCCCTTTGATTTTCGGGGATTTTTTTCATTTTGAATAATATGTTTATTTTCCACGGTATGTTTTGAAGGTTATTTTCAGTTACAACAATGCAGGTAACATGCCATAATTATAAGTTTGCTGACAGCGTATTTTTCCTTCTATCGTCCCGATTCTCTCTCATTCAAAATCCTTATAGAGTCAATGAGTCCTTCAAGAGGAGGTCCAGCTCTAACCTTGGTTCCCATATGCAATGATATCGCATCCAGTAGTGCCTAACTCTGTTTTAAAAATGGGAACGCGACTCCAGCTTTTCGCTTGTACTCTCGCTGAAAAATTCAAATATTGTGTTGTCGTTGTCGTTAAATTGGAATCACTTAATATAATCAGAAGTCGAGAAGGCCAATCATACTTTGGACATCCGTTGGATGTAAAGACGTTCAGGGAAAATTAGACTGTTCAGTTGGAACATACATCTAAAGAAGTTACCATTGTTCTGGAAGGTATTCCAAAATTCGCTTATATACTGGATCCCTTTCATTTGTTACACAAGATGTATTCCTTTTTTATCCAAGAGTACGTTATGACCAAGATCACGTTTAAACATTATTCCATGCAAAAGAGTAAGTGTTTGCCTGGAGTTTCTTGCACACGGGAAGTGCTGGAGACCTGTAGGCGGTATTTTAGCATATTTTCCTTCGTGCCTCTAGACGACATGGGTGTATGAACAGCAAGGGAGGGTATCAAAGAAACTTAATGTTTCCATGGAAATGACAAACATACAAAACATGAAACATGAAGATGGCCTAAGGATAGATTGTAAGGTCTGAGAAGATACACAAGATATATTCCTTTTATATTCCTTTTTTATCCAAGAGTACGTTATGACCAAGATCACGTTTAAACATTATTCATGCAAGAGAGTGAGTGTTTGCCTGGAGTTTCTTGCACATGGGAAGTGCTTGTGACCTGTAGGCGGTATTTTAGCATATTTTCCTTCGTGCCTCTAGACGACATGGGTGTATGAACAGCAAGGGAGGGTATCAAAGAAACTTAATGTTTCCATGGAAATGACAAACATACAAAACATGAAACATGAAGATGGCCTAAGTATAGATTGTAAGGTCTGAGAAGGGTCAATTTTTCTTGGTTCACGCCGCGCAGTGATGGCGCCAGGTGGGGGACAGGGGGCCATGGCCCCCCGTCGGGGAATTTTTACAGTTTTTTACAGTCGGGGAGTCTTAGTCGATACGGTAAAGTGTGTAGTCCCCAACGGCGACAAGTCGCCCCGACGGTTTACCTGTTTTTTGCTCTCAAGAGGACAATTTCCCTTAAAAGAACCAAAATTTTCCGCACGCTAGGCGCGCGGTAGAGTCACTTCAGTTTCTTCAGTACTTCCATTCTACATTGCTAGATAGCACAAGACCTGTCAAACTTAACAAGTAACATGTAGGTAGAGTACACAGTTTATGTAGAGGTCGTAAATTCCATCCCATATCGCAAAGTCTACTTGCTGTTGTCTTGTGTGTGTCATGCGGTACGGTCAGTTGGTGAGCGACTCAAGGAGAAAAGTTGGGGCATTTCATAGGGTAGTCCAGGTGGTTTCGATAAAATGCATATTATCCCTGATATGGTCTACAACCCCTACAGTTTTTCTTTTTTCTTTTTGTTCTTAATGATTACATACATTTTTTGTGTAAAACCAAGAAAAAATATTTCGCGCGCTTCGCGCGCTTTGCAATTTTACGTTTCAGATTCAAAAGTACACTATCAGTGCGCAACTCGGCTCATGAAGTATTCAGTGATATTATGCAAAATATGCCCAGCAATGACTTGGGATATTTAGACTCCTTCATATCCCCTCCTTACCACACCCTCGACATAGGGGCTGTCGGAACTTCGGTTCACTGCGTGATCCGGCCCCCTGTAGGGAAAATGCTGTCGCTACCAACCAGGTCGGTTTACTTATTTTGGCTTTCAAAAGGGTCATTTCTGCGATAAAACCCAAAATTTTCGGTCCACTTTGCCCACTCTTCCTCAGTTCAGCGTAGGTTATGCCCGATATGGCCCAACTGCCTTGACAATTGACCTATATATATATATATATATATATATATATATATATATATATATATATATATATATATATATATATATATATATATATATATATATATATATATATATATATATATATACGCCTCAAATAAGTACAGGTTCTTTTTAGTGTAGGCCTGTCCAAAAAATTTCTCGCGCTTCGAGCGCTTTGAAATTTCACAGTTTAGATTCTAAGAAAAACGATAAATCAGGGCGGAAATATATTTCTCTAGTATATACATATATTATGAAATATATGCCCCGCAACTTAAATGTCATAATCTAATACACGAGTTTTCTTTAAATCCCCCCTCACCAATTCCTCGACGACATCATGGCTGTCGGGGCTTCGGGTCGCTGGCCCCCCGTCGGGGAGTCTTCCCCCCCCCCGTCGAGAAAATCCTGGCGCCACCCCTGACGCCGCGCCAACCAATGGTCGCGCTCCGCTTAGATAACGAGACAACCAAAAGTCCCATGCATGCGATTAAGCCTACCAGTTGAATTTTAAGGCAATACCAAAATACTTTCAGAAGATTTCAAAAAGAGAAACCAAATTTTCTTTATTGAGCACAAGCGAGCAACTTTGAGCGAGTCACTGTGAGTGCCTAGAGAGAGCACAACAAATGACTCAAATGACTATATATACTTATATATTATATATATATATATATATATATATATATATATATATATATATATAATATTATATATTTTTATTCACCGTCAACTTTGTGCTGTCACACGTTTCTGCATCTCTTCGGAGATCCGCTGGCGGGTTGACAATTGTGTTCGGCTGAATTGCATTATTTCTGATCTCTGGTAGGGTTTGCATCAAAGGAGAACTAAATTTTCTTTATTGAGCACAAGCGAGCAACTTTGAGCGAGTCACTGTGAGTGCCTAGAGAGAGCACAACAAATGACTCAAATGACTATATATACTTATATATTATATATATATATATATATATATATATATATATATATATATATATATATATATATATAATATTATATATTTTTATTCACCGTCAACTTTGTGCTGTCACACGTTTCTGCATCTCTTCGGAGATCCGCTGGCGGGTTGACAATTGTGTTCGGCTGAATTGCATCATTTCTGATCTCTGGTAGGGTTTGCATCAAAGGAGAACTAGTGCTGTTCCCAAAATAGGTGCCTGCTCAGGAGGTGAATTGCGAGTGCTTCATATGGGGTTTGAACAAAGGCCAGACCATTTTGGCTTCATGGCTCAGTGGTTAGAGCGCCCGCACTAGCAAGTGGGAGGTCTAGAGTTCTAATCCCGGTGGAGTCAACTTTGCTTTTTCACCTCGCCCAGATTTTTCAGCTTCACCGACTCAACTCTCTATATATTTATATATATATATATATATATATATACATATATATATATAGGCTATATATAGGCTACATATATGCTATATGTATATATATATATATATAAAAAATCAAATATGACAATTTTCTTTATAATGCAAAACTGTCAGAACGGGAGGGGGACGAGGGTTTGGGCTTGAGTCCCCAAAAAGTTTCAATGTGAAGGCACTTTGTCGTCCAAAATTACCTTAGGAAATGTCAAACTCTGGAGTTAAAGGGCTCAACATCCCCCACTCTAAGAAAATTCTCGATGACAATTCAATTACCTAGTGGACTAGCTCGGAAAAACGACCAGGCGTTGACTTAGGGGATTAGCCGGCCTACCCCACTCGCCGCAGAAAAATGAAAGGTAAAAGATAGAAAAGAAAAGAAAGAAGACTCAAAGGAGAGGGAAAAATAAGAAAGTTTTCTAAACACATATTGTAACTAGAACTAGGCCTATCTGTAGAGGAAGGGTGGAGTTTCCAGTTAAAATAATCTCAGTTCAAATTCCACTTGGCAAGACTAAGGGATGCAAAGTGCAAAAACAGGTAAATGGCGTAGAAATGGTGCTACGGTCTACAGATCTGTGGACGTGGACAGAATGATATACGCGTGGGGGCGACCTGCTACATCGGACCTGTAGTAACACATTTGCGTTATAGAGCAGTGGCGGATCCAGGATTTGGCAAAAGGGGGGGCCCAGGTCATAGTGGTTTGTATAAAAGTCTCGGGGAGAGGTCTAAGGAGGGGGATGTCCCGGGGGGCAGTGCCAGGGTATTTTGATAGGTGGCAAAGCATGTGATGAGTAATCGGCGTCCTGGGGGAAGGGGTCTAAGGGGAGGGGGTTCCCCCTCCCCTTTGAGAAAGATTTTGTTAATTTAAGGTTGCTCAGATGCAAAATGGTGATGTCTGTGGTGTATTTTTTTGAACTGATCATATATGGCTGGAAAGCGTTCATAATTCAGTGGATTTTAGTTTTTGGTTGGGTGAAAGATGCTTTTCTGGGGAGAGGGATATAAGGGGAGGGGTGTCCCCTCCCCTTTGAGAATTTTTTGTTAATTTAAGGTTGCTCAGATGCAAAATGGTGATGTCTGTGGTATACTTTTTGAACTGATCATATATGGCTGGAAAGCGTTCATAATTCAATGAATTTTAATTTTTGGTGGGTGAAAGATGCTTTTTGGGGGAGGTCTAAGGGGAGGGGAGGGGTTTCCCCTCCCCTTTGAGAAATTTTTGTTAATTTAAGATTGCTTAGATGCAAAATGGTTATGCCTGTAGTATATTTTTGAACTGATCATATATCGCTGGAAAATGTTCATAATTTAGTGAATTTTTAATTGTACACTAAATTAACAGTACATTCCATTAAAATAAATTACAATGCTTAAATGAGACACTACAGGGTAATATTGCAGCAAGTTGTAGTTAAAAGCCTGACGTTGTCGAAAATAGTTCTCTAAATATTAAAGAATTCTGAAATTCCCTTGAAATTAGAAGCAGTGCTCCAAATGCTGTGGGCCTGGCCGGTAATAGACTGAAGTTAGCAATCCATTAATACAGCGCTCATGAGTAACTCCTTGCTATGCCCAGAGAAAGTTACTGAGGCCAATACAAGCCAAAATGTTATCAGCTGAAAGTCAGTAGCAGAGTTATTGAAATAACACTTATTTTCTGAGGTAGAAAATAATGGACAAATTTGAGTTTCACTCTGACACATCTCATACTGTATGCCTATTTCATTGTAAATGGGCCTTGTCCTTTGTTTTATGAAGTTGAAAAAATCTTCAAAATTTTTTGGAAGGGGGGGGCCCGGGCCCCCTGGGCCCCCCCTAAATCCGCCCCTGTAGAGTAGGGGTGGCGCCAGGTGTGAGAGGGGATCATTGCCCCCGTCGTGCAAGGCTTCCCCCGTCTGGGAAGTTTACATTTTCGTAGGGGAGCGTTAGCGAGTATGATAAAGTGGGTAATCTCCTTCGGCCACCAGCGGCTCGGAGAGGTCATCTTTTTGCTTTCCAGAAGGGAAGAATATTCTTTAATTAACACTTTAACTAACATATTTTCTTTAATGAAACTCACATATTTTCAAATTTCCCTGTGCAAAAGCTGATGGCTCCCGAAATGACCCGCAAACCATTGCAAGGAGTGTTGCAGCTTACAAGTGGAGTGTCTAAATTAGTCAACCTACCCATATACACACTTTTATCAAGAAAGCTATCCTTTTAACAGGGTTGTATTAAACAGTGTTGAGTTCAGGGAATTCAGGTTCATTTCGAATTTCACTATAGCCGGATTGTAATAATATGTACCGTACTCGGCAATTAACATGGCATTTCATAAAATATGAAATGGACTAAAATCTCCTTAACATAGTAAAATAGAGCCGATTTTCTGCTTTCGAAATATGAAACATTGCGAGAACTTCAGAGGGTTTCGCTCTCAGGACCCCACAGAGACTCCATCCCTGGACCCGCCAGGGGTCCTAATGCGGGTTCTGGAACCCACGCGTGTAAATATGGGTTTCACACTCTTGGTGCCCTAATCGTGTGTCCCCTCGAAACTTCCCATATCCGCGCCGACTAACGGCCAGTCGATTTGATGATACACGGGGCCTGTGATTTGTAGGGTGGATGATGGAGGGGTTGTTGGGGCTATGGAATGATAATGCCACTCAAGCTACCCTACGGATAGTTATAATGAGAAAAATGGCATAGCTAAGATGGATACGTGGGAAGCCCTCCGAAACTGACTTTTTGTAAACATTTTAGCAGTGTTTTACATTTGCGATCGCAACCTTTTTGGGCCAAGAGCCAATGGAAATCTCAGGCATCCGGCCATGACCCAAAATGTCCCACAACCCCTTCCAATATCAGAGGGATAACGCCAGGTGAGGACTGGATATAATGGCCCCGTCGGGCAAGGGTGTCTACAGGACCCTTTCGGGGAAGCCCCCCCCCCCCGTTCGGAGCATTTTTCAGACTTCTCAGACTATGTAACAGGGCGGTGGCCTGGGCGAAATTCCTAAGAGCCAGTTGACAGCGTCTATTGGCGTACCTAGGATAGGTTGCATCTAGATGAAACCTTTCTTTGTCATCTTGAGGGAGGGTTCTAAGGGGATGACGTGACGTTTACGTAAGGTCGCTTGGGTACAAATTGGTGTTGTCTTTGGCAAAGCTTTGAACTGATTACATCTTTAGAAATTCTCATTATTTAGTGTCTCTTTCTAATTTCTTTAGGGGGTTGTCTAGGGGCCGGGGTGACACGCCTTGTAACCATAGGCGTAGGAGCCCAAGTTGATGGGGGGGGGGGGCTGTAAAGACTTGACCGAAAAATTTGCCCCTCAAAGTCCTTGTGCTCCACGCGCGTTCAACATGTTAATGTAAATATTGTATAGGCATGCGTCGTTTTATCACACCGATTGCCGAATACATACAATAATTTGCCATGTTTCTCCCCTTTTCCATATTGATAATAATTTTTTTTTTATTTTTCTCATGGGGGGTGGGTGGGGAGTATGCATTGTGTTGTGTAATCGCCGGCCTGGGGAGGGGTCTAAGAAGAGGAGGTATCCCCCTCCTCTTTGAAAATTTTTGAAAAATTAGGTGTCCTTACATGCAATCTGGTGCCACATATGCTACCTTTGAAGTAAAATTTGGGTTAAAAAAATACGTATTTAGGTACTAAAAAGAAAAAAAATCGGCATCATAAAAAGAAAAAAAAAAATCGGCATCAGTGAGGGGTGCATGGCCCAATGTCCCCTAAATACACCACTGATAATCATAATATAAGTTGAAAATTAGGTGTCCTTACATTCAATCTGGTGTCACATATGCTACCTTTGAAGTAAAATTTGTGTCAAAAAATTATATATTTAGGTACTGCAAAGAAAAAGAAAACGGCATCATTGAGGGAGGCATGGCCCAATGGCCCCCCTAAATACACCACTGATAATCATAATATAAGTTAAATCATTAAAAAACACAGTTGAATTAATACCGAATATATAGGTGCTGGTGTAATTCAAATCAGAACTTAATTTTAATTACCAAGGAAGTTTTTTAACTATTGATTACCTTTAGGTACATCATTGCATTATTTTCCTTTCAGAAGGTCGAAAAATTCTCAGCATAGTGCCCGAATGTTTACAAAAATATTTGGTTGGGGGCTGCAGCCCCCCAGCCCCCTCCTCCTAAGCCTATGCTTGTAACTTTCTCTTCGAAAGGTTTTCATTGGCGTAGCCAGGGGGGACAGGGGGCGAGTTACCCCCTCTGGAAAAATCTTGGGGGAAATTTTGAAAGTGAATATATGGTGAAATTTGCTCATGATCTGGTAAAATTTTAAATTTCTCAACCAGTACACTTTACTTATTAAAAGTATATGCCACACTGGCACAACCAGTCCTCACTGGGGTTTTCAGAGATGGAATGATGACACCATGCTTATAGTTGTACTAGTTATGTTTTACTATCTGTTTTATACAGCATGGGATCCCTGGACCTCTGACAAGGGACTCTGTCCTTTTACTGTATACTTCCAATGTTTCTTGATAATTAAAGCAGCAGCATTGTGGTATACGCAGTTTGTTAGAATGGGTCAGTGGTCAAGTGCTATACTCTGCTACAAGGGCAGGTCCTCGTAAAATTTGGACTGATTGTGGTGAATGTGGTGAACTGATGAAGGGAAAGGTGTACCAGGGTTCACTTAATTACTGAACTTCACCCATTGTGATTCTGATCTACCAGTAGGACTCAAGAAAAATTCACCAAGACCCGAAGACAAGCAAGATAAAAAAGCTTCCTAAAAAATAGGAATTCTTGGTGATGTATTCAGTTTACATTTAGCACCAAATGTGGCACCATTTTGCATCCAGTCCACCTTATATGAGCAAAAATTTTTCCAATCCCCTTAGACCCCTCCCCCAGGACGGCGATCAGTCACATCAGCCAGGTCAGAGGAAAGCACCCGGACAAAATTTGGGCCTGCGGAGAACACTGATTATTAGGAAGTAGATCACTAATTGGGGGAAATCTTGGTGCTCTTGCCCCCCTGACAAAAAACCTGGCTACGCCACTGAAGGTTTTTGCTTGTATAAAGAATGGTGCTATCTTTGACAAAGGTTGGAATTGAGGTTTTAGACTTTTTCATTGTTTTTTGGGGGTGGGGCTGCGGCATGGTACGGTACCTTGCCACAGCTGAAGACTGGTACCCGGTAAGAACCAGCCCCTTCTTAGTGCTCTACTTCTAGGGCCACCATCGGTTAGTACGAAGGTCTCTCTGCTGTCTAAAATGTCTTCCAGATTGGCGGAATCAATGAATCTGTCTTAGCCAACTAAGTTGCCTCTAAACATTTTAGAGACTATTTGCTTTAGAAATTAAGACTTCAAGAAGAATATATAGTTAAACTTGAACTTTGTAGGACAAAATAGGACTAAAAGGCACTTGATAAGCTCATTGATTTAAGCATGCAATTAAAGAAATTTACCATAGGCTATTTTTTATAAGAAAAGGCTGTGTGGCACCCCATGCGAAACAATACTAAGGATCAATGTAAACGCTTCAGCTGTGTTGTGCATCATGCACGAGGAAGGAAGTTCATTCTCCAGTGTTAGTTATGCGAATAAGGGCCCGCCCGCGACGCCTCGGGGGACCCTCCAGGGAAAATTGGGAAAAGGGAACCTTCACATTCGATTTCCTAGGGTCTGCAGGGCCTTAAAAACATAATCAGGGGAATAAAAATGACCTCCTTGACAAAGTACTGAAAGTGCTAAACACTGTCCTGGAAAACGAGACAGGGGTGTACTAAATGCTTCTCATCCTCTCCCAGGACCGTAATTTTACGCCAACATCCGGCGGATGTGATCGTGTATCCAGTAGCGTGTTCAAAGGGGAGGGGGCCGGGGGCACTGGCCCCCCACCTCTGAAGCCAGTCGGGGGAAAATCTCTTAGTCGGGGGATTTAAGGGTTAGGGGAAGAGAAAAAGATTGAAGAGACACTGAGCACTCAACAGGGATGGCGCCAGGTGGGGGCGGGGAGCCCCATCGGGGAGTCTTAATCGATACGATCTAGTATGCAGGCAGTCCCCGACGGCGCCTGAGAGAGGACAATTTTTCTAATAAGAACCCAATTTTTTCGGCGCGCTACACGCGCTGTATAGTTACTCCAGGATCTTCAGCAGTTCCATTCCACATTGCTAGAAAGCACATGTCCTGCCAACCTTACCACGAAACATGAAGGCAGAAAACACTGTTCATGTGGAGGTCGAAAATTCCATCGCATGTCGCTAAGCCTAGTTACTGTTCCCTAATGTGTGTCATGCGGTACGGTCAGTTTGTGAGCGACTCACGGACCAAAGTTTGGCTGTGTCATAGGGTAGTTCAAGTGTTTCGATAATATGTATGTTTTTCCCGATATGGTCTAGAACCCCTACTTTCTTTTTTGTTTTCTTTATGTTCTTGTTCACATATCTTTTTTGTGTAAGCCTACCAAAAATTTTCGCGCGCTTTGCAAATTCAAGTTTCAGATTCGAAAGAACACTATATAAAGTGCGCAACTCGGCTCATTAAGTATTAAGTGATATCATGTAAAATATGCCCTGAAATGGCATGGGATAATAAGTCATATCCCCTTGTCACCACCTGTTCGACGGAGGGGCTGTCGAAGCTTGGGGTGGCTGGCATGGCCCAGCCCTCTGAAAATTCTGTCGCCACCCATGATCTGTTTACTTATTTTGGCTTTCAAAGGGTCATTTCTACAATGAAACCCAAGATTTCCGGTACGCTTTGCCCACTGTTCCACAGTTCTGTTACTTATAGCTATAAATATAATACAAACCATTTCCACCTTTTCAAGTAACTGAAGAAGTAGAATTCATGAATTTATGTAAAAGTTGGGAATTTCACCTCATTTCACGTTATTCAGTCAATGTTCTCTTGGGTCTGTTGTGCGATACGGCTATAGTGACAAGAGGAGAGAAGTACAATGTAAGTTATGCCCGATAGGGACCAACTGCCCGGACAATGGACCTTTATTAGCTTTTAAAAAAAAAATTTCGCTCGCTTTGCAATTTCACACTTTAGATTCTGGGGAAAACATTAAATCAGCCCCGAAACTACGTTCCTCTAGTATATACACCCATTTTAATGAAATATATGCCCCGCAATGGCATGGTTTAGTACACAGATTTTCTTCAGATCCCTCCTCACCATCCCCTTGACGGCATCGGGGCTGTCGGGGCCTCAGGTCGCTGCCTCCGCCCGTCTGGCCACCTGTCGGGCAAATCCTGGTGCCATCCCTGGCACTCAAAACTTAGAAGTAGCCTACAGAATGATATTAGAAGAGATTTTTTATTTTCATTTTTTGGTCGTTTACCAAAGGACAGAGATCTTCCAATTGTCCTCCAGTGAATAATCAGACAGGATGCTATCAATATCAATATCTGTCTCATATGGTGCAGGTAGGCCTACTATCATTAAGTTCCCTTCGCCCTTCGCGCTAGTCACTTTAAACATCTGTAATGGTAAACTATATAGGTTTAAGGATGAAACAGCGCTGTTAACTTTTGCGATCATCTCAAGCAGCCTTCTTGACTGGCCTCGTGATCTTTAACGTAGTCCTGTCAATGTATGTGACACATACTGTAGCACACTGCAGCTTTCAACGCATAGAGGATAACCTGAACTCTCCGTCACTGACACCGAATTTTACAAAATCTGAAACAAACGAAACCTGATCAATAAGGCCTCTAGAACCAATTTAGGGCGGTCTTATTAGCTTATGTTGCAGGAGCTTGCGGGGGCTTCGCCCCCTGGACCCCACGCGTGCAAACTCGCGCTTCGCGCTCGTGGTGCACCTTCGGTGCACTTGTCATACTCCTCCATGTCAGTCGGGGGCATATGGTCGGGGGAATCACAGGTTGTGCCCCCCCACCTTCGAAATTCTGCACACGCCACTGCGTGTATCCCCAGTCTTCAGCCACTTTTCCAATGGCTGGGAAAGGTGAAGGATCCTTGCTCTGCACCATTGCTCAACAGCTGAATTGAGCGGACGACTTCCTGAATCCGACAACTTCCTGAATCGGACCATTTCTTGAGACGGACAGCTCGATACCCAACTTCAATTCACCAATTTAAACCCCCTCAGCATCGATCACTGTAGACAGCCATGGGCGTCTATCACGGGGGAACAGGGGGACATGTCTCCCCAATATTTGAGAAATCGCCCATTGACTTTGATTTTTCACACAGTGAATTATTTGAAAATGCTGTCATGTCCCCCCAATGTTTCGAACAAATCGCCGCTCTTGCAAACAGCTATGAAAGACAAGCAAATTAACTTCAATTCACCAATTTAAACTGCTTCATCATCGATCACTGCAAACAGCTATGCCAGACAAGGAAAGTTTAGTCCCTAGAAAATTTCAAATTTAAATTTCATACCGGCACTGGCAATGTGCGTCGAGCTTACAGAGTGTAGCCAACTTGAAGGTGGGTAGAGGAGCAACACCATGTTACACCGTGCAGGCAAGGCAGGAGCGGAGGATGAATAATTGTATGGGCAATTGCCGCATGCATGGGGCTTTCAGCCAAAATGCGATTCAATCAAGCTGCACTCTGGAGAAAATTTTAATAAGGTAACAAAGGAGATGTGCCTTCCCAGAGGAAAATTCCATCCAAAGGCAACGGGTGACTGGTTTGTCGGGTTTTGTTGGGTAACTAGTTTTGTCAGGTATCTGTTAAAACCCGACACCAAATACCTGTTACTAGACTGGAATTTTCTCCTGGGTTGATTTTAAATTGCCAAGATTTTCAAGTTCATCGAAGCTAGCTCTAAATCATCTCTCATCGACTTTTCTTTCCCTTGGAGACCGACAAACTATCAACTGGAGACCGACAAACTATCTAATGGAACGACATATGAGTTTTACAGGGCTGTGACACCTCAATGTCCATACCCACGCCCACAGGCAGGAGAACTTCAGCCACCCCCGCGGCTCTGCTTTGTCCTGATTTTGGGCTTGCCCCTCCAGTGAAAAATTTCAGGCCCTGTTTTCACCACTTACAAAACTCTTAATGGAGACGCCATGCCGCAATGCCAAATAGCCCAATATAATGTCCCCAATATATTTTCCACTATTAGTATGCTATGTAAAAAAAGACTGAATTATAGACTTTTCACTCTATGCACGCACCTGTAACAGAATGCCCTGTCAGCATGCCTCCATGGGGCCCACATTGATACTTGTGGGCATGATGGGCTTTTCATGAGCATGGGCTGACCAATAAGGGGCCCATGTGGACCTTTGGTACGTTTTCAGTGGGTAAATTTTCACACGTGGGGCCCACAAGGGCATCGTGGTCAAATCTTCATGGAACCCACGTAGCATAGTTCTTCTATTTGGTGCCCACAAGGCCAGGCCACTCCATTGGTGACCTACTGAGATGTTTGCCCATACTATTGCGGCCCCCACGGCACTTAAACATCTTGGGCTTACCACTCTGGAGATGAGACGGATTAGGGGGACGAACTCCAGGTTTACAAATTTCTCTCTGTAACTTGGGAATCCTTTGTTATCTTATAGTCATGTCAAGGCGGTTCAAAGTAATTCTCTTGTTCGAGGCCTTGAAAGAAGCTAAAGTGTTTTGCAAGGCTTGATATATGGAAGTTCAACTTCTCTCATTAAGTGCCAATGAGTGGAATATAGTCTGCCTGAGTGGGAAGATAACTCCACATCATGGGCGTCAATCTTTACTCGAATGTGTGTGTATGTGGGGGAGGGGGGGGCATGACCACTTCTGTTAAAAAAATTACTGTGTAAAAATCTTAAGTCAATGGGTGTATTTCCAAAATGTGGGGGACGTGTCCCCCTGTCCCCCCAGGATTGACGCCCATATGCTCCACATCAGTGCACTCCTTTAGGTTAACAATGACAAGTTCTTCCATGATTGCAGAATCTAATTGTACTGGGCTTGGTATTGGCTGCATAGTCTTCTTGGCCAAGATGTTAGTAAAATTTTCACTTCTCACAAGTTTTCACAAAATAAGGGTGCTTGTCAACTACGTGTTCGAGTGTTTCATGCATTACGTAGAACACAAATTTGAAAACATTTAGAAGGCGTCTTCACAGTAAGTCCCAATTAACGTTGTGCTGTATACAACTAATACTACCTAAGCACTCCTTTGCCCTGTTATGTTATGTGGGCATGTTGTCAGGGATCAAGTTCCAGGGGCGTAGATCGGGTTTGGGGATTGCATGGGGGAGGGGGATTTTCTGGCAACCCTAATTTCAATAGAAAATGTATAAATAAGTATCTGAAGTGTTGAGAAAATAGGGATACAGGGATATGCATTATGTTGAAAGGGTTAGATGGGAGATTTACATCAATACTTTAATAGGCTCTAATTGGCGTTTTCTCAAAGCCGTAAAGTCATTTGTGTACAACAATATTATACATTTTTTTTACTCTGCCTGAATTATTGGGGGAGGCAAACCGATATGTTTGCCTCCCCAATATTTTCTTGGGGGGGGGGGCAATTGCCCACCCTGTCCCCCAGGATCGACGCCCTTGGAATCAACCTCCACCTGAGCTAGTAAAACCTACCCACGTGTGCTCTCCCACAAGCCGGGCGTGGATCCATCTCCAAAAGTGGGAGAACCTTTCACCACTTGCGACTCGCCGTCCTGGGAGGGGTCTAAGGGGAGGGGTTCCCCTCCCCCTTTGACACCCCCCTTTGATAATAAAGGAAATCAGGAGGTGTCCTTATGGCAAATGGTGCCATGTTTGAGCGCACTTTAGCTTTTAAAATGTAGTGTCAATTCGTAATCTATGTTATATTACAATTCATCACAGTTTTAGTTTTCATCATTTGGAAAGAGTGGGGGCTTATTGGAGATGTCCCCTTCCAAAAAATGAGGGGGACGCGCCCCCATCCCTCTGATCCACGCCCATGCTCCTAATTCATAGTGCATCTCCTGGAAACCATTATCTAGCAGTGCTGTAGTCGAGTCCCCACCTTCCGAGTCCGAGTCCGAGTCCGAGTCCGAGTCACTCATTTGAGTCCAAAACCGAGTCCGAGTCACAAGCTCCGAGTCCGAGTCCCGAGTCCCCGCTATGGAAAAGTGTAGGCTACACTTAGAACAAGAATTCATAAATGATCAATTTTTACACTGCCTTTTATGCAATGTTGCTGTGTGTTATGATATAGGTGTATAGGAGCTTAACGGCAACCCGTGGGCCATATTCGGCCCACAAGGTGTTCCAGTCCAGACCGCTAAACAAACTGAGATCGAAAAATAGGGTTGAAAAACCGCGCCAACAACCGATAATTATCAGTACTGAGGGCATCTTGGAAAAAGGGAAATTTTTGGAATGAAAAGGGAAGAAAAACTTCCCTACACATATTGTAACTAGTCATCTTACTATTACGTCATTTAGGACAGCCGTGCAGTTATTGTTCCAACGCATCATGCAGCCAGGAATGTCGCCACAGGATTCCACACCCCTCACATCTTGGTGAATTTTTCAGTAGGCCTTGATACTAAATGGAAATGTGAAGGCTGAATTTTCGACTGCCGAACTACCAATTTTTAGCTTCAGGCCTGTGACCGAAAATATTTCCGTTCACTGGCAATGAAATGAACATTCTGCCAAAATCATAAAACATCGCAACCTTTGCTCGCGATTGTTCTCCTTTTATCTGTTTATTGGTGATGTGGTGTTTCTGTATTTATGTCAAACATGGTACTCCTCGTTTCCTTTCTTACTTCGTATAGGTGGAAAGACGGGAATTGACGAATAGATTTGTTGGGAAAATTGGTGTAGGTGTGAAAGCTGCTGCTAGGGGTAGGGTGGTTGTCTTTTCAAATGATCGATCATTTAATATTTCTATTAAAACTTCTTGTTCTTGTATTTATGCTCTGCTCATTGAGTTTTGAATCGGAAAAGAAAAATCGCATTGGCCATTGTTTTGTAAATGTTCCTGGAGCCCACTGGACCATGCACGCGAAGACAAATCTTTGGAACTTTTTACATAGACCCTTTTGCAAATAGTTATTACAAAGCATTGTGGGATAGCCTGGGAGGTTTGGTGTGGGTCGTTTTGTACGACAGTAAAATGCCGCTGACAAAAACGACGCGTGTCAAAATTCTATTCCACAATCCTTTGAAATTGCTATTTAGTGAGGTCTATGAGAGCGTCTTCTTTACGAATGAGCCCCAATTCTGCTCCTGAGGGTGACTTGTACGGAACGCTTATCAAAAGGGCGTATTGAGGATGCAGATTTGCTAATTAAACAAACCAATTTTTGCCGACAACGTACGTGACATCACATCAGTTTTGGAACCAAAGTTCGTGTGCACTAAAAGTGAGGTCACTAACTACATCTTCGTTGAAGTGAAGTAAAATTGACGGCAAGCCCATAGAAAAGGAGGGCAGGGGAAGGGGAATCCCCCTGAAAAAGTTTTTGCCGCCAAGAAGATAAAACTTACCATTGCCTTAATGCATTTTAGTATGTCTCGCCCCCGAAAAATATTTCGCCCCCTTCAATACCTTGTCTGACTACGAGCCTTCTTGACGGGTATAGACTTCGACAGTTGGAATTCTCTTAATTCAAACCCACCTTGAATTTTAGCTCTTACATTCACCAAGCTCTCTGCTACACCCCTGCGTGCAAACCTTACCACCATCAGTCCCCCACCCACCCACTCACATGCTCACTGCATAGACAAATTGACAGGCCATTAGTCTGGCATAAGTAATCCAGTAGTGGTGAGGGGTTAGCTAAGCAGGCCAGTTGAAATGAGCTTACAAAATTTGAGGAGATGATATGCCCTTTGATAGAAACATATGTAGGCCGAGTATTTTTTTGTAAGTTGCCTTTTATTATTTGAAACGTGGATTGGTAATGATGAAATTTCAGAGTAAAGAATACGGTATCAAGCCACAACTTACACAGCCTGGTATCTTGTCACTCAAGGCAATATAGGAGGCATTTTCAAGTTGGCCAAAACAATACACTTGTTAAGCTGTATGAGCCAACGGATAGTGACGCTCCGCTCAGATAAAGTCACGACAAACCACCTTCTTCCCAGCTAAACAATTTTCAACATCTATTTGCGCCAATAAATCTGACATGATCTTATTTGTTTACCGGCTCTTTTCAGTCTATGGGATATTAAAAATAATGGTCAAATTACGATATACTTGTGATCATCTACTGATTGCACATTCTACTGTGTCATTTATAGATGATAAGTGTTCAGGTGTATGTGCACTATTTTGTAAATACGGTACTTCCAGCCCAAGAGTTTTCGAATTACGCCCTTTTAATTCCATTCTGCTCTGAACCTGGGGCCTTCTGACGGCCCCAAGATATCACACATTTAGATCGAAAGCTAACCATTTCAAAATGAGGCCCAAAGGCATAGGCGGGATTACGGGGGGGGGGGGGCAAGCGGGGGCACTTGCCCCCACTTTTTCCAGAGCTTAAAAGATAAAAATAATAAATAAAATGAGAGAAAGTAAGCGAGATCAGCCTGAGAACTTATAAGAGTATTTTCAATAGCCTAATAGGATTAAATTTTGCAATGTTTAATAAAGGAAAATATTAATATAAAAAACATAAAACTGCTGGGAAAAGTTTTCTCGGTGCGCTTCGCGCGCACCTCTAGAGAAAGCTGACTAATACAGCTGAAAATTTTGTCTGGCACCGTAAAATTTCTTTCCTCCTACCCGCCACGCTATTGTGATTTGAAGCTCTGAAATAAGAGTTACTGAAAGTACGAATACACGTCATAAATGCACCATATGGTCCTTGCAAATAAAGTCCCAAACCCTACTCACGTAAAGGGAACCGCAGTTCAAAAAAAAGAAAAAAGAAAAGAAAAATGGGCGTGCTTCGCATGGGCCTTATTTAAATCGATGTCTCATTAGTACTACTGTACTGCGTAGGAAAACTTTGGTGGAATTGCCTCGTTGTTACTTCCTGTAAGACCGTTTGACTAAATTACCATTTCCAAAACCCTCGCTACAGCTCTCGCTGTTCACTTTCCTCACCAACTACCACCATCTTCAGCAAATTGACTGACGGTTACTATCTTAACTTTGCGATCATCATATGAAAACTATTTCATTATCATTTCAAATTACACCTGGGAAGCAGGATCTTCCCAAGAAATGGTCCTGAATTGCCGCAAAAGCCGTCAAATTTAAGAAAGATTTAGGACCCCAGTCCCCTGCCTCCGGCTTCGCGCCTTCGGCGATCGCCGTTAAAGGCTTCGCCGGCCAAAACTTCCCAAGATGCAGCCTCCAATAAAAATTACATTCCTGGCACTTTGTCAAATAACTGCCGATGCCCTTGACATTGTCCATTTAAAAAGTACCCACAAAAGATTTCATTGACTTCTTTAAGTATCACATAGTCTATAACCTTCAAAATCGACAGTAATCTTATTTTTCACACTTTTTGAATTTGCTAGAATGACGCATAAAAATAAGAATGACAAAAACCATCCACTGCATTTCCCCCTCACTGACCTTCTAATGAAATCAAAAAGAAACCTCAGAGATCCTAATATTTTGCCAAAATACAGGATCCAACTTTTCAAGAATTCCTTCCTCTATCGTGCTGCAGTACTCATCCAGTCAGAAAATTTGGAACCTTTACTGTAGTTTTAATCAGTGCAATCTTTTTACATATTAATTTTTTAAAATTTTACTGTTTTTATACACGTTTTGGTATATCTCTAAACTACTTTATCATTTGTTGTAATCTTTCTGATCTTTGATTGCTTTTGTACTCCTGTTTATGAATGCCTGTCATTTATACTGGTTTTAATAAATGAAATGAAATGAAATGAAATGAAACACTAATAAAGAGGTTGAGGGGCTTTTGTCCCAGACCATCGACAAAATGAAACATCAAAGAGAGCCGCCATAGAGCAGGATATAGGTTCCCATATCCTTCTCTATGGAAAGTAGGAAAATTTAAGTTATGCAATAAAAATACTGCATTCAAAACTAAAGAAAAACAATAGCCTACATTTAAATGTCTCAACGCTGTTTTCTGTTGCGCGCTTCGCGCGCACCCGTTTAAATATTGCTTCGGGGTTACTTCGTGTAGAACATCCTGCTTGTCATAGCTTCGTTCAAACTCTTCTAATATCATTGAAACCACCAATTCCCTCATGGCCGTAAAATTTTTATCACCATTCAAAATTTACCTACTCTTTTAAGATTGTTTAAATACAAGTTGCAGGGGTGGCGCCAGGATTTCCCCGACAGGGGGGCCAAGCTCCCCAACGAGGGGGCCAGCAACCCAAAGTCTCAACGAAGGAAATAAAGTGCCGAAACGATGTCTGAAGGAAATTTTGGCGCGCGAAGCGCGCCGAAAATTTTCGGCTTTTTTTTGGAGAAAATTTGAAAAAATTGCCGGCATTTTCCATGGAAAATTTGAAAAAAATGGGGTTTTGAAGAAGAAAATTGGAAAATTTGGGGGTTTTATTGAAGAATTTGCCCTAATTTAGACCAAAATTAAGTAAATCGTCGGGGCGACTAGGCGTTGTCGGGGACTACATATTTTATCGTATAAATAACAGCTCCCCGACGAAACCAAAAAATTTCCCCGACGGGGGGGAGGCCAGCCTTCCCCGACGGGGGGGCATGGCCCCCTTGGCCCCCCCCGCTGGCGCCACCCTTGACAAGTTGTAACGCACGGAAAGTGAAATTTTCGATACCGTTATAAGGGACTCGACAGGCGCTCAGAGAAGCCTCTCATATTGAGGATACTTCACTCGTATCACTAAAAATTACGAAAAATGCGATTTTTCAAGTTCAGCGCGATTCGCGCGCACCCATTCAGGTCTCCTATTTTTAAAATTATTGTTCCAAATCCCGAGAAACCCTCAAAATAATCCATTCTCCCCTACTTCCTCAAGCCCTCAACATTATCGATCCCATCTGACTGTTCGTCTCATGGAGTAAGAATATAATGGAAAAAAGTCAAATTGTGAATTTTGTGGTATGTAATTGCCCACCTTATGTCATTTGAAGTTGAAGCTAGAAATGCATCATTTTAATACCTACAATTTCGTAAATACCCGGGATCTTCCGGGGGCTTTGCCCTCTGGACCCCCACCGGGATTCTGCCTCTGGACCCCGCCGGGGGCCCTAAGGCGGGGCCCCTGGACCAGGGGCGCAGCTAGGATGAAATTTTTAGGGGGGCCTAGGTAACAAATGGGGAGCGCCACCATCAGTTGGCGCGGAGCGTGCAAGAAAATTTTTGGCTTTACAAACCCTCCAGATGGCCGGAAACGGCACTTCCCACGTGTTTTAAGCTGCATGTACCCAGCCTTGAAAGTCGAATCTCATGTCTGCCATTTTTCAAATAATGGATAAAATCAGTCCATGAAAAATGGTAATACACAAGGCCGCACATATACTTCTTTGCTAGGGGGCAAAAAGTCGACATTACTGATCTGTGACCAAGGGGAGGGGACTAAAGGGAACGGGTGTCTCTCTCCCCCTTGGCGAAAATTTGTAATTTCAGGAGGACGCATAGATTGATAGCAAATGGTGCAATATTTGAGGGATTTCAGCTTTGAAAGGAAACGAAAAGTAGTTGTGACTAAGTGCGACAAAAGTTATTTTTGAGAACGTGATCGATAATATGTGAAGCGTGAACCTCAGCCATTGAACTCCGTTGTGGAGGAGGGTTTGAGGGAGGGGAGGGGTGTTATTGGTTATAAAATGTTTCTATGACTGAACTGGCGCGGTTTAAAAACCTTTCAAGCCATTGATGATTGAAGCTACCTATAGCAACAACAGCAACATTGTAGCTTTGCATAATCGCGCGTAGCGCGAGAATTTTAGAAAAGTAGGCTAGAAATACATCCTAATAGAGCTGTAAATGATTGGTGACATGTGCACAGATATAGGCATGAAAATATTGATCTGCCTATTTGCAATTGTTTAACATTACGATCACAGCTATTTCTTATATTTTTACTGCGTTTTCTCTGTATATTCCCAAAGTTGGGAACGGTGCACTTTGAAAATTTCTGGGGTAATTGTCCGCCCCCCCCCCGATAATACAAGAATCATACTGAATTATGCATCCCTTTTCATTTATTCTGCCTGCAATTCTCCCATAGGCACCTTCTGGTATATCTCTGTTACATTTGTCTATCACCCTATCCATAGGCTACATGTCCACTACTCAATTACATATCCCCTAGATCATACCATTTGTCTCTAACCTAGGGTTACCATATGTATTTTCTAGCAGGGAGGACACGGATCACTGTCTTGATGTAGGGGTGTCCCCTTCCCTTTGGAAATTTTTTCCGGTTTTCAATGGTGTCTAGATGCAAAATTGTGCTGTATTTGTTCACGGACTCAAGTCATCGGTATATTACTTGGTCAGACCAATAATACCACCAGTAAATCTTTCAAACTATTTAACCCGCAAAGCAGAAGTAGGGATTATGTGGGAAACACATGAAATCCGGACCCTGTTGGCAATTTTACAAATCCGTCCGGACCGTGACGCCAGTGCAAACCATTAAAAAGAGGACTTGTCAAAAAAAATCTTTCTCTCTACAGTGCACTTGTCATGGGCAAGGAGAGAGACACGACACACTTGTTAAGGATAGAAGAATTATTCGAACGCAGTACCTTACCGTACGGCATATTTTGTGTATGATACCGTATTGAAATGGTCGTGTGAGAATGGTTATCAGTGTATATAGTTGCCATGTTTTCAGTAAATCAACCAGCCATCCGAAAAGCCAAAGGGTCTAAACCTGACAATGTCGCATCCGAATTTGTCGTCGGGACGTTCGTTTCATCGTCCAAGTGAATTATATGCGAATTAAACGACAGTGCAGATTATATAACTAATTTAGTGGAAGCAGGCATTTTAAAGTTATAAGTTGATTTCATACGTGCGCAAAATGTGTTTTAACACATTTACTTTTTCCTAATTCTTACACATTTTATCTATTTATTTACTTTTTGAAGGAAATACTTCAAAGTTTATTTCCGTTCATACATTTATTTTTTCTTAATTCTTACACATTTTATTAGGACACAAAAAATCTAGGGGGGGGGAGGGTTGACGAATATCTGGGGGGCCTAGGCCCCCAGGCCCCCCCCGTAGCTACGCCGCTGCCCTGGACCCCTCGGCGCTGTTTGACAGTCCGCTCAGCTCCCCCCCCCCCATTTTCAGTCATCAAATCCCACCCCTGCCCAAAGGCATGGGTTAATTGTCTTGCTGTGCACGGCCAGTGCGATCTCCTCAATTAAACATGTGGGCCACCAGTGAAGGAACCCCCATATACGATTTTAAAGTAGAACTTTGTACGAATACAAAACACACACAATACAGCACATATTGCAAACACATCAATACAGTACATATTGCGCACAAATAGATACCGTGTTGAGTAGTGTAAAAGTGCTGAGGACAAGGTAAATGCTATGTGACGATGGCTTAATTGCATAAAAGTGAATCCCAAATTCTACCGGTCTCAATCCCGATCTCGGGAAATTTAGAGTCGAGTCACGAGTCCAACCTGTACGAGACCGAGTCCGAGTCCTTAAAATCGTGACTCGAGACCACAGCACTGTTTATATCTACTGCAGGCTAATCCAGAGTGACGGAGAACCTGCACACGTCTATGGCAAGCGAAATGTCCAATAATTAGAAAAACCAAGTTTATCGATCGAAAAACCAGGTTTATCGATCGAAAAACCAAGTTTATCTCCAAATCTTGGTATATCGGTTGAAAAACCTAGATTTTCAAAATAACTTGGCTTATCGGTCGAAAAACTTAGATTTTCAGTCGAAAATCCAAGTTTTTCGATTTATCTGGTATATCGAAAGGTAAACTTGGTTTTTCTTAACGGAATGTCCAATAATTAGAAAATCCAAGTTTATCGATCGAAAAACCAAGTTTATCGGTCGAAAAACCAAGTTTATCGGTCGAAAAACCAAGTTTATCGGTCGAAAAACCAAGTTTATCGGTCGAAAAACCAAGATTATCGGTCGAAAAACCAAGTTTATCGGTCGAAAAACCAAGTTTATCGGTCGAAAAACCAAGATTATCGGTCGAAAAACCAAGCTTTCAACGCCAAACGTCCAATAACTAGAAAAACCAAGTTTATCGGTCGAAAAACCAAGTTTATCGGCCGAAAAACCAAGTTTATCGGTCGAAAAACCAAGATTATCGGTCGAAAAACCAAGTTTATCGGTCGAAAAACTAAGTTTATCGGTCGAAAAACCAAGATTATCGGTCGAAAAACCAAGCTTTCAACGCCAAACGTCCAATAACTAGAAAAACCAAGTTTATCGGTAGAAAAACCAAGTTTTTCGGTCGAAAAACCAAGTTTATCGATTATTTCGAAAAACTTGGTTTTTCGATTGCCATGGTGATTTGCCGGTACTACTTATCGGTCGAAAAACCAAGATTTTCGGTCGAAAAACCGAGTTTATCTGCGAAAAACATGGTTTTTGATAGATAAACTTGGTTTTTCGACCGATAAACTTGGTTTTTCGACCGATAAACTTGGTTTTTCGACCGATAAACCTGGTTTTTCAACCGATAAACTTGGTTTTTCGACCGATAAACCTGGTTTTTCAACCGATAAACTTGGTTTTTCTAATTATTGGACATTTCGCTTGCCATACACGTCAACAGCCCTTCAAACTATCTGTGTGGGAAAGTTATCAAGATTAGGACCGTCCGAAGAAGGTGATTTCCCTAAGTGCAGTTCCCTGCCGTACTCAACCGTACGTGTAATATAAATACTGACATAGATTTCAACCAGGCAGCGATTTCAATTGTAGAGTACGATGTTTCAACATACATTCGGGATATTTCACTCTCCACGTAAGCGGTTGTGCGCCGCATGCTGACATGTCTCTTGACACAATGTGTATCCAATAGCTGCGCTAACGTCAGGCTGGCATATGGACATTATAAGAGCCTACGTACGTATTTTCTCCTACAAGTTCGAGTCCGTACTTTGTACTGGACGCGTACGAACGTACATGGTGAACCTTAGCTAAGCGCAAACTATATAGCTTGCCGTGCTGGCCATACATATACAGTACAGATTATGTGTCACCCATATATGCGCTGCATTATTTCGCATATGCACGGTTTTATTCTTCCGCAGACATTCTACAATCAAAACGACTCACGAGAACACAATTTTCGCTTTGTTCTTACCTGCCGTGGTGTCTAGCAATTTGCGTCATAGCATTGTAATAGTTTTTCCCGCTCATAAACGTCAAGAGAATAAGATTTGATAAGGTAAAGAAGTGAAAATGTTGTTTTGAAGGCATGTTGAACGAGGCTACTAATTAGTGTAATAGAAACTAGCCTAACATACAAGTCGCGCCATACCTATGTGCACTTCGAGAATCACGTTGGGCCTAGTGTTAAAATGATCCAACATCCTTAGCAATATTGTAGGCTAGCCTAACGTTACACTATTCTCCAGTCCCATACCGTGGGCTACTCTGTTTAGGCGTAACGTTGCATCTCTTCACAGGCTGTCCTTTCAAAGTTAGTATGTACTCACAGGATATAGCCTAGTAGGCCTAGGCCTATAGCCTGGCAATAATTTAAATCACTTTATACTGTTTTATTTAGCACTGACTTCCAGCCTCACAAACAACCATGGAATGCTTGTCCCAGATCTTGCCAGTCTGCACAAACTGGGCCCACCAAGGCTAGGCCTAGGCTAGCCTAGGGTACCTAGGCCTAGTTCTCACGTACACTTTGTTCCCTGAACTAGGCCTAGGCTATTGCAACACAAACTTTTGACCGCATATTACTGTGAGAGTAATATCGTCTGCGTGCGTTGCTGCAGTGATTGTTGCTATATACGCCTGTGCGCGTGTATGAACGTAACTATAGCTATGGACTATGTCACAATTAAACAGCAGTGCGTGCTATTTAGCATACAATAGTGTGAACGTCCTAGTAACACGATTTAGCAGTTGCATAGAATGTTTAAAAAACAAAACAGGATCGTTTGTGTAAATCAAAATTTTTGTTTCTTTTTGGACACTGACTAAGTGCAAATAATCTTAGAATGAAGGGTCTTAAACATATAAAGGACCCATAGAGGTCAATTATGTAGGAGTATACGTGAATCTGAGAAAGATCGAGACCATTCAAAATTTTTGAAGTAGCGGTAGCCCAATTTTGACAATGGGTATATTGCTGACCTAGTATGGGAAGCCCCAAAGCTTCCCAAATACTAGGTCAGCAGACTGCGGACTAGGCCTAGGCCCTAGTTAGTATTAGTATTACTATTAGGTAGGCCTAGTTAGTATTACTATTCGGCCTAGGCATAAGTTAGGCTGGGTAATGTGTCCAGTATTCCACCCTTTAAGGACTTTTTGATTCTAATAGCTGTTACTCAAATGAAATCAAATATTACTATTTAGGCCTAGGCCTAGTATCTTTAATTACATAGGCCCTATGCCAGTCCTCTCCATTCCAAATGAAAAATTGAAAAAGGCCTAATTTCTTTCATTGGAAGGAAGAGGGAACATCAGAAACTCAGACCCTAACAGGCCAGAATTCAACCTAGTGTGACCAGTATTCAATTTTTCAAGCCAGAATTCAACCACACTATTAATTATTGTTAGTTTACTCCTCTTAAGTCACAGTAATGACTTTTTGAAATAGTGTCTCAAATATTTAATTCAATTATTTGTTCCTTCTTCCAATATCAATAAGATTTAACTTTTGAAGAAACAGATTAATTATGAATGGTTGAATACTGGTAATAACATCAAACTTTCCAGACCAAAATTCATTCTCTGTGTTATATGCATACACATTTATGGTTGAATGATACGTAACACTTTGCAAAGCGGAGCCCAGTAGGCGACCGCCCAAATGAAATGGCGAGGCAAGCAGTGGCGAGCTCCGTATTTAGTTATTAATTGATGGTCTTGCCAGGGCTCGAAATAACTGGGGCCTGTGGGCCCAGTGCTCCTAAAATTCGCTCGGGCACGTAGCTTCTACAAGGAAAGGGGCCCGGTTGGCTCCTAAATATTTCAGGTCTAATTGTACAGTCAGCACGTAAACCTCTCCATCCACAACTCAACGATCTTATATCTCGCACAGCCTGTGTATTCCTATACTAACAGTCACTAAAAACCTTCGAAATACACATTATTTCTGAAATCAGTTCACATCGCCCATAAACAGTCTGCTTTGTCACAACACGGAAAATCACTCAGACAGACATACACCAAATTCAGTCATGAGTAATGTAGGCGGAGCCTCACAAGATCAACTGACGAAGTCGGTTGGCGGGAATTGAACACTGCCCTTCATTTTACGGGAGTTACGAGAAAATTTTGAAAATGTGCACGACATACAACATGATCTAAGAGGGTGTGGACAAATTGGTTTCAGGCTAGTTTCAGCCTCAACTTGCCTTACGGTAATTATACCCATACTACACATTTTCAGGCACGTAAAAAGCACCCATACACTTTATCAGCCCTTTTTTATTTGTAAGTTTTGGGCCCCTTGATTTCTCATTTGGCCCCTAGATTCCATGGGCTAGGGGCCCGGCAGGCACACAAAAGTTGAAGGCTTATTTCAACCCCTCCTTGCTACCCAAGTTCTCAGCTCCAACAATATAGAGGCTAAAATATCTTCAGTTGGAACAAAATCAAGAATTTTCAAAAGAGGAAAATCATAAATGACTGTTTTAGAAAAGTGGCATTTCATAAAATACACCTGCCTCGTGTACTTAGAGTAGAAACATGTCATGAACTTTGTGGAAATGGGCTGTGTTGCACATACCAGTAGTGAGTATCGAGTAGGCTTTGAAGGCCAGATTGGAAAGTTTGCCCTGCGCGGGGGATTTATCCCCCACGCAACAATATCAATATCAAAGTTGTCAGCGGCCCAAATTTAACAACTGACAACTGCAACCGCGCAAACTTGTTGGCAACAAGCACACAAGTTGCCTGGGAAAGGCGATTTCCTGCAATGTAGGAGGTGATTTTGGCCAAAATTTTCTCAGTATGCTCCACGCCAACCGATGGTGGCGCTCCGCTTAGATAGTATCGGCCGTGCAATTCTCCTGGCCATTATTAAAATCCCCCCGCACACCATCACAAGCTTTCCAATCTGGTTTGAAGGTAGCATAAGAATATATGGACAATGCTATTATGGGATAGGAGTGGTTTAACATTTCAAGTTCACATTTGTGGTTATTTTTACAGTGGATAAAGTGTCGTTCTCAAAATAATCCTTTCGGAATTATTTTTCAACACTTAACGTTAGTAATAAGCCACTGTGCATTCCATGTCAGGCCCACGCCGAAGTTACTCCAAGAAATACAATAGAAAACAAGAGGAAAATGCCAACTCCGCGCCGAAGATCTTCATATTGGAGCATAGGCATACAGGAAGACATTTACAGGGGGGCAGAGGGTGTTTGCCCTGAAAATTTTGCTGTATGCGTTGTGCAACTAATAAGCATTTTGCCCTGCTGGCAAACGCCGCTGCCCGCCCACTGCACTGCCCCCTTGCCCTGAAAATACAAGTGTCAGTCCCTGAAATAAGCATTTTCCCTGCATTTTCCCAGACCCCCCGCCTCATATGCCTATGTATTGGAGTGCGTGGAATGCACCCTGGGTAATTAGGCCACGTTCAAATTTCGTGGGCCAATCCAGCCAACGATGCACCTCAGTAACAAGCTCCCTGACAAATGCATGTGAACCATCATAGGGCCTATCTTTCAAGCACATGTGTTAGGATCATTATATATATATATATACATACATACATACATACATACATACATACATACATACATACATACATACATACATACATACATACATACATACATACATACATACATACATACATACATACATACATACATACATACATACATACATACATACATACATACATACATACATACATACATACATACATACATACATACATACATACATACATACATACATACATACATACATACATACATACATACATACATACATACATACATACATACATACATACATACATACATACATACATACATACATACATACATACACTATACATATATTAACAAAGTAAGTCACCTTTCAGGACGAGACTCAAAACTTGGCCTATTTTTAAATTCTTGCACTCACTCTGAAACTCACTGATTTCTTTCAGTCACGTGGTTAGGTGGGTAAGATTATCTAACATCCCTTTGGACACAACTTGGACCATAAAATCACTTCTGATTAGAATAATTTGTAAAAATGTTCGGAGACACAGATTTTGCAAAATTCACTGGGCAGATGACACACCATTGTAGCCTTCGCAGCTGTCTATGCCATCTCATAAGCGGATTTGTCGAATGAGGAGCTGCCTGTATCTATCCGCAAAGGGACTGTACGATCCTTTGCTTGGTTTTACATTGCACCATGTGTTTTCGCTTACAAGACGGCATAGATAGCTACGAAGGCTACAATCTTTTGTCATCTGCCCTGTGAATTTTGCCTATCGCGTGTCTCCGGACATACCAGTTTTTACGACTTATTCTAATCAGAAGTGATTTTATGGCCCGAGTTGTAGTGTTCGACCGATCATCTGTTAGATAATCGGCATCGGGCCGATTATCGCACAATCTGTAAATAATCGGCATCGGTAAAATTTTGTCCTTCAACCGATTACCACCACCGATTATTTGAAAACTGGAAACAGGGCTAAAATACACTTCAAAGTTTCTGCAGAAATGTTTATAATTCTCCGAAACACGCATTTCTTTAAGTTCCCGCCCAAAATATCAGCACTGATACTCACAAAACTTGCAACATTTTAAGCTCTCCAAATGATAGCGATCATCGTAATTGTTGCCGTAACTCTCAGTGCAGCACAGTTCAGGTGCGTGAAAGGGCACACAGTTTTACCTAGAAGGTGTGCATGCCATGGACCATGCCGCACATCTGCATACAAATTGTACTACAGGAAGAAATGACTTCGCGCTACGTTTTTTCAAGTTTCAGTGCAAACCACATCATCTGTTCACATTTGGTGCATGTACTGTACTGTAGCAACTTTGGAAACCCGAGGCTTATTATCCTGCATAAATTATGCCACTTCCCACATTCTTTTCGTTAAGTTTTTAATTACCTATGACCTGCACATGCGCACACGTAACTGCCGTACAGTTCTTGCGAAGTTGAAGTTCACCTACGAAAGCACACCAGTACAGTGTGTAATACGTAACGCAAGGCTAAGTGCATTGCTTGCGCATTTACGTAGCATGTTGGTCATGAACTCCGTCCGTGCTCCTAACTGATGAACGAAGGGAAACGGGCCCCGTGTTAAATTCACGCTGGAACGGCAACAGTTTTTCGATTACGGGACTTTATCGGGAATTAGTTTTACGTTTCATTTGGAGAATCTTTTACATAAGACGTAAGTGTTGGGCTAGACGCATTACAAAAAATATATCCATATCGTTAAGGGAGCATGGGATGAGTAAATCAAGCAAATTGAGGGGAATGTTTAGTGGCCCCGAAGTGCCAAGGTAGTTAGATTTTTTTGCCTAAATCTGGGTGGATAGGCTACTATATAGCACTACTACAGTCCAATACAGACCTTTGCACGGAATCTTCCGACATGATCGGTGGATAGAACTACTGTAAGCCGACAGACTCTTTGGCTAACGTTAAGCTGTGACATCGTACGAAAGCATGTATTTATGGTTGATTTTTATCATAGTATTTGGAAAGGAAATCCTTCAAAAACATTTAATATTCTACTCGTGGATCGTTGGGAACTGTTCTTAATCGTTCATCTCCAGTGTGAAGGTTATGTTATGGTGTGTGTACAAAGTTAGAAATATGCGACAGACGGCGAGAAAACATGACCTTCCTATACATGTAAATAATCGGTAATCGGCATCGGCCCGATTGTGTAATTGAATAATCGGTTATCGGTGATTACCGATTATGGCATAATCGGTCGAACACTACCGAGTTGCGTCCGAAGAGATGTTAGATGTTCTTACCCATCAAACAACGTGATTGAAAGAAATCAGTGAGTTTCGCAAAGAGCATAAGAATGTAAAAATAGATCAAGTTTTGAGTCTTGTCCTGAAAGGTGACTTACCTTGTTAATATATTGTATATATATGTAATTAGGGGTCAACCAATAATCCGATCGGATATCAGATCGGGCCGATGTTAGGACTATCGGTAAAACATCGGATCGGCGAAATATAGCAAATTGCAGTTGCAGATGTTTGCCGAGGTTCCGTGCGTCGAAAATTTCATTTACGTACATCGGGGACGTATAGTGATAGTGATTTCTTACAACAAAGAAATGAACAGATAAATAGGATAAATCATTTTATTACGACCGACAATAGCCCTTGTGATGAACTAGGGTTGTCAATTTCAGTTTAATCTCCTAAATTCAGTATCAACAGCGTAAACTGGCTCTATTGACAGGCACTGTGATATTCGAAATATGCACAAGCTTGTAAAATCTGTACGTAGAGTCTAGCGATCATGTCCACCCACTTTTAGTTTCAATTCACCGAAATTTATCGATGAACGAAACGAAGTGTGGAATTCGCAGTCATTAATTGTATGTTTGATATATGGCCGAAATGTACGCAAACACGGATACCTTAGACATGTACGTGTTCTGTACAGAGAAGTTGAAGTGAAATGCACCATGAAAGCACAGTGAAGCCAGTGCATGTGTAGGTCCGTAATTTTATGCAAACACCCATACATTAGGCTACGCATCTGTTCTGTAATGACGTTGACGCACATAGCAAGAACATGGGGCGTGGTCCGCGAAATAACGGTGCTTTTCGATCGCTGCTTGTACGACTAAATTTCCAGTTCCAGTTGTTACATCATATGCAAACTGGTATGATCTGGGACAAGATCCACAAACTAAATTGCCCTGCCCGTACTTTTACCTCTTTCAAATAAAATAGCCTAATGTTTGGCCTAATGAAAGATATCCTCAGCCTACTGTACTGCTTAAGTCGCCACTTGCTCTATTATCGATCCTTCTCTGTGACACATGCTGATAGCCACTGGTCAGTAAATTTATGCTGAAATTTGTCCATAGGCCATTCATACATGTAGGCGTGTGAATGATATGACCCCAAGATCAGGTGACTAGGTTACCATTAAATTGTCCAATACTCATAATGAAGAAAAATCAAAGTCCAGCAAATTCATTTCACAGTCTAGTAGACTTAGATATCCATTCTTAGCTGGATTCTTAGTTGAAGTGGCTGCCTGACTGGAATCGCAGGATATCAATTTTTAGCTGGAGTCCTAGTAGTAGTCGAAGTGGCTGCCTAAGAAGTGTTTGTACGGGTACAAAAAACAGGAACTGGATACCCAATAAGATGGTGACCTAAATAACAGCCCATTTCTGCTGTAAATTCTGATGTGCACAGTAAGCAGTGGCGATATTGCCAAAATGAAATATCGATATTTCTCTGAAAACATATCGATAATGTGGATATAAACATAACTTTGTTATCCTCCACATAAGCTGCATGACAGTTGACAACTTGCAGTTGACACACTGCGTTCCTGTCATTATGAGAGGTGAACCACATAGTATAAGGCCTGAGCTTCGTTTGAAACTTGAGAACATCACTAGTACCAGTATTGCTTGCCTTTTGACGGGCGCGATCACGCTCGCGCTCCATGGCGCCCGTAAATTCCAGCCAAGGAGCTCAGCTGATCGCGCCCCTCGATTTCCCGCCAAGAATCCTAAATGAAGTACACATATGAAAATGGCTACAGTGTACAACATCTACAGTACATGCAAGCTGTTCATTGACTCTATGATTAGAGCTAAACTGCTCACTCCACTGAATATATCAATAACACTGCTATAACCGTATCAAATATGTCTAAATCATTCACATTCTTTCAAAAATAATTTTGGTCCTCTGTGACCATGAATGCAAGTTTTTTTACTCGAAAATGGAAGAGACTTCAGCTTCGAAGTACATGGTTCAATTGCACAAGTAACCTACAGCTTGCTGCACACATCTTGTACTGCAGACAGGACCATTTCAAAGTACATCGTTTTACTGTATCAAATGTTACCAAATTTGTCAAAAATGACAAAACCATTTTCCTGGCATGTTCAAAAGACTCTCAAACAACTATCTGTAATATATTGGCAACTTTTAGTGGGAAGGTTTTTCTCCACGGGGCACATTTCTCTCGAGGAGTTTGCAGTTTTGCCATTGCCTAACCTGTAAAATACATGGATAGGCCTACTAAAGTGCAAACCAACACAATACATGTGCAGAAGTGGTCTGCTTACTCGTAGAGCTACAGGGTCTAAAATTTCCTACTTATTTTTGTTCCAGTGTGTTAACAAATGTTGTCTAAGGTATTGGTATGAGTTTTCAGAATTATTTATGGTCAGGATAGGGGTCTTTGCTTGTCAAACCAACTCAAATGTTTTTAAGTCTTTTGCCACACATATACTGTTACGAGAAGCTGATCAGTCTCAGGACTTCCAAGTCCATGCAAATTTAACCCAACTTCACATGAACCTAACACCACTCTAAATCCTCTTTCGATTGCTATGTGGGGTAGGGAGATTCCTCAGTTACCACGAAACAAAAACATTGTGCCCCACCCCTGTCGGAACATAGGTACGGATAAAAGCCCTTCACAATGGGTTTCTGTTCAATGTCACATAAAGCAGTTTTACTGTCACTAAATATGCTAAACAGATTTTTCATTATGATATTTTTGGCCCCCTAAACTTTTATTTGGATCCTTAAATTCCTTGAATGGGGCCCTGTTGGTTCCCAGTTGTGTGGTACAGTACCAAGATGTTCGTGGAAGTGCAAGCAGTGTAAAAGTTTTCTTTTCATAGGAAATCATGAAGAGATCCTGGAAAGATATCATTCGACTGCAATAAAAAGAACTTGAGTAACTCACACAAGATTTATTTTGATTAATGTATTGTTTATCTCAGTTAATGTGTAACAAGCATGTAAAAAACAGTAATGATGCTGGATATTTACACTGTGCACAGGTAACACACAATAACTTACAGCAGGCCTACACGTGTACCCTACGATGTGCTATGCATGCAAGTATATATATATGTACAGTACATCATTCTAAGAACGTTGATAGTGCTCACTGCTGCTCACTTTTTACGTTACTAATGAATGGAAAGCTGCATATGAGGCGATGACCTTGAACAAGGAGAGCGATTAGCTCTCCTCACACTCCTCAGGAGAGCAGTTGACTGAGCTCCTGCAAATTTCAAAAGGCAAGACCTGGTATTGGTTTGGATACCTGTTATAAGTGATGGGTCAGTACTGATGGATATCAATATTTGTGCTCTAAACTTTGTATATTGTTCCAAAGTGGATTGACAGTATTACTAAAAAGTGTGTAATAAGTATCAGACATGTGAGACTTCCCTTATTTAGCGGAATTCTGTTTTTTAAACATTGGGAATCTGCTACATTTGTCACTTTCCATTTTTCCCGCACCAAGTATCTTGACAAAGTGTGCTGTAATATGATGTACATATTCTTTCTTGGATACTGTACATGTTTTATCCTAGACTCCCAGTATGAACAGCCCTCTGACTCTGTCCAATCAGATGGAAGTTCGCAGTTCACTTGGGCCAATGTAGCTAACTGCAATTACCACATACTTTTGTACAAGTTTCATGTGCTTTTAACCCAGCCACATTTGTCCGGCCGGTTAGCTAGCTAGCTTCTGCATGATTACTACTCACTAATTGTGTTCACCAAGTGATATGCAGGGGCCAGTTGGCTCATTCTATTCATTATAGATCGTCAGAGGATTTGTACACAGTCAGTCAGTGCACATTTCTGGTAATATTTACGTGACGTGCAAAATACCTAGAAGAGCTATCTGCATTATTTTTGTGAGTTTTTCTTGCATAATTTTGACATATGTTTTTCTTTCTTGTGAGTCATGGCACCCACTAGTTTTGGTATCCTAACATGTATTATGTATGGTCTAAGTGATCTAGCCTCTCCCGATGTGTAGGCCTACTGCTTCATAAAACTTTTGAAGTAACGACATCCTCTCAACGTTTGCATACTACATTTAGGAAACTTAGTTACAACAAGCTTTAAGGTATATTGTTTACATGGGGGGGGGGGGGGGAGTGCTTAATGTGATACAAGAAGTCGAAATTATTGAGCCTAGCCTAGCTGGCTACAGTATATGTACAGGTAACAGTTGCGGGTTGGCTAAGGACCAAGGACTAGCCCGAAGTTGGGCTAGACGACAAGAAGTAATTTAACAGCATTAATACCTACCTATTTGCATTTCATTATAGGAAAGTTAAGTTGGGTTTTAAAGCCGTTTTTTAGAGCTGAGTTCACCGTGCCTGCTGATCAGTTAGCTGTTATCCATTGTACTGATAGCAGTGTGCTTGGTTTTGTGTTCAGTTGTTATCTTGCAAATGGATATGCAGGCTGTTTGAAATTCAATCCATCAACACACATGTGTTTGTTCATCAAGTGGCCTCTACAGTCTGAAGCAACTCTGTGGTCAGTGTGGCTTAACACATGAAAGGAAATAGGCTTAACTTATTAATTGTGGGGATATCTCCCATTCTGTTCTGTTCAGTTGAGTCCGTCAAGTCAAGTAATTGAAATTAACTGTTTTGAGTTCAAGTGCAGTAGGAGCTTTTTGAGAGTATGTTTTATTTTGATCAGTGCAAACCCAGGCATGCAGTGTTTACTTGTGGAATCAAAGGTGCGATTAAATGTACTTTGCAATACTTGAACAGTTTATAGGTACATCGTACAAACTTTTTTTGTACACAGCCTTTTCAGGCTTGCTAGATATGAGAAAATATGCAGTGATATTTGTAGCTATCTGTCATAAAACTATGTCAGTTGCAGGTTTACATTCCTTAACACATTTGTGATTTTATAGATGGGTTTTGATTTCTATTAATTATTACGCTCCTCTCTTCACTCCCATTTGCCTTTGTAAAGCGCCTGTCACACCTCACCGGATTGCAATAACGGACAGGAAACGAAGACCCAAAATGACACTCCGTTGACGTACGTCGGTATCCATTTAGTCTCCTGTTCTCCTCCGCCGACTTTGTTTCATGACTGGGAACGTCCGGTATGAACGGCGAGAGATTTTGAACATGCACAAAACTTGGACCGGACGTCCACCGAAAAAGGTCCCCCGTACGTATTTGTTACTTATCCTTTAAGCTTCCGTTTTATCATTTTGTCGTGCGTTTCTCATACTGGACTTTTCCGTTAGTATCCGTTCGTCCGGTGTTTGCTAATTGCTCATCGGATCATTACTGGACAACAAACGAATGAAAGTTAGAAGTACAGTACCTGTACCGAATGTCTGATGGACACTAACGCATAAGTAACGGAAGCGTAAAGGAATAGAACTGACAATGAACGGATAGGTAACGTACGATTAACTGAAAAAACGAAAAAACACAGGCAAAGAAACGTATATGTGACGGACATAGACCGAAGATGCAACGTACTTGCATCCTGTCCCCTCCTCATATGATAACTGGGGAGAGATTCCCCCACTCCTCATGCATTCTGCTCCTGCAACCTCTTCTGTCAACACCTACTACAAGTCTACAACCTACTACAAAGCAAACATCACAGACCGCTTCAGAAAGATTCAAGCTTGAGACCACAGTGTTGGTTTTTGCAATACAGATGCACATCATTGAAGCCAACATCAAGTACTATGAACATGTCGAGAATAGAATGAAGAGGGGGGTTCTGTGTAAATGCTGGTCTAGGGCCTGGCTAGGTCCAGAGAGAAGATGGCAGTTTGGTCTTTATGACCAACTAATGCAGGAGCTGAGAGCTCGAAGACTTCTGATTTCGGGTCTCCGAAGGCCCAGGCTCTCTACCCGGTACTCGTCAGTCATGTGTCCATTAGCGATATGTTGTATCCGTTTATTCTTCCTTTCTTCTCTCTTGTCTGTTGTCATTTCGTTCACATCCATTTGGTGTTCGGTAGTCAGTCCGTTGTTCATGCGTTCCTGTCCGTTCCTTGTCCGTTTGTTGTTTGTTTTAACCGTTCAACTTCCGTTACTTTGCAACCCCCGAGATGCAACCGCGACAACTTTTGCGAACCGAAATGACCGGATGAGTGTTTCTCGCGCGTAGTCTGTCCGTTTGTGCAATCCGGTGAGATGTGACAGAGCCTTAAGGTAAAGAGGTTTTTTGGAAGCAGATGAATAGATGATAAAATTTGGTTTTGTGAGTTTCTGTTTTTAACAGGTTTATTGTGTGAGCTACACAACAGCATTGCTGTTCTAGTTTTGAGTTGCCACTCACATGTCTGAAGTATACTGATGTACTGCCCCTGCTTAGTGTACACTGACTTCATTACACAGGCCTGGTCTTAGACTGTAAACCTGTATTGGAAAGGTAGACACCATTTCAAGGAAATGTGGATTGTGACCAAAATTACCAGTGAAAGAAATGATATAGCAAATAACCTATTAAAGCAAATGAATATTTTGTTCAGGCTGGTAACTTTCTCAGATTGATTTTTGGGACATTTTCAGTGGGGTCAACCAATAATCGGATGGGATATTGGATTGGGCCGATGTTTAGGACTATCGGTAAAAATCGCATCGGAGAAATATAGCAAATTGCACTTGCCGATGTTTGCCGATGTTCCGTTAGTCGGAAATTTCATTTGAGTACATTGGGGGAGATGTAGTGATAGTGGTTTCTTATGTAAAAGGGGTCGGCCACGCGTTTTTTCGAATCGGCAACTTGTTTCTCCTGGAGCGATATGAAGATCTTTCTCTAGGATTGAATTCTAGGTCGTGTGGCTGAGAGACTCGATGAAAGAGACAAAATAATCCAAGTGATATAATGTTTAAATTGTGCTTTAATTAAACCTTATTTGTTTACTAGGCCTACTACCTAATCTGGCCAGTTTATTATAACACAACACTTACTTTCTGCAGTTGCAACCGCACCAACCCTCACTAAACCTTCCACCCTCTCTCGATCTCCCTAAATTAATCAAAAAATCTTACTTTGAAAATAATAGCTTTACACCGCGCAGAAAACAATGTAATTCTACGCGCTCCTTGTTTGAACTAAACATAAGGGGATTCCCGGAACGATTGTGACGTCAATGACGTAGACAGCACTAGCTAGCGTAGAAACTAGGAGCATCTAGGCTATGCCTGCATGCACCGTACATACAGCAGTACAGCGGCCATCTGGACGCGCAGCACACCATAATAGATCGTTTCGTTAGGAACTGTAAATTTACTAGAGTACCGCGCGCTCATAATCATACCTATCTGTCTGCGTCATAATAATACATGTTAACGTTATTGCATCGTTAAAGAAATAACGGTACGAATTACTAGTTAGTAAGTACGTACAACTGTACAATAAAGTCAAGTATTCCATCTTCCAACTGCGTCACACTGCAAATACCAATGTTACTAACGTTAAGTTAGCCTATAGGCCTATACGTGATTTGCTGCACGAGTATACACACAAGTCCAACGTTAGGCCTAGTAACACATTGTCACCTTAGGCTAAGCCAATGCTACAAAACTTAAATTAACAGTGTCTGACTGGACGATAATGTATAAACAGTCCTGCCCTGTTACATTCCTCCCAACTGAAACCAAGACTTCTCCTGAAGTCTATAAGACTAAAGAAAAATAAGCCCAAGTGTCCATGCAAGAAATATTATAGGCTAAAGCTTGCGTTGAACAGTTTCTTGAAGTAACTTGGTAAATACCAGTGTCCTACACTTACAACAAAGAAATGAACAGATAAATAGGATTAAGCATTTTATTACGACGGACAGTAGACCTTGTGATCAACTAGGGCTGTCAATTTCCGTTTTATCTCCTAAATTCCATATCAACAGGTATTGCATAAACTGGCTCTATTGATAAGCACTATGATATTCGCAGTAGGCACAAGCTTTTAAAATCTGTACATAGAGTCTAGGGAATGTCACCCATTTTTGGTTCCTTGCGATAGCAAAAGGAACCTATGCAGTCAGCTTGGCGTGTGTGTGTGTGTATGTGTGTGTGTGCGTGTGTGTGTGTGTGTGTGTGTGACACTTGCTTCGGTACGCGGTAACTCAATAAGGGAAGGTTGGATGGAAGTTGGATTTGGTACGTAGGTTTGCCATGGTGAGAAGGCGTGCCCTATTGTTTTTGGTGGAGGTCAAAGGTCATTTGGGGTCGCCAGGGGTCAAACACCGAAAACCTTTTAATCACGATATCTCAATGTAGGAAGCTTGGATAGATTTCCTATGTAGTATGTGGATGCATTATGGCAAGAAGAGAAATGGCGTCATTTTTGGTGGAGGTCAAAGGTCATCTGGGGTGACTGGAGATCTAACACTGGAAACCTCTTAAACAAGATATATCTCAAGGTAGGAAGCTTGGATAGATTTCATACTAGGTATGTAGATGCTTTGTGGTGCAAAGACAAATCATGGTATGTTTGGTGAAGGTCAAAGGTCATTTGGGATCACCAGGGGTCAAACACCGAAAACCTTTTAAGCACGATATTTCAATGTAGGAAGCTTGGATAGATTTCATACTTGGTATGTAGATGACTTTTGGTGCAAGGATGAAGCCTAGTATGTTTGGTGGAGGTCATAGGTCATTTGAGGTCACCAGACACCTTTTTGACCAATTTTGTGCCACCCCTCTACTGTATTTTAACCAGTCTCACAAAATCAGCTTACCTCATACAGTACACTGCACTCCCTTTAAAACTGTCTGTGTACAAGAGGTCAATCCTGTGAGGTTGTTTAGGTTAGTTTAAAGGGAGCTGTCTAATGGGTTTCCATTGTGTGTACATGCATGCACTGTATGAGTCAACTATTGTGAGAGCAACTGTCAACTCCCTGTTCAAAGAATGGGTAAGTAAGGACTCATGGTCAAGAGGTCAAATTTCATCACTTCATATACACACACAGTTGTTCTTCTGAGCAGTATTTGAACAATTTTTGTAGGTGGGTATGGCGAAAGACAGAGGAGTAATCATGTTACTAGCCTACGTAGCGCCTGTGGCTGCCGCCCATTTTGTAGGCTGCCGCCCTCAGTTTTGTTTTTTCGCAGTGATGAGCTGAACGAAAAAACTTTGTTCGCCGGGGTATCATGTTACTGGCTTGTTGTGTTGGGAGGGTTATACTGAAACATTTCCAAACAACAAGTTATTAATTGTAGACGTGTGCTAGTCACAATCATCACACCTAAAAGTACCACACACTACTCAAAATCAAATGTTGAAAGCTACAGCAAGTGCATCAAAGCATCATTTCACATGTTATGGTTTGAGCTTGTGCACAGTCCGTGCTCAAGTTTGGGGTCACCAATCCTCAAACACAGAACTTTTTAAACACCACATCTCAAGTTAGCAAGCTTGTATAGATTCCATATTTAGTGTGTGGATGCATTATGGCAAGAAGAGCAGTAGTGTCATTTTTAGAGGAGGCCGTCTGGGGTGACCAGAGGTCAGACACTGAAAACCTCTCAAACAAGATAGCTGAAGGTAGCAAGCTTGGATGGATTTCATACTTCACATGGTATTGCATTATTCCAGCTGAAAAACCATGAGGTTTGTCGAATGTATGTAGGCGTTACCATAGTAACAGTTAAACTTAAAACCAGCAAAATTTTGTTTGTATTTGTATGGTAATGCCTCAGTTTCATTACATGCAGCAAGGAACCACAGTGCCCATTGGGCTCTTGTTTTCAATTCATGGAAATTTATCAATGAACGAAATGAAGTGTGGAATTCACAGTCATTAATTGTATGTTTGATATAGGGCCGAAATGTATGCAAACACGGATACCTTAGGCATGTCAGTGTTCTTACAGAGAAGTTCAGTGAAATGCACCATGAAAGCACAGTAAAGCCAGTGCATGTACCTGTCCCTAATTGTATGCAAACACCCATACAGTAGGCTACGCACCTGCTCTGTAATGATGTTGACATACATAGCAAGAACATGGGGCATGGTCCTGGAAATAATGGTGTTTTTCGATCACTGCTTGTACGACTAAATTTCCAGTTGTTACATCATAGGTTGCGGTAGTTACAGCGGATGCTTTTTATGTAAGACATGCATGTTCATTTGCGTAAAATTAAGTGTGCCATGTACTTTTATAGCTTTCGTAATAAACAGTGTCTGCAACATCACCCCGATACCCAAAACTACTAGCTGCATAACTTTGCGCACAGCACGCTCTCTACAGTAGCTAGCATGCATGGAACAGATATTTACGTACAGATCTATAGTACATGCATGCATGCATTACGTACTGCTATATGAAACACTCAAAATAAATTTACACATGTAAGCCTACACAATCTGTTTATGTGTAGGTAAAGCATGGTAGGATGGTGCGAAATGGGCAAATACATGCACTGAAATATTGCGGGCTTATTTCTGTTTTAACATTCATTAGTGTGTGCGACTTGGGCTACGAACAGAGATCGTGTGAATCAATTTGTTAAGCCCTATTGTGTACAGTTTATAAGCAGATTTGGGCTACTGCTATGAACAGGATAACAAAGGTATTGCATTTTGTTAGGGGAATTAGTAGGCTTGCTGAGGTGAAAGTTCAATCATGGAATGATGTGCTATGAATGAAGAGTCACTGATAGTGTGCCGATTGCTTATTTTTGAAGCTTCATTTGGTCATTGAATTGTCTTATCAACATCGTTTGGTGAATGAAAGGTATCAAAGCAAAACATGGAGGGGAAAAACTAAACTTCTGTTTTTTTAAAGGGAAATTTGTTTAAGCCGATGTGCATGCATGCATAGGCATGGCTCACGAGGAATAAGGAATGTTTGATCGTGCTGTGAAATGATGTAAAAGCATTGATAGCAAAAATATCGGATCGGATCGGATATCGGCTGATGTTGTGATAAAAACATCGGATATCGGATCGGCAGCAAAAAGCCACATCTGGGTGAGCCCTAATTTTTCAGATACTAAGCGCAAGCTTATTAATTGAAGCTGTTGAAACATTTTGAGCTGGAAATTTCAGCTCGTCAGAGGCCAGGATGCTGAGTATTCTCTTGCACATCTGTAATCATGTAAATAAACTTGTGGCTCCTGCGAAAATTGCTCCTTGTATGCTACAGTGTACATACTGGGGTACTTAACTTGGAAATGCTTCATTCTTTGCGTACCGGTACTTGCACGTGTGCACGGCAAGCATGCCGCCTATATAGCTAGTGCAGCATTTCTCTGCATGTAGTAGGCCTACTGTATGCACTGATTGCACACAAACATTTGTTTACGACTTAAGACCCCCATGTCATCCTTTCATACCGACGCATACAACTGCTTTCTGCAAAAAGTCTCTATTATGCTCTGCAGCAGGCTTACTGATCTCTTGATTCTTTTGTTCTTTTGACTTATTCAAAGTGTTAACAGACTGAGAGGAATAGCCTAGACCTAGTTTAGGCTATTGCAACTCTTGATAGGCAATTTGTTAGGCATCTGTTTTTAGCTGGATTCTTAGTCATAGTTGCTTTCCTACTAAATATCCATTTTTAGCTGGATTCTTAGTCATAGTCCAAGTGGCTGCCTATCTAGGTGTCTGTTTTTACTGGATTGGTTCAAATTTTTTGTATATTATACCTTGTGCACCATAAATAGTGCATTTCAAGGTCTTTCAATTAGCTGCCGCCTGGCAACGCCCAACAGAATGAGAGAACTTGATGTGCACTATTTTATATTGCCAAGGAATCATAGAACTGACCTTCTGGACAGCTACAGAAATCATGGGTGACACATTCCTTACGTATTCCATAGGTACAGTATTACGTACATCTGCAATGCTTGTGTTAGTACACAAAGTGTCTCGTCAAGTATGTAAATTTACATACTGTACCTATTATGTGGCTGTAGAGTGAGGTCAGTCACCTAGAGGATTTTCATGTGAAAACATGAATGTCTTCGTGGTGACTGACCTCAAGTTGCAGATGAGACTTACAGTACAGCACTGTTCAAGGGATAACCGAGTTACCTCTTACAGTTGCTACATATATACATGTGCAGTAATACAGTGATTAGTAGGCTGTAGCCTCCATCAGGGCCATAAGTAACTATGCTCTGTTTACACCAACCTTGCTACTGGAAATCATGGTAATACTGGGCATAACATGGATTGTCCATTACAGTGTAAGGGATGACTACTTTCTGACCTTTCTGTTACTATAGACTGTGTTGACTTTAAAATGTTATTGGCTGTGAAAATTACTGAGTGTTTAAAACTGCTCGTAAAGAGCTGTTTTGAGAATGACACTATATCTACCATAAAAGTGACGATAAATGTTCACAAAAGTATAAATAACACAACACCTACCCCCTACAGTTGATCAGTCCAGAATACAAGGGAAATGCAATTGCATGGTCTACAGTTGCCATGGTCCACCCATTAAAAACATATGTCAGCAATGACTGAAAGATATGAGCAATATGTGGTTAAAGCCTTTTTCAGATTTTTCAAGTAGCAATTGCAGCACTGGATATCTTCCAAAAAGTTAACTTGGAATCACTGGAATAAATGCATTTTCAAAATCTCTCTAACTATTATACCTCCTCAGATGGTTATCAAGTGCTGGGTTCAGATTGTAAAATATCACATTTTCAGAGTGCCCATAGTGTCCTGCATGATTCTAAGCCTGACTTTTACGATGGGTGTGTCTGATGGTGTATTTTCATAGGCTTATCTTTGTAATGTTTGGGTAATTCTGTTAACAGTCTACCATGTTTTAGTCTTACAGATAGTTCATGCATACTTCAGGGCTACGTTGACTTTTGAAATAGGTTATTCCATGAAACAACTAATTTTACATTGCATAAGTAGGAAATAATGGGAAATTTGGGGGAAATAGTGGTGAATACAATTTTGATGAGGAAGACAGTTTCAGTTATTTGTGAAGCTGACTGCACCGATTTGTATAATATATTGTAGACCTAAACTCAATCTTTCATAACTTACTGATTAGGTCAAACATTTAAAACAACTACATAAACATGATTACTGTGGAAGTGTTCTCAGTTTTATAGCTTCTGCTTCTTTCAAACCAAATTCATTGTGACAAGAGATATTGCTTAAGTGGAAAAAGAAGGTAGATATAAATGGCAGTTGCAGGCACTCACCTGTAACTTTGTAGTGACAGATAATCATTTGCATTTGTCCAACTGGCTGTTCATTGCTATGTCATTGCAGTTTCATGGCTGAGGTGAAGCCCCTTCTGAGAGAGCTTAATTTTGTTTACTAGTGCAACATGAATGGACATTTTTATGATTTCAAAACAGCACTTGTGCTTTGACTTAAATTTGCTCTGGTCTGGTCTGCATGGGCTTTGCTCCGTGACCCCTTCTCTGAACCTCCCTTTTCCATCCCTGTTGACATCTCGTGTCCTTGTACAGTGTGTGTGTGTGTTGTGGGTAGCTTTTGCAAATGATATTCCAACATAATTGTTTTTGCAAGGGCACTGAAAAATGTATAAAACCACAAATTAGCACCATCTTTCCTTCTTACATTTTTGCAGCCGTGCAATTAGTCCTATGGAACTATAGCAAGATTGCTGCCAGACCCAGACAGTCCCATTTGCAGAGCAGAAGTTTTTACTTTGCTGACGTAACTGTATGTAACACTAGTAAACTCTGAAGAAGTGGCGGTTGGATATATTGGATACTGCTGTGAGTCAAAATGGCAGCTGAAGTGGCCAGTCAGCCAGCCTCGTACAGCAGTGTTGTATGCAATCACAAAGAGGATGCCAAGAATAAGCCACTTCAACAGGATAACATTGCAGCAGATGATAGCAAAGAGAATGTACAGCCTATTGCTGAACAGAATGGTTCTCTTGAGGCAGCATCTGCTAAAGATGGCCAAGGAAATACAGAAAAACAAAGTCGTGAAACAAAGCATTATGTGCCAGCGCCACCACCAAAAATCAATGTGTGGCAGAAGAGAATGGAAGATAAGCCCTCTGTCACTAACACAGATACCACTATGCCCAAAGCAGAACTCCCTGCAGACAACATTTCAGGTTCCAGGGCAAATTGCAATACACAGAAGACAAGAATTGTTGGAGAAGCCGCTTCAAAGGGATCAAAAATATCCCAAAATAGGGGTAGGATAGATTCAAGAAGATCACGACAAAACAAAAGAGAGACACATTCAGCTGGGAGACCTGCAGATGTTGCACGGCATGTTAAATCAGAAGCTAAAAACAAAGAACCTTTAAAAGAAAAGAAAAATGAACCGACAAATATAAGGAAAGTTGAGGCAGCTCCTCCCCCAAAGATCAATGTCTGGAAGAAACCAGTGGCACAGTCTAAACCACAAGTGGATATTGCTGAAACTGTACCAGTTAACACTGAATCTGGAGCAGGTAAGTCATCTGCAAAAAGCATAGATCCTTCCATTGAAATAGATCTGTCTTTGCATAGTTTAAATCTGACAGTGTAATTGAAAATTCAAAATGTAAGATACCTATGAACAAGGTTAGAGGTGAGTAAAGTATCTCATTAGTAAGCATGCCAAGAATCTTTTTAAGGTGGAATAATCAGATTTTCAGATCCAGTTTACCATTGCCTCATTTGTTTTTGTTTGTGTGGTGGTGTTATGTTTTTCAGTGAAAAAGCTGCAGTTTTAGCAGTGACAGATTTTACAGGAGAGGTGTAGTACCTGAGAACAAGAAATTCTGATAGATTAACAAATATTGCAAAAAGTTGTGTGCAAGGTTGTCCTTTGGACAACCAGATATTTTGAGGATATTGAGAGTAATTTTTGTGCACTTAAAACATAGTGACTGTGCTTACAAAAAGTACAGCACAGAGCACCTTTTTACTGTAGCTCAGCAAATGGAAATAACACACATATAACTACACAGTTACTCCTTTCCTTGCACAGTATGTTCCATGATATTTTGTTCCTGTTGTATTGTTTCCAAAGTGGTTGTTTCTACTGTACTCTTATTAAAGGGCTGTGGACATGTTAATATCATACCTGGCTATATGACATAAAAAGGATAAAAAACTTAATAGTCAAATTCCCATCAAAATACATCAAATAGTGTCATTTTACAAGACAGTTACTGCTTTTGCACCCAATCTGTAACATGATATCAGGCAAATAAGAAGTCTCGATCCTTCCAACCCTATACCTTTCCTGATTGCTTTAAACCTAACCTAACCTGGAGACATGATATCATGCATATGCATGTCTTAAGACACAAATGTGTCACCTTACAAAACAAAACGTCAGGATTTGTTGGCTTTTGCACTTACATTATGAATAAACAAGAGCTTCATATGCAAATTTGTGACATGGAAAGAAAGACTCACGAGATATCTTTTGTTAGCCTTTGTTTGTTGAACCTTCATTCCAAGCACAGTTGTAATGTTGGTATGCCCTGAGGGATTATTTTGGAAGAAGCTTTTAAGTACCTGGAAAATATCCTCATTAAATACCAAACTAGAAACCAGCTTGTAAGTAATTAACAGATAAAAGATTAACAAAGCAAATACAGACCATTTGCCACAATCCCCTTCACAATTGCTGCATAGCAAATGAGAAATGTCAGAAAATGGTCAGACTTTGAAGAGGTACCTGTCGAGAAGAGTAAAAGATATATTCAAATAATTCCAAGTTCCAATGGATTTTTCATCAGTGCACATTAATCTGTTACTGCTGAGTAAAACAGCCGTTTTGGTTACATGTCCACAGACCTTTAAGGGTTAGTTGTTACCTGTGCTCATTTTATTGTTTCTATAATAGCACTTGTATTTTAGGCAGGATAACAGTTTGAAATCTTTTAAAAATTCAACTCTGTACTATGTGCCTTTTATTTGTGTGTAGAGAAAACAAGCCAGTGAGCCACAACTGGAAAAGAGGCCGTGGCCGGCCTGACTTCAACCAATTGGTTAGGAACAGAGCCGTAAAACCTCATCTAACTCTTTATTTGTGAGGCAGTTGGATCAATACAGCATTGAATGGTCTACAAATTATTCATGGCTCAGCTGTACCGCAACTACACAAAAACTGGAAAATTGGGAGTCTGTGTTTGCACAGGAAAATGCTGTCTGGGATTTGTCCTTCTTTCCCAAGGATTGGAGGATAATTATTGCAAATGTCTAATTCTCAAATGAGTTGATAATTTTGGCTACCTGAACTGGAAGTCATTTGCATATAAAAAATGTTTTCTTTGAAGGATTATACAGTGCCAGATGAGGCATGACTTCTGGAATTGTATTCTGTGGTCTTAAAGCATTGTCGTGCCATGCCAGATACAGTATTGTGCAACCTACTGCTGTGTTTGTAGAATGTTCAGCTTGATTGATACATTGTTGGTCCTGCTTTTGACTGAGTATGTTGAAGTTAAATTATAAAACAAGGAACATAAACCTAGTGTAATGAAAACCTGTACTCAGCTCAGGCTTCAGGAATAAAAAAAAGAAAAACAGTTTGGAGACGTATAGCAAAACCATGGGCCAAATGGCCAATCACGAAAGTTAGAAGCACTTCACCAATGCCAGTTATTTCTGTAGAGGGAGTCTCGGTGCAAAATGCTTTCCCTCAGTGATGTGCTGTTCTCTTTTAATGTTTTATATTCTGTTTTACAGGTGAAGAAGTTAAAAAAGTCACTGAACAGCCTGCTGCCCATGGTTCAACAGATAGCTCAGATTCTGTGAGTAAAACATTAAGTTGTTACCTTTTTAAATTTAAGTTTTCAAAGCATTCATCTTTTGGTAGAGCACCAAGAGATGTACACATATATAGATCTAGTTTTCTGAGATATTAATTTTGTATCATTGTTGTAGTTACACCAAATGTTGCAAAAACAAGCTACAGTATAACAGCTTAGCATTCAAATATGGCTGACATATTCCTTTACTAGTACTGTACAAGTCTACAATCCTCGACAAAAGTACATGGGACACCCCGGTCCCGGATCAATGTTGAAGTCTCAGAACACGTTCGTCTGCTGCAACATTGAACAGGGGAGCGGGGATGCAGACAAGGGTGACGACCTCACGCTTGCTTGTTTTGTCCCATCATTTTTGTCGAGGATTGTCCCAGGCCTGTACAAAGGTATAGGGAGTATTTCACGGCTAAAGTCAATGTATGATATTTCGTGAAAAAATTGGTCTATTTTTGACCAAAGTATGTCTCTGAATAAAAGTTTAAGGTTTACATTGAAAAGAAACCCTTGTCCCTGAAAACATGCCCACATGGGTCCACATGGGCCCACGTGGGCCACGTTGGCTCATATGCGGTATATGTGTGCAACATAGGCTTTACATGGGTATGAACTCCACGAAAATTTGACCAAGGGGCCCCAAATGAGCCTTTGGTAAATTTTCAATGGGTAAGTTCTCCGATGTTGTACCCTCATGGGCACCACATGGCTTAATTTTCATGAAGCCCACGAGGAGAGATCCTCCCAAGTGGTATCCACAAGGGCACCATCAGAGACAGAGCTGTTTGCCCATACGGGCCCTATGTGGGCATGTCGTCAGGAGCCGAATGCCAAAATAATAAACTTGTATCCTCAGCCATCGTGCAATGACAGAACAGTGAACAGAATAACTCGAGTATGCATGATTAATATATGACTTTTCCTGCGGCCCGATAGCCAGACAAAGAACTGAAGATGGCGAGATATATATCGTCCAAAAGGCGAAATATTTTTTTTCGGGAGGGGGTGGGAAAATATAGGCAAACGGTTGGTTGAGAGGCGAGGTAGCTTGCAGGGGATGAAATATTTTTCGGATGGGGGGTGGTAAATAGTCAAATAGTTACTGGTAAAAATTGCACTGGACATTCACGGGACCGAACAGCAAGGAAGCCCTGCTTGTTTGCCTAGGTTTGTTAAAATTTGTTAGTTGAACTTAGAGCATATTGTCGCTACTTTACTAGTTGTCATCGTATTAAAATAGTGCCACGGTTTACCATTGACTGCAGAACGGTTTACCGTTGACCTACACACTATTTCAATGTACGTGGATGGTCAACCGTGCAAATCCACAAAAAAGTCCTCTATATGTAAAGCCTTGTATTGAAGAAAAATGGTTAACCATTTCAAATCAGGGCAATTCTTAAGTACATTGTCATGTTTTCTAGATGAAATGATTCCACAGAATTTTAACTTTAACCAAATTGTAGTTTCAATGATTATTCAATTTTTATTTTCCTGAAAAATAGAAATCTTTGTGGTTGTGGTATTTGATATACCGTGAAATATATTACATTCCCCCCCCTCACTCCCCCTCCCCGACGTATCAAGATAAATAAAATGTAAAAGCCTCTTTGGCTTCTTCCCATTACAATTTGTTACCATTCAATGTAAATAAAACACTGTCCAGCCAAAAATCCACCGCCCCTACCTCATATGAATCAGCTGTGTATAAGTACATTCCTTTCCCCGAACTCAGATCTAGAAAAATTCACGAAAAACTTTATGCTAAGTACTATATGGCACCTTCTCATGACAATTTAATATTAATATGACATACTGACAAGCCAGGTTAATAGTCAGAAAATTGCAATTTTTAATCCTTTACCTTAACTTGAAAAATAAAACGCCAACTTCCTCTTTTTAAAACACCGTAAAACCAAATTTGGTAATTCCTATACCTTTGTACAGGCTTCAGACAATCCTCGACAAAAGTACATGGGACACCCTGCTCCCCGTATCAATGTTGAAGTCTCAGAACACTTCATCTGCTGCAACATTGAACAGGGGAGCGGGGATGCAGACAAGGGGATGACGACCTCACGCTTGCTTGTTTTGCTTGTTTTGTCGCATCATTTTTGTCGAGGATTGTAGCAGTGATGCTCAGTACACTTTCAAGTATGCATATGTAGCACTGGTGCCTAGGGTACAGTAATCATTAGATATAATTTTGTAACATTTGTAGTAGTGGTAATGACTTTTGGTGTCTAAGAATAGAAACCACATTGTTGGAGCCAAAGTGAACAATACATTGGCAAGTATGATGAATTTAAGACATTATGAAGCTGTTTTGTAAAACAAACAAAAAGCTGTTTATTCTGCTGGGTTTTTCCAGGTAATGAATTATGAGTAATAAATTCCTTGTTCTTTAAGGAAAAGGTTACACTGGTACAATTGGAAGGTAATGTAACAGCAGTTAATCATTGAAAATAATGACTGATGTGTATCACATTTAAAGGAAAACTTATACTATGAAGGAGGTATTGGTAGTTGTTCAAATCTCATTACAAACTTTATGAATAATTATCATATCATGTTGATCCTGACAGTTCACATCAAAGTTCAGTTTTTATTGCTGTGAGGAGCTTGAAGAGTTTTGATATTTAATAAATTGATAGTGTTTATGATTTCAGAAGTTTAGAATTCTTTAACAGCAATCAAAAAAAAAAAAAAAAAGATTGTGTGGTACCATAATATTATCATGAGATTACATAGTTTCTTACAGCCCTGTGTGTTTGACTTTGACTACACTAGAATGTGTAGTGTTTTTCTGTAAAGTTAAATCTGGCACCAAAGTTTGTCGGTAAATACCTTACCTCATGTTAATAAATACTGAAATATTTTGCAAATAGCCTTTCAAGTTACAGTACTTAGCAATGTTTACTATCATTCTCAAAGTTATGTACATGTGTAGATGCTTGTAGTGCTGTCTGTACTTTGTACAGGTATATTAAGTAGCATTGTATCATGTAATGTACATTCACTATTGATAATCATTGCATCTCCTCACAGCTGCTGTGTTGAACATTTGTATAGCTTGAACAGTGGAAGAATTGTAAGGTTGTAAAGCCATAGATACTGTAATTTGCTTACATAATTTGTACTTCACAGTGGTTACAGATTTAATGGTGTCTGGTGTTGGCAAATGTTTAGGTGCAACGTGTTTCAATAGCTCTTTGTAAAAAAAAAGAGAAGTGACTCTTTCATTTTGGCACAGCATGTTGTGTATTTCATTGAATTAATTTATTGCCTTCCATAAATTGATTTACAGGCAAATCGTATTGATGATCCACAGAGCTGGCCTGCCCTGGAGGAAGCTGTGAGCATTGTAAGTGTTGCATTGCAGTGCATTGTACAGGAATGGGTCCAAAATCATTGGTTGCATCCCCTTTTTGGGGTGCCATATGTCCCATGGTTGTGTGGGGACACTGGAATGACAAATTGCAAGGGGTGGGGGCTGAAATGAAGTCAGAACTTTCAGTGGGGGCTGCCATCTAAACTGTTTCAGCACTGTGGCTGTATGGTGTTAATGCCAATAGATGTGAACTCAAGATTTTATCCAGTAAATGCAGTGATTGCATTATTTACAGATACTTATGTTGACATGTACAGTATGCCACCAAAAAGAGATGCTTTCTCCTGGCAGTTAAAGAATAAAATCCCTCAATGAAAGATCAGTTTGAATTATTTCAATATCTTTTACCATTGATTCTCAAATATATCCCTTCAAAGTTGGATGGTTGCTTTTAAAGTAACTCATTGCCTTTGCAAAATAGTGATGTGGAGTGTTGCAGTCTTAAGATTTCTTTTGTTAACCCTATATAAGTTATCTCTTGATCACTGATCAGACAGTTTACAGTTTGGCAAGTGGTATCAATATTTTTCAAGGAAACACTTTTAACTTCCACAAGATATCCCTTGGGGGAGTAACGATACTACAAGCGTCCTTGAAATGAAGGTTGAAATAACAAAGGCTAACATTAGCCATGTTTGGTAGATCTATCTTTGGATGTCACAAATTTGAATGTTAAGCTCATGTTTATTAGTGATACAAGTGTGAAATAGAAATTACCCTGTAAAATGGGCAATATTTGATGGATTTTGATGGGAATTGTGGCTATGTTCTTCATTTTCAATGCTTTTCTAATCAATTATCCAACTGTAATTTTCATATTACCAGACCTTTAAGCACTAAAGGATGATTCATACTTCATTGTAGCGGTATAAAGCTATGAAAGTTGGACACTGTTCAACTCTTGAGCTGTGTCTGTGAATGGCCCAGAAGAGCAAGAGATGACCATATATGGTTCTTATAGCTTTAAAAAGTTGGAAGAAACTGGCTAGGATAGGCTATGTCTATCCTTGAAGAAGATTGCAAATCGATATTCAGTGGTAGCCCATTGAGAAAGGTGATTTGACTGGGAGGAATAGTGAGTGTGGTGTTGTTTTGAAGGACTTTGTGGTGTTTGGATTCAGGTTATCCAAAAAATTGTATCCATGGTTTGTTCCTTAAGGATCCAGAATCCCCAAGGTACAACAGAGATACAAAGGAGCCTGGATTAGAAGATCAGCAGCAGAAGTCTTCTGTGGAGTCTCCTTCCATTCCTAGTGAAAATCACATGGTAGCAGAACCTTCTAATGAAGAAATATCTCCTAGGCCAAAGCAAGAGAGACAACCTCGAGCATCATCTGCATCCCAGGGCAAAAAGAAAGGTATTACGTTTACAAATCAAAGAGTCAGGTGCTTGCAGTCATGTATCTTAGTGGCCTTGTGGGTGTCTATGATTTTAATTGCATCTTGGAATTTTAAATTTTCACTGACCTTTGACACAATCTCAGGATAATTTGTGTATTTGATCACATGCTGAGTATGAGATCAGTTCAAGTAACATTTCTTCAGATATGGCAACTTACAAGCTAGGGGACAGGAATACATAACGCATATAAGCACACATTTCATAACAAATGGACAATTCTCTGGTTTGGTGAAAGAGAAACCTTTGCATCTGTGACTGGGTGTGTAGGTATATATGTTTGTGACAGTGCATTAACAGGATACCTCTAGAATGGAAATTCTGAAAGTTGTCACACTATTTCAAGAAAGGAGACTTTCCATATGTAGCATGTACATGCATTACATTGAGCTTAATTACCCTTCTATATTTGATGGAGTTCAGTGATCATCAGAGATACTAAAGGTCATAATCTGAAACACTTTCTTAACTGGATACAGTATGCCATACTTGGAAGTAAGCAAAACTCAGGCCTTGCATTTTGATGCGCAAAAGTGTGATCGCACACCCACCCCTCGCTTCAAATCACTGTGAGAAGTGCGATTTTTTGCACACATAGATAAAGAATGCGAACTCATTTAAATCTTATTAAAGTTCATTTAAACAGCACACCTACCCACCCTACATAATTTCCTGAGGTGGGTGATATGTAGCACACCTGGAAAATCTAAAACTCAAGGCCTGAAAACTGTTATATGAGTTGTATGTTTTTGCAATGATGAGTGCAAGTGCTTTGTTATTTTAGATTAACGGTCATTTCAGGTCACCAAAGGTCAACCTGAAAAATTTGAATGTGTGATATCTTGGGTAGGATTCATACGTATTTCTCATACTTGGTGTACAGATGCATCACATTTTTCCAGTATGTTTACATTGTAGAGCTTCTGTAGTTCTGGTGAAGGCCTAAGTCTAGTAAAATTAATTCATTGAAACCTCACTGTATTTTGGCATTCTGGTTCTCCAAGGCACAACAGTAATACAAAGAGCTGACTTCACTTGTGCATTTGGTATGACATGTGTACTTGTATGTGTGTGCTTGTGTTTGTGATTCTTTGCTTTTAAGTTTCCTAGTTAACTCAGACAGATCCCAGACTTTAGATGGTGTATCTTGTATAAACCCTTTCACTACAGAGGAGGACCTATTCCATAGTGCTTAGCCACTGCACATCAGTTATAAGAACCTTTCATGCCAGTGATTTATGGTTGTCTCTTTTTGTAATGACTCTGTTAATATCTGGTCAGCCATATTGTATATACTGTGACCTAGTGATTGCATAAATGTATAAAAATCTGTTCAAGCCTGTACTATTCCCACAACTGTTATAGGATTGTTGTGTGGAGCCTCCTTAGAACCGAATGTGTGTGTTTCTGCACCAAGACCATATGTATTAAGTGAACATAGAATTTGATATAGCAGCAAAACCATACTTAAGAAAAGGGTAAAGTTTATCATTTTGGTCGTGGTCAAAGTTCACTGGGAGTAAAGCCAGAAAAATCTTGTAGAGCAGGGTTATGTTGGAATGCAAACATTTACAGATGTCATACTTTGCCTGTAGATATTTGCATCAAACAATCAGAATCCTGTAACTGTTAAGTCATTGAAATCTTAGTGCAGTTTCACATTTTATTCAACAGTTACTTTACTTGCAGGTTTGAATGTACAGTAGGTAATACTGTTAAATTACACACTAGTTGTAATACCTGCAGAAATTCTCTCCTAGCTATATTTGATTTCAGGTGGTCTGATCAAATGGTTTTAAGAAATCTGTCAACAAGACTTAAGACAGACTGTTTCCCCAATACATGAAGTGCCCCCTTCAACACTGTGAGGTCCAGAGGCCTGTATAAGTATGTTGGGAAACCGATTTTTTTGTAATTTTGAATCACTTAAAGGGGAATTTTCATGATCCCAGACAGTTCCAATTCTCCCAACTATGCATCTTCCAGCTCCTCCCATAACTGTATGAGGCTCTTCCTTGTGCAAGAATAAACCTGTTTTATTGCTTAAGGCCATGTCCTGGTGAGCATACAAGGCAATAAAATGCAATAAAAGTACTCTCTCTGCCTTGTGTGGAATGTGAGCTACTCTGCATCTTTCAAATTTTCAAACTTTGATGTCAATCAAAGAGCAGTCACCAACTGAGAATTTTGATATACATACACTAAAAATATACTTTGGGGTAATGACTGTCTGTCTTTAAGTGCCTGTGATCTCGATAGGTGGCTCACAGGTCATTTGTGGTCTGGGACATGCACTGAGTTGGCCTGCAGAAGATCTGAGGGGCCTAAAATATGAATATATAAACTAGCTAATTTCTGACATTGTAGCTACTGCAGTAAATCTAAAATAAAAGCTCAAGTAAAAGTAGTGTTGATTTGATTATCAGTTGTTATTAGTATAGGCCGGTAACAGTGTTATCTGAATGATATTAGTATCCCCAAAACAGCGGTTGTCACCGATAACAGCAACTGGTATTACCCTGGTAAGTTTCCTAACTTCTCTCACATTACTGCTAGTGTTATGAATGTCTAGGGGTAGAAAATTGTGAGATGCAGCAATCCATTTTTCGGGAATTTCTTCAGTGAAATCATATATAATATGTATACATGTTCACCTACTTTTTCAAGATGACTTAGAAATGCAGAAACCACATATTCCGCTTAAATTACACCCAAACTTACTATAGCAGGCCAAAAAATTCCCCTAGATGTCTCCATAGCATTTTATGGGATCTCCACAGCATTTTCAGAATTCCCTCACATGGCCAGGGCAAGTCGTGTTTGCACCATAAAATGTGGTTGGGTGCTCTAAACATCATGCAGAATCCTTGTTTGTAACTCCAGATGATGTAAATTATTGTTTAATCATGCAGAGAATTTGATATTTATTTGTAAGCAGAATGACGAAGTAACCCACCCTGTAAGTATGAGAGTATGAGCCTCATACACTGCACTGCACTGTGCATGTGATGTTCCACAGTGCATTTCATCTGATGTTACATACAACCAACGAGATTTCGTGGGCGCATGCGTAAACACCCTGAACATTCAGTGAAGTAGGCTTGCAATGGTAGTACGGTCCCGCGGATAATTTCCGAGTCATGACATACAGTAAAGCCCCATTTATCCGAATGCATCAGGGTCGAAGGTAGTTGGGATAATGGAAAAATTGGGGTTTCAAGTTTTTGCCTCAAGTACGGCACACAGGGTCCATAAGAGTGTGAACACAAGTTCCCAAAATAATTCTGAAAAGGCTAGCAAAATTGCAGACAAAATCCTTCAAAATATTTGGTTACTATTTTTGTGACAGGTGATATGACAAATAAATTTTTAGACATCTAAAACAGGTTCTATTTCCAAAGTTCAAGCCTACACTCTTCTGAATGACCAATGCTTTCTACACACTAAATGAGTATATGTGCTGAAGAGAAGCTATAACAATCTGGAAGGATATCTAGAGTATAAATTTGGCATAAATTTCCAAATATATTAGAGATACATGTGTAGGAGACTCTCAAACAGCAATTTGCAATGTTTTGGTAATGTGTACTCTCGTTATTTGTAGGTATGAAGTTCACTACAAAAGTTACTTTTCAGATTTAGTGAAACTAGGACTTACGCTAGCCTAACGCTTTTTAGTGTGAGGGGATATTGAGCCTATACCAATTCATTGCTCTTAGCAAGAATTTCAAAACAAATATGTACAATTTTTCTACCAAATTTGACAGAGATAACAGATTGTTTTCCATGCCCACACGTCGGCTGTTTTAGCCGTCGTGACATCTTACCATTACTTTTAAGGTACTGTGAAACATTAGTATATTTCTCCAGAAATTTACAGATTTTGTCTTTTAAAAATTGGGATAGTGATTTGAGAATGTAGAGGCTGATCGACTGACAATAATGTTGAGGTTGATCGACGGCAAAAAAGTGCTGCCGTTGCTAGGTATAATTGGCAACAAAACCAGCTGCTACAGCGGCTCTTGTCCTCGATGCAGTTGATTATTTTTTCCTCTGTTATAACCTTCTTTGGGGGTGTCTTTGTGCAGAGCTTATGGGTTTAGGCTAGATGGCATCTCTCAGTAGACAGTAGAGGGAAATATTGTGATTGTGGTACAGTCAGCCAAGGGCCTACCCTAGATATAGAATGCAAGTGCAGACAAGAACAAATGGCTTAGACCTACTTAGGTTTATTGATAACAGAAATTATGAGTATTTGCTTGTTTTTTTAACTGAAACCTTAAAAGTAAAGATCAAAGTGATTTTTAAGCCATTAAAGGCGTATTCCAAGTGGCATTTCACCAGGGTCTCATGTTAAAAAGATAAAAAGTCAGTTCATGTCCTCCAAACCCTGTAGCAATACTCTATTCCTACATATCACTAAAGATATCTCATTTTAAAGATTAGTTATTTTGGTCAAAAATACCTCCAGTTCTCATCAAGGTCACAGAATGTAATGTTAAGTGGGCAAACTGCTTCAGATTCCCCTTGTTTTTCGTTATTTATAATTAAATGGCCTCTTGGTCCTTGAAATTTGATACCTTTGGAATATTTGAATATCTTTCAATGTAGATCTAGCATGAAACTACCTCATATGTAAGATATGATAAACGAAAGTTTTTATTAAATAGTCCATACAGCGGTGTCAATATCATAAACACAATGCTATATCTAATCAATGTGCCACTATGACTTCACAGATTTCCCATAGTTCACTGCATCTGTAGAGAAAAATCCATTTCTTCGAAAGTTTCTTCCAAATGCTACATGCTACTGAGGTGCAGTTTTCACCCCCTAAAGAGGAAAATTTTTCTGCATTTTTGAAGTCATTTAATTTAGTCCCTGGCAAACCCTCTAATTTGAGAAAATGCCAAGTGCTTCTGGGGACCCCCATTGATCCCTAATGTGTTAGGCCATGGTATTGCTCCAGGTCTTACAAGAATGCAGTGCTTCACATGTGCCAAGTTGGTGTTCAAAATTTCATCTACTCTTTATAGGAGTTGCCACTCACGTGTCTGTTGTTGTATACAGTATATTCTCACGTTTTAGTGTGGAATTAGCTGTGTTGTAGATGAATGCTTTGTAGATAATTGCATCAACTGTACAAAATAGTCTTAACTGAGATGTTAAGATGAAATATCTGAATTTGTATTGCAATTTCCTTCCAGGCAATCCATCATTTTGTTAAATTCTGTTCACTTCTATCAGCAAAGCATCACATATGTGTACAGTATCAAAACTAAAGGACCTCAACCTTGCCTGTTCTGACAGTGCAAAATTTCAAACTGCTAATCAAAGTTGTCACTTTAATAATGAGTCCCTTGTATACAGACCCTAATTAGAATATGAATAATAGTGATAGCTTGTTGAAGTCATAGATTTTAAGTGTGTACCATCGTATCTATCTTAGTCTACCCTGTCAAACATAGCCTTGTGGGACAGTGCCAGCTGGGCACACATGCAGTATGCTGAAATGATAAGTGACCCAGATACACTACAGCATGACTAAGTTTTTGATTAGTAAATAGGTTTAGAAATGCATCCAAAAGAGTCAGACTGGCTTTGCAATTCTTTTTCTTTTCCAAATTGTATGTGAATATTGTTCATAATGTAATAGCATTGTTCACAGGTATTAATACAATATATGTATCCCAGGAATTGTATACATTGAATCCTGTTGATTTGAACTGGCCTTGCAATTTTACCATATTAGTATGCAGTACAATTTAGTATCCAACAAGCTTTCAGAGCATTAAAAGGGGCAAACGCAGTGGAAATTTCTGCACAAATACATTTGTCATTAATTTCTCCAATTATAGAGTTATGGTAAATTTGGAGAAAAAAAATCTTCCAAACTTGTTTTGAAATTCTTGCTAGGCTCAAGAGATGGTATATGCTGTATATCCTATACATAATATATGTTAGGATAGGGTAAGACCTTGTTTGGGTGACACTGAAAAGTTAGTGTGGAAGTGGGCTTCGTACCGTAAATTAATGATAAGTAGAGCTTAAGAAAATGATGCACATAGCTATGTGAAAGTCTTCTACACATGACTGTCTAATATTTTTTCAACTTTATGCTGATTTCACATCCTGGATACCTCTTACCATCGTTAGAGCTCCCTCCAACACATGCACACACTTAATTTGTGTAAAAATTGTTTGTCCTATCATCGGTTATAAAAAATCATAACTGAATGTTTTAAAATTTTGGCATAAATTTTGCTAGCCATATTAAAATAATTTGCAAATGTTTTGGCACACTTATTACCTGGGACCCCTGTATGGCACTTGAACCTAAAACTTGAAACCCTGTCTATCAAACTATTTGTTATCTGAACTACTTTTGGTCCTGACATGTTCGGATATAAACAAGGTTTTACTATGAGTCATGCAACTGACATAAAATACTCCAGTGTATTTGTAATAATTAAACTGCCTACGCCTTGTGTACTGTATATGAAGCATATGTTTGTTGGAAAGCGTGGCCAGTATATTATTGTGATAATTCTTTATGTGTAAACAGATCACCAGCATGAAGTTCTGCTGTAACACAGTATACATAGCTGATGTGTGTTGCTGTTAGAGTGAAACTGAATGTGGCTTTATGGTACAGATAGGGTGTTCAGGAATTTGAGGTCACTGTTTTAGTTGTTAGGGCTATAAAAGGCGATGGAAAGGTATTAGCTTGTCACTATGTAATTCTTTTTAACCTCTGGGTATACCAATCATTTTGACCATTTCAATTTTAATTCCAGACCCACTTCTGGTTTTGTATGGTGTGGTCATAATATTTTTTATGTGATGACATTTTGTAGAAGAATCATATGTATACACTTTTTCAACTTTCTAACCAATTATGAAACTAGTCCCAGTACTCAGATCTCGAAATAGTATTTTTTCTTTTGGGGTTACTTAAAAGTAATGCAGGCAAGCAAGGTAAGCAACACATTTCGTGTTGCAGAATGGCATGGAAATTTCTTCCTATAGTTTCACTCCTGTAGCTGTAGCATGTATGAAAATACTTTAAGTTAGTACTATGTTAGTGCAGGAATTGCATCACACACACTATTAGATTGTGCAAGGAAGTAATGCTTGAGTAGGTTTGTTGTCCATCGTAAACAATTTGCTGTATGAATTGCTGGGTCAGAGAAACAACTGATTTAGCATAAACAATGAATTAAGTAGTACTGTACCTGTAGTTTTTGGTTTTGATGAAAGAGAAACCTATGCAGCCATGATGGCGTGTGTATGTAATGTGTTTGTGACCCTTAGCTTGTTACCATGATATCTCAGGAAGGGAAACTGACAGTTTTCATACTTGGTATATGGATGTTTCATATTGAGAGGAAGAATCTTATGTTTTGGTGGGTTTCAAAGGTCATCTGGGGTCACCAGGGGTCTAACTCAGAAAACCTTGTTAACACGATATGTCAAGTTAGGAAATTTGGATGAATTTCATACTTGGTATGTGGATGCGTTTTGGTGAGACACAGAACCCTGTTATTTTTTTGGTGGGGGTCTAAGGTGTTCTGGGGTCACAGAGGGTCAAACTCTGCAAAAAATTGTTAATACGATATCTCGAGGTAGGAAGCTTGGATAAATTTCATTCATATTATGTAGATGCCTTATGATAAGACGAAGAACCCTATTGTTTTTAGTGGATGTCAAAGGTTATTTGGGGTCACTCAGGGTCAAACTTTGAAAACCTTGTTTACATGATATCTTGAGGTAGGAAGCTTGGATAAATTTCATATGTTGTTTGTAGATGCATTATAGTGAGGAAAAATCTATTGTTTGTGGTGGAGGTCAAGAGTATCCACTGGTTTTTTGGTAGAACCAGGGGCTACTTTGAAATTAGCAGGGACAGCAACCAGTTAAAACAATGAACGTGTCAATCATGCTTCAAGATAATATTGATTGTATGTTAAGGTAGATACCACAGTCAAAAAGAGTCCCTTGCTTTGTAGCTATTTTTAATGATGCAAGATCCATAGGGTCACTTTGGATCTAATTGTTCTGTGGTGAATAGTGTTTAACACATTAGCTAATGCTTACTTTGTGAGCAGATAAGGCTAGTAAAACCAGGGGCCTCTTTCTGTTAGAAAAAATCCTTTGGTTTGCTAGAACTTTGTGGGAAGCAGGGGGTCAGCTAGGGGTTACATGGAACCTAAATATATGTCAGCCTTGCATCTTATAGTAATTTGCCATTACATGTTTGTTCTTTTTTCATTAAATGTACCCTAAAATAAAACTTATTGTTCCCAGTTTGTCGAAATGGAATGGAATTGGTATTCTTCCTTTTGTAATTAAAGCAGAAAAGAAGCCTAAGTGGAAGCCCTTGCCACTTGAGTTGGAATCAGGTCGTAGTAGATCTGGAAGAGGAGGTAGGACCAGAGATGTTAGGGGCCCTGTGAAACCTGGACCAAAAGAGCAAGACACCCAGAAAGATCGTAAAGGTAATTATGCATCTACACAAGATACTGATGAAGTAGATGTCTGCTACGTTACCTAACATTCTTACTGTTTACTCAAAGCTGAGATTATCTCAGGAGGATGCAAGGATTACAAGGCTTGACCTATCGATAACTATTGCATGGTAAACCAAACAAGATTGAATGTAACTCTTAAGAAAAGGGGGCACAGATCGTATAAGATGGCATGTGAATGTTTTAAATGTGTGGTCCTGGTTTCTATATATGTGTCAGCCACAAATAGACAACTGTGCATACTGTTGTGGAAGTCAGAAAAAAGTAATGACAGAGACATTATTTTTAACTTAAATTCAAGCTAGTTGGCAATTACTCCCTCATGGTCCCTAGTACTACAGCATAGGTGGGCCAAGTGTTGGCCTTATGCTAGCAATTGTCCTTTTTGTGCAACCCACCAAGGCATTCAAAAGCTGTTGTGTCCTGTCTCTGACGAAACAAGTTTTCAAAACACACATTTCTGTAAGTATTTTGTACTGTAAATTTTATTTATACTCACAATATCTTGTGTGTCCCATAATGTGACCTAACAAATATTACAGTAATAAATGCAACAGTAGCCCTCCTAGCTTAATATAACTAAACAATGTAGCCCATTCCTGACCAACAATCTCTCACACTTCTTGTTCACTGCTGGACTATAAGAACATGCAAACTTTTATAATACATATCTTCTGTTGCCTAGATTTAATGGTATAGACCTGAATCCAAGGCTAATGTGGCTCTCACTACAATTTAATTAGAAGTTGTCATATTTCAAAATATGTATCAAATAATAAAATTATCTCATTTAAAATACTGAAAATGTCAAATTTTATATGTGGTTACTCAAAATCCCCAAGTTTTTCCACTCTTACAATACTACTGAAAACTTTCGTCTAAAAGTGAGGGAAAGTGCCTCATTGGCTTGCTTCAGTCATACTCTCAATATGTTTAACTCTTCAAATTTTCCTGGTTAAGGTCACATACTGTACACACTTTCCACTTGTGATTTGTTGAATTTACCAAACATTCTTCCAGTGTGGTCATGCAAGTCATGCACAAACTAGTTAAGTTTTTGTTTGCTTTTATTTTGATAGCTGTTTCATCCCCAGAGGGAAAGAATTCAGGTAATTTACCGGAGGTTCGAAGTTTCCCAAACCATAGGGGTGGATTTCGCGGAAGAGGCCGGGGACGAGGAAGAGGTCGGGGACGAAGTCGTGGTGGATATAATAGTTCAACCTTCTATTGGAATGATGGCAGTGAGTCAACAGTTTATATTCTTATTTCTGAAGTTTTTCTAGGATTTCCTGCCACTTTGAGAAACCAGCAAAAATGAATTTTTGTTTTCACCTCTTTTCAAGGTAAGGTAAAGACGGTGATTTGAGAAAACTAGAATCAGGGAAACAGTGGCTGAAGAGGGAAGTTACTTAGCGTAAATGCCACTTTATCTTTCTTTTTGATTCCTTGCCGAAGGCAGGCAAGGAATCTATGCAATGGTGATGTCATGTGTGTGTGTGTGTATGTGATGGCTTTGCTTGTTTACACGATATCTCAAGAAGGGAAAGTTGGACAGTTCTCAGACTTGGAACGTAGATGGCCCATATTGAGAGGAAGAACCCTATTGTTTTTGGTGGAGGTTAAAGGTCATCTGGGGTCACCGGGGGTCAAAATCTGAAAACCTTGTTTACACGATATTTCAAGTTAGAAAGCTTGGATAGATTTCATGCTTAGTATGTAGATGCATTGTGGTGAGAGGAGGAACCCTGTTGTTTTTGGTGGAGGTCAAAGGTCATGTGGGGTCACCGGGGGTCAAAATCTGAAAACCTTGTTGACACGATATCTCAAGTTAGAAAGCTTGGATAGATTTCATGCTTGGTATGAAGATGCGTTCTGGTGAGAGGAACCCACAGGAACTGGTGAGAGGAAAACAAGAACCCTGTTGTTTTTGGGTAGATGTCAAAGGTCATCTGGGGTCACCGGGGGTCAAAATCTGAAAACCTTGTTTACACGATATTTCAAGTTAGAAAGCTTGGATAGGTTTCATGCTTGGTATGTAGATGCGTTGTGGTGAGAGGAAGAACCCTATTGTTTTTGGTGGAGGTCAAAGGTCATCTAGGGTCACCGGGGGTCAAAATCTGAAAACCTTGTTTACATGATATCTCAAGTTAGAAAGCTTGGATAGATTTCATGCTTGGTATGTAGATGCGTTGTGGTGAGAGGAAGAACCCTATTGTTTTTGGGTAGATGTCAAAGGTCATCTGGGGTCACCGGGGGTCAAAATCTGAAAACCTTGTTTACACGATATCTCAAGTTAGAAAGCTTGGATAGATTTCATGCTTGGTATGTAGATGCGTTGTGGTGAGAGGAAGAACCCTATTGTTTTTGGTGGAGGTCAAAGGTCATCTGGGGTCACCGGGGTCAAAATCTGAAAACCTTGTTTACACGATATCTCAAGTTAGAAAGCTTGGATAGATTTCATGCTTGGTATGTAGATGCGTTGTGGTGAGAGGAAGAACCCTATTGTTTTTGGTGGAGGTCAAAGGTCATCTGGGGTCACCGGGGGTCAAAATCTGAAAACCTTGTTTACATGATATCTCAAGTTAGAAAGCTTGGATAGATTTCATGCTTGGTATGTAGATGCATTGTGGTGAGAGGAAGAACCCTATTGTTTTTGGTGGAGGTCAAAGGTCATGTGGGGTCACCGGGGGTCAAAATCTGAAAACCTTGTTTACACGATATCTCAAGTTAGAAAGCTTGGATAGATTTCATGCTTGGTATGTAGATGCATTGTGGTGAGAGGAAGAACCCTGTTGTTTTTGGTGGAGGTCAAAGGTCATCTGGGGTCACCGGTGGTCAAAATCTGAAAACCTTGTTTACACAATATCCCAAGGTAGGAGCTTGGATAGATTTCATACTTAGTATGTGGATGCGTTTTGGTGAGAGGAAGAACCATATTGTTTTTGGTGGAGGTCATTTCATACATTCCCTGAACATTTATTTTAAACTACAGTTGGAAAATTGTAGGCCAAACAGAAAAAAGAACAAAAAATTCATCAGAACAAAAAATTCATCAGAACAAAAAATTCATCAGAACAAAAAATTCATCAGAACAAAAAGGAGTTCACTTTTTGTTAATGTATATTGTGTAAATGTCCTCAACAGAAATGCACTTGTGAACCCCTTTTTTTTGATAGGTTCACCCAAGCAAATGTCAGTTTCAAACCACAGTGCACAAAGTGTATTTCATGAAGGCAAGGAATCACTAAGCCTTTTGGCTTTCTGGTTTATGTTTATGTATTTGGCATGGGTCCATTGATCATCTGGCTGTGTTGGGGTTTTAGCTCACACATGTAGACAGTACATGTGTGAGTTTATAAAATGGGGCAGATGGCGTCAACTTTTCAACAAAAAGTCTTCTTCTTTTTGATATGAGGAGATTTTGGGCTGAAATTTTGGGATATGATTGTTTGTCAGCAGAGCATTAACACCTACCTATTTGCATTCCATTATAGGAAAGTTAAGTTGGGTTTTAAAGCTGTTTTTGTAGAGCTGAGTTCACTGTGCCCGCTTAACAGTTAGCTGTTTATTCATTGTACTGATAGCAGTGTGCTTGGTTTTGTGTTCAGTTGTTATCTTGCAAATGGATATGCAGGCTGTTTGAAATTCAGTCCATCAACACACATGTGTTTGTTCATCAAGTGGCCTCTACAGTCTGAGGCAACTCTGTGGTCAGTGTGGCTTAACACATGAAAGGAAATAGGCTTAACTTTTAATTGTGGGGCTATCTCCCATTCTGTTCTGTTCAATTGAGTTGGTCAAGTCGAGTAATTGCAATTTAACTGTTTTTAGTTCAAGTGCAGTAGGAGCTTTTTGAGAGTCTGTTTTATTTTGATCAGTGCAAACCCATGCAGTGTTTACTTGTGGAATCGAAGGTGCGATTAATTGTACTTTGCAACACTTGAACAGTTTATAGGTACATCATACAAACTTTTTTTTCAGTCTTGCTGCTAAGAAAAGTGTGTACAGCCTTTGCAGGCTTCCTTGATATGAGAAAATATGCAGTGATATTTGTAGCTATTTGTCATAAAACTATGTCAGTTGCAGGTTTACAGTCCTTAACACATTTGTGATTTTACAGATGGGTTTTGATTTCTGATTTCTATAAATGATTATGCTCCTCTCTTACCTCCCATTTGCCTTTGTAAGGTAAGGAGGTTTTTTGGAAGCAGATGAATAGATGATAAAATTTGGTTTTGTGAGTTTCTATTTTTAACAGACAAGAGAAATTGTGTGAGCTACAACATTGCTGTTCTAGTTATTTGGATATAATGTTACTACTATGGGTATTGCACATTTCAGACCATGAGTATTAGAGTAATACAAAATGCAGCTTGTAGAAGAGAGGCAAGAGACTGACAGGTTAGAAAGAACATGTATGCACTAAATGGGGTTTGGACAGTAAGGTTTTCAAACTGAAGTGTGTTACAGACTTGCACCTCTTGGAGGAAAGTAGGAAAGACAAAAGTCTAGTTTCAGATACTATTTTCTTTCTGCAGAATTTCTACTAGCTGCATATTGATTCAGTTATCCTTTCATTTGACAATAACATCTTTTTTCAGGTACAGATGAGCAAGGAATGGGTTACCAGCCCCAGTACTATGAAACAGAAACTCCATTCTTTACTACACCACAACTGAATAACCTGACTAATAGTTTCATTTATGATGCTAGTCTATATAAGCAGCAGCCCATGGCTCCAATGATGTTTACACCTGATGATACAACTCTCAGAGATTATGTGAAAAAACAAATGTAAGATTTCAGTTTACTTTAAAATATGGATTTATTGCCATGATATGCAAAGTTAGCCTAAAAAGTAACTATGCAATGAGCATAATTATTTTTATAAAATATACATCTGAAATAGTAGATTTTGTTTTGTCACTCATTTGAAAATGGAAACATGGCACAATGTTTATTGCCTAGAAGAGCTTAGGAAAGTGTTAAATACCATAAGCTGCTCTCATTGTGTATTCATTTTGTATGTTAGGTGCTTACTGGATAATCTCTATAAGTGACGTAGCCAGAGGCTAATGTCCTTGTAAATATTAAAAGCAGAAGCTTTTCCTTGTGTTACTGTAATACTTGGTGACTTTTGTCTTTCAGAGAATATTATTTCAGTGTTGAAAACCTTGTGAAGGACCTCTTTCTCAGGAAACAGGTATTGTATGGATAAACGATTTTTGGTTGAGTTTAACTAAGTTTTTATAATAACCTGAATAGGGGTATCAAGATGGAAGGAATGCTGAATTTCTCATGTTCATTAAGGAACTCTGCATAATAAAACTTGCAATCATTTACTATGCCCAAATTGAAATAGTGACATTGTGTTTGTACACACTTGTATAGTAATTTTATGAGAAAAGTGGAGATAACATGTCTGTTTATGAAACAAACATGTTTTTTGGAGTGTGGTTTGAAAAGGAAAGTGTTTGTGGACATAAAATTTGCAAACATGTTGATTGGTACCAGCAGTGAAGGAATTCTATAGTATTTGATTTTTACAGCAAATTTAAGTAGAGAGTGAGGTAAGGTGAGTCAAATGTGAAGTTCTCATAGTTGATGCAAATGGTTGTGATATCACTCATCACCACTTGTTTTAGAGAGGGAAGGAGAAACTTTCATCTGGAAGTATTTATTCATAAAAAATTGTTTACCTCCAGACCAGTTATGAGTTCATTCCACCGCTCTATATGGACAGGCTCTATGAATGAATTTTTTCAAACTTTTGCCAGAGTATTGAAATTTCCACAGATATGCACAAAAGTTAATTGCTCTAGTTGTGTGTAATTACTCTTCTCTTATTGCAGATGGATCCAGAGGGATATTTGCCAGTTTCTCTCATTGCTGGATTTCATCGTGTCAAGGCTCTCACTCAAGATATGGATTTGATAATTGATGTAAGTTTAATCTTTTAAAGCAGGGTATAAGAAGAAAGAGGATGAGCTTACATGGATTATTCCACTTAATGCCATATGGTTCTTGTTGTATGCATCTTTGTTGAATATACTAACAATCTAGCTGTTAAGGGACTGACAGTGTAACTGTAAATGCTGATCATTGGTCATGCATAAATGTACCAAAGTAGACTCTTGGACCCTTTGGTGATCAGGGAATAATTGGTTTAATTTTCTTTTAGCTGTTTGAATGTTAATTGAGAGTCTTAACCTCTAGATGTAGCAAACAGTTTAGTCACATATATCTGAAGACAGCTACTCATATTTGCATTGTTTGCCTATGTGTCTACAGACCTGCCAACCGTCCCGATTTTGGCGGGACAATCCCGATTTCCGATCTCAAAAACGTATGAAAAGCGGGACGTCCCAATTTTTCCAGTTTTCATGCTGACAGCATAATACTCCAAAAGAAATAAAAAAAAAGAGAGGCCAAGTGTGCCTAATGTTCGAAAAAACTTCAAAAGGGAACACAAATATAGCTTGCGACAGTTTTCCCGACTTCCATTGTAATGATAATTAGCCAATGCCGTTAGTACTTTCGCAATGGCCTTACTTCGTACAAAACGGCAGATCAGAAGTGAAGGCCCGGCTTTCTGCACGTACGTTTAGCAGTACATGAAACGCTTGCAGGGCTGGGCTTTATTGCCCTGGTCACCGCGAAAAAGTTGCAACTCGCGAAAGTCGGGAGTGGTTGAGATAGGTCAATCTAAAACGTGCCCGGATGTATGTTTTCAGTTCATTGCAATATTGCTGCAAAAAGTACCAACCACGTGTGGCGATAGCCATACGGGGCTCTTACTTCACTCAGCAGAGATATTTTTCAACATGATGCAAGATCAGCTTCTTCGTTAGACGTAAAAACTTTCATATTTATCTCCGGCATGATTTTCCAAAGCCTACAAGACTTTCGCGAAGCCATATTCCGTTCGAGTATCACTGCTTGAAATCGTGTCAAAGAGTCAATCTACGGCTCTATATATCTACAGCTTGCATGCGTACATTTACATACTGTACATTGAAAACTTTCGGTGTCTAAGTGAAGCCTTTCGAATCTTGATCCAGACATAGTTCATATCAATTAATGGCCGGCTTGATAATTTTTGTAGAAAGCCATGAAATACTAGCAGGGAGATCTTTTGCAACCTGTGAATACATACGCAAGATATCGACTTCCAGCGGGATGAGATTTTAGTCCCGAAATCTTGGTAAGCTAGCACAGGCAAGCTACTGGCTACAGCTCTCACCATAGGCTATAGTGTGTACTATACACATTGTTTCAATCAAACAAGATCATCGCCGAAAGCATCTAGAATGAACCAGCTATTGGCCAAAAAACCCGTAAACATGAAACTGGCATGTGCAAAAAGCCTTCAGACAACTATTCAAAACATATTCGCAAGCTTCACTTGAAATACTTTTTCATACGAGGCAACTTCCTTTACGGAGGCTTGACACTTATGCCTTTGCCTAACGTGTAATGTATGTACATCAAGAACCTAACCTACACGTCTCTGCAGTTAATCTGCTACAGAAGTGAATTCTTGATCTATAGCCACGGGGCTATAAACATTTTTCAATAGCCCTTGTTGCAAAGTGTTTAGAAAGTTTTATTAGTTCTCTAAAATTGAGTTATGCATGAAAAGACATATTTATTGATAAGATGGCATCATTAATTACCTTATTTTCCTGCATTATTTTAAAAGTTTAGGATATGTTGCCCATATATAACACTGTTACGAGAAAGTGCTCAAAACTTTAGACAATCCCCATGAACACATGCTTGGGCAAACTCTGATGAAACTTACACACATTGATGACTAGATGGTTGGTTATCAGTGATGGTCAGGGATTTGGAATCAAAGGTCATCTAGGGGTCATCTGGGGTCAATTTTATGGAAAAGCAAAAGAGGTCTTATACCTCCTTATGATGTAGGGATCTTTGGGTGTTTATTGATGTGATATAACTTTGGTAGTATCCTCAAAAAGGGTGTTCATAAATTTTAGGTCAATGGTCATCTAGTGGTCGTATTATAGAAAAAGAAAAAATGCATTGGCTTCTACAAATGTAGTAATAGTTTGGGGTATTTCTTGTGATATTTTTTGGTAATAGCCCCATAAAGGTTGTTCAAGAAAGTTTAGATCATTGGTCATCTAGTGGTTCATGTTGGGGTCATTTCATGGAAAAACAAAAAAAAAAATGCATTGTCTTCCACTGATGTTGGGAAAGTTTTGTGTGTTTATTGTTGTGATATAACTTTGGTGAAAGCCAATATAAAGGTCGGGTGTTCAGGAATTTCTCACATTTTGCAGTAATTCTTTTTGTTCTCATAATAAAACAAATGGGATTGAGATTTTCTTGGGGCTCTTGAAAAAAATTAAGGCCTGCAGTTCTTGGTCTCTTGAATTTCCAACCCTAATGAAAACCCTTGTGCTTGCTTCAGGAATACAGACTGTTATTGTAAGCATTAAACTAATAAATTAAGCATTCAAAAAGTCTTCCTAACATATCTGAAACTACTAAAACCCAGGAGCTTCCGGGGGCTTCGCCCCCTGGACCCCCACCGGGGCGTTGCCCCTGGACCCCACCAGGGGCCCTAAGGCGGGCCCCTGGACCCCACCCGTTTTTGTCTCGCGCTTCGCGCTCGATGTGCGTGCTTCGCACGCACTTCTATTACATCGCGACAGTTTGTCCCACTTTTGGAAATTGAAAGGTTGGCAGGTATGTGTCTAGCTTATTTACCAATTGTGAATCTGTAAGAGATGTATTACGTGCTGAATTATTTAATGGGTGGGTACAACCTGTTGTGTAAGACAATCTTATCATCATTTGAGGACATTTTCTGTATAGGGGTGAATAACAGTCATCAGATCTCAGGTACAGTTGGGTACATGTCTTGCTTGCTTCATTGTTTCTGTGACATCTTTGTACACTCTACCATCTCTCACAGGCTTTGAGTGACAGTACACATGTAGAGCTGTCACCAGACCAGGCACGCATCAGACGTAAAGAAGAGCCAGAGAAATGGATCATCACAGGGGCTCAGATCCCCAGTTCTTTTCATTCAGACCTCTCATATGACAGCCCAGAATTCATCCCAGGACAGCCATACCCATTTAATCAGAGAGATACAGGTTTGTTAATTCCTCACACTGCTTGTGTCTTAAGAAGGATAGTCGGCAGCGCAGTTTTAGTGTACTTATCATTAAGTGAAATATCAGTGCATTGTGAACAGTTTCATGAAGTCACCCCAGGCATATTTTGGATCTAAATTGTTCCTAGTAAAATCATTCTGCTTTGTTGTGTAAGTACAGCCCTTGATTTAACAGATGATTCAAGCATGTTAACGAGCAAGTTTGCAAACCTTCATTTATGAGGAGAGTAGGTACAAATGCGGTCCTTAGAGTTGTTTAAATTTTTCCATGCAAGCAGTAAATCACTCTTCCTAAAACCATGCAACATTGTTTTAATTTGTCTTCCAACACAAAGCTGCTCTCCTCAAATTAGGGAGTAAAGTCAATGGTGCCCATGTCTCTACATCAGATTCGAACAGGCTATGATGTCACGCATATGGGCCGAGAGACCCGAGGCGAAGCCGAGGGTCTCTGCCTATATGCGTGACGTCATAGCCTGTTCGAATCTGATGTAGAGACATGGGCACCATGACTTTATTCCCATTCATAAATACTTTAATTTCGAGACGTTTAAAAGTGGAAAAGTTTGCTTTTTTACGATTTTCCATTGATCATGAATTATTCTCCCAAACTTACTAAATTTTCGCAGTGCACATAAGACTGCGTATAGGCTGCCTGCTAAATTACGAGCTATGTAATATGTAGGCTATATAACTTGCTGCACGCTATAGCTTTGTCATTTGTAAACACATGGCCATACTTTGTGACGTCTCTTTTCGAATGTGAATTTTCTGGAATATTTTGAGCGAGGTCATATTTGAAACGATTTCTCTGTTTGAATTGGAAATGTACTCCGCCTTGACAGTTCCATTAAAACTACATTTGGAGGACTTACTAGCGTGAGGATATGTGGTTTTTGCGATATTGCTCACCGTGACGTTCAACACACTAACGTGCTGCTACGTTGTTGAAAACAAATAACGTTAGGCCAACGTTTGTCCTAGCCTTAACCTAGGCTACTAACTTATCGTTACGCTGTTTTCGAACGGTGAGTCAGTTCGAATTAGACTCTTACTAGACGAAGTCTCCTTACCCGAGCGTCATTTGCAAGCAATTTCCATCTTGCGATTTTGTGATACAAAGGAGACTTTTCAAATGTGATCTAAAACTGTTTACATCTGTGCACTGACAATATTGATACTGTTTCGGATCAAAGTAAAACCAGCGTGCTTAGCCAGAACAGTTATGATGTGCTAGGGCCTCACCTTAGTTGCTTGACTTGTGCTGTAAGTTAACGTTAGACCTAAAGTTAGTGGTTGGAAATGTCATCGCAGAGAGCTTGTTCTTTACGAGTGGAACTTAAACCAGACAGATTTCTTTACTGACGTTGAGCTTTTCTTACAAAAAGAATGTAGGATACCGCAATTTGGATAAGGTTTGCATGTTGATGCAGTACTTTGTCATTAGGCCTGGGTATATATTGGACAGTAGCCCCCGGCCATCGTTTCCATAGCATATATTCTATTCTTCGATTGAAAATCCCCTTGATGATTTTGGAGCTATATTTCTTTGAAATATAGTCCACGGAATACGTGGGGCCAACGCTATCTTTCTGGAATATGAAAGATGAGTTTTAAGGTTAGTGAGTGCTCATCACTCATTTTACAACTGTATTTATATTATTACCCATCCCAGATAAAGGTCTATTACTGAGGTAAGAAATGCTGTATAATTTCTTGTTATCGGTGATGTACCAAAATCAAGCGGACGCACAATAGTTTGACACGTTCTTAAAGCTAACGTTAGAGCCTAGGCCTGTAAAGCACCTTACTCAGAGTGAAATCACTTCAATTTCTCTGAAAAGGCCTGAAATATCGTTTGTAGCCTAGAAGCTGATTATTTGTTTGGATGTGCAACATTGCTGTCAACCAAAATATATTATTTATAATTTGGACAGTTACTGAAAAAAAATTACAGTTGAAGGCCCAGGCCTATACTGGCCTACCTAGCCTGTACAAACAAACTGTTTACTGTAGTGTTAGAGCTGTGTTTACAATCATGTTGATCAAAAAGTTGCTCTCCATACACCCTATGTCTCTACACTGGATTAGAACATGGGTAACTGACCAATCACAAGCCAGCATTCTCAAAAAGTATTTATGAATAATGTGTGGAAACTTCAAAATTTTGTTAAAACATCTTTATTAGTAGTTCTCAGTACAAGACTACTACCTGAATTCTATAACTTTATACACTGACGTCACGCAACATCATTTTGGAGGCAAAACAATGAAACACACTACATGCACGATGTAAACCTCACACATACCTGTAGGAGACTGTGCATATCCCATGGGAACACAAACCAGCTGTCTGCATTTGTTGGTGTAGGTTGCAATGATACGAGCTTGCCTCCAGAGGAGGGTGCACTTTTCATCCTGTGACGTCATATTGCATAGGGTCTGTACCAACACCTAAAAGTATCATGCTTAATTTCATGCATGATTACCATACTGGTAACAGTTGTGCAGTGTTATAAGACTGTTCAGCAGTAATTCTGCTTAGTTACAGGATTGCAGGATTCTCACACCTGAGTCCTTTTATCTTGCAAAGAAAATAATTGTCTGTGGGATATTGCCACACAATTTCAGTTGCCTATACGTAGACAGTTGAACACTTAAATTGTAAAAAATCTCACAGAACTTAGTTCAAAACATTGCCCATAAAAATATTTAATAAGCAGGATCCCCTTTTTGATTGCATTTTCCTGTCCTGATCATGTAAAGGAGGGTTTTATCATCCCAGGATGTGTAGCCTTTCTCCTTGGCCTTCTGTGAATGAAGGAGTTTCAGTGACATTCCAAATTGAAGGGCACCTCATATCAGTAGTCTTTATATTTCAAGTTATCTCTATAGGATTGTCGTAGTATCTCACATTACTGAACATGAACCAAGAAGTTACAAACTGTCTGATCATATTGCTGCTGTGTTGTGAGGATGGTAAGGAGATCTGAAGATTCCCTTAAGTGCCTTGTACAATTGAGTTATATCCAAGATTTGCTTAAATTGTAGGTGCCAAGGTGAGCTGTACTGATCATTTTGCATTTTAAAGGGGTTAGCCCATTGTCTGGTACAGAAAATTTTGATACCTTTAAAACCATGATTTATAGGTATAGAATGGTAGGCAATATAAATAAAGTAGCTGGGTAAGGCTACTTTCAAGAAGTAGATTCTCACAGAAAGAAATTCACTGCTTGAAATCTCATGAATATTTGGTTCCCCAGAGTGTTCAATTGATGCAACATTCTTAGGTTATGAAAACTTATTTTTTGGAAGTGAAGCTTTGCTGGAGTTTATTGGTGAGGCTGAATGGTTAAATAATGGAAGAAGATACATCTGTGCCATGTTGATGCATTGATGTCATACTTTGTTCCTTTGAAATTGTAGAATCAGCTCCAGTATCTCCAACACCAATGGATGATGTAAGTAGTAGTGATCTGTTAGCATCTACTACTAGAGATTCAGCTGATAAGGATCAAGAGGATGCCAGTGGTGACGTGACTACCTCAGAAATGCCAACCATAGCACCTGGTCTATCAAGCAGCCTACCAGAAAAGGAATCTGGAGTTTGGACAGAAGTCAAGAGAAGGCATCGTCCTTCAACTTCCAAATCCAAGGTAAGAATGGTTTTGATGGCAACTGGACTTCGGTCACCATTTTTCATGCCACTTTCATTATAGGTTGACCATAAGATGTTGGTTGGTACTAAAGCTGGTTGTCATCATAAATTTCTTGTTAACATTTGTTAAAGAGGTGGTTCGTGAAATGTACTAAATTGTTTCAAACCTGTCAAGTTTTCTTCACGTACTGATGACAAATGGTCAAACTAAGTTGATCTCTGTACACTACGTACAAATAAACTTTTCACGAGTGATTAATTAACGATTCAAGTTGGTTTTCAAAACTTTGTGACCAGACACCTTTTCACTTCAGTATTAATCACAGTTGCACATGACCATTACAAGCAAGGGTCCAAAAATTCCAAAGTTTTAGTTTTTGCATAAGTGTTGGATGTGAAACTTGACTTAATATGCTAATTATAAGCATTGTCATGTGGTAGAAATTTTCAAATTCTTCACAAAATTATCAGTATGAACTCAATGTGCCACTTTAAAATGTTGTGTTGGTCATCAAATACATAATGGAAGTGCTTGTTACACTGTGTTAGACTTCCCCTTTCAGGAGTGGTACAAATTGTGATGCAAATTGATGCAGGTACAAGTTAGGTGAGATGTGATTTTTGTAATACTACATTAAGCATTAGATATGTTGAGGTGACCATAAATAGGGGTGTACCTTGCATGTGTTTAATTAGGAAGAGGGATTGCTAGATGAATGCAAAATTTACTGGAATATTGGAAGAGTATTGTTACGAAGGGAATTTCAGCTCCTTTTTGGCTAGCATTAGTTGTGTATAAGTGTGTCAAATATTTCCAAATTCACCCCTCCCCTATCTCAAGCAATCACATGAAAGAGGAAGATTCCCTCTGTTTTTGCTTGTTTAATCACTAAGCACACTTTTCAACAAAAAATTTCTTCTCTTTTAGAATTCTCCAGCTCAAACAACCAAGCAGGAAGATGAAGGAGGAGAAAACTTTCATGTAGAACCAGAAGAATTAGACTTTCAGTTTGATGAAGAACTTACTGAAATAACAGGTCGTAAAAACACATTTTCAGAATGGTGAGTTTTTGAACAAGTAAGGTAGTTTTTTCAGCCAGGTGGTTCCAATTAATTTTTTACAAATTTGTGTAGAGTGTACTTGGGTACAGTTCCTCTCTTCCCTGAAAGTTTAGTTATGTTAGACATAGTATGTTTGGCATAGAAAGTCTTTGCAAATTCTTGTCAAAGGAATTATCATTAGAAAGTTGTCAATGTTCTAAGCAGTCAGTTTGGCAAAGTTCAGTTTTGCCCTCTAAAGCTCCTTTAAATATTTGATGTAGTAGAAAAGTTTAGTATATCACTGGAAAGTGGCTTCGCTATTTAGTCTAAAAGGGCTCATAATCCAGCAGTTACATTAGCCGAGAATTATTGCACCAAGATGTCTTGTTTGTGATTAATCAACTTCAATATTCAGATAGAAAAACAGATTTCTAAAAGCAGCATCTCTGAAGTTGTCATAAAATTTCAGTTTTCCACTAAAGGTATGTTACTATGGGTGCAGTTGTCAGTATCTGCATGATACATTACCCTTGGTGAAAATACTGGAGGTACATTTGTTAGACCATGAGAAATACATTGCAAATAACTGCAAAAAGTTTTCATGTCAACTTGTCCTTGAATTCTTAAGTCCAGAAGAAGTCTTGACAGAGTCTTTACATTTGTTTTACAGGTCTGATGATTCTGATGATGACTATGAGATGTCTGATAATGAGATTAACAAGATTATCATTGTCACCCAGACCCCTCCCGCTGTCAAGAAACATCCCGGAGGGGACAGGACAGGATACCATGAATCACGTTCTAAAATCACATCTGATTTGTCTAAGATCATCAATGATGGATTGTACTACTATGAAATGGGTTTATGGGAAGATATTGAGGTATGTAGCTTTGTCAAGTATCTCAGTTTAGCTCTAAGATTCCATAAGTTACCTTTACGCTCTCATGGCTTCATTATTTCCAGATGGCTGGAAATAGAAGTTGCCCACCTCTACTCCAGAATCACGTCTCTGGGTCAGGATTCGCGTAGTGACTCCCCTTTCTTGGAGCCACAAGTTGTAGAGAATTTCAGTACTGTCCAACACATGCTCAAAAATCATTTGGTTGTGTGTGAAAAGAGATCTCCATTGTGTTTTTTTTTGAAGCTTTTATAATGTAATGTTATAAAAGTTGATCCTTTTTGTTTATTTGATCATTAGTTTTCACTTCAGTGTGCAACTAAAGTGTTACAGTATCCTAAATTAGGCATGTTGGTGTGCATTACAGGCACTCTGTTGCATTAATACTCATTTACCATTACTTCCATATGTGCTTATGGCCAGCCAGAATTGCGACTCTTAGGCTGCAAGCACCAAACTCCAAAGAAGTCGGTAAGCACCCAAGCTTAGTTTGGAGAGATACTCTCATGGATTGTGTGTGATGTTGATGGGTCCCTGTTCAGTTTGGATCCTGTATCCCTTCAACCCAAGGCTTTAGCCAGAGAGCAGTCCAGGAGTCATTTGGACTCCCTAAATCTTTAGGTTGCCTCATATGTGTAGTACATTTTAATGCAAGAATTTCACTAGTATTACCTGTTCGGACTCCCTGAGCTCACCATCCTGGCTAAAGCCCTGCTTCAGTCTGTGTTACAAATTGAATGAATGAATTGATAAATTACAGAGTAGTCAAAACTGTTAATGTATGAGATGAAATCCTTCATCCTGGATGATCCTCTTTTTGGTAAAATCCTGCAAATCTTGATTTATTTTGGTCATAGTTCATTCTATTTCCCAACTTTATCATGTTGTTTTGGTGTGAGCTTGTATACATCAGTGGTCTTCAAACTTTTCCTACTGCAGCCACTCTTTTTGGCTTATCCAAAGATGGACCCATGCAATTCTAAAGATGACACATACCTAACACAGTACCCCACCATTCAAGAATAGATGTGTAGGGAAGTTTCAAAGTGTTTATTAAAAATCTGCTGACCCTGCAGAATTTATTGGTTACCAGGTGTTGGTTCCCACCCTTGGTTTGAAAAACTGTGCTTATTTGATTGAAACTAAAAAAAAGATTGTATGCATCATAAATATTTCTTCTTCTCACCAATTAGCCTGACTTTGAACCATCCTATAATAAAATCAAGACCATATCCTCTGAGGAATTTACTACCCTATCCCCGAATGTTTCTGCTTGTGAATACCAAGAGGTACCCCCACCACCACCAGTTCCCTTTGGAGAGGATAAGAGTTTCGAAAGCCTGGCCCAATCCAGTGAGTTTTTGGGTTTACCTGTGGTATTCCTTTTAAGTATTTCACATCACACTACTGTAAGTTCTTATGCCTTTATCATTCTGTATAGCATGTTGTGTGTTAAATGTATTAAAATGCAGATCTGCTGGAGTTGAGACTAGGATGTGGTATGGAGGTGGACTCATGTACCACATGTCATCACAACTGATGAACTTGATTCACATGACCTATGAATATAAAATTTGATTTTCAAAGTACAGAAGTTTATGTTGGCATTCAGTTTGCCCCAGGAATAGGGTCAGTTTATTAACCAGATAGACTACCCACTTCACAGTTGTGTCAACATTCCCATTGGTAAAGTTAATGTAATACAAATGTTTTGCTAGGAGTAATTTTGATATAAGGATATTCAAAATTTATATCCAGGGTTTGAAATTAGCTAAAAACAGCGGGGTATTTCTCATTCCCTTAAACAGTTCAGCGTGAGATCCCTGCAGCACCCAGTGTTAATGTGTCAACAGCACGCTCTTTGCCAGCAGCAGTTGCAGAGGGCACTGACACTAGACCTGCTGTCAGACACAAGACACCCAAGACACCAAGGGGTAAAGACTCAGTGGATTCCCCAAGGTTTTATCCAGTGATGAAAGAACAGAAACCAGTTGATAATAAGGTTAGTAGAAACTTAACGTGAATTGCAGAAGTGGACGGAAATTATTTATCAGGCATTGTATAGTCTACCTGCATTGTTGAAGGTTAGTTTCATCAGCATAGTACTGCTAGCAAATGTTATTTATTGTGATTAAATCATGAATGCCTGTAGCTTTTACTTCCCCAAATTATTTCACATTTATGAGAGTTATGTGCATTATTTGAAAATTAGAATGTTTGGTTGGACAGATTGTTCATGGGCAACAAACTAGTGAACATTTTTCTGTTGAATGTTAACTTTTGAAAATGAAGTTACCCAGCAACCTTGTTTTGAATTTCCACCCTTTGCATACTTAAAAGCGACCATGGTTTGAAATTTATTGAAACAATAGCCTACTTTAATACAGTATTGTATTGAGTGAAAGTAAATGCTTCTGTTTGCATTCAGACACCACGCAAAAGAAAAACCAAGCACAGTGAAAACCCTCCCATAGAGAGTCATGTGGGTTGGGTCATGGACTCACGTGAACATCTGGCGAGATCTCGGAACCCATCTACTAGGTATGTTGCATGTAAAAATAAGACTTCCAGTATGCTTCCTGTCTGTGTGTTAAGTAGGTTAAGGAAGTCTCTCTGGGCAAATTGCATGTAAAACATCACATGTAAAAGGAACCCTTCTATAAGGTGTAAGGGAACCTTTTATCTAATGCATGCTGCTGTAAAGAGAATTCTTCTCAAGGTTCCTTTAAAGGAACCTTAATCTGCATGAAGTATTTTGCATGTAAGGAACCCTTTATGTGTATTCTTAATGCAGGTTATTCTGTAGTAATACCATTGTTCACCACATCAGCAAATCAAAATCTGAGAAATTAAGGAAGTAATTGGAATTGTGAGTTAAAAACTGAGCTAGTATCTTGATACACCTACACTAAAATTACTTGACAGTAGTACTATTCCTTGGCAACAATACTTAAGTGCTTTTAAAACTTAGAATGTATTTTATGATAGACAAATGAAAACACCGAGAGGAAATCCAAGCGAGAATTTCTTCATCTTTCTTGCTAGTTCTCTGTCAGAAATGACTTCAGTCAGCAATACTCCATATGGAACACCTCAGCACATTCCCAAATTTGAACATCCTTCTCATGAACTGCTGAAGGAAAATAATTTCACCCAGCAAGCTTATCATAAATTTCATCACAAGTGCCTCAAAGGTAAGAATCTGTATGGATGGATGACATTTTGTTTTATAAATTTTAGGTAAGATGAGATGTTCCACCTCAAACTCTTACTTATGCTTAACACACATTCAATAATTCTTTGTTTGAAATAAAACATTTGGAACACTGTCATGTAAGTTGGTGCAAGGATGTGATCAGTAGGGTTTTAGAGTAACTTGTGTGAGCAGGGACTATGTCATGTATGGTAATTAATACAAGTTACCCACTATGAATATCTTGAAATGTTTACCATTGTTTGACTGAAAGAAAATAGAAATAAAATGTTTTGGTTTCTTAATGCTGACCTTTTACTTCATTGTGCCATGGCTTGGTGTGTTCCTAATAAGAGCAAAATATCAGAACTATATAGCCATTCTGTCATTTTCCTCAGAGCGTAAAAAGTTGGGTATTGGCAAATCTCAGGAGATGAACACCCTCTTTCGTTTCTGGTCCTTCTTCCTTCGTACAAATTTTAACAAGAAAATGTATCAGGAGTTCCGTAACTTGGCATTGGAAGATGGCAAACACGGGTATCGTTATGGACTGGAGTGCTTGTTCCGATACTTCAGTTATGGACTGGAAAAGAAGTTTCGATTGGACATTTTCAATGATTTCCAAGCAGAAACATTGAAAGATTACCAAGCAAGTAAGTGGACATGAGAAGCTGGTATTCCTGGTAACTTTTGTTTGGTGATCCTGTAGTTTATGCAGAACACTGTTTTAAGCAGACTTAATTATTTGTTTCTATTGTGTGTGGTTTCAGTCAGGTATGATTCTCTAAAAGCTTGTTACAAGAAGGCTATAAAGTAGAAAAGTGATGATGTTACTGTGGCATTATATCCTGTGAAGATGGCTCTAAACTCACTTTGACAGGGTTAGCGAAACATAGGAAATCACAGTATGGCATAAAACTACGAATGTAAGACTACTTGATGGAAACTAAAATATGTTACAATAGTACTCTTCCTTCTCAAAAAACACCGTCACTTGTAAATGTTTGAAAAATCCCTGCAACATTGTAAGGAACTTAAATTCAGTTATATTTTGGTTCTCTGTTCAAGGTGATAGGAAGCTTTCAAGGCGTGGCTACTATACTTTTATATGCCAATATGCTGTAGGGTGCATCATTCAAAACATTGTATCAAATGTAGCCTAATTGGCAAATGAATTGCCACCTTGGCTAAGTAATAATTGCAATATGTTTCAAAAGGTATGGCATTGCACATACTTGTTAGCATAGTTCAAGTGAAAAAAATTTCAGCTGGTAAAAAATTTTTTAAAAGTCTATAAGCCAGTTTAGAGTTACGATTGCATTCTAAAGGTCAAGGGTAATAAAGGTATTGGTCTTGCAGTGTGTGAACGCTACTACAGCAGTGCATAGCGCACAATGTACATACCCTGACTTACGATAGTGTTTTAGACCCATATGACCTGTGACCTGAAGAGACTGCACATGTGCATTAACAACTCTGAACTGGCTCATTGTGACATGTTACTTCATATAACACTTTATGTGATTTTACACTAAATCTATGAAACCTCTAAAATGATAACTTTAAGAAAGAAGATGAAGCTATTTGAACTTACAAAACTTTAATAAAAATCATCCAGATTTAAAAATTTGTAACAATAATCCAGATATGTTGGATGATCAGTCATTAATGAAACCATTTCATTGCATGTGAATTGGTGCAGTCTTTTCTTCCCATGATAAAGCTTTAGGGGATTATGGTTACAGCCAGTTGCTACAAATGATGTCACACTTCTGTACTCTCTATGATTTCAAAGAAATTAAAACTTTGTCATATCCTGGTGTAGTTAAAGGAGAAGAGTACACCACTAGAAGTGACATAATACCCTGCTGTAAGTCAATGGTATAAAACAGTTTGAAGAGTTAGGAAATACATTATCAGGGTTGAAGAAAGTTTGAATGATTTACAAAGTCCTTTTTAGAGAATAAAAATGTTAGGTGTGAAGGTTTCTGTCACATTATTGCAGTCGGGTACCAAGGTTTGGATTTTCTACCTACAAAGGTATTTTATTTTGAGAATTATTCCACATTCTTGTTACATTTAGATAAAACTTAGTATGCCTCCACCACTTTATCATTACTCTTAGATCAGCTGTACGGTCTGGAAAAGTTTTGGGCTTTTTTGAAGTATTCTCGCCGAAGGGATTTCAAAATTGATCCCGAACTCAAGAAAGCTTTGGACAAGTACAATAATCTAGAAGATTTCCGTGTTTTGGTAAGTTTTTGTCACTAACTGGTTGTATGTTTGAACACAGTTGGTTTAAAAGAGAGAGACATGTTCTGTTTCAGTTGCTTATCAATAGAAACATCTACCCTCAAACCAGGATTTAATGAGATTATAATACATTGTAATGTGTAAGTTTACCTACACTGGTATCATTGACGGGTACACTACATCACTTTTGATTTTAAAGTTTACCTTCATCAGTGTCTTGATGGAAATAGTCCTCCTTGTGTGCTTTCTATTTTTAGTACCACTGTTTTTGTATAAAACAATGATTTCTTATTTGCATACATAGTCACAACCATAAAAGTGCGTTATGCCATTCTCATCTATTCTCATACAGCCTCCTATTGGAGAAGAGAATGCACATGCTGCTGGAGCAATGAGCAATGACAATGTCGGTGATAAATCCAAGGAAACAGCTGTTGAAGGAGCAGTGGGAACTGAGTGAGAAGGTATCATGTATACCACTGTCAGTTGTATTTTCAATATCCCAGTTTTGTCCAAGTGTATGTGGGAGAGGTGTTGAAGACTGTTAGTGTATTAAGCCTCCCAAGCCTTGTGGGACACTTACATGGAGAAACTAGTGCATTACAGGAACATCTTGTAAGGTGTAACATCAGTGGTATGTCTTGTAAAAGTTGGAATGATGGGGTAATGAATATTGGTTGTAGATATTCTGTTTGAAAGAAAGAGTGTAGAAAGTGGACATTATCTTGGATGGTAAACAATTCTTCTCATGGGACATTCATTTCAGAGAAGGGACAATGAAATTGTGACTATATCACTCAAGCTGAACATCTGTAATAACATAACATTCAGTTTGATTCCGATACTGTTATTGGGCTTCCATCATATATGGGGACTATCTATTACACCTGTAACACCCTGGATGCCATGTGACCAGTTGACATCATTTTGGTGAAGAAAGCGTTAGGTCCAGTTACTTCGTGTAAATAATGCGTAACCACTATGTGGTTGTTTGTGGCTGGGACAATGTACAGGAAGGATGTGTGTTGAAAGTGCCCACTATTTTAACATCGTTGCTGAAAACAATGTTTTAGAATAGACAAAGAGAAGGGGAAAGTCAGAAGCCATTGTGGTGTTGTGACGGGAGGGTAATGGGAGTTACTGAAGTGAGCAGTCATAAATACTGATTCTTGAACAGTTTGGTGAAAAGTCAAAAGAAAAAAGAAGGGCATATTGGTGATGGAATCTTTACATCTAATTAAATGAAGGAATACCTTTAAAACTTATGTATCCTACTTTTTGTTCAAAAGAAATCAGTAGGTTCTATTTTGAGAGCTTAAGTGTGTTATCAGTCAACTTTTTGTATAGGCTAGTAATTCAGAGGGGCACAGAGTTGTGATGCGTTTGTGTTATAACACGGTAATTGGATAACAAATGCAACGGCTGATTTAGTTTAGATTGGAGAAGAGGGATAAAGAAAGATGCAACAGGTAATTGAAAGAATGGACCAGCAAACACTAGCTGTATATTTAGTAAAACAAAAGTTAATGTCAGCCACTATGCCAAAGCAATATTTATATGTGATTTATAAGCAGTTATTGAACATAACTATTGAGAATGAATGGTTACAAGGGTTTATGACAAGAATTTGTCGTACTTTTTGATGTGGAGCTTGAAGAGCCAAGAGAAAGATTAAAGAAATTTGTACTTGCGGATCTTAAAAAGGGATTGCCTTTTAGTTGCAGTTGTTGAAAAGAGAAAGCCAATTCAGTCAAGAAACTGTGTGGTTATCAGTCTTACACCTTGCTTGTAAACACAGTAAACATAATATTCTATGAATTTCATACTTGATATGTTACATGCCCTGAAACAAGCTTACAAATGTGTTTTGTGGTGTGAGTGTAATTTGTAATATGTGGTGGGTGAGAATCTATGTAAATAGTACAATTTACAATTATTTAGTATGTGACAAGGTGCTGCTAGTGTCAGATTTGAAGTGCCCTTAGGAATAATGGTTGCAGTACACATTGCAATGTAAACATATCCCCCCCCACCCTCAAGATATGGTACCCCCCCCCCACCCCCGGCATGGTGCATCTGTGTATTAGGAGAGTTGCATAAAACTACCTTATCTAATACTAATAATATCTCATGTAAAATGACTCAACAGATTGTCACAAAGTTGCAAATTTTGACAATCCATAATATGTACTATTTTTGTTGCAAAACAAGTGCATATGTAAAAAGCCTTTTGGCTATGAATGTAGTCTTTGTAGCTTGAATATATTTTCCCAAGCACATGGAGGGGGCTCCAAACTGACTCATTCAGAGCAGATAAAAACTGTTAACATTTAGGATAAATGCAGAACTTTGCAGATAGTGTTGAGAATGCCTGTCATCCTGTCCACTTTGCTGGAGGTTATCATGTTTGACTGATGTTTGGTTTCAATTGCCTATCTTTTGGCCAAGTTTTTAAGAATTATCTATATGAAGGCTACTAAGTTTATGCACCTATACAGGTGACAGGCTTTAAGTGACTCCTTCTTTCACCTACTTTATTAACTTCCTTCTTCTATTTTTTCTTCAAAATTCATCCTTATCCTTTCATTTCCTTCGGTATCCTACATTTTTGACTTCAAAGAAATGTGTAACATAGCATTTTAAAATTATTGAAAAAGTGTCTAAAGAGTCACTGCTATGCTGTCATTACTTCTTAGTATCAATGAATGAAAACTTGCAGAAGGTCTAATTTTGTCCTACTTTGGTCTATAAAACCCTACTTTTGACCTGTTGTGTTGAGGATATGGATCCTACTCACACCTACTTTTTCACCTGGGTTCCACATGAAAGCCTGAGATAATTATGTAGAAGTACTGTAGTTGCATTAGATTTGTTCAGAAATTCATTTTGCAAAATGATTTCCTTCAGGGCATAAGAAGTAATTTTGCACACCTTGGTAATTGTATTATGATTCTAAAGCTGTAATAGTAAATGTCAGAATTTGGATTTGTAGAAGTATTTTACTTAAGGTTTTGCAGCATGCTTGTATTGTTAGTAGCAAGTTCATTTGGTATATGTATGTATATGTATATATATGTTGATTAGCTATTGTGAATAACGGGGAAGGTAAAGAAAGTATGAATGTTGACATTCAGTTATTGTAACCAAACATGAAAATACATCAGTCGTTGTTCTCCCTCCAACAGCAAGGATTGAACTTCTGGTTTGGGATATAGAATTGATACAGGCTTTCCACGACAGTAATTTGACTGCAGCTGTGATTACAATTTCAACCCTGAGTGTCTCTCAGTTAAACATTTTAGCCCACATTAGGGTCTACTCAGGCTGGTGGAGCAGTGGGGGCTCCTCCAATAATTTCCAGTTTGAAGGTTTTCAAGAAGTATCATTAGCTGTGTCTAAGAATGGCCAAATTATACCCCAGAAAATGCCACAGTCTTGGAACGAAAGGATCTCAGCTCCCTGTTCTTAGAAGTCATGAGACAACTCCACTACTAAAACTAAGGTCAATTTCAGATGGGAAAATTGTAGAATGCACTTGAATAAAAACTTAGCTTACTGGAAATCAAAGTTGAAAGTTACCACCACCCTGCTTCAAGTGCCAGTGCCATTAAACATTGTGCAAGATAAGGTTTGTGTACAATTGTGACATGTTTAAGAAACTTTCCCTTTAGGGTTGGGGTTTGTAAGAATGATACTGGTAATATGTTTATATTGACAAAGTATAATTGACTGTACTGCAGCAAGCTTTGTCATTCTGCAGTTTATTATGTTTCATTTACATTTGAGCTGACTTACCTTGTTTGGCTGTTCCTGTACCCATAAATGTTTAGATGAGGAGTACTGGAGTGTTAAATGTGATTCATATTTAACTCAGGCTTTGGGTGTACCATTGTATTACTTTGCAAAACACTTTCTTCATTGATATCCATATGGAGTAATATAACTGCAGGTGGAGTAAGTTCCCTTAAAATGTTTTTCACCCTTTGGTCTGATGACTTTGTTTTATTTAAACAGTGGTCAGTTTGAAATCGCATTTATTTTCAAATCAAATTTCCATTGAAATGGTAGAGTGAGTAATATCACAATGAAATTAGGTGAACATCAGGGCAAAGCATTGCTCTTAGTGCCACATAGCTTAAATAATGTCTGTCTTATCAAGGTGTGGTGATGAAAACATACTGTGAGATTGTAAATTGGACTTTTTCTGTTTTTCTTCTGTTTGAGTTACTAATTTGCAGCAGCCAGGCAATCCCTCTCAGTCTTCTTGTACAGTGGCTGGCTTTAATGTTGGTCAGTTGAAAAGTGTTTTGTGTGTGCTGTTTGATTCCCAAGCCACCATGTCCTCCCCCCCTGCCCCACCCCACCCCATCATGTCTCACATTCACCCCTTAAACAGGAATAAGATAGGACAGGTTATCTTAGATAATGACTTCACTTAGTAAACAGTTCTGTCTTTTGTAAGTATAAAAGTTACCATAAGCCAGCTTTTTTGTTGTTTTTAGTGTATAATTGGAAAATATATGAACACGTTATTTCTCAGCCTCAGATATCTGTTGATTAGTTAATAGTTACTTATATTATGCTACAATGTGAATTATGTTTTAGAAAATCATCAAATTTAACTGCATACTTCATATTGGAAACTAGTATTACAGATAAAGTCTTGTAAAGGGCCTTAAGGGAAAGAATACCATGGAAAGGTTAACTTGAAACCCCTTAGTTTGTGGCAGCAAGTCATACCAGCAATCATTTCATCTTATAAAAAATATCGATGTTTAAAATTGTCAGTAAACATTACAGTATTTCACTACCAGTGGTATATTTTAATTATATTCCGTACTTTTAATTATATTCCCTACTTCTGTACTGTCACCAGACTGCATGTAACCAGAGCAAGTCTAGGCATTTTATCTCACTTGTCAAAAAAAAGTATAATCTTTCAAGGTTTTTGTCTGTTGGTTTTCAAAGCATTGCTTTCCAAAAAATAATTCATTGACCTATTTCTGTAATGATTTTTAATAGCTTAATATTTCAATATTGCAATCATTTCCTTTTGCCTGATTTTTTCTTGCTTTCATGTTATTTTTACTTCTTGCCCTTTTTGAGTTACAAGTTAACCATTGTCTTCATTTTACACACAAAAGATAAACAAAAAATGTGATGTGTTTTAATGATTTATACACTAATTCCACTTAAAATTAATTTTGTTACAGGATTAAATGTAGAGGTGGCTTATGAAGCATTTCAAGTAAATGGGGCAATGCATTATTGTCCAGCAAAGGGTTTCATTTCTCTTTCTTCATTTCCATGGTGACCACCATTTGAAGGTCCCTGCTTCAAAAGAATAGTTTTAGTTTTATGCTATTTCTGCCCTCAGTTCATTTTACAGCTTCAAAAAATGCAGTGTGAGGTTAGTTGCATCTTTTAAATGTTTTCTTACAGTTAGAAATAGTCAATTAATATATTCATATTTTCAACAAAGAGCTGTATGTTGTTGTGGAAATAATGCAATATTATTGCAGCCATTGTATTTAGGGGATGGTAGCTATACCAAAATATGTACAGGTTTTTCAAGGACCTTGTCTAAAATTTGAGGAAAGTGAAACTATGTGCACAGCCTGAGAAGCAATTGGGAGGTATCTTTGTAGTGTAGGATGTAGCATGACTGTAATATAACTAGAAAGAGAAGAAAGAGAGAGAGGCAGAGAATGGGGAGGGGGAGAGAGGGAGGGGTGACAAGTCTTCCTTAATGAGGATCTCAAGAGTTCAAGGGCAGCCACCAGTTATGTTTGAATGGTTCTCTCCCTTTGTATGGGGAAAATAGTAATAGTGGGGACAAAAAGATGGCTAAGCTTTATACTTCTGTACCATTGTGTAGCATTCATGCACAATCATGATTTATCTTTGCAATAAGAGTTTTGGCTTGTTTACTTATTAAAGTCATATTCATAGATTTCCTTGCACCGTAAGTGAATGTGTTGGCCATCGTCAATTTGTCAAGTCATTTTGGTAGATCTGTTTTGAATCCTTATACATTACTGGAATTAAATATTGAAGAAAAAAGTAATTTATATTGATTGGAAATCCATTCTTTTGTCATTGCCAACACTTCTTTCATTTTTTTTAATATCACTTATGTAATTTTCTGAAAATTCAATCACAGCATTGGCCCTGGTAAATAATTAGCTTACATATGAATTCATTGCTTTCTTCTATATTCCTATGAAACAAAGTTATAAAGCAGAATCATTAACTTGTATAATGTCTTTAGTTGATTTGTTACACTATCTTGCGGGGTATGTGGTATTCTTTTAAAACATTTGGATGATTGCTAAAAGCTGTGTTTAATGAAGTTTAAAAGGATGAAGTGCCTAAGTGCGTATTAGTCATTAACAATAATAAATCAGTGATTTTTTCATTGAAGATACTTTTGTTGTAGTATTTTAGTTGTGTTGTTACAGTTGTTGTTATTGTGAAGGTGGATGTCGCCCTGTGGAACCCAGTAGAAAATCAGTTCCTGTACTTTGGATAGGAAGTTATTCGATAAAACTAACATGAAGAGGTGACCCCTGTGTGATCTCACATTTAATGGGATTTGCTCATAGAAATTGAAGTAGGAGAGAATGTTGACACAGTGATTCACTGTGTGTTTAACCAGTGAAGCTGCAGAAACAGTGACAGCACCTCCATTGTACAGCAAAAAGCCAATTGATTTGTGTATCTCCATTTGTACATTCAACATAGAAATTTAAATGCCATTTTATCCATTTTGGAAAGATTAGGAGGAATTCTTCAGCAAAGATAAGCCAAGGTTCCATAAGTTTCATTTAATACTCATAACATTGAAACTTTGGAATTCATCAAGAACTAGGGCAAAAGCAACATACTTGTATTATGTACCATCGCTTTCTTGTTGCACAGACAATTAAATGAGTGGCTTCAATCCAGACAGGAGGACATCATTCTCTATTCAATTTCTATGGCTCTGATAAAGTCAAAATACGAACTGCGTAATTACTTTCTCAAATGGTATTCATGAAAACAACTTACGCAGTTCATAAAGATATGCAGCATAAAAGTACAGTAAAGGCACAGGAGCCAATCGTGTGTGCGGTTGAATCATGCTTTGTTACATTTTGAGCCCATCACATTGACTGTTATTGTAAAAACGACACACACAGTCTTCTGTTATTGTAAAAACGACACACACAGTCTTCTGTAGCTACACACACAGTCCTATCCTCTTCATAACTGTATGTGTTACTATGGCTATTTTGTACTTCCAACAACTCTGAAGCTTGCGTGAAGTTAGGCAAAATATTTATGAACCTTTCTCTTCGTGAATACTGACTAAGCAAGATACGCTTCGTAAGTCTGACTTAATGCAAATTTTTGTCTGTAAGTAGTCTTTGTGAATCTGGCCCCTGAACCAATCAACAGTTGAGAAATAATGTAAGTGAATTTGGTTGACCTCTGTATTTCTGTTACTATTTGCTGGTTTTAAAATATAAACTTGAACAAGAGTTCCAAATTCAAAACTGGCTGCAAAGGTTACCATACTTCCTACACATGCTTTCATGACTCCACGAAAGCAGAGCTGTAAAACTTGTGATTTATTTTGAAGAAACTAATTTTCCTTTATAAATCTATCTAGTCAATCAAATTATTGTTGTTCTGCATTCTCAGTAACTTTTAACATTTGAGTTTAACAAAATGCTCAGTCTTATTTGGATTACTGTAGCCTTCATAAATTTTAAACCCTCTTTGAATTTTGTTTGCTGTTGTATTGTTTGAAATTGTCATTATTTTTCCAGGTCTGGTAAATAAAAAAACACTATTATCACAAGTTTGACTTTCCCAGATTTTATGACAATAGCACCCACTTTGAGACAAAGTCATTTCCAAAATTGACAGTTATTATCAACCTTTGCACTTCTGAAACTTGTGGGCTATGGACATTATTTTCATTGAATATGCAAGTGGGTGAGGTTCAGTTATTAATTCAGGAAATGAGAGCCACTGCCTGGGAAGGGGAACCCCAAATTGCCATTACATTTTCTCCTTCCCCTTCCTCCCAGTTTACATCCCAAGGCCTTTAAACCTTGAAAGACTGGAACTTGGTTTTTCTTTTACAGACACATTTTTATACTTACATATCTGCAAATTCATTGTACATGTACATTTATATATCTACTGAGAACACTGGCCTTAAACAGGAAAGTGCAGATAGCGAGTAACTTATTTTAAATGGTGGCTTCACCTCATAAATGTTTGAATGGAGGTGCTCAGTGCTTACCAATAGTTAATACTGTTTCCAATATTATCTCAACAGGTTCCCCATATCAAGGGATTCCCTTTGCAATGAAATGGTGGCAAGGCTATAGCACTTAACTGAGCCTCAACTACAATCAATTCTACTGAGGTCTTCATCACTGTATTTTCTAAATTCACCCTGATAACACTTCCCTAGGGCTTGTTAATGATGGATATATGAGTGAGACCCACAGACTATTGGCCTCTATAAATTGTAATCCACTTAAATCAATATTCAGATGCCCAGTAGATTTCTTTAAGTAATCCTTTCTGGGATACTGTGTTCACAGGGCTGGTGGTTTGATCTCAAATGACTCAACCTTCCACCAAGACAGTCACATACTTTGACTCAATATGACCATCCACATGCCAAGCATGATGTGTGCAGACTGCCCTCTTTTCAGGAACAGTCAATTATGTTTTCACATTCCAGTCTCATAGGAGTAACCACTGGCCATTGTAACAAACAACTGGCTTTTCAATATGTGGGGGTGAAACTGAGGATAATTCACTTTTAAAGGTTAAAAATTTCTCACAAGAAGTTCTCAATTCAAAAGAAGACAAAAGCCATAACTTTGTTTGATGTTATTTGCAATCTTTAAAATATGGCAATGAAGAACCCTGAGCAACTTGAACAATAATTTTGTAAAGGAACCAGTGCTGAACCAGTCTAGCCTGCTGTAAGCAGGCTATTGTTGAGTTTTATCAGCTACAAGTACAATTCTTAGTATTTGCTTACCTAATGGTAATGTACAGTACACAGACGAAGTTTAATACAATACAATAGCCTGCCAACTTTCTAGCCAATCTCATTTCCGAGACAAAAATAACTTCATGTTAATTAATACACACGTCATCAACGTTGGTAAGGGGTGGAGTCAACATGAGCGACCGGTTGCTCCGCTACAGCAGACAGCTCTTTTCACTTGTATACACGTTATGCAGTGCAGTACTGCTATTAGTGTATAGTTACTGGCTTAGCTGCTACCGTGTACAATGTATACATATACAGCTAGCAAGGAACGTTGTCGTCTTGCGGCCATGTGAGGGCCTATAGACAGGCCAGTTTGTACAAACCGGCAAGATCTGGGACAAGATCCTCCGCCTAACGTTAGGCTTGACTTTTCACTGCAAGAATTAGCTCGATGTTTATCCCATACATGATAATTACGTACCTTTTTAAGATGTCACCGTATCTTCAGAAGTATTCGTATGTGCGTCGTCGCAGGCCGTTGATAGACATGAATAGTTAGTACTGTGAACACCATGTGACCTGCTTATGAATAATAATTTATCCCGCATTTTGGGGATTCGTGTAAATGAAAACTGGACGAAGGTTTGCAGACTCTGTATAGAATATATTTACAGGGTGTATTATGATTTCTGAGAGAGCGCCACCTTTTAGAATCTTCTACAGAGTCTGCTCCGCAGGCTAGAACCAGTCTGGATTAAAGGATCATGAAGCAGGTCATAGATGTCATGGTCCTTGATGAATCCTCCCCTAAACCCCCTTTTCCTTCCCCAATTAACTTTAAGTTATACTTGCTTTAGCATAAGGTAACATCTTCTTCCTCAAAGCATACTACTCTGAACATCTTTTTTAAAACATATGCATCAGCTTCTAGGCTGTTCTCCCCCCCCCCCCAGCATAACATTGGTATGGCATTCCAAGCACTTGTCCTAATACCCTGGCTACTAGCATATGGAATCTATTCCTACAAGGCATAAGATCAACACTGAGTGATGAAGTAATATAGCAACAGTTTCAGACTGTTTCTTATCTTAAATGTACTACCACACATTTCTGCCTCTAGCTGATCTTGGAGTCAGCATTGACAATATAGATGAGACTGTCACCAGGATGAATAATAAGAGTAATGTTCTCTCATCCAGTTGTAATATTCTGCTGGTGTCCAGTGTCTTTGCTGTGACCAACTAGACACAACGCTTTGTAACTTATGTGTGTCATCATCCGAAGCATCTTCAGTCTTTACAACAGCTGATCGTATTTTCATCTTCGTTTTGTCTTGGCTACCACTTTCCCCAATATTTATCTTTTGCTTGTCCTGTTTTCTTTTCCAGTTTTGTAAAAGTCTTTTCCTAAGCCTACTTTCTTTTCTTTTTAGTTGCCTAGCTTTCTTTGTTTCCATCTCTTTTTTCCTCATCCTCTCTGCAGCTTTTTTCTTTTCTTCCATTTCAATCTGTCTTTCTTTTTCTTGTTCTAATTCCAATATTCTCTGCTGAAGATCATTATGTTGCTTTTCAAGCTGATAAATAAAAGAAAATAGAAACAATTACTCTTAATTATTCATTTTCATGACTTTTACAACATATTTCAGAGACAAAAAATGAAAAAAAAATACATGAAATATTTTCACACATCATCGCATGCAAAACTTAAATACAGCTGGTCATTTCCTCCTGGCTTTGTATTTGGTCATTTCTTATTCTAGGTAAGTGACCACTAGAAATGTAACAATGCCGGCCTACTGTACGTAGAAACATTTTGTTAATGTTTTGAAGGACTTAAAAATACTACCAATTCTGCAGGACTGCTCCCATACAAAAAAGAAGTTAGTTGCAGTAATCACATTGGCCTTAGCCATTAAGATAAGGCAGATAATTTCACTTCAATGGATATTTTCAGTGTGATACAATGAAACATAAACAGTAAGCACTTGTAACTTGTAGAAAGAATGTATGGAAAGTTTTCAAAGCACCTGTCCATTACAACCTTTACCTAGAATAATAAACATACCAATCATGTACAAGGAAAGCTTAGACACAACAGGAACATTTTTATTGTAACAAATCAGCAACTCTTTGGTACTGTGACCCTTAACTGTCTCCTCCCCTGTTTCTTCCACCCCCTCCCTACCCCTCTCCTTCCACACACCCCCATGCACGCCCCCATGTTCCACTCGCACATCTTTATTCCAAGCTATATACCTTTGCTCTGAGAAGGAGTTCTGTTAGTATTCGGATGGATTCTAATTTACGCTGAGCTACAAGCAGCTTTCGTTCTTCCATAGCTATTTTCTTCTGCATTTTCTTCTGCTCCCTCCTTGTACGCCGCCTTTCTTCCCTCACTTGTTGCCTTTGTTTCTTTCTGGTCAACTTTTCTTGTTTCTTACGTTTCCTCTCTAATTCTTCTAGCTCCTTTTGTTTCCTTTAAAAGTAACCAGGAAGCCAAAGCACGGATGGTGGTTACTTGCCAACAGGAAATATTAAGTACTGTGCTTTCAGACTGACATCATTTCATTGTGAAGTTACTGTGTTTACACTTACAGAAGGTACAGAATGGTTAAAATCCATAGACATTAACAACCACATCAACCACATTGAAATCATGTTAACATGTTTATAAGTCAGCTCTGTGCATTTAACTTTCTGCACTTCCATACCAAATATGTTTTCCTGCTTGGTCAGAGTTTGGGTTTTACACTTTGGTGGTTTTCATGACTGCAGATTATGTAATTTATGAACAAAGACATGACTGTCCTTTCAATACACTGTTATAGGTCTGTTCTTGTAACCAAAATTAAAGTTCCCTCAAAAAAAAAACAAAAAAACAAAAAAAAAAGGAAAAGATGGCTGCTTTTGTACAAAAAGTGAACCTAGTACTTGATACATCATGTTTTCTAGGTTAAATGGCAGTTCTTTGTACATTTTATGGAGTTCCACATGTATGCTAATTAAAAGATCCAGTCAAAACATTCACTTCACTCCTACATGTGCTGAATATGGCAGCCAGGTTGGTTACTGCAGCCTTTAAATACAACCATTACATTCCCATATAGAGAGACCAGCACTCAATATCCATTTTCAGTCATTTCTAATGCAAGCTTACAATTATTGCTAACAAGACTTAACATTGTTTAGCTCTATTAACATAACTGAATATTCTCAACCCTTCCAAACCCCCATTTATCTGTTGGCAAATTTGTGTCCCGGCCCATTTCTAGAACACCAGTCACTGTACCTTCTTGGCAGCTCTGCCCCATGGAACAAACTCACACCTGACATCGGACATTCCCCCAATCTGTACAAAACAATGATTACTTTAATACAGTAGTAATGCATCTTGTTTGTAAAACACCATCAAGCTTGTAATATGATTTTATCACCCTCTTCTCCATTATTAGGGATTCCTTTTCAATCAAATTTTCCAAAACATATATTATGTCACAGATCCAAAAGTGTGTTTTTGAATAGCATGTTTAGGTAAAGTAAGGTCAAATTTGCCATTAGCAGGTCCAGGGCTCGAAATAAGCTTGAACCAGAAAGCCCAAAGGCTTAGTGATTCCTAGCCGAAAGGGGGTGCTTTGTTACGCCGAGGTTCATCCCTCAAATGTATACTTCTGTACTACATCATTTTTATGATGTGTTCACAATTGGACCCCTCCTGACCTCACATGACCTTTGAACCCCACCAAAACTTGAAAAACAAAAAATGAAAAAAAAATTCTTAGAAGGGATCTCTATGTGCTTTAATTCTCCTCTCAACATGACAAATTTAAATTTATATATAAAGAATGAAAAGTATCAATTATCCAAGCTTCCTAGCTCCAGATATTGTGTTTAACAAGGTTTGCAGGGTTTGACCCCTGGTGACCTGACATGACTTTTGACCTCCACCAAAAACAATAGGGTTCTTCCCCTCACCACAAGGCATCTACACATTCAGTATCAAATTTATTCAAGCTTCCTATCTTGAGATATCATGTTAACAAGGCTTGCAGGGTTTGATGCCCCCTGATTCCAGATGACCTCCAACAAAAACGATAGAATTCTTTGCCTTACCATAACGCATCGACATACTAAGTATGAAATTTATCCAAGCTTCCTACATCAAGATATCACATTAACAAGGTTTTCAGAGTTTTACCCCTGGTGACCCGACATGACCTTTGACCTCCAACAAAACGATAGAATTCTTTGCCTTACCATAACACATCTACATACTATATATGAAATTTATCCAAGCTTCCTACCTTGAGATATCGTGTAAACAAAGTTTTCAAGGTTTGACCCAAAGTGACCCCAAATGACCTTTGACCTTCACCAAAAACAACAGGGTTCTTCCTCTCATCATAAGGCATCTACATACTAAAGATAAAATTCATCCAAGCTTTCTACCATGAGATATTGTGTTAACAAGGTTTTCAGAGTTTGACCCCGGTGACCCCAAATGACCTTTGACCTCCACCAAAAACAATAGGGTTCTTCCTCTCATCATAAAGCATCTACATACTAAGTATGATATTAATTCACGCTTCCTATCTTGAGATATCGTGTTAACAAAATTTTCAGAGTTTCACCCCTGGTGACCCCAAATGACCTTTGACCTCCACCAAAAACAATAGGATTCTTCCTCTCATCATAAGGCATCTACTTACTACATATAAAATTCATCCAAGCTTTCTACCATGAGATATTGTGTTAACAAGGTTTTCAGAGTTTGACCCCGGTGACCCCAAATGACCTTTGACCTCCACCAAAAACAATAGGGTTCTTCCTCTCATCATAAAGCATCTACATACTAAATATACAATTCATCCAAGCTTTCTACCATGAGATATCGTGTTAACAAGGTTTTCAGGGTTTGACCCCTGGTGACCCCAAATGACCTTTGACCTCCACCAAAAACAATAGGGTTCTTCCTCTCATCATAAAGCATCTACATACTAAATATACAATTCATCCAAGCTTTCTATCATGAGATATCGTGTTAACAAGGTTTTCAGGGTTTGACCCCTGGTGACCCCAAATGACCTTTGACCTCCACCAAAAACAATAGGATTCTTCCTCTCATCATAAGGCATCTACTTACTACATATAAAATTCATCCAAGCTTTCTACCATGAGATATTGTGTTAACAAGGTTTTCAGGTTTTGACCCCCGGTGACCCCAAATGACCTTTGACCCCCACCAAAAACAATAGGGTTCTTCCTCTCACCATAACACATTTACATACTACGCATGAAATTCATCCAAGCTTTCTACCTTGAGATACTGTTTTAACAAGGTTTTCAGACTTTGACCCCTGGTGACCCCAGATGACCTTTGACCCCCACCAAAAACAATAGCGTTCTTCCTCTCAATATGGGGCATCTATGTACCAAGTTTGAGAACTGTCAGAGTTTCCCTTCTTGAGATATCGTGTTAACGAGCAAAGTGTCACAAACACACATACACACACGCACATACACACATACGCCATCATGAATGCATAGATTCCTTTGCCTTCGGCAAGGAATCAAAAAGGGCACAGCCAAAATGAGCAAATTGGCTGTGGGTCTATGTTATTTCATAGGACATTGACTGAGGGGCACCACGGCCATTAGTAAGGGCGCGAAAGCAATAGCTGTCGGTGCTGCTGGTTATTTCAAGCCCTGTACAGTAGGTCACTCAGAAGGTATGATACCAATTTTCATCTTCTTACCTTTCTTCTTCTTTCCTCCTCTCTTCTTCTTCCTTTTCTTTCCGTTTCTGCTCTGCTCTCTGTTCCTCCAACTCTATCAAGCGCTGCCTCTCACGCTCCCTCCTTCTAATGCTCTTGTTGCTGAGATGCTTTGTTCTATCAAAGTCCACCTTAAAAAAAGGAATTATCAATAGTGCAGAGCCGAAATATATTGTTTTTATACTGTGGAATAGTGCTAAATCACCTGAGTATCAAAGCACTTTTACAAATATTACCCCTGGTGAAGGATAACTCTTCCCTGCAGAAATTTTAATCCTTTGCAAATTTGCCTAAAAACAATACGTACCTCTGGGCGGCAGCAGTTTATACTGCCCTAAACGGCAGATTCCTCACCGGTACCCATTTAACCCCTGAAAGGAGAGAGGCACCTGAGATACAGCATCTTGCCCAAGGACGCAACATAACAAAGCAGACAGGACTCAAACCAACACCCAATGGATCCCAAGCCTGACACCTTAGCCCTTAGTCCACTACATCCTCATTAAGTTAACAATATTGAAGGAATAATGCAGTTGCCCCAATTTGATTTCACATTATGCAAAGCAGTGCCAAGCATTACGTTCCTATGAATGACATAATCCCATGATTGTACTCTCATTCTAATGATTAATTTCCCACATCTACCAAATGAATCAAAACTTTCAAAACAGACCTTAATCAAGATTCAAGTTGAGATGATGAGGTAGAGTACATTCACATTTGACTTAAAGCCCTGAATCTTATTAATATGCAAAATATAAGTGCCAATCAACAATGGCTATCCAATGAATACACCAGAAGCCTCAAAAAGATTTACCAAGTGAGTCGGAAGTACTGGGCAATAGTTAAAGTGAATAATCAGTCACCCAAAACTTACTTTAATGAATGAACTAAATGGAACAGATCTTGTGTTATCTCTCTTGCAACTACTGTACCTTTCATACATTTCCAGAACTTAAAGGTAGTAGGCAGTCACCCCAATCATAGTGAGTGTGCCCTGTCACTCTAGTTCATGATTGGCCTATTTTGATCATGACAATATTTTTGTTGGTGAATTGTGAAATTTCAAGGAGAATTTCTCCTTGCTTTACCTATTGTTTGTAATGGTTATGTTCAAAACATCTTCAGAAGTGCTTGTAATGCAAGAAGAGGAGATTTGCAAGAGTTTGCTGATTTTCAAAGAAATTTTGGGGCGACTGCCTATAGCCTTTAATGTGATATTCTTCAGGTAAACAAAGGGGTTATGTTGCATAAATTTAACAATTCAGTTACAGAATTGTTGTCACATGATTTAAAGGAGCTAATCATGAAATAGGATACCTGCTTATATTCATGCACTTTAGGGTAACTGCATTTTTGCTTTCAGAATTTTAAATGAATTCATTTCTTACCTTTATTTCTGCAGTGTATGCTTTGCCATCACTAGTTTTTCTCAAAAGTTTCATGCCTTTCAAAGCATCCATTGCCTTAACAAATCCAATGTACTCCATAAATTGCACGTATGCGTCAAATGTCAAACTGTTACCAAAGTTGAACGTTCTGAAGTTACCACCTGTGATTTGATTTTCATGCCGGTAAGGATCCAGCATTGGTATATCTATCCTTCTTACTTCACCAATAAAACTTGCAAAAGCCATCTTCAAGATTAATTCACTAGGTTTATCTGGTTCAGAGTCTATCGAAAACCATTTACAAGGTAAATTTTCTACATGGATTGTATCTGGTCTCTCCCCTGGATTTTCCTCATTCATATTTTGAGCATCACGAAAAAAGGAGTCCCAGTCATGGCGGGATGGAAAGCTCAATTTAGCCTCTGCTGCCCTCACTTTAAGAAATTCAGGAAAACCTTGAAGTTTCATGCTTTTCCCATCAAGTCTTGCAATAAATGTTTTGATGAGAGCTCTTGTTTCAATTTCAGCTTCGAAACGAATAAATTCCATGGAACTTTTGCTGACACGGAGCATCAGAAAATGATCAGGTTTAACCATCTTCCGAAGCTTCTCCATAACTTCCCAATTACTGATAGCCTTCCCTGTTGTTTTCAGTTGTGGCAAAGTCACAGAAATATTTATTTTAGCTATTGGTTTCAAATAAAGTTCCTTGGGACCAAAAAATTCTATAGCTTCTGATGGGTCTGCACAAAGCTGTTGCTGAGCCATAGTACTTCACCTCTTGGTTAGTCCTGATTGCATTTAATCTATAAAATAAGAACAAAAAGAAAAGGTATACACGTATTGAATCAGAAAATTTTTAAAAATGCGCCTATCCGCCAAACCAAAGGGCTGTTGCTAAAGTATACATGAAACATAAAGTATACTTAAAGTATGTCTCTGAGGATTTTGATTTGTGAGGCAATTGTTTGTCAACAAAGTTTAGACAGACTTGTTAAATTTTTACTTCTGTTGACCTCCAAACACCTTTTACCTCCAACAAACAAATACAGTTCTTCCACTTAATATGGGGCAATCATACCCCAAATATGACCTTCAAAACATTTCCTTGTTTGAGATAAGCCTTCTGTACTGTGCACACAAGGTTTCCATTTTGACTCTTATGACACTCCAATGATCAATAATCTTTACCAAAAGCAACAGGCTACTTCTTCTAAATATGGGGTGCTCAAATATCAAGTGTGAGATTCATTTATTTTTCCATTCTTGATACTAAGTGAAATCCTTTTTGATACAATATGGCCTCTGGTAATGCCAACTGGCCTTTGATCTTCACCAAAAACAAGGTTTTGTTCATTCAACATGGGACACCTACAACCCAACCCAAAATTAAAGAGTTCTTCTGCTTAACATTAGCACTAACATGATGTGTATGAAATTTATCTATATTTCCCCTCTTGACATTTTTGTGTTCACAAGGTTTCAGTTCACCTCTGGTGACCCCAATGACCAGAGACCTTCACCCACAGACCTTCGACCACAGCAAAAGGGATCTTCTACCAAATATGGAACATCCACATGCCATGAATGAGATCCTAAATGTTACCCTTCACGAGATATAGTGCTCACCAAGTTTTCACAAATATATCTTTCATGACCAACAAAAGAGCTTACCCTTCAACAACAACAACAACAACAACAAAAAAAAGCATACACACACAAAAATGGCGATGTCTGATGAAAATGCACAGGCTACACCTTCTCTTCTTTGAAACCGGTAAAACTCAAAGGCCTGATGTGAGGCCATTTACTTAATTATTTCTTGCTAGCAAATAAAAATCTGCATTACTGAAATAGAGCAAGTATGACTTTTATGTAAATGTGTTTCAAAAAATAATTGAAAAGAACCTTAATTCTAAAAATGTACATTATTAAGGTTGAAAAAAAAAAAAAAAATAGTCCAACTACCATCTTAAGAGCACACTTTAGTGCTAGATGTTAAATGTTGTAATTTACTAATTTATGCACTTCATTTAAAAAGTAGATTGCAGAGTACTGTATGATGTCACACTTACACTTCTCAGATTACCTACAGTACAGTACCTGTCTTTGTTCTTTCTTATGTTACAACAACTTTTAAATAATGTGACCTTTGTCACATTGTTATTGCTTACAAAAGCAGTGCAGCACATTCCTCTCAAAATCTTTACAAATAAGTGTTCACTTCTTATAGTCATCAACATATAAAGCATTTTAATTTTAAAAAGAAACAAAAGCATATACAGGAGAACACAAATAACATCAGAACTCCATATGCAATGTATCATTTTACACAAAGTAAAAAAATTCAAATAATTTTTTTTTAAATTTCAGTTCCAAAATGTGCTGTTAAGATGGACCATTGAATTTCCTTTTATATCATTTGCAACATTTGTTTAAAAAAAGCTTCAAAAGTAGCCTTACACTCTGGGAGGCAGGGTGTGGAGGGTGGGAGGTGGTCTAAGCAAGAGTATGCTCTGAAGGCTAGTGAAAATGACAAATGAAATGGGTGACTTCTAAGGTCCAATTCCAACAATGTTGATATACACTGTACTAGGTATGCATGGCAGATCAGCAAAATGAGCAAGGTGCATGCAGTCCTGATATCCTGTGGGTCTCATGCTGCTTATAGAACCCCACAGCATTACTTGTTCATGAAACCTACTAGGCTTGGGCCTCTCCAACATATTTGGAGTCAGGTACCCGCACCCCTATTAGTAGAGACTCTGAATGAGTTTGGACTTACACAATGACATCACACCTGACATAGGAACATAATACCTCAGTAGCTATAAGCTGTCATCTAGTAGTCTACATGAAAGTACACCAGCAAGCTTACACAATAGGCTTCTCAATGGCCGATGTGCCTAACTGAGAATGTCTCAGAATCGTTGTGGCCAACTGAAGGGAAATACTTATGACTGAATGAAGAAAAAAATCAAAAGAGGGAGCTGTGTTACTGTATAACACTTTATGAAAACCTATGAAATATATAACACAAATGTGCACTCCCCAGTATGATTTGATACATATTTTTGACAGTATCCAAAGTTACTAAGGAGTCATATCAGCAATTCCAAGAAAAGTGGTATCACTAAGTTTCCACCATTAGTCACAACTCTGAGGTAGAATCAGGTTACCTGCCCAAGCCTAATATCTACATACAGAGATTGATTCATTTTGGTGCACTGTAAACCTAAAAGATTGATTAAATGATTGCATGATGGATCAATTAGGATAATGTTGGCACTTGGCAGTGTTTTGCCCTTCCTATAGATAGCAACTGCAATATTGCTTGCCAACATTGTGATTATGTAATTCTGTTACAAATTGCTGCTTCTATAATCATGTTAAATGCAACCACACAGTAGATACTGTTATTTAAGTTGTAAACAAACCACTGCTGCACACACATAATTGAAGTGAGTGCTTCCAGTATATAATTGTACAATACTCACTAGTACTGAGCTACCACAAGGCCTTCTTATGGAGCTTCCATGCTGTTAGCTTATCTTTTGTATGTAAAGAAAACATTGAAAGAGAAATTGCTAGATCAACAGGGTAAGCAGTTTTTTTAATTAAAAAAAAAAAAAAAAAAAAAAAAAAACGAAATACAAAAAATCAGATTTTTTTTATTCACATGAGATTTTTTAAATTAAATCAATTCTTTTATTTATTTCATGTCATGGAACACTACTGTACATGTACCTTAATTTTTTCCGCCAAATACGATATATTTTCTAATTTTATCCTTTTTCTAAATGACAAGGAACTTTAATGCAATGCTACATTAAGTTTTTTTTTTTCAAAAATCTTAGAGTAGCAAGAATATATGTTGTGGCATCCTGCTAATGCTGACAACAGTTCTTCTTTTTGGAATGTTGATACTACACTTGCTACAATGCTCTAAGGGAAAGACTTCAAGAACCACATGTGTGATCACTATTTTTGCAGTTAAGTTTTGTAGTTTGTAAGATCCCAGGTCTTGTACCTTTTCTATCCATTGATAATGTTGGACATTGGAAACTCAAACCATGTTCACCTAATCCATGGCATAAAGGAGTCAAAATCCCCATCACTGTTGATCAAGCTGGCTCTGGAAAATGTTTAAAATTAAAAATAAAAGTTTTATTTTCTGAGTACAGGTCTGCTATATTGTTTCTTTTTCCTTCCACTCTTAATGTACACCACAATGAAAATAAGCTTTTCTTATGGCTTTTGAGGCTACTGTATCCCTGGTTATCTATTTTATACCAGTTTTCTGACATCCTTGTCTTTGATATTTCGTGTTTTCTTTGTTTTTTAACATGGTACCAAATACTGACAGTAAAACTTAAGTTATGCAACAGCACTGAACAAAAGTTGCACAAACACATTTATCTATTGTGCTACTTAATTCAGTCTGAGTTAGCATCATTATTGCTCAAGATACTTCTATGAATGTATGTTCTGCTGTAAAATTTTCATTTACTGTAGGCTAGGCTGACAAGCCTGTCCACTAAAATAATAAAGGAAATGAATAAGAGGTTGACCTACACCAAAAAAATTTGTAACTTAAAATTCTGAAACTGCATATTGAGTATCATATAAAACTCCTAGCCAACCCTTCAGAATAAAACAACTAAGGCTTAGGCCTATATGACCTAATATTCTAGTTGTTTAGTTGTACTGAGAAATGAGGCAAGTTAACATTTAGGTCTTGGCTAGCCTGCTCATTTTTCTGAAAAATGTTGACATCTGATAACCTTTTGTACTTTAACTAGCCAGGTCCAGCATAGAATGTCCTATTGCACATTGCATAGCTTTCATGAAAGTAGTAGCATGGGATACCCAATTATGTTCACCTCGACATTTAAGTGCCAATTTTTCAAAAATTGAAAAAATGTTCACATTTTGCACACTGTGCAACAGTAAACTTTGTGTTGGATTTCCTTGGAATAAACAAAGCCTTGCTACCAGCAATTTTTCAGGAACAGGGTCAAACTAAATTGATCAGTTGAGCTCCAGATACCAAATTCCCATTTACTCTGCCATTCATTCACTATGATTGCACTGTGGAAGGAGGGACCATTGTTCATTAAAGTTTAATATTTGAGGGTCAGGAAGCCAATTGGCTCATCAAGGGCCCTATATCAGATACACACCGGTGTGATTCGCCTTTTCTTTTCGACAAGGTTGACGAGGCAGGCTCCCAATCCTGCTCCTGGGACTGCCATTTAATGTCCCCATCCAACAGACGTGAGTGTATCCCCAGTCTTTACTCACTTTCCCAAGGCTGGGGAAGGGGGGTTCCCTGCTCTGCACCACTGCTTAACAGCTGAACTGAGCAAAGGGGACAACTTCCTGAAATGGGCAATCAGATACTCAATTAAACTTCACCAATTTAAACCCCCTCAGCATCACTGTGAAGAGCTATATATGCTGAACAGGCAAATTTCAGCGCCCAGAAAATATCCAAGTGGTTCCACCAGGATTTGATTCAAGGACCCATCCATCCAATTTACCGTATGCAAAGCAATACACTCAAACCACCAAGCCAACTCCACACCACTCCATTTGAAAAACCTGACAATGGATTTTAAAAGTAGCACAGCTTCCACCTCCTCACTTCATGAAAGGAAAGTGTCTGGATAATTCTTTGAGCTCTACAACTCTACCACTGACTGTCAGAATTTACCATCTGCAGTTGGAAGGCTAATCAGGCTATCCCAGCAAAGGGGTAATGTTACTCTCTCCCACTCTTCAAGTACCTCTGGACGCCTCTCTAATGCCTTTTTATATATATGTTCGTATGCCTTTATTTTGGATATCTATTTAATTGGACTCAATGTCAATTGGACATAAAAATAAAAGGTGAACAATTTCCAGCTAACTGATGATTTCTGGTCCCTTTAATAAAGTATACTAGTTTGCAGTTTCCATTACCATAGTGTCCTAATAAAGAGTTGTTTGACCTTTTGTATCTCAGGACTCACTTTTGTTTGTTGAAATTACCTAAGGTCCACCTTTCACAATTAAATGAAAAATCAAGTTCCACTTATAACATAACAAAACATAACAGTTTTAAGGGCAAAGGAGGGTTTACATAGGCCCCATAAGATGCCCTGAAGTTCAAACCCTTTACTATAACAACAAGACCAACACCAAGCAAACCTAGTAGTTAGATTAACCACAGTCGGACTTGTCAATGTTGAATTTAAAGCAGTGCACTGAAGTGGAGTTAACTACCCACTCAGGCAGACTATTCCACTTGTGAGGGAAGCTGAACTTGAGAGATGCTGAACTTCCTAAGGTCAAGTCTTGTAAAACACTTCGATCAATAACTTCTTACAATGGCCTCAAACAAGATTACTTTGAAACTTAAGGTAGCTACAATGTAAACCTGGAGCATGCCCTCCCAGCTTCAGTATGCTGACCTAGTATTTGGGTTGCCTTGGGGAAGTTGGGGCTTTACATACAGTACTAGCACTAGAAATTAGGCTACTTCGTCTTAAAAAACTTTGGCAGGTCTCTATTTTTGCAAAGTCACAAATACTCCTCAATCATTGACTCCAAGATGGTAAGCCCAAGACGCTTTAAGTCTAGTCATATCATAAGGTAGATATCTTACTTCAGATATAAGATGAGTGGCCCTCCTCTGTGCTTCCTCTAAAAGAAACTTGTCCTTTTCATAAAAGGGACTCCAAGCCTGAGTGGCAAAGTCAAGATGGGTTCTTACCACCTGCTATATTATACCAATTCTTACACTTTCTTTACTAAAACTACTGAAATTCTGCTTGATCAATCCAAGCATCCTACTATTAGCCTTAACAGCAATAGCGGTACAACTGCAGAATACAACGCCTCTCCAAGACATACCACTGAGACTCTGGAGGCACAGTCAGCCACTGTAACTGCACCTCCAAAACTCAGTGGACACTCCAGATTGGAAGCCTGATGTTTCACCACTGCCACTACGACTGCGCCTCCACTCCAGATTGGAAGCCTGATGTTCCACCACTGCAACTGCCACTGCGCCACCAGTCCAGATTAAACGCTGACTATTTTCCCCTAACAATGAACCATTCAGCACTGTGCATAACCTAGGCAAGCTGTTGGGGGGGTTATGGAAGACTTGAAAAGTAGGAGGAACAGAGATAATGTGTACAAGTGGGACTCCATGATTTTTGAAGAGGAAATGGTCTCATCCCAGACAGTTTCAATTCTCCCAACTAAGCTAGTTCTAGCCTCGCCCATAACTATCTTCAGCTTCTCCTTGTACAGAAACAAACATAGTTTACTGCCCAGGCCCACATCCTGGTGAGTATACAAGGCCCTTATATGTAATCAAAACAATCTCAATGCATGCTGTGTAATATGATCTGCTCTGCATCTTTTGAATTTTGCAACTCTGATGCCAATCAAAGAGTAGTCACCAGTTGAGACTTTTGCTTACCCCTTTGCAAAAGTCATACTTGGGGTGATGCAAATCTGTCTCTGAAGGTTGCTTTTTGGAGGGGCCTTGTTTTCTGCAGTTACTCCACAATAGCTGTACACTACCTACTGTTGATGGCTTCAAATCGCCTGTGACAACAACAACCACATTTTTCTCAGAAGTCAATTTACTCAAACCCTACCATTCATGTTATGATCATAGCTGACATTTTTAGGACCAAAGTGAAGGAATTTGCACTTATCTGTATTGAAGAAATTTGCCAAGTCTGAAACCATGACAATAACCTATCCAAGTCTTAAGAACATCGCCACTGGGTATAGTCCCTGTTTCATCAATATAAGGGTTACCATCCGTCCCCATTAATTGGGACTGTCCTGTTTTTGGAAGGAAAAGCAGGTGTCCAAGTCGGTAAGACAAATCATCCTGATTTTCTCAAAAATGAATACAGCTGTTACATTCTCTGTCATGTTTTTTTTCATGCGCAGTAAAAATCCTCATGATTAACCACTGTTTTTATCCCCGAAAATTAGGCTATAGCCCGAGCTTCCAACCTGCACTGTAGCAGTGTAGCGCTAGCTATGTATGTACTGAATGAACCTACTAACTGTGCTGTTTTGATAGTAGGCCCATACGTATGAGTGTGGCAATTGTGAATACATACAATTTATTTTCGGACATTTTTATGATCATGCAGTTATGCTACCAAGTCTTTATTTTATGCACAGTCCACAGACTGTGGTCTGTGAAGTAAACGTGGTGCAAGCCAACTATTTCATTTCTGAAATTGTCCATATATTAGGCAAACAAAACTAGTGAAATCAGCTTTAAATATTGCACCATTTGGCTTCTAGGCAGATACCAAAATCTAAATTTTAGCAAAGGGGAGGGGGTGCTCCTCCCCTTAACCCCCTCCCAGCCTCCCCCAGATCAGTCTCCAAGTCACTTCCCACCAAGGGTGGCCCCAGCAGGGGGCTCTTATTTAGAATCCGTGACTGGAAGTATGTCATGTCGATGAGCTGTAGTGTGCATGCATATGCATCCCCTACATACGTACGCATATAGGAATAGGGTTAGGGTGGGCTATACCTAGGTATATGTATACATAGACGTATATATGCATGCATACACACACGTACGTGCATCATATACATACGCTTAGGAATAAGGTTAGGGTGAGCTATACGTATGTATACATAGGGATATACATGCATACATGTATATAGGCCTACATACGTATATGCATACACATGCGTACGTACATCTATAGGCTATATAGGTATAGGTATATATACATGTACCTGTATATATTATAAGGGGCAGTGCTGTTAGTGCCTTACTTAAGTACGTAATTTAATTCATTTGCCGGCAACTGCACTCGTGGCGTGATTGGTTAGGGCATTGCTTTATGATGATAGCCCTAGAGTTTTGGGTTTGAATCCTGCTAACATTCTTCTTTCTTGCACAGCATTCATTTCTCATTTTTCTCCACAGTGCTGCATGCCGTGTCAACTCTCCAGACGGAACATATAAAAAGGAATGACTTTAACTTGAATTACTCTTAACTGCAACTATATTTGCCACTGATCTTTTAGTGGTTGAGCACCATCTTTAAAGTTGTTAGATGTGGTTTCTTTCATCACTTCTGGGCACAGATTCTAAATAAGTACTGCAAGGAAGACCATGCATCCCGTCAGGGAAATATTCCAATTTTGTCGGGGAGTCTTAATCTGTATGATAAATATGTATTCCCCTACTGACCTTCAGTCCCCCGATGATCTGCTTGATTTTGCTCATAGGAAGGGCATATTCTTCAATAAAGAACATTTTCCGATTTTTCTCTAAACACCCAAATTTCTCAAATTTTCTTCCATAAATTGAAAAAAATCCAAATTTTTCAATAAATTTCTTCAATAAAACTCCCAAATTTTCAATTTTAAAAAAAAAAACCAAAATTTTTGTTTTCCTCACCCTTTTGTCAACTCATCACCTTTGTCGAGGCTTTGGGTTGCTGGCCCCCCATCAGGCGTCAGGGAGCTTGGCCCCCTGTCGGGAAAATCCTGGCACCACCCCTGTGTCCCACTTTCAGCTTAGAGAAATATGGTAGGCTAACCCTAATCAATATACAATTACAAGGTAGGCCTATAACTATATACTTGTGAAATTTCATCTGAATCACTATTCTGTAAACTGATGAACTGTTACAGTGGGTCTAGGCCTAGCCTAGGCCTACATTTAAACAAGATAGGTAGGCTAACTCATGTTAGGCCTAGGTCTATCAAATTTTTATCTTTTTCGGTCTTCTTCACAGCCCACCTGACAGCGCTCGCCCGCGGCAACAGCCTAGCCTAAGAGGACAACTGAAAAATGCTGGCCTTATGCTGAAGTTTTTTATCGTTTTTTTTTTTTATAGTTCTACTCAAAGGACTTCCAGGGAATTGGGCCTTGTGCCTAGCCCACCCAGTTACCCCAACGTTATCGCGTATGTAACCTAACACAACATTAACGTTAGGCTTAGCCTAAGGTCTCAACTTACACTACGCGGTTGCTCTTATTGTCATAATTGACAAAGTAATTCTTAGGCTAGAAACTTACTTTTACTAAAAAATTGTTCATGTGACTTGCTAAGGCTTATTATCTGGCTGACAGAATGGTCTCCACCATTATTTCACAAGATCACCTTAGCCAGGACTTGTGTCAAATGTCGAATGTTGGTGTGACCGTGACTTGTGAGTCGCACTGGGAAGATCCGTAAAAGTTTCGCTGAATCCCTAAATGCAGCGAAACGGCTTCATTGGTCGATCTTTTATTTTGCTACACCCCTTTTCGCGCGTTCTTTTAGAAATACCGCAAAGCTCATTGCGCAACTACTGTTTACATGTACGGTACAGTACAACTGGGCTGCATCGCTTATGCACTAAGCTGCACGACTTTGATGATGAATGTCAGCGCTCAGCTCTAGACAAAATTGCACTCCCTTAAAACTACTCAGTACCATTTTAACTGAATTACTAAGTGAAGAATATATTTCTTTTTTGGTTAAATTTCCCTCGAAAGTTTTAAGTTAAAAGTTTACTTCCTTTTCAGTTGGTTAACTGGGCGGTCGGCTTCCTTTTTTTCCGCGACAAGTAGGCCTAACTCCCGTGCAGGTATGTCAGTTGGTGGAACTACTACACTGGTTCTCGTGTGTAACATTATTATGCATTGGAGTTGACGTGAAGGGCTTTTCGGAGTAGGCTATGCGTTCTAAACAGAATTCAGTATGAAAGACTAAAAAGAATTGAAGTACCAGGTAGAATTATGGACTTAACTCAGTTAAAATAAAGGAAAAACTCAGCAGCGCCCGTTCGTTGCCTCATTCAACTTTGTAAAATCGGCAGGTCTGAAGTATGTATGCGGAGATTTTAGCACTGTAAGCCTCGTCATTTTTGGAAGTTGCACCATGATCTTTTTATGTGGTACAACAACTGAGATGCAACTGGACAAGCTTCTTGCATAGCCAGTTGTCTCTAGTCTAGTGACCGGCCTCTCGAAATATTGGTAACAAATTAATATTTACAAACAAATTTAGTTAAGCTTACTGACAACATTTCCCTGGGGTTGAAGTTTACAGGTAAACAGAGTGCAAAACTAACTCAGCAGTAGCTACAGCCTCTTCTTTGTTTGCTTGTTTTTGTCAAGTTTTTGTTTTTGGGAATTTTTTCACTGTGAAACCATTGCCTAACGGTCTTCAGAGTTGAGACGTAAACTCCCTTTGGCCTTTGTTCAATTTCAAGTCATTTCAGATATATTAGTAGCAAAAAATTGGGAGATTATCAGTTCTGATGCCAAATCGGGAGGCCGGCCAGCAATTGGTATGGGTAGGCTGTAGTCAGCGGAGGGACTCAACTGACTAGCCTCCTCTCGGACACAAGCTCATGTAGCATAAGGAAAACCGACGGACGTATTTATTATTCATGTTTCCGCGTTTATTTTTTATTTATTAAATACTTCTGCTAAAGTGCGACAAGTTAGTGGTTTACTTGCTGCAAGAGACCGACATCGGTACGTACCTGTAGACGGGGGTTATATGACCTGTAATGAATTGCCATACATTGGTCACTTTTGGGGGGATAAGAAAGAGTTGAACTTATTCAAAACTTCGGTTGCTGAGTCTTATTTTGCTTTCCAGAATGTATAGCAAACCACCCGGCGCTTAGTCACACTTTGCTTAATTTGTATCCTATCCTGACTGGGACCACGTTCTTCTGAAGAACACAAAATTTTGAAGCGCTCTTAAAGGTTTGAAACTGAAATCAGTTAGGGATCGCTTTTTAGTCAGTTCAAAATAATATAAGGATGGAAAATATGTTCATGTTTAGGACAATATTTGGCTTCAGGTGTTGGCCCCAGTTGTGGCATTCGGGATTTGATCATTGCAATGGTCGCCAGGTTAGAGGCTAATCGCCCCGCCCCATACTTCCAACTTCGGGACAAATTGAGTAGCATCGAGTTTCACAGTGACTGCCGCACTTGTCCAATCTGGCGGTGGCGGATTACTTTCCATAACACTAGGACTTTCGGATGCGAACTGCAAGAAAGAGGAACGACTTAAGTCATTGTATTCGATTTTGTGGGAATAAATCAATTTCTGAGGCATTTGAGCCTACCTTACCTCGAGTCCGGCCCAAATATTCTTCATGGTTCACGGTTGTCACGAGTCAAATAAGTTCAGGTCTGGGCATGCTGGCCCGGGTTTGTTACGACTGTAAAAAGTCTACTACATGATATGTGGAAATAAATAGAACAAAATCGTCTGATTTAGAAGTCAATTAAATGGCTATACACAGAATTTTAAGGAAAAAAAATCCATTGTATGTTTTTCTGACGATTGAAAGATCAAAATTAGCTCTTACGAGCCGAAAAAGTCAAGAACATGTAGAAAGACCAAGGGTGGCTTACGCTTTCGAGTAACAAAAAATTCCATCGACGTCACAGTTTCCTAAACGATGTGCGAGTGAAAGAACATGCCAGCGACTAAGCTCGACATACTTTGTCTCGGTTAGAAGTTTTTCTTGCCTTTTTTCGGTTTACAGTATAATGAGGAAGAAAACAGATCAACCGGTGAAGAAGGTGTCAACTATTCCAGACTCAACAAGGTAGAGAAACGTAACAAACTGATCAAATTTTGCATGAGCGTCCAACACTAGCGGTGTGGCTGCTTCAATTCAGGCTGTTGTTCACTTGAGTTGTGGCCTAAGTTAGGCCTCGGAAGTTTTTACTCTTACATGATAGTAATTTCTTCTAAGTCCCAATCTCAGGCACTAATTTGACAAATATTGGTTACAGAAAGGTTTGATGCCATTTATTTGTCACAGAATATGTATAAGAAGGAAATTTTTCTTGTTTAATGCAGTATGAATTCGGTATGTTAGGATACGCCGTTAATAACTAGCCTGGAAATTTTGTCGTTACGCGGCAGCCATCTTGAAAAAAATTATGATCGATAAAATTAGTGATAATTTGCGAGTTTGTTGTAACCCGTGTTCAGTTTTACCCTTTTAAGCCTAACGAATCATGGAAAAACGTCGGATGGGAAAGGTGGCGATATTGGAAGCTGCCCACAGAAAGGGGAAGAAGGAGAAAAGATTTTATCGGAGAAACCGTGTGCAGGACAAAGGCAAAGTAATGATGTGGAATGTCACACCCATGGAGACACTGGCAGAGGAATGGCAGAAAAACGTCCCCTGGAAATAAAATATCAACATCACAATTTGAGATCACGAATGAAGAAAGTAAAGAAAGAGGAAGTCAAGGAAGCACCAACAGTGTCAAGCTCACCAGCATCAACAAATAAAAAGGAACATGGTTAGTGCAAACTTAGGTAGCTAACCTTGTGTTTTCAGTACTGAGAAGATAGGCCTAGTTGGTAACTTGTACAGGTCAGTCAGGTGACACAGGGGCAGTTGCCATTTATGAGGTTTGGACATGTTGTGCTTATGTGAGCCCAAGGCAAAGGTGGAATTTATCAGTAGTAGTATTTCTGTACTTGCAGCAAATTATTTTAGAGAATTTTAACCCTTTTTATCTGTGTGACTATGACTGTATAACACAAGAGTCATAGCCTAGGCAAGGTGTCCTTTACTTAGCCTGTGTTGACATGGGTTGGTACCCACGTACATTTGCCACACAATTCTTACCTCATTGTGTATAGTATTTGGTTCACATCAAGTGTTCAGATTCTTAAAGTTTCCAAGTATTAATTGCCTGAAGACTTGTTTAACCTACTTTTCCTTGAAGGAGTATTTGCATTGATTGCATTGCTGAATATTGCTGCCCATCTTACCAGTACAGTATAGTACTGTAGCATTATACCTAGCAGCAGTTGTCGAGCTCACATACACACAGGTTCATAGTATTTATATGGCTTTTCATCATTTTGAGGCATTTACTGATCAATTTTTCCTCCAGATTAGGTTATCTTTTCTCCCTGGAGACAACCACACTTCCCTACATCCAAGTCACAATGTCTTGATCAGTATACATCTCTCAGTCATGTGCTGGTGTGTAATTATGTGACTGTTACCAAGGAGGAAAGTTGTGCCCTGTACACGAATCTTTGTTGTACATGAATACAAGATTTGTACATTTGAAATTTGCATTGATAAATGGAATTTGATTATTATTTATCTTTGTCTGGCACAGGTAAAAGTGGTGAGAGTCCAAAAGGAGAGAAAACAGAAGTGAAGAAAGTAAAACGATGGGAAGCATGGACATTGGAAGACACTGATGACTTCTTTGATGCTCTTTGTGAGGTATGGTGTAAAAAAGTTTTTTTTTTGTTTTTTTGTTTGTTTATTTGCTTTTTTGTTTTGCTTTTTAATTAGTTTTCCTTTCAGTTGCATCTTACTTTCAGAAAAGTGGAGATTGACATTGATATGCTGGAAAGAAATTTGATTGTAGATATAGATCTTAAACTCTGAATTTATGCATTAATAAATGTATCATAACAGCTAGTGTATTAAACTGTTAATTGTAGCCAGGTAGTGTTTTGGCAATGTATATGAGGGCTTTGGCATGGAATATGAACAATGAGCTTACAGAATGTAAAATTATAAAAAGGACAGTATGGGAACTTAATTTGTGAGGCAAAGATCATTACATCAGTATTAATGTGGATTGGAAGGATGGCTAACTGTTATTTCTTATTGGAACTCACAGGATTTGGTTTATTTTATGAGGTGTTGGTAGCACATTCTCAAGGATAAACTTCAGATTTAAATAGTACAGCCCATTTTCGCTTCTCCTGTGAGCTCATGAAAGACACCTCTGAATCAGGAAAAAAAATAAAATAAATAAAAGCATTGTTTCCATTTGGCACTAGCATGGTCGAGACTTTGATGCCATTCAGAGACACATCGAAAAAGGACACAAGAAGAGGGGTCTTGCTCCAGAGCAGAGTCGCAACAAAGACCAAGTGCGGCATTTATATTATCGCACTGTCCACAAAGTCTTCAAGTTTATTGAACCCAGAAAAGGTAAAAAGTTAAATGAAGGATTGGACATATTAATCAAATTATGCTAAGTTTAATTCCAGTAATGGTTGTGTTGGAGACCTCATATTCAGATTTGAGTTTCTGCCTTTGAAAAAGTTGCAACTCACCAGAAATGTGGCAGTGGTATACCTGTCAAGTCTTACATATTTGTAGTCACAATCTTTTATTCTGACAATGCGTCAAACTGTCATAGAAGGGTACGAAATTGTCAAGCTTCTTGGTTTCAGATTACAAGAACCTGTGCAGTTAAGGGGTATGTATGTATGTGTGTGTGTCTGTGTGTACAATATCAGGAGAAGAGAAACTTCATATTTCATACGAAACAAAAAGACATCACATATTGGATAGAAGAGGTCAAAGGTTATCCAAGGCCATCAGAAGTAACATGTTGAAAATCTTGTCAGACATCATCTCAAGAATGGCACATTTGACCCATTCTAGACAAAAATGGAGTCAATAGAGGAATGATGCCTGCAGTTGAGAAGGAGAATCTATGTTTGATTTTGATGATAAGAGAAACATAGGTATTTGTAATAGCTTACAAGTGCATGTGTCTGTTTATCTATGTATGCGCATTTGTAACGGTTAGCTCACAGTTAACACAGCATCTCAAGGAAACCATTGACAGCTCTCATGTGGCATTCAGATGTCCTTTAATGAGAATTATTAGCCTGTTGTTTTGGTGGAGGTCAAAGGTCATCTGAGATTGATGGAGGTGAAAACTTTGTTACCTCAATATGTAGGAAGCATGTATAGGTTTCCAGTTACTTAACACGTAGATGCATTTTATGGAGTGGAAGAGTTGTAATTTTTGGGGGAAGGTCAAAGGTCATCTGAGGTCCCTTGAAGTACACATCGGAAAACATTAATATAACTCAATGTCAAGTCTAAAAGCATATATACTTTTTCTCTTTAGGTTGCAGGTACAGTATAGTAACTAGAATTGCTCATAGCATTTGGTGGAGGTCAAAAGTCGTATGAGGTTTCTAGGAGGTACAGATGCGCCAGGAATAAACGTAAAAAACCGACCGGTGCGCTAGATACCAACCGCTGAAAACCCACAGTTTACCACGCTTTTGTCGACGTTGTTTCACTGAAATCTGCGGCTCATGGTTTTGGGCGGTTTGAATAGGAGTAATCTGATAAGTCAAGTAACAGCCTACACAAAAGATTTCACCAATGAAATTCTTTACAATGAGGAGCGTAACACAATAGCTGCATCGTCAGGTTTCATTGATCAGACTTCCTGTGTAATCGATAAGAAATGTTTATCACTAGGCCTTCGTTAATAGCGCAGAGGGTTGTTATCCGATGGTTAGCATGTGCTGACAGAGTTTGGAAACGGTCGGACTATTCCTAGTACTGTACGTCACTGAACCGTCCTGGTTTAGGCTTACGGGTTTGTGAAGTTTTAGGCCTAGGTACAGTAGCGTAGTTACTCAGGCCTGTTCATTCAAAGACACAGCCGTCACATACACACAACAAATTACAGTTTTATAGCAAAACGGCACAACTTACTGTATACGTTTGATAATACTACACTCACAGTAAAGTTTTGCAATTGTCTTCCCTGTAAGGCTGCGTTATTACTTTGATCAACTTTTTTAGAATAAAGACCGATCGCTGAACGCAGCACGATGTGGGGACAACTTTTTTCTTTGTAGAAATTCCGATTTATTAATTCCATTTTTCCAATGCTGTTTGAAAAAAAAAACACTATGGTACAACTGGATTAACTAGAAGAAATTGCCGATTTTACTGATAAGGTCGTTCTATATCCTCGCAGTAAAACAGCTCATTTCAACACTTATGCGATGCAGCAAATCGTCCCAAGAATTAGGTTTGGCATCTGTTGGGAGTGGCCCAGCTTTCCCCCACCCCACCCGTTCTCAGTAACCGTACAAGTTTTTGTGTTGGATGGGGCCTCTTTGTAGCAGTTGCCCCCAAAATGTACAATCCAGTGTTCCCATAATTTCTAGTTTGCAGAAAATTCTCTTACCTCGGAGAGCATATGAAAAGTAGTAGGCTAAGCCGTCCATTCTTTGAATATATCCTATTATTTCCTAGTTGGTGAAACGAGTGACGCTTTCCTCCGTATATTTATTTGTCTTGAGTGCATATAAAAAAGCGATGTGTCTGTGTCTTTTAAACGGCCATAGATGAAATATTCCATACCTTTACGTTCAAAGAACGGCAAATAATTTTCAGTAGCAATACGGTGCCGCATGACCCTTTAATAGATAATCAGTAGACTTGCATTTTAATGAAACTAAAACCCACTGCATTGTCTTATTTTTCAGCCCATCGTTCGTTGTACTACGTATCTTTCATTTGATAGCCCCATGCAGCACACATATTCGCTTTACCTTCCTGGCTAGCTCGCTGCTACTAGCAAATGTAGACCACAGATACAGTAATGCATTAGTGTGTTAAATTCCATGAGAAAACCTTCGCAGTTCGACTCAAGAATTTCCCAGGCACCTTGCAAGGGCCCGAGCTTATTTGCATACAACGTTCTGTACATTCCTTTGCTAGTGACATCATTGGACTATCAGCTATTTTTCACGGATTAACCCGTGTACAATTTCCATTGGCTGCTACCAATCCACGTGAAGGTTTACCGTAAACGAACAACTGCTAAATCCCGCCCTACTGGGCAACACCCACCTCTTGAAAACATACAGCACTCAGTACTGTCGCTTCCGCGTGTAGGCCTGATAGTGGTGTAATGTACAGTACATAACCTAACGAAGTAAATTTCACATGGGTATCGTGTCGCTCTACGTGCGTTGCGAACATGCTGTCATAGCCTGGCCAAAATTCAGTATGCAGATTTTCAGCAAAATCAACCTTTACAAGCTAAATTTTGTACCTTATCTTATTCATGGGTGTAGAAGAAGTCCGATCTTGTGAAAAGTTTTCGGTAAGAGTTTAGTATCGAGCAAAATATCGCTTATTTTTGAAAAACAAGATGGCGCCGTCTGCAAAAGTTTGAAAAACATCCGGAGAGATGTGTGACGTCACGTAACTGTTAAGGCCAACCAAATGGGCTACGACTTCCAAAAAAGGTTACGCAAAAATGGGCGGTGGCCCTTATGAATGAATGAGTATCAAAACCCACAGCGGCGATTGGATATTTCACGTAATTAAGGCAGCTAGCTGCATTTGATTTTCCCAAGGTATTTGAGGTGGCTCACATAATAACGTGAAACATGTGGCAGGGCCCTATGTACATATTAGCGCGGTGCAGTTTTAGGCCCATGCAAATATGCGTAGGCTATACAGCGTGTGACAGTACTAAATGACAATGTTATACGGTTCCCCAAGGGCCGTGTTAAAATTCGGGATCGTGTTAGCTGGTGAATTTTACCGAGATCTGGGCAAAGAATGATAGGGGGATGTACTGTCTTACATTCTGACATTTCCATCTTCATTCTCTCCCACTGAATGGACTATAATTGGATTAATTTTTTTCTATTAAGGAATCGGACTTCAACGGTTTTACCCTTGTAGGTAAGATTTGAAATTTTAGCAATTGCTGAGTAGAGGGTACATATTCTATGTGAATGAAAAATAAAATGCGGCAAGGCCTTTGTATTGTACCGGAACATCGGTGGATGCAGGAAGTAAGCTGTGATACTATTGCAATGACATTCTCCCTGATTATTTTTTTGGTAGAAAACAGAATGGTTCAATTTTATGGACTTGGCGGCCCTCCCTTTGTCTTCCTTTGTATATGAAAGACTCAAAAAGTTTCAGGACTTCAGGCTAACAGATATAATTTTCAAAGGTCACGCAATTGATTTTTTTTTTTTTGGAATGTGCAAAAAAAAAAAAAAAAAATGGAAGGTTTGAAAAAAAAATTGTTCCGTTACGGGAAGGATTCGCAAACGCGCAACAATATTTCCGAACATGTGGGAATATGTACGAAAAGATTTGGAACGTTCAACCAGATCTTTTTCTTTCCAAACTTACGAAATGTATTCATAATTGCAAAGAGAAATTCGAAAGAAAATTGCGGCCCTCCTTTTTTCCATACTCATGAAGTTTCAGACTAGAACGCGGGTCCCACTACAGTGATTTCGGATAGGATTATGTCCCGATTTTCATGGGTTTTAGTTAAAATCTTCTCCATCTCTGGTCAGAAACCGCCAAAAATCTGCCAACCTGTGTAAATGCATGATATCAGAGGACTACGAAAATGAAATGTAAACTAATTATTTCATGACGTCACATCGACAAACAACTTTTATCGGAGTACAAAACTCGGGCTGATTTTCAAGTCAATATCGCTCTATTGAGCGATATAAGTTATATGGTGATAGGAGAACAGTTTATCGTGACAAAAACTCAGTTACGGAAAGAACTTGCAAACGCACAAGAATTTTTCCGAACGCAATCTTTTTGACGGAAGGTACGAAACTGGGAACGTTCTAGGTATTTCTTTCTAAACTTACGAAATTTATTAATCATTGCAAAGGGAAATTCAAAGTAAACTGCGGCCCTTCCCTTTACTTTACTTTGTATATATAAAAGACTCATGAAGTTTCACGCTAAATAATATAATTTTCAAAGGTCATGTTATTGACAATTTTTCGGAACGTTCGAAAACTTTTTCGAACTTCAAAAAAAAAATCGTTCCAACACGGAAAGCGTTCGGGGGGATTTGCGGATGGTCACAAGCGTATACGTACTGTATTCAATCAGAAAGTACGATTGTGTGCAGGCAGGCTTTCACAGGAAATTGATAATTGCTTTTCCCCACAAGAGAAGATTTCTTGCTACAGCGAATTACGGACACACAATGGGACTTTTGTTAACACTGGCACAAAGGCACCTCGGTTTACCGGGTTGCCGATAATCCGCATTGAAAGAGCGAGGTACCTAGCGGTTCTATTGTACACTGAATAGACCGGAGCGTGACCGAAGCGAACACGCACACTTATTCTTGGCGTATCTGTAAGCTGGAAACTTTGAAAAGGACTATATTTTTGTGCTAAAAAGGCTATGTTTTGCCTCTGATACATGGTATATATGCCTATTTTGAGTACAGTCCTGCTATAGGTCATTTGAGGTCATTAAAGGTCAAACATCTGGTGTACTTGATTAGCGTGATATCTCAAGGTTGTGATTGTAGATTATACTTCTCATAATTGGCATTTTACTTAGTTTGTAGATTATGCATTTCATGAACCAATACAGAAATCTTGGATGTGAACATTGTTTGTAAAAAAGTGGTGATTGCAATGAAATTATTTAAACTTTGATGCAAAAGGGTTCATGATGGGTGTTAAGGGTCATTTTAGGTCAACAGGTTTAGAGTATGACAAGGTAAGTGTTGACAGACCTTATACTTGAGTTTACTCAATGGAGAAGTACCATCAACTTACTGTGTAAAAGATTGTGGAAGCAGCGTTTATAAGAACAACTGCCAGCTATCAATTTATCACGAAGCTCGTAGCAATCAGTCCAAGAATAAAAGGAAACTGGAAGTTTCTATCACAAAATTATTTCTTAAAATTAAGCACTTTGTAACAGAACTACTGTACAGTAGTTATATGGCATAAAAATGAGATTGTAGAAATTTTGTCCTACTGTAGTACTCTATGCTTTTCACACTGTAGGGCTGTAGGAATGTGTAAGCAATGTCAATCATCTTCACAAATTGACCCGTAGCCATGGAAGTCTATAACAAAAAAAAAAAAAAAAAATATTGGTGCACTTTGAAGGGAGAAGTGGAAGTTGTAGCCTACTACTATTCCATTGTGATGGTATGTACAAAGAAATATAGTAGGCTCATTGACAGCTTTGTACACTGGCTCTAGTTGCACTGCCACAGCATTTTGCTGTGACAATCGCTAGTAATTACAGAAAAGAAGTCAGAATGTGTCATGCATGTTAGTGCACAGTAATTTTGTACATATTAATTTGTTAAAGGCAGAAGTTCATGAACTAAAAGCAAAATACTTCAGAAAGAATGTGTCTGCCTTTCTGTCAATAGTATGAGCTAATACTAATGCCTCAGTCTGCAACATTTTCATTCACTGTGATGTGTAGATTCAGGATATTTTAGGTAATATTATGCACAAGTCACAAATATATGTTTACATTTTTGGTTAGACTTAAACAGAAATGATGGGGAACTTCATGCTCTGATCAACTATGGAGAGCTGCGGAGAAAATTGAAAGGAATTGCAATGCAGAAACAGAAGTGGAGGAAACTGACTGAACTGATCCAAACTGGGTATGATCACAGTATTGATAAGAATTATGATGTATGTAGTAGAGTGTTGCACAGAAAACAAACCTTACCCAGTACACTTGAGTATGGAGATTAAAGGAATGGATTAAGCAAAAACTGTCTTTGATTTGTGAAAGGGGAAGTGGAGCTGGGCATTCTGGTGAAATTTTGATTTAATTCTGCTAAGTTACATTTTCAGCTTTTGTTCAAATTTAAGCAAGCAGGGATGATATCATCTCCTGACATTGATTAGAAATACTTTCTTTTCTGCATTTTTCAATCTGTTGTTTTGACCTTGAAGTTGATTGGGATGTGTCCTTCTCATAGGGAATTTGATGTTTGTAAAATTCCCATGATTCTCATGCATACACATTTACAGTAATACACTAGTGTAAGGTTATGGAGGAGAAAATGTGTTGTATATTATGTTGCATGTTGCATTATGCATTATGTTGCATGTTGTGCTCTCTGACATAATAATCCTAGAATGTTTTGTTTTACTTAGAATTTTGCAGGAGTGCTATGGGAGTGCATACATGTGCTCTACCCGAAGGCTTAGTACATGAAGAAATATGCTGTAAGATGCTGTAAATGTCACAGTCTGCCAAAAGTAGTGTTGGTCTGTATAAGTGGGCAATATTATACAAAGCTTATGCTGCATGATTGGCTCAGTTTTCTCAGGGGCAGGAAGCGGTCCCCTGGACCACAAAACTTGAGTAACAATGATTTACATCAACTTTCTAAAATGGAAGGTTTTATAATTATTCATGTACTGATATTTTACTCTTTTTTTTTTTTTGCAGTGTGACGTCACTTAGGATTAATGGACGTAATGTGAGATTGAAAACTCCAGTGTGCAAGGCACTGAAGGATCTGTTTGTTTATAAAGAAGGTTTGTGAAACATCAGTTTTCCTTGTTGCCTAGTGATAATTTCAAGCATGCTTTAAAGCACAATTGTAACATAGTATACAGGGGTGGGCAACTATAACATTGGGGCCACATGATTTTCCACTTTGAATTGAATGTAAAAGATTGGGGATGCATGCTTTAACAGAGAGCTGACCTATTCCTAGTGAAAATCATAAAATAGCTCACCTTGTATCTTTACAAACTTATGGGAACTTTACATTAATCTCCCCACCATAGCAAGGTGAAATTCTCAAGAGGGTAGGTCATTCCTAAAAATTAGTGCTTATTCTACAGGTGAGTCCCAAATATTTTGAAGTAGTAAATAAAGCAAGTGTTTTTTTCCTTCCACATTTACCTTAGGAAGCACATTTGTGCTTCTTTTTGTTTCTATGCTGCAGTTGCACAGTTCAAATGGGACTTATTTAAACTAATCCAATTTGATGGTATCATTGGCTGGCTAGTGAGCTATTGTGCATTTTATATAACACCTTATTTATTTCTCTACATTTGATTGGAGGATTGGTGGTCACATGCCATTGGTGATTCGGCACTATCATCATGGTCGTGTGTTATCCATCGTGCAATAGTCTAGTATAACACACGGTCGTGCAATAGTCTAGTATAACACACGGCTGTGACGTCACAATCACTGCGCGTACGTACAAACTATGCCGCAACTCAATAAATCAACGCAGCTTTGGGGATCGCACATTGCATACCGTACGTAGTAGACGCGTAGATAGCAAACGACAAACCATGGAGCTGCCGTACGGACAAATGCCACTTTGAAACACAACTTTAACCAACGACTAGGTAAAGGTAACGTTAGATAGTTATAAGGTGTTATATAAAACAAATAATGAATGTTTTTCATTCGTGCGATAGTATGAATAATTTCATTCGTTGAAAGATTTAACGTTCTATTCAACTCGGCTTCGCCTCGTTGAATAGAACGTTCAGTATTTCAACTCATGAAATAATTCATACTATCGCACTCATAAACATTCATTATTTGTATACTATTAGTTGAAAATTTAATTTTTTTTCTAGTAGTAGGTACTAACTGTGTGACCAGAAACTTAGACAATTGTCTGCAAACCTCCTTAGTCATGTTTGCATCCAAAAAATGACTTGAAAAGTATGCATATGTCATCAACCTTGGTAACAAGAACAGTTTATATGAGCAACAGGTAGCCTAGCCAGCTGAATCAAAGATACTTAGGTACAAAAGCAAATATTTTACAGTAGTACTATATGGTCTTATTGTGGTTAATTTACATAAGTCTACCAACAGATTCCATCAAGTCATGTGTCAAAGAAGAGGGAATTTGATAATTAGCCTGTTAATTGCACATATTTGCATGTCCTAACTTCATGCTACTGCATATGACGGAACTGTTTGTCTTGTATATATATGTACTGTACTTAATTCCACAGTGGGATGAAAGTTACAATATTTTAATTCTGTAGTTAACTGGTTAAAGGCTGTGACTACCTTCTGTTAGTATTCTTTCACTGATGTGATATGATAATCATAGTACAGCTAGCCTACATAGGCTTTTCTTGGGTATGTTTAAGCTTCAGCTCTGTATCTATGCCATGATGTCTAAATGGAATCTTCTTTAGTGGAGACAGGAGTTTTAAGAATAGACTTGTTCTAAGAAATAACTTGAAATACACCTGAGGTTACTCAAAAGGTCTATTTTTACTACACAGCCAGCTCATTACCGCCTACCTACCATACTCTGTACATATAAATTGTTTGATATATGTGGTCATTAGATACAAATGAATAATCAGCAGCAGTGAAAACTATTTACCTTCTCATTCATTACAAGTTATCCCCCATTTCAGGGTCTCAGAGAGTTTGAAAAATGCAGAATGGACAAAGGTTTGCAGATGATATATATCTTCTTGTATATGTCAAAGTCTGTTCAGCATTCTGAAAGAGCCCCACCTTATGTGCTGTCTGTAATATAGGCCAATCATTGTCAGACCACATGTCAGTGCAGCCTCACTGATTTGTTTATTAGTTTTGTTTCTTGCATTTTTCGTGTAAATATTATGAAATGCCGTCTCTTTGTCATCATTTATCAGTAGGTAAAGAACCAGTGAAGCATGTCCGACCACAGAAACTTCCAGCCAAAGTGACCATAGATCTTCGCCCTATTGATAATGCTACATGGGTTGCAGTACAGAGTATGTCATACAATCCTCGCATCAGGTAAGACACACACAATCCCATTTACAATTGGTGATGTGCAGTGTTGATATTCTGCTAGTGATTCAGACTTCTTGGGAAGAAGAAGCTGGTACATATATTGGCCTCTCTTTTTGATGAGTGACTCTCAGAATTAGCCTCATCTCCCTCCTCCATCTTTCCTTTGCTGTCTAATGTACACATGTGCATCTGTATGGAACACTTTATCTTTTAAGCAGTATATCACCAAAATGTCACCAAAAATTTTGCGATATATTGCCACAAACAGGTTAACATATAGGCAAGGATGAATATGGCCCAATACTATGCAAAAAAAAAAGAATAATCCATACCTCATTTTCTAAATTAGGCTATTATCAATGATTACCCAAGTTATCAACTCTGTTTCATCTTTTAAACTACCTAAATTTCAGTTCCAAAAGTTGGCGCTATGATCTATTGATCGATCAGGTACACTACTGCTTTCAGTTCCATACACTTATTGTGTAAGCTAGGCCTAACATTACATGTGATAAACGGTGTCACAAAGATCGTTAGATTCAGGGCTAGGGTTCTCGTTAACCCAAGCTCCCGGGTCTCAGATGCACAAGTAGCCACCTAGACGCTTGGAAGAAAATCCTGTGCGTGCCGTGGACGCATGAGGTTCAGCCTTATATGTACAAAAATTGCAGGTCTGAATGTTGCAAAATTTGTTGGCCAAAAAAATCCCCCCAAATGTGCTACAATACACCACACATTTTCAGTGAAAGTTACTTCGAAGCTTCAAGCCTGCATATTTTCCAGCAAATTTTTATGCTGACATACTACAGTATAATGTCATAGGTCTGTCATGCACGCCACTCATTAACACCCATATGCATGCTGTGAGAACAGTATACAAATGTACCGCGCGGTCAGAATAGGGAAGTAATGTACACGAAGACCCATATATTAGGCTACCCATGTGCTACTTGAAGTTCAAGTGAAGAGCACATTGCACATATTCTAGGTGCGCATTATAGGTCTGTAGTGTACACAAACACCTATAGATTAGGCTACAATCCTGGTGGACAAAATTATTTGGGACAAATTCCCTCGCCCCCACCTCAGTGTTGGCTTTGATCGGTGAATGAGAGGTGGGCATGGAAGAAAATTGCGGACCCTTCATTTTCCAACATCAAGTAAGGGGTGGAGGGGTAGACATGCTGAAAATACATATGACAGGTCCGAAAGTGTCCCAATAATTTTGTCCAGGATTGTAGGTGCGGTACGTAGTCCATGTCTGTAGAGAAGTGCATAGCTAGCTTGATACATCCCAGTCATGCCGTACAGTTTACGTTCATACTAAAACACATGTAGTTCCCACCTTACACTTTGCAGTAGTTATGATGGGTTCTTGTGTAAACACATGCGTACTTATTGCAGGGTAAACAATTAACTGCATGTTTTAATTATACCTGGGATGTGCTCCGTTTACATGGAAGCTCTACACATATGCCTGTCTGAAGGGTTAGGGTATAAGTCCATATATCTTGTGCACGCACTTATCTATTGTATAGGTGACAGTACAAGTATTCCCAGACTCTTGGGAAATTTTGGAAACCCTTGAAATATTTTGGGATGCTCGAAAAAGAAAGTTGAGAGTTTCGGGACTCTTGAGATTGGAAGTCTAATGAAAATCCTGAGGGCTCACCAAAAATTATCCATTGTGCGACTTTTCTCAGGTATGCATGGAACATGTGTAAAAACCCTTCCTAAGCCTTTTACAATGTTTAAAAATTTTACTTGCTTAAAGTTTCCATACTATCATTTTTCTTCAAAGTCACTTTTTCCTACAGCATGGAAATTTGGTATTACACTTACTGTGTAGGCTAAGCCTAAACATGGTAAAGGGGTCTCACAACTTATCCAGTGGGTAAACGTTTCTTAAAATATGGTTGCGGCGTGTGTAAAGACTCTTACTAAGCCTGTTGCAACATTTTTGACAGTTTACTTGTTTAGTTTTTTTGCATGATGTTTCTTTCTTCACACTTATTTGTACTAGCCCTTAGGCTAGCCTACTGTATAGTATATCTTGGAAAAGTTGTCGTGCCTTTAATGTGGCTCCTAGCAGGATTTCTTTAAAGTCCCAATACGACTTTGTATAAAGCAATACTTAAACCGCCAAAAATCGTCATAGCACAAGAGCCAGGTATATATGATGTTGGTAACAGTTTAAGAGTTTCTAACATGCCTAGAAGAACTGTCTTTGCTTCTTTCGGGAGTAATCTTTGTCTGAAATGCAGATGTTGAATTCGGATTGCCAACTGAAGTTCGAGTTCTCTCCTCGTAATGAGCCTATCAGTCAGGAGTACGAACCAATGACAGTCTGTCTGTTTATACATGAATAAACATCTATAGGTGCCTTGCCTACATGCTCAACTGTAGTGAAATGTACGCATGTAAAGAGTGCAGAGCATTTGTTTGTATATTCGATGGATGGACTTCACAAACAGCCTAGGACTATACTCAGGTTAGTGTTGGCTTTAGAACTGAATTGTAGTTAGAAATCATTACCCACTACAGCAAAATTGCTGCACAACTAACATGAAAAAGGAGGAAAATCTCACCTGAAATCCTAAGCAAGGTAACGTTGCCTGGCACAACGAGGCAAAATTCAGGCAGGCTATACGAACATGCACAGCTGCAGTGCAGCCGCCAATGACACGCAAGTTGACTGCTTGTGTGTTACGGCCCTATAGCTACATTCTTCGTGCATCAAGCACATTGTAGCCTAGCATTCGTCGTTGATTAGTGCACAATGAAAATACAGTAAGCGAGTGCGTATGCAGGAGATGTACACTGGCTGCATCGTGCTGGACAGTCGGTGACATGATGTGATATCGAAGCAGCTGAGTAATGAGTATTCATAATGACCTAGAACTACGCGTGATGAACCTTGTGCATACTGAAACAGCCGTTACAGTTACAGTCATGATTTGTTTAAAACAACCTTTCACTTCTGTAAATGTCTTTTTTCTCCAACAAATCATTTCTTTGGCTATGTTTGGGTTTAAGCAACCTTAAAGCGGCACATTGAGTTGGTCCATGAAATTCACCAAATTTTTCCAAACCTGTTAAGTTTTCTTCACATACTAATGACAAATGGTCAGACTTAGACAATCCCTATACCCTACCTACAAATAAATGTTCTATGAGTGAGTAATTATTGATTCAATTCGGTTTGCAAAATTCGTGACCAGACACTTTTTTTAAATTAGGCTTTATATACACACAACCGTTACAAGCCGGGATACCAAAAAATCAAAATTTTAGCTTTTTGCGTAACGATTGGATGTGAAACCTGACTAATTATGCTAATTATAAGCATTGTTGTGTTAGTACCCTTCATCACCCTCCTTTAGTTATCAATATCAACTCAATGTGCCCCTTTAAGCACCACTCATTTCTCTTATCCAAATTCGTATACAAAGTCATATTGGGACTTTAAATGATAGTTTGATGCTTCTGTTACATCTGAGCATCTGGGTGACACTATTGTAAATTTTGCCAACCTATCAGGGTACTCAGTAGGATTTCAGTATGTACAATGTATAGCTCACATGTTTAAATCAGTGCAATTTTTGCATTTAGTGTGTGCATCATGTAAAATTGATCTTACAGTAGTTTTTATATGTTATGATATCGTTATAACTTGATCTTCTTATTCTTTATTGCGATATGTGTTCGTGGAGAGGAAATATTGATAAATATTGTATATCGCCCAACCCTACATGTCATGCATATCTCTCTTTTAGCCCAGTACCAAAATGGCTCTCAAACATTTGACTGTTCATCAGGTTTTCTTATTTGTACATGTTCAAGAATTCAGAAGTCTGTGTAGGAAGCGTATGATGCCATTACTTTTATAAACAGTTATGAATCATACAATCTTCAGTCTTCGTCATCATGAATGCCTTCACTTAAAGGTCAAAAGCAGTCGCCCCAAACTTATTTTGAAACATTAGCTAAATGTCACAAATTTCTTCTTATTTCTTTTCCAAGTATCTTTTATAATATTTTAGGATATAAATTGCATATTCAAGGTAAACCAAGCAGTTGCTTCTTGTAAATTTTACAATTGAGTGGGAAAAATACTGTCACATGATTCTCAAGAGCCATTCAGGAAAAAGGATAGTCTACTATACAATTCTTTATTGGGGTGACTGCATTCTCCCCTTAAGATGCTTTTCCACACCTTGTTTTCAGTTTTAGAAAACAATACATATGCTGCTGTTGGTGATAACATTAAGCTAAAGATCATTTCTTTCTTTTTTGTAGGGTTAGTGTTCACTTGCAGAAGAAGATTACAAGTTTGATTAAAGTTTTGTCAGAAAGAATGATTCCTGATAGTGGCAGGCGTGAAATGGTCAGTGTAATTACTTTACCTTCTGCCTAGAAAATGTTAATGACCCAAAGTCATACAATTAAATCGTAAAGTAAACGGACACATGAGATGAAAAGAAGTGTTCTGAAAACCTTTTGGGCTTGAAGGAATGTGCACTCTGGGGTAAAAAATAAGGTTTGGGGTTTTATGCACAGTTTTCCATCAATTTTCACATAGTTTCTCCCAGTAATGCACTAAGTTATTTTCCTTTTGAAACAGGAATCCAAGGAATCAGGAAAGGAGGCCACTCCCAGGATTATTTTCACAATTCCACAAGGACTTGAGGTTCAACCATATGAAAAGGTGTGTGGGAGGTATGTTTTAGATAACTGTCGTGCACCCATTACATTGAAGCCAGAGCAAATTCCGGAGGGATATTGCAAGAGGAAGAGTTTGAATGAGGTCTTGGAATCAGCTCTTGATGCCCAGGAAGAAAATGCTTCAGGAACGAATTGTTTGAAATCCTTGCCAGACAGTGCCACTCAGGACAAAACAGTTAGTGCTGAAAAGGTTTCACCAAACATCTTGCCTGAGGAGGAAGGTTGTCGTCACAATCAGACAGACCAAGGACCTCTTATCACCAGTGATAGTACAGATAGGTTATTGTCAATGACCCCTCCATCCCAGGGGCTAACTAATCCATCCTTGTTTGACCCTGGTGGTATTTTCAATGGATTAGACAGTCAAGATAGTGATGACATTAGTGGGAAGTCCCTTCCCTTTTCATCACTTTCTCCTTTTGCATCATTTAATTCTGGTCAGGATTCCAAATTTGATTCTCAACCACAAATTGGAGCCTTGGTAAAAAGTCAAAAGACTGGTGCAGTTGTGGGCAATACTATTTTAGTCCCCTCAACAGGAGAAGTGGGTAACTTGGCTAACAATGATTTCATGAGCTTGAACAGTATCAGTGATGTGAATATTCTGCAGACAGATGAAGACAGTGGAGATAAACTAGATTGCACTGCCACATTAGGGAGAAATCAGATGCCTTCTGTCACAGGAGACAGTGAAGGACTAAAGGATCTGTCCCCAGTCACAAAAAACCAGCATCCAACAGTAGATAAAGAGCCAGATGACACTAGTCCTCAGAAGCAGCCAATGGAAAATGCAGATGAATCTGACCTGAAAGTATTTAGCACAAAAGATGACATTGTAAGACAGGGCCTAACCATCAACAATTCTGAACATATTAGTCTAGTTGATATCTACTTAATGGTGAGTACTTGTTGCTTACAGTAAAACCCCATTTATCCGAACCCCATTTATCCAAAACCCCGTTTATCCGAACTAGCTGTCAGATTTAACAACAATAATATTAAACACAATTACGGTAGTATCCACCAAGTTTTCAGTGCTTTACAAGGCAAAATTCAACGTAATTTTTTGCAGAAATGCACTAAATTTTTTTGGGACTTTAAAAGTCATGAAAAGATGTCATGATGGCCAAAACAGCCAACATGTGGACATAGAAACAATCTGTTATCTCTTTGTCAAATTTGGAAGAAATATCATACGTATTTGCTTTGAAATTCTTGTTAGGAGCCATGAGTCGGTATAGGCTCAATATCCTCTAATACAAAAATACGTAAGGCTAGCGTAAGTCCTAGTTTCACTAAATCTGCAAAGTTAGTAATGTAGTGAGCTTCATACCTAAAAATAACGAAAGTAGACCTTACAAAAACATTGTGAACTGCTGTTTGAGAGTCTCCTACACATGTGTCTCTAACAGTTTTGGAAATTTATGCAGAATTTATACTCTAGATACCTCTCCAGATCGTTGCAGCTTTTCTTTAGTCCACACACTCATTTAGTGTGTAGAAAGCATTGGTTATTCAGATGAACGAAGGTTCAGATTTTAGGAATTAAATCTCTCTGTTTTAGAAGTGTAAAAATTTATTTGTCATATCATCGGTTACAAAAAATAGTAACGAAATATTTTGGGGGATTTTGTGTGCGATTTTTAGCCTTTTGGGAATTATTTTGGAAATGTGTTGACACACTGTCTTATGGACCCAGTGTACTGTACTTGAGGCAAAAACTTGGAACCTCGTTTATCCGAACTTTTTAGTTATCCGAACAACCTTTGGGCCCTATATGTTCGGATAAACGGGGTTTTACTGTATTTGGAAACTTGTTAATGATTTTCCATGTCATATTGGTATTACACTTTTGAGAATGACATATTAGGTTTGGCACTGGTAAGCAAAGTGCAAACACACATTTGCATACATGCATGCATTTTAATTTATTATGCTTTGAAACATTTGGGGCTGTAATACCCAGAAAGTACATCTTGTGGTATATTGGTATGACAGAAAGTGTACAGTATCTGATTGGTTAAAAGTGACTGAATGATTGTTTGCAAAGAGTCTGTAACATTCTGTTTGATTTAGTGAATGAGTCTGTTTTATCTGCTAGTTTTAGAAGATTTATCCAAACAGTCAATTCACAGCAAATTGTAGGGAAACAGCATCAAAATACCCAAAATTTCACTTAGAATTTATTCACACTGTATACTAGACTTTACATCAGCTGGAAGTATCTAGAAGCTATTGGATGTAATATTTATGTCATGCATATTACTTCTCATCTAGAGAGCTGTTTTTAGTCTATTGTTATGTATACTAAGATGCCTTGCATCTGGGTTTGGAGCCACTTAGCATTTTTTTTTAAAGGTTTGACACAGCTTGCAGGTGTTACAGGAAGGGTTAAAGGAAAAAATTGCTTTTGATGTGTGGAAGAGGAGCTAAATCTAAACTTTCTGATAAAACTTCCATTCAGTTTATGATGCGTAGTTCTCAAGATCTCAGTAAATGAAGGTACTGCATTTATGACCTAAAGCGAGCTAAGAGAAAGCAGGGGTTATATCATCTCCTCGTGTTGATGAGCAATGCTTTGTTTTTATTTTTCCAATGTGTTGTGCTGACCTTGAATATTACAGGGATGTGAGCTTCCCATTGTAATTGAAAGTTTTTAGAATTCCCATGCCTTTCATGCAGGGTTTTAGCCAGCATGTTGAGATCAGGGAGTCCAAACAGCAAATTCTAGGGAAGTTTGTGTATTAAAATGTATTATACATATGCGGTAATCCAAAATTTTGGGAGTCCAAATGACTCCTGGACTGCTCTCTGGCTGAAGCCTTGCAGTTTCATGCATTCACATTCCACTGACATGTGATCATAGAGGAGAGCATTGGTTGTAAACAAAAACAAAAGAAAGCTTATTAATGTAAGGTTATGATGTCATATGTGCTAGCTTCAAGTTCAGTTCAGTTCAGTTCAGTTCAGTTTATTTCTTCCTTCTCATAATTACAAAAGATATGTACAATCAAAATGATACAATTTAATAACACATATACAGAACGATATTAAAGAATGTTGTCAGTACTAATAGTACATGAAGGGATGAGAAGGGAGAGGGACCAGAAGTAAGTTAAGAGACTTTTCTAGTCTGGCCCCTAAAAGTACAGAAATATGAAGAGAAGTTACACAAAGCTTAGGATTAGGCTTAGAAAAAGAGAAAACAAAAATGATAATAATAATAATACAAAAAGGAAAGAAAAAAAGAAGAAAGAAGCTTATGAAGTGTTATCCAAAAACAGAGATTTCAGTTGAATTTTGAAAGTACTTAAACTGGCAGCATTTCTAATGTTATTGCTCAAGGAGTTCCATAGGGAAACTCCTGAGCTTCTTACTTGGGAATGGGCAAGTTGAGTTCTGGTGAGGGGTTGGGATAGACTATCTTTCATCCTAGTAGAATAACAATGAAAGTGGCTATTTGTTTGAAAGAAATGACTGAGGTCGATAGGCAGGGACTGGTGGAAATGTTTGTACAAAAAAATACCAAGCTGATAGTTATAAAGGTCCTTCAGAGTTAACAATCTATGATAATGAAAAAGTGGCTGTGTATGGTCGTAGAATGCAGCATTTGAAATAAGACGAATAGCACGTTTCTGGAGTGCGAATAAATGATCAAGGTAGGAACTCGCTGTAGATCCCCATAAAAGTAAACTATAATTCAAATGTGGGAGTATTAAAGCATTATAAATAATCTTTAGTGTCTTACTGGGTACATAGTGTCTTACTTTACTGATTACTCCAATTATCTTAGATACCTTTTTGCTAACTTCCCGTATGTGATCTCGCCAAGTTAATTGATTGTCTATTGTAACCCCAAGAAAATTTGTACTGTTTACACTGTGTATATTACCATCATTGTATGATAGGGTATAACATTGAGTAGGGCCTCTTATATTACTAAAAACTATAAGCTTAGTCTTTCCAACATTTAATGATAGCTTATTTGCAGCGAGCCAATGGCAAACATTTTGAAATTCATTGGCGACAATTTTAAGAGCAGTGTGCACATTCTGATGATGAGTGTAAACAGTCGTGTCATCAGCAAAGAGGATAAACTGGAGTTCAGATGATGCCTTACATAAACCATTGATATAGATTAAAAATAAAAGTGGGCCTAGAATAGAACCTTGAGGTACCCCTATATTAGTCACCTTTAGAGAAGAATTGTTAAACTGAAATGAAACATAATTTTTACGATCCTTGAGATAACTTTTCAACCAACTTAGGGCTATACCACGTATACCATTATAATTGTATAATAAGTTCACTTTCTTTTGAAAATAAGGCAAATTTATCTGCTAATGTCTTGAGATCCTTACATTGGATTTCAATTAAAATTTCACTGGAATGCTTAGAATATCTACCTTTTTAACATATCAAAACTTGGTTCATGCCTAAACCTTCCATTCAAATCTATTCAACCAGCACATTGAATGGCTGTCTTATTTTACAGCTTGGTAAGCCATCCAAACTTGGCTTTGAGTATAGCTTCATCGGAGAAGAATCTGAGAAGTGGAAAACCAACTCAATGTTGACCAAGCTTGTTATGCTTGCAAAGAATGAATTAAATGTAAATGCAAAGGCTGAACCCAAAGTGAGTATTCTTATGCATAATGGCTCATACTTTAAGTCATACGAGCTAGTGTTGTAATGGAGTCACTTGATGTAAATTCTCATGTGGAGTCAAAGGGTGTTCAAGTTGCTTTGAGCCTTAGGGTATTAAGACTTGAGTCATGCCTAGTTCCAAGTGACGAAGACTGGAGTAATGTTGTTTTGTTACCATTTCAAGTGGAGTGTCTGTTCGAGGTACGAGTCACCTTGAGTCCCAGGGTATTTAGGTTGTGTCAATGGTTTATCCAAGTCAAGTCACCTGGAGTGTCTGGATATTCAAATCAGGATAGACAGGTATTTGAGATACTTTGACTACGGTTAATGGTAAATATATTGCTTAGTTACTCCTTGACCATGGTCACAGGATTCTTTTTCTTGGCATGACTCATCTGTAGTCAAGGCACTGTTGATAGAAAGGACTCAAGTGAGTCTCTAAGTGACTTTTTTGAGCTTCACTGATTAGACACTGAAGTCAAATCATTTCGTTTGCAAGTAATAACTTGTCAAGTTGAGTCCCCTTGTTTGAGCCTCTTACTAAAACTATAGTCTCTGATACTGAAGACCAAGATGGACTTAAGTCACTTTAATGACTCCAGCCATTAAAAACACTGGTGATAAATATGAATGACTGTTACAGAGAGTCAGTCTTGAGTGTAGAGGATCAGTTTACATAAAGTCAAGATGTGATATTTTGCTCAAAGGAAAATACCGCATTTACAGTGCACCATCATGGCATACAAACAACGTACCAGTAGCTGTAATTCAGTCTAAACAATAAATACAAACAATAGCTTTGTCTTTTAACAAATATTGTGCATTACAAGAGTTACAGATGTTGCATCATTTGAAATTTTGAAAGTAGGGGCCAACAATTTATTCTGGAGCTACAAATATTTACTGAATTTCTTTCTGTGAGAAGTAATGTTTCCCTTAAATAAAAGTGTTGTAGGTAACAGCTGGAAGTCTCTACTTATGGTGTACCTAATCATCGGTGTGAACACAATTAGGACCACCCAGAAACCACAAAGCATTGTACTTAGACCACCTGAGACCAAACTGGCATTGGTTTGGGAGTTATCCAAACTGCCCAAACCGATGATGCTCTCAACCACCTGGGACCAGCCTGGAAGAAACCCAAAGCAAGCTTTTGTGGAACAAGTATAGGTCCTATAGTTGATCAGATCTTCTCCATGGTATGCAGATTAAAGGAGTACAGAATATACTGAAAAATAATGGAGGAATTTATATGGACATCAAATAGCATTCACTCCGATACACAGAGATTATAACCTATACAGTTTTAGCATTTTTTGTTCAGTGAGGGAGGGTAACTGCACTTTGGGAAAAAAGGCATTAAATTTACACCAATTGAAACGTCAGTTTTTCTCGGGTTGGGTCCAGAACTGACAGGCCACCTGGGACCTAAATAATTTTGGTTTCATGACAGGTCAGACCACACAACAGTCAGTCTGAGATCACCAAGACCACCCAGAACTGACTTCGGTTTGGTCCTGGTTTTGGGTGGTCCATGCATATCTTTAGTCTCTGCAATGAACATATTGTTGTAATTCGACAGTGTTGTTGAGCTATTCATGCAATGTCATTGTAAACATCTTCCCAAATCTCTCTTTTTTTTAAACATTTTGCCTGTCAATCATTTATCGTATTACAGTTAAATTTTTGGTCCTGCAGTGCAAGCATATATGCTTAACACACTTTCTGGGTATGAGCTGTGAACAGCAAGCTGATGTCATCTGAAAACCCTCTGTAAATAAAACTTCAGCAAACTTTGAATCCTTCCCTATTTATTGTTTTAACCCATGTTTAACTTTATCTCATTTGTAAACAGTTTGTATCAGTTGGTACCAATACCTCCCCAGTAAAGGAAGAGCCCCCACCCCAGTCATTTGCCAAGAGTTCTGCAGGAGATATCAGTCTTGCCTACAAACCAGATGCTACACATACTGCTCCTCTTATCACTCAAAATGGTCAGCTTGCTCTTCAAATCAATCCTTTACCTCCTGATGTGCAGAAAAATCATCAAGTTTCTGACCAGAGGAACGACTTTCAGTTTGCTAGACCTATTGCACCAGCACCGATTCCTGTTATCAATGCCAGGAGTCAGGTGACCAATGGAGAGGGAAACACAGTGGTAAGTTTGTTGTGCATGAAATGAAGGCTTTGCCATGGATTGTAGAGATTCTATTTTCTGCACTGTTTTGTTAGTTTATGCGTACTTAGTTAAGGTCACTCGGAACAGGAGATTAAAGAGAAAAGAATTTGTAACGTGTGTTATTGTTTCATTTCTGAAAACCACCATCTTGGAAACCAGTGCAAATTCTGTATGTCATTTCATCGGTGATATAAATAATCTCTGTTAAAAGTTGAACGGCTGTTAATATTGTGAGTGTAAGGCAGTGCAGTAAATGCACAGTTCTCATGCTGTCTGTTTCTTATACTTTTGTATCAGCCGTAGCAGCAGATTGTAAATTATGCATGGTTATTTGCACAGTTGTCAGAATGTTGCCCATCTCAGCTTAGGCTTTCTGATTGTTACTGTTTTGTGTTGATTTACAAAGTGTTAGATTAAAAGCATATGAATTATGGGGGAAATCCTCCATATGAGTCTCAGACACAATTGTTGAGGCTTCCTTTCTCTACCATGTATTTACTTTCACCTACACTGAAAAGTTTGAAGACTTCTGTGGATTCTTTGATAAGAGAACATTGTAGATATATTGAAAGCTCTAATCAACAAGTAATGACAGAAAGAACAAGCAATTCTCAAGGTATGTTATGGAGAGTAACACTTTTGATCAAGACAGTCCAGTAGAGGTCTGGCATCATGGACTGCAGTTTCACAACTTTGTATTAAAAGCAGATTCTTATCACCCTCAACTAGTTCAAAATTTTATTTGCAAAGTGAGCACCACTTACAGTCGAGTGTCTGGAGCACCTCACAATGTGGTGTCATTGCCTGTTATCGCTAAGGAAAGAATGTACAGTAGCTGGAAACGGAGAGAAGGTCGACAGTTTTGGTCGGTTTCCCTATGGGAACTCTTTATTTGCATAATTTGACAGTCACAAGTGTTGATTAATGTAATATTGTTTTGTAAAACCTATGTACAAAATGCAATAAACCACTAATAAATGAATGTAGAACAAAGAGATCATATTACAGGTATACATGCATGAAATGATATAAGGGTAAGCTGAAATTCAACAAATACAAAAATATAAACATTACTAGACAATGGTACAAACTACACAATACAAAAATAGGACATAAGAAAATATAATTATCAATTTCAAAAATCATAGTACTTTCACCTTATTGACCTACAATTTGCTGCATTCTCTGTATCCTCTAAGAGCAATAGACAATTTAAGAGGTATGCACATAGGGAAGCTAATGCAGAATGATCACAAGCTTTGCTGGGACAATGGTCAACTGTAATCGACTATTGACACATGCTTGCACGTGTATGCATACAAATGAAGGCAATAGGGTTGACTACAGTAGCCAATACAAGACATAATAAACTTTCATTACATTGCCCAAGGCTAGTTGTCTGTGACTAAAGACTCTGCAGTAGTTTGCTAACCCTTTCCAAACTATCTACTCTAACCTTTGTTGTTTGAGGATCCTTTCAGTTGAGTATCTGTGTTCAGCCGAACTGTTGTGCAGTGTATGGTACATAACAGTGATATGTGCATGTGTCATTGTTCAATCAGCATGGTCTATATAAATTTGGTGCTACATTTTGAATTTGCGGTTTTGTGTCAATAAAAGTACTGTGACCAATCACAAGCTTATCTGAATCACTTTGAATGTTTTTTGGGATGTCACTGGTCTGTCATTATTATTGGATTTGCATTTCATTATCAGGGTGCACTCTGAATTCAAATTACATTATCACTATGTACTGTAAACTACATGACTACACCTTGCATAAACATTGGATTCACATAATACTGTACATTGTCAGTATAATGTAAGTGGACTGCTTGGTTACAACTCCATCTTAAAGTTGAATTTTCATCACGTTACCAGTATGTATCTTTGAGGCAGTGCCCAGTTAGTTGGAAGTGCAGCCTTGATGGATGGGGGTTGGGAGGGGGAGGGGGGAGGGGATGGTTTTATGAGATAAGTACTTTGAGGGGAGTTTATGTTAAACAGTTTCTGCACATGTAGGAGATAAAATTAGTAAATCATGTTAAATGTTGATTTTTGGAAATGATTACATAGCACTGATTCCTACAGTGTTTTGCATGGTGCATTATTCAATGCGTTTTATGTGTTCAAATGATTGGTGACAAGAACTTACTTTGTATCTATACTGTAGAGCCTGAATCCATCCTTTATTGTGCCAAGGATTCGTAAGAGAGGACGGCCAGCAATGGTTGTTGGAGTAAGTATCACTTTAACTTTCTACAAATGAAAGTTATTCTGTGAAGCATTGTTTGCATGTCTGTCTGTCATCAAATTTTTGATCTAGGAGAAATTCTTTTTCTAGCAACTTCAGTCACTTGTGAAAATCAGGCAAAATGAATTTGCTTTACCCCAGACAAGGACACTGTAGTTTTTCCCAAGTTGCACAACTTTGGTATACATGTGTCATGTGTGGCATATGCAAGGGGTGTGCATTTATATACAGGTAATAGTGACTTTTAAGTGTATTTAAGTGGAAATGGTCTCTGTGATTTTTGGGAATATCTCGGGAAATTTCTTTATTTTGGGAAATGCTAGGAACCCTGAAGAAGTTTGCGGTCACTTTATATGAGCCTCTGTATTGGTAGTGCTCTTGTTTAGAGCTCGACCATTTTGTTAGGTATGGTTTTATAGTGAAACAGTATTTTACCCATGATTTATTCATGTGGTTTTGTATGGAAACTGCAGAACCTGTGAGGTGCTTAGAAACCTCTGTATGAAAGAACAGTCAGCTGTCATGCTTCAGGGACAGTAAAGCTTGTTTACAATCATTTCTCATGCATACACCTACTGAAAGCAGTGGCCAGCATTATTGTGAAACTAGTACTAATGCTAGTCTAGCAGCCTATTACTGTTGAATTATACTTGACAATTAGCAATATCTAGAATACATGCTTTATTAACCATAATTTTTCTGAATTTTTGGACTCAAGTTTCATTAAACGGCACTTAAGATTATTTATCATGTTGTTAATTTTACAGTAGTTCTTTCAATGTGGTTCAGTATGGAGGATTTTAAGAAATGTAAGTTATTGCTGTTTACGATGGGGTTAGGACATACTTAAAAAACAAGACAAGGATCAATTTTGTTTTACAGCGAATCCTGGTACCATCTGCATCTCCTAAGTCCTCTTCTCAGCTCTTCAAAGACCAGAGCCATTCTCTGCCAGGCCAGAGGAGTATTCGTCCTCGACCCATCATGCCTAACAACAAAATCTATGGAGTACGTAAGGTGGTGACAGGAAGTATTGGTACAGTTGCATCTGTTCTTAATACCAGCAAGGTTACTGGAAATGTAGTAGCTGCACCAAACATATCAAATGATAGTAAGTTTGTCATTGCTGTTTGCTAAAATTTACTCCAAAGGGTAAAGTTACCTCACTGTGGTTTGTCATAAACCTTTAGTGGTATATCTGAGTATCATACAAAATAAGGCAATCCCTTTGCCTGGTAATGTTTTGGCAATGTTAAGGAGACATTTCAAGCTCTATGTTGTGTTCAGCAACAGTTGTAAGGTATGTGCGTGGCATACATATGTGGTAACTATGCATGAAAGCTGGAGATGGCAGCTTATTCAATCAGAAGGCTCTTCAGAAATATGCACTAATGAAAGTCTTTGTGACAAGCTTGAGAGCTGACTTTTGATTGGTGGAGATAACCCTGCTATGCTGTGTTTGTTTTCCACTCAGTTGTAATTTGGCCACTTCTAGCAATATTTTAGGGCTTCCTATGACAGTTTGTGACTCTGTATGGTTCTATGAACACTCGTTTTTTCACTTTCTCTTAGTTATCAAGAACGTGTCTATGATTACTTAGGATTCTAAAACCACTTTGTGTTGTGCTGTATATGTACAACATCCTCCATTCCACTTATTATGTAGAAAAGAACTTTGGAATTCACAGCTCTTCAGAACTGACACTTTGAAAGATCATACCATTTCGGTATCTGTGGGAAAATTTTGCTATTTCTTCATATTTTCATATTATTATTAGGAGGGGAATATTTAACAGGTACAAAAGTGATTAATCATCACTGGGTAGCTGTAAAACCAGATCTTTTGGAAATTTCAAGGGTTGGGAGGTGGGGAGGAGTTCCTTTATCCTTTGGCTAACCTCTGCCTTTCTCAAATCTCTCAAGTTTTCTTTAGTTCCCTCACTTTCCCAAACTATGTACCAGAGGTGTGAGGCAATACTTTGCCACTGCATGCACCACATAGTTGCCACAAGCTCTTACCTGACAGGTATCTAAGAGATTTATTAAGCGGGGTAGGGTAAGGCTGAGATTTATTGCCACTAAATGGTTGTTCAAGGAGATGTTTGACAGTCTCTTGGGTTGAATTTGTAGAAATTTTCGTAGATGGTAGAGGCACGCCCTCTGACAATATTGTGGGTAGATTCTGCCAGTCCTTGACTGTTGAAAAGCCTTTGTATTATATATATACAAACCTATGGTGGTCCTCAAAGAAGTCATTCTCACTTGCGAAGCTTGCTTTAGTCGTGTGCACTTTGAGTACTTATGTGTTGTTTGTACACCATAAAATAATTCCCTCTTGTGTAAGAATGGCCACTATTTAACTGCATGATAAGTTTTTCTCAAGAGTATAAGGTTTGGAGGGTGCTTGGAGTATCTTATTTGTGGAAAAGTCTTTGTTAACATGTTTTGATAGTGTGGTTGTATCTTTTGATACACAGTTGTTACTTCTCAAATAAGTGTAGGACAATCTCTGGACATGATGCAAATTGCACCCATCATCCCTTGTGAAAATGGCTGGTCCATTCAATTGAGATTTTTCTACTTTCTGAATGACTGTTAGAGTAACAATCTAGAAATGTCAACACTTAACCAACAAAACAGCACTTTGAACATCCTCATGTGATGATTATTTTCAATTGTCTTACTTCAAACAAGAAATCATTTGAAAAGAAGTCACTAAGTGGGAGGGTATGATCTTGATTCAGATATATTATGTATAATTGGTCATTCAAAAGTCAGTTAATACCACCAAAAACTAAATTGATGTTTTTATGTTCTATAGTTTTGAGCCAGGCAGCTATGAGTGCTAATATTGGTCCAGCTAACTTCAATCCTTCACCTATGAAACCATCGGGACCCCCTGTTGTAAAGAAAGTTGGCATTACTGAAACATCTCAGGTTATAAAGAACCTTCCTCTTGTGCTCAACAACAACAAAGAGACAATAACTCTGGCTGCCTTACCACAAATGAACTTTGCCCCTCATCAGGGGAGTTCTGCATCCTCCATTCAGGTTAACAGTACCTCTCAGTCAACTTCGTCTACTCTTCCTATCTCTGTTGAAGCTCCAATTAATGTGTCAGTCTCTGGTTTGTCACAGGTAAGAAATACATTTTGCTGTTTCATGATGATGAAGTCATCCCAACATCAGCTAAATCTTACAATATCTCCTTACTTCCCTCAACAAGTATCTTGTTGAAAATATCATCCTGCTTCCCTCACAAGTATCTTCTTTCAAATATTTTCCTACTTCCTGTACAAGCATCTTTGTTTCAAACATCCTCCTACTTCCCTTACATGTATCTTTGTTTCAAACATCCTCCTACTTACCTTCAAGTATCTTTGTTTCAAACATCCTCCAACTTCCCTTAACATGTATCTTTGTTACAAATATCTCCTTACTTCCCTCAACAAGTATCTTTGTTGAAAATATCATCCTGCTTCCCTCACAAGTATCTTCTTTCAAATATTTTCCTACTTCCTGTACAAGCATCTTTGTTTCAAACATCCTCCTACTTCCCTTACATGTATCTTTGTTTCAAACATCCTCCTACTTACCTTCAAGTATCTTTGTTTCAAACATCCTCCAACTTCCCTCAACATGTATCTTTGTTACAAATATCTCCTTACTTCCCTCAACAAGTATCTTTGTTGAAAATATCATCCTACTTCCCTCACAAGTATCTTGTTTCAAATATCCTCCCACTTTCCTCAACAAAGTATCTTTGTTTCACAACATAAATATGACATATTAAAGGGAGACCTAGGAATTATGATGCATGTAGTTTAACATTTTTCTCCTGTCACATGATCAGAAAAAGCCATCTTTGAATTAGGATACCAGGGTATACTATTTTAAATTAGGATGACTGCATTTGCCCTTTAACATTTTGTTATCCGTTGTACTTGTGTGAAGTAAGACTACAAGCCCAGATTCCTGGGGTTGTTTATAACTGAACATGACTGACATGTATTTCTGTTAAACTATTTTGAACTTCTTGGAGGTTCAGCTGAAAAGAAGTCCCTTAAAGAATGTGTAGTTTGATAAGCATAGTTGTGTAGAGTGGACTTAGTAGTCATTCTTCACTGTGTGAAACCTACATGCAGTTTCTGCAGGCAACTCATTATTCTATATGCGGTTTATTGCAATGATTAGCAAAACATTTTTCATCAATGTGAGGCTGGCTATACCTGCTGTGTTTGTATTCACTTTGAAAAAAGAGTGTGGACCTTCTCATTACAATATCTCAAAAACTGTAGAACTGCATGCAGATTTGACCAGAATGCTCATATGAAACTTATCATCAGCATATCAAAAATAAGGTTTGGTACAAATTGTTCTTTTAGTAGTGCATCATGGGAAAGTAGATAGTTGCACTCAACGTTCCAACATATTCTGAAATTCCAAAGCTTTGCAGTCTGTTTATGTAGGGCTCCCATGGGAAAATGGGAGAAATATGGAAAAAGTCTAAATTTTAGTGTGGTCTTAATTTCTTGAAGTTTGGGTGATTGGTTTAGGCAGACTGCTGTATGGCATGAAAAAGTGAAAATTTTGATCTTACTGTGCCTTACATTATGTGCCAAATGTTTCTACACTGTGTTATATTTTGTGTTCTTGGTGAAATTCTCTTAACATGCATTGTAAGAACTAATGGTCAAGTGAGTTTTCACCTTTTCATTTTCTGTTAGTATGTGCAGATATCTTGAAAACTTGGGTCGTAAGCAATTGTAACTTTTTTTTCTAAACAACATATTGCTGTATTCTGGAGTCTTGAAAATGGCTATGTTGGTATTGAAAAAGTATTTTAATTTCATAATCTCATAGCTGTGTGGTAACCCTGTTTCCAAGGTTACTGATTGCACATTTGTCTCTTCCAGCTTAACACCCAACCTGTTGTATCAAAACCTTCATCTGATGAACCCAAATCACCAACTCCTAGTGATATGTTATCTTTGGGTGATCTGTCTGGGCTATCAACACCTAAGCCGAGTGATGCAGGTTTGGACAGATCATTCATGAATACACCTACGGTGTCCATTCATGATAAAACACCTTCATCAACATCAGCTGCTCTGAATATTTCTCCACCGAACCTCTCATCGTTACTGGATATTTCTCTGTCTTCAGTCGATGGGTCTGGTAATTCTCAAGACGGAATCTTGTCAGGTAAGGATTTATAGTGGAGTAGGAGGCATGTACTGCACGTCACCGTATCTCATACTGTTAGTTGGAGGGGCCCCTCCTCCTTCCCTTCCCTTCTTAAATCTGGTACACAACATATACAAAGGTATTGTACTTTAGAAAGGGTAGGCTTCTGAAATATTGTGAAATGATGACACCGTTTTGTGTTATGGTTATCATGTACTTGAGTATTAAACTATACCCCTGTCTACTCCTCCCACTCCCCCTGTCTAATTTGGTGCATTGTGACCCATTTTGTCAAGCCTGAAATTAAATGGGAGTGGCAAAATGTAGACATAAACAAAATCACCAGGGCACAGAGGTTTTGAAGAGAATAGTTGCAAGACATCAGGGGATCTAAGCAGTACTTCATAGGTGTTAGGAGTCCACCTACAACTTTTGTATGGTATTCTAAGTGAAAAGGTTCTTGATCTTAGGGTTTCCAGAAATAGGAAATATTAGAAGGAACTGAATGAAATTATTCATTACAGAATGCCTAACAACACATGTCATTTGCTGCAGTAACTAGGGACATTTTCTTGCTGATGCCAAATTGGGGGCAAATGGTTCCCCAACCCCCCACCCCTTCCCTAACTAGAAGTGGAGTGGATGAATGTGTGTTGGCACTATAGTGAATGCACTGGGTGCATGATGGGTGCATTTTAGTACTATAAACTCTCACTGCATGGTAGTATTGCTCATTGTGTGAAGTACCACTAGTCTTATGACTTGAAATTGTGTAATTTTAATCAAATTTATGCATAATAACAAGTGAGTGTGAGTTTTCTTCAAGCATGTTGACTTCTGCTTTACTATCAAACAGGTTTTCGAGAACGTCTTCATGAACTGACCAAGAACCCTGAGGATACATCTTCTAATGTTAATATTAGTTTGGCGGCAGCTCTGGCAAGTACCACTGTCAGTGTACCAAAGGGAGGAGGAGATGTGTCACCATTCAAAGCTGGTGGAGAGAACCATTGGTTGAATGGAGAGGTAATGTCAAAAATGCAAGTTGAAAGTGAACTGAGGGCTGGGAATGTAGCTTGGGTATTGCATAAAATTTTGGAATGGAATACTGCATAAAACTTTGGAAGGGAATACTTCTAATTGCTAGAATAATGATTCCAAGAGTAAACCAGTTGTTAATCTCTTTTTATTTTAATATCATGGCGTGACTTACCATATTAAGAGACTTTTGACCTCCAGTGACCCCAGTGACCTTTGGCCACTGACACGTTAAGTAATTGATTCATCAAGTTTTTTGACTTGAGATATAGTGTTTATAGTGTTAACAAAGTTTTAACCTTCTCAAGTTCTGACATCTGGTGACCCCAGATGACTTCTGACCACCACCAAAAATGAGGGATCATGTAGTCAATATGGGCCATTCACATGATAAGTATGAGATTCATCAAAATTACCTGCTTGAGATATCATGTTTACAAGGTTTTAAACTTTTGACCTCTAGTGACCCCAAATGACCTTTGACCTACACCAAAAAGGGATCATTAACTTAATATGTGCCATCCACATGTCAAGTATGAGATTCATCAAAGTTTCCCTGCTTGAGATACAACCTTTGCACAGCTTTGACCTTCTTACCTCTGTTGACCCAAATAACCTTTGACCACCAAAAATAAGAGAGATCATTCAATTAATATGGACCATCTACATGTCACATATGAGATCCATCAGTTTCCCTGCTTGAGATATTGTGTTTAAAAAGTTTTAACCTTTTGGCCTCCGATGACTCCAAATGACCTTTGACCTCCACCAAAAATGATGATCATTTACTCAGCATGGACCAACCACATGCTAAGTATGAGATTCATCACAGTTCCCCTGCTTGAAATATCGTGTTAACAAGATTTTGACATTTTGACCTCTGGTTACCTCAAATGACCTTTGATCCCCACAAAAAACAGTAGGGATCATCTTCTCAATGTGAGCCACCTATATCTTAAGTATGAGATACCTTGAAGTTTCCCTGCATGAGATATAGAGGGTTAACAAGGTTTAAACTTGACCGCTGATGACCCCAAATGACCTTTGACCTACACTAAAAGTAATAGGGATCATTTACTTAAATTGGGCCATCAGCATGGTTGGTATGAGATTCATCAAAGTTATCCTGCTTGACATGAAAACCAGGTGTACCCCTCAACCTTAGTAAGGGAGGCTTTATGATTTCTAAAATATTTTCGGTATTCAGATCCCCTGTAACTACTGTATAGTGGGAAATTTTCACTGGGGTTAAATGTTCGCGCTTTTCGCGACGAAGTATGTAATCGCGAATTTAAGACCCGCGAAAGTAGTTTTGTTAGTTTGCACAAGACTATGTTGGTTGCCTGCAACAGCGAATTCTTCACTCCGCAAATGTGTGAACAAGATACAGATTCGCCAAAAATTAGCCTCGTGGAAATTTCCCTCTATACAGTATGAGTACTGGTGCCTACATGACCACCAGGTATACCCCCAACCCTAGTTATGGAGGTTTTATGATTTCTTTTTAAGAATACTGAGATGTCTCTTGGCTCACTGTTGGACCAGCTAGAGATGAGTACTTCAGAAAGAAAATCAGGCACCTTGACTTCTTCCACTCCTATCTCATCTTTAAGCATCCCTCCTCCAGTTCTTTTGGCAGAGAACTCCAGGGACTCTGTTATTTCAAAAGATGTAAGTATGAATGTAAAAAGGCTCTTGGTAGTGTAGTGTTTTATAGAATGTGTATGCTTCTTTGTATCATATAGGATCTGAGGGTGGGGCAAAAACCATGTATTGGTATTCTGCTCTCTAAACAAAACACAATAGTACCAAAGTTTGCATGCAAGAAAGTCTGTAAAGGATCTAAAGGTGTTTTATGTGCAGATGAAGAGAAATCAGTGCTGTAAGCAGTCTATCATATTAATACCATATGAGACTATTCAGTGGCAGGTGATAACAAACCCACAGACATTAACCACTATTCAGCTGCCAGTGTACTGCTCATCAAAGTGCACACATGGTTTCAGAAAATGTCAGTATTTCAGTTTGTCGGTAGTGAAAACCCATATCTTTGGCATGACTACATATGTGTAATTCCATTTATGTCCTATACTACCACCTCTACCACCTCTACCACTTATTATTGGGAATCCTGCATTCTGATTGGTTAAACACTGACCTGATATTACACAACAGATGGTCAGTAAACATAAAAACTGATAAAAAGGAAGTTTTTCACACATTTTTGGTGGTAGAATAGTAATAAACCACATTTGTTGGACTATTATTGTCTCATAAACCGTCTCAACTCCAAATTTGGCAAAATAATGTACCTGGCTTCGCCTCGTCTGTTATTTTGCCAAATTTGGAATCTTGACGGTTTATTCACCAGTAATAGTCCGCCAAATGCAATTTATCCCTTAAATTTATTGGTTTACTGCTGGACCCTACTCTCATACATGAGTCTTGACTTTACTGTCATAGCAATGGCATTGCTATAAGGTTACTATCTCCTTATTGTAACTGCTATTAGTTCATGCTATTAACTAGAGCTGAATCAAGGATTTAACAGCTAGGTAAGCCTGACATTTGCTATAAGACTTGCTGCTATGAATCAGTGGTGAATGCTTTACATATTCTAATGACTCAGTGTATCTAATACATTGTTCTGTTCAATGGTGAGCATAGGAACAGCAGCACAGGCTGTATTATTCCCAGGGGTTTGAGATGGAATTTGTGATGAGCAGTTTATGAAGGATTTATGTGTAGCTCAACTGGAACTAATCTGTATCCCATGTGGAGTAATTATTTGCTTGCAGTACAGACATAGCTTTCTGTGCCTTCAGCAGTCATGAAGTGGATGCATGCACATTATTAATCTAACATAACTATTTGTATTATGTGCTTTTTAAAACCATCATTTGAAAATACTGTTCTTTCCTATTAAGTAATGAAACTACAATAACCATAGCTTTAAGAAGTGTAATGGCAATATGCTACAAATAATAGGACCTTCCTTTTCAACCATTTTCTTCACAAAAATGGGGCTGAGCACACTCAGAATTCATCACATTTTGTACAGTGTTTTACATGTGAAAAGAGACTTTTGGTTATGATGTAAGCAATTGCCAAAGAAATGATGTCACACTATTTCTGGAAACTTTGGATCAGCTTTTTAAGTGTGAGGAGTTCAAACAGAAATGAGAAGCTTCTCTTTAACTTCCTTTTTCTTTGGCTGCTAAGAGTGTGGTGTACACATGCAGACCTGCCAACCGTTCCGATTTAATCGGAACCGTTCCGATTTTTGAGTCCGTACATAGCAAAAATCGGAACGTTCCGATTTCTAGCACCCACCCCAAAATAGTACAAGAAATATTCTTGCAACATAATTATTTAAAACGCATGTCACGCACCTCATTAATGATTCGTGGATCGAACTTGTATGGGCTTTACGTGTACATATATGTAAACACTATGACCAAGACTTCAGCATTATGTATGCAACATCCGGCGTGCGCGCTAAAATGTCTCAGGATATGTGCACACTGACAGTTCATATCCGTAACGATCGTTGTAGTTAATGCTTTACAAAGCACCACAGCTGCGCCTACGGACCGACCGCGAAGTCCGTGTGGCGGTACGTACGTATACGGTATATGTGCATGTTTGTTTGATAACCAGTGGGACTAATCGCAATGCTGTTGTTTGAGATTAAGAAGGATGAAAAAGAATATTTGAAGATTGAACAAAGTACAGTGTTCAATTTTGAACGGAAGACCAGCAACGAAGTTTTTGAGTATTAAACTTTGGGACAGTAAGCTGCGAGCCTGCAGGCGTTTTTCGGTACCGTAGTTCGCCGCATCATGCTAACGGTAATGTAGGGAAAGTGCGGCATAGCCAAATAGCACATGTGTGCAATCTAGCCTAGGCCTAGGCTAGGCCTGAACTTAACGGTTACGTTGAGGTCTAACTTTTGAACTACGAAAGTCGCGGAGATTATGAAATAGGTGGGAATTTTTTATTTGATTTTTTTATTTTTTTTTTCTGAATACATTGCATAAGCCCCGCCAAGAATCATTCACATAGGCCAAGGTCTAAACAAAGTTTGTGTTAGGCTAAGTGTGTAACATGACTAACATTACCATGCAGCCTAGCCTGCCCAGCCTAACAGTAACAAGTAACATGATCTGAAAGTTTTATTTTGTGCACTTATAATGCAAAAAGGGATGTAATCAGCACTGCCGGGAACTAGTTCAAAGTTCAATTTGCTTCCATTACAGACTAACAAAACCTTAGAGTGACTTATCACTGTGATGGGGTGTGTTGATTTTTGCATTTTTGTTTAGGCTACAATTCCAGTAGACATAGGCCTAGGCCTACCAATCATCCAAATTTTTTAAAATACAAAAATTTGTAAAAATTTTGTAATTTTGCCTGTTGAAAAATTTGATACATATTCCTTAAATATACTACCGTTTTGAATCTAAGGGTATTTAAACTTCAAAAAAATTTCCAAAGGGGAGGGGGACGCCCCCTCCCCTAGGCCGGCGGAGTCTCCAAAATTGCGCCACTGTGTTCCTATTTCCAGTTTTCAAATGTTGGCAGGTCTGCACATGTATTTGTGTAAGTCACACACAGAAACTAGTATGTATACCTTGATGCCTATAATGGCTCTTCAACTTGTGCAACTGATGCGTAACAAAGCACACAACAAATGAATAATGAATGAGTTTTATTTGTATTATGGAAAATGGATAACAAGTTATTTGGGGCAGATCCTAAAGATTTACCATTTGACATAAATTTGGTTTTCTGGCAATTATTTAAGAACTTTTGGCATGGCTCACTCATAATCTTATGTAACATCTAGAGTTGGTTTGTTGCATCCTGTTAATCAATGACTTAGTAATACTAAGTGTTGTGAAATCAAAAGTTCATTTTCTGCTAATATAATTGCTTTCACATGTGGTAACTGGACTACCACATATTTTGGATGCTAATCATTCTCATAAATATTCAGTTGCTCTCATAAATATTAATAAGAGGTGAAGCTATTCAAGTTTCTTTGATATTAAGATTGTAAATACTTTTGCCTTCAGGGAATAATTTGGTGTTTAATGTTTTTGCGGCAGTTGTGGGGTTTTACAGTTTTAGTGTAAAATTGTTCGGATCTCTAGTATTATGCATTCAGGAAATAACTACACATTTTACTTTCATGTAGCAAGTTGACCAGCTCATGTTACATTTTGATGAGCTTATGTAGCAAATTAAGATGCAATATAGAAATTATCTCCTGCTATTATTAATTGAAGGTGATTCAAGCATGTTGCTTTTACTGACAACCCATAGTAATATGAACCTAAAATAATGTCAACCACAATGTCATTTTCATTGCATTGTAGATGGATGCTCACTTGCAAGCTATGCTGAATGAGAACAGTTTAGATTATGTGGCAAAGTTTGCTGACTTAGCAGCTCATATTTCTGCTACAAGTACAGAAGATGAAACAAATTCCACAACAGGACAGCATTCAGAGCTAGAGCATACAACACAAACATGAAATATCAATGTTGCAGATACCCCGTGTAGAAGGAAATCACTGGATCAGGAAGAGGAGGCTGTTTGAGTAAATGGGCATTACACGGCACAACACATGTGTGACCTCACCAGATGAACAGGAATAAGAAATGTCAGAGGAAAAAAGGAACTTCTACTGATACCCATCTATGCCTGTGAAACTGACCTTTAATGGTTGATATGAATCATTATTTAATCTCAAGAAGTGAAAATGTTCAAATTTCCTTTGATTTACTCTAATTTGTGTAATATGCCATTTTTTGTGCTAGTTTCCTGACCAACAGCAACAGAGAAGCACAGATTCTTTTTTTTTTGTTACAGTTTGTAAATCAGGATAGCAACTAAGAATTGTGGCTGTATACATTCAGTGTAGTTTGTTGTATATAGTGAAGACATCTAGAAGAGAATATTTAAAATTTGGTTCTAATGTCAGTCATATCCAAGTAGAGCTGTTGGTGCTCATTAGAAGTAAATATTTCAGAAGTAAGAATGTTTCTAACCTATCAGAGATAGACACATAGTATGAGAAGTTCAAAATCTTGAAACTGAAATAAAGTTCCAAACTGTTTGGATGGATGGTATAACCTGTACAGATGTCTTGGTAGGGTAGTAGATATGACATTAACAGTATTATTGAACAAACTACTGAAGAGATGTGGATAATTGGAGAAGATGTAAGAACGTGTTGCTTAAATAGCATTCAATCATATGTTTTGTTGTAAAAAAATTTATGTTTGAACAAAAGTATGGTTTTCGTGGTTACATAGCATGCTGCATAAGTTGTTTTAAGAAACTAATGCCTTCATGTACTGAAATGTTGTGGTTTCATTGGCAGTAGTGTCTACTATAAAGCAGACATATTAATATGACCAACCATTGTTATAAATGTTCAGCTCAGAGATGGCCCTTTCAATTTTGGATTTTTGTAAGCTTGACGAATTTCAGTACTCAAGTTGTGTACCTTAAGATATATCTAGTTGTACAATTGTTTTAAGGCACAGCTGAAAACCCTTAAAGGGATATTCTACCACCTCTAGCCATCCGTTATTGAGAATCCTGCATTCTGATTGGTTAATCACTGACCTGTTATTCCACAACATACGTTCAGTAAACGTAAACACTGGTAAAAATGAAGTTTTTTACACATTTTTGGTGGTAGAATAGGGATAAACCACATTTGTTGGACTATTATTGTCTCATAAACCGTCTCGACTCCAAATTTGCAAACTAACGGACTCGGCTTCACCTCGTCCGTTATTTTGCCAAATTTGGAGTCTCGGCGGTTTATTCACCAATAATAGTCCACCAAATGCGATTTATTCCTTAATTCTAGCTACAGCTTAAAAGGATTGTGGATGAAAGAGAATAATTTTTTATCACATGGCCTTCAAATCCCACACCAACATCTATAACTCAAGATAGCACTGTGTGAAGTTTGTCAATTTGGTTCAAGTTTACAAAATGGTATGTAATACTGGAAGATTGCTTCCAAATGTTTTGTTGTTCATTAAAATTGAAGTGTTTAATATTGCCTTCAATTTTGACATCAAAGAAACACTGAATAGCATTCATTGTAGATCGATTTGAAACTTTTGAGAGAATGAATGTTACAATTCTTTAAGTGTTTTATATCTCATTTATGTGTCAAGATTATGCAAAAACAAAAGTTGTTCCTTAGTTTGCCTGTATAACATCACAAATTTCCCACAATGCAACGTATCACAGTGAAATGAGTATTCACTTGAAAATTCATAACTTCTAAACCCAGTAGCCTTATTGGCATGGGGTTACACCAGTATAGGGAAACAAAAAATTCTTGATATAATGAATTTGTCATATTTTGTCTCTTGAATGACCCTGTAAAAAATGCAAAATTACTTTTCCATTACCCAAGGTATGTCCTGAGAAGGGCTGGACACACAGGATAGGTCCAGGGAAGGACTCGGCACATAGGGCAGACCACCCAGTATATGCCCTGTAGGGCAGATTACCCATAGTATATTGTGGAAAAGCACCATTGCATTTCCTGAAAATTCATAACTTCCAAACCCAGTAGGCTTATTGGCATGGGGTTACACCAGTATAGGGAAACAAAAATTCTTGATGTAATGAATTTGTACCATAACAACCCCATCCATGGATTATCATGGGAAGGACAGGATGGCCATTTCCAAAAGGAGAAAATGGGTAGTAGTGTCATACACACTGAGTTTCGACATATACAAGTTTAACCCACAAAAATAGCAGTATGCTAATGTTTTGCATACAGTGATATTTGAGATGCGTGATGTGAAGATTTTTTTTGGCCACATCTGTTTTCATTACATTGAAGAGTTGCTAAATGTACATCTAATTTTCTTATAGCTTCCTAGTCAGGCCTCCAGATAGGGGACAAGTCCGCAACCAGCTTAAAATAGTGCCATACAGAGGACAGAGAGCTCAAAAATGAGATTGTCTGTCAAAACAAGAATTATTGTGGAAAGTTTGTGAGTTGAATACAAACTTTCAGGCATTATTTTTGGTTCTGTGCCATTTAAGATCAGAAACATATCTTTTTATAAAAGTGTAGCACAGTTGTAACTTTCACTAAAAGCAAGGAAGTTTCCTTACAAGGAGAGGTAACAAATCATATTAGGTTCAGTACGGTAGATTGTCTGAAATTAGAAGAGGTCCATTTAAGCTTTTTAAAGGGCCATTTGGTAAGGTTGTTCGTGAGATGCAAAACAAAAATTGTTTTCCTCTGTTATGCATCATGAAAAGGACACATTTTCAGAGAGGATGTATGTGTAAGACTGACATACATTACTATGCAATTTTATTTCAACTCTTGAAAAAATATATATAAATACATATAAAAACTTTGTATATATGTACAGGAAAGACAGTTTTTTTTTTCAACTCTAACCAAGAAATTTAGATTTCAGAAATAACCATTATTTTCTGAGAGATTTTTTAGCCAAAGTGCATGTTTTTGTATCAAAATCACTTACTCTGGCATGTATATCATGATGAAAAGTTGATAATCTTGAAGCTAGGTTGTAGAAAAGTTAAAAAGTTATAAAATTTCTGTTGTTTACATACCTTGAAAACTTTTTCAGCCTACATTATAGTCAAACTGTGTTTGCTTGAATGTAAGTTTATGCCACAAAACTGCAAGTCTACTGACGGATTGAATTTGTATTCAGTATAAATAGAAAGTATGTTTATCATTTTATTGTCATAGCAAAAAAAATCTATAAAAACTGCAAGAGTTGAGTGTTTGGACAAACCCATTTTAAGGCATTTGATCATTTTGCATACCAGTTTTGTACTCCAAATGTATTTAATTTTGAAAAGGTTACCTTATAGCAGTAATGGTTTACATTAATGATCTAAAAGGAAATCTGCAACCATGGTAACATTATTTTGAAGCAGCTGTATCTTGCAGTCTTCAAACTGAGGAGTTACCCTACGTTTCATTTGAAGATATTGTCACATGATTAAAATGAACCTTTCGTGAATTAGTTAACCAGGGTATATTTATTACAATTGGGAGAACTACATTTTCCCTAAAATTGCTACAGCATTTTGAAGGAAAGGAACAATACTAGAGGGAGTAGATATACAGATTAATTAATTATCTGACTTTTATGTGGGATCTTTGAACAAAGTCAATGGAATTTGACTGTTATGCATTTGGGGTAGATATTACATATTGTGTAAATGTTATGTGGATATGCATTCTGTCAAGATCACAAGTTGAGATTCAGTGTCTAATACACTGCCAACCAGAAATCACTTCGGATGTAAAAGATTTCCCAGCCTTTAGCCTTAGTATTGTGAGGATGTACTAGCCTATATATCATAGATCCTTTGGGCTTTGTGATGTCACGAAGGTGCCAGCAAAGCAAGGACCTTTTCCTCTACCAACCAAACCCAGCTCTGGTGGTCACTTTGTTGTCAGTGAGCTGCTAGGTTTATTGGAGTGCTTCTAAAATGGGGGTGGGTGGGGGAGTAGATGAAATCCTTTAGCTCAGGGGGTTTTGATGTTTACTATAGTAATTTTTGGCCACTTGCAGCCATGTCAGTCGTATTTTTTTGGAGAGAGACTTCCAACTGATTTTTTTCTTTGGGGAGGGGGGGGGGGGGGAGGTGCTGTAGTGCCACAGCCCTTAGCTCTTGAAGGCCCTGGTTGCTGGTGTTACATGGAAAACAATAGACTAGGAATTTATATCTAGAATATGAATGATTACACCTTACCAGGATGGAGGATGAATTTTTTACCCGTCCATTTCAAGCACTGTGCTGAAAAAATGATTTTTAATGAGTGAGCTGACTTACGTCATGGATATACTAAGAATGTTACCAACATTTTTCAAAAGTCAGTAACAGACTCCAATCTTTCCAGGATACCACAAAGTATTTGTACCAGAAGAGCAGTTATATGTTTTCCTTCAGAATCGAATTTCCCATGTGACAAAAGAAAGCAGATGGCATTAAGCACATCCAAATCAAAAGTAATATCTAGTTACACAGTAACAGTGACAAGCACTGGAATTCAACAAAGAAACTCATTGTGGTATGTCGCCCTCTACTTATACACCAGCATTGATATGTATGTATGGTAATCAAATTATGGTCCATAGCTAGAGCTTGTGTGAAGAAACTAGAAATTTCAGAGGATCACTTTGCTTTATGGATCCATTTTGTTGTTTTTTTTTTTACATTCATTTGCATATTTAGAAGTTTGTGAGGTTAATTGTGAAATGAACGCTGTGCATCTGATCCTCAGAACTGAGAAATCTGAGGGGAGATTCACAAAGAACATTGATGTGGAAATGCAAGGTATAGAGAAATGTGTTCTACAGGACAAGCTTAGTTGTGTCATCCTGTTTATCTTGATGGTGGTTTAGTCCAGTGTTATGCAACTTATGGTCTGCCAAACATTATGGTAGACTTTCAAATGGTGTTGATACTCCAAAGTGGTATTTGGGGTCGTTGGCATATTTTTTTCATAGGATATCAAGGGAAAGGTGGAGTACCATGAGTTAAGTCAATTAACAATACTGTGTGCTTGGGTGTTGATGAATGTCATGTAACCCAAAAATGTGAGCGAACTCCACCTTTCCACCAAGGGAAAGGTGGAGTACCATAAGTTAAGTCAATTAACAATACTGTGTGCTTGGGTGTTGATGAATGTCATGTAACCCAAAAATGTGAGCGAATTGCAATTTTGGTATTTGGCAAGTTCTGGTATATACTGTAGATGTGGTTGTTTCTAAGTTGTATTGATTCAGTGTTTGCATTTTTCAATTGCAGTATCTTTAGCCAAATTGAAATAAGTGTGTTCTCTTAATTTAGCTTCTTTTGAAAGCTATTTTCTGCATTCTGATTTGTGGCAAAGCTAGTAACCAGATTTCTTCCACCAAATATGCTGTGAGTGCAATATGTTATTCACTTCTTCGAAATGAATGCTAGATCTGAAGAAATGTACAGTGGAAAAGATCAAAGGAAAGAGAATCAGTCTGTTTTATGTTTGTCTTTGACATGTGTAAAAATTTGCCAGCTGAGGAAGGGTCACTTTCACTGTTCATCAGAAGATCTTATTTGAAAGAATTTACTTGAATGACGAGCGCGCAAGTGACATATCTGCTTCTGTTACCAGAATTCGTGCCAGTGGGACGTTTTGCAGCTGTCTCATTAGGACTAAGGGTGTATTCGTCTGAGATGTTGAGAGAGTCATACGTTTGCAACCCTGTAATTGATTTGCCGCGCGGTAATATGCTGAATACCGATGCGCGTGATTTACACATCTTACATATTATTACCAAGTGGGGCAGGAGTTCTGTTTGACTCTAATTGGTATGTCAAATTATTTGTTCCCAAATTAGGTGTTAACATGATGCTTGATGATGAAATTATCATTTCACCAGCATTGCGTGTGACAGTATGGTGGAAAACAAGTACTGGTATACCGTCAGTGAATACTGATATACCCACTTACAGTAACTTCATGGCAGAAAATTTACTTGTAAGAGTCAAAATATGTAGAATGTGCGGGTTGAAGTTAAATATTGTGCTTCAATCCCCATGTAATACCACAGTGTACTGCTCAGTGGCCTGTACATGTGGGTATGATACCAGTTTTTAAGAGGGTATGGGATATTGCTGTTGTCTGTTTATCGATTCTGCGTGGAAGCCAGAACTGCCGGTTGCGTTAGCACACATCAGCGACTATATTCAAATATATCAGTTTAATGCTGGCGCCTGCAACGTAGACACGTGAGGCAAGAATATACGTATATTGCTTCAGGAAACTTCAGGTAACTTCAGGTGACATTTGAAAGGGAAATTTGGACCCTTGTGTGAAAAAAAAAACAAAAAAACAAAAAAAGAAAAAATATTCAAGAAGGCTAACCAATCCCCATACCCGCACACCAACATCTCGAAATCACCGACTCCCCACCCACCCACAACGCAAACAAGTACATCAAGAAAGGCTCAATATTACGATTGGGCTTACTGCTGACTATGGGATGAAAAGTGAACTGAGTATGCTACCTCATATTCAATTACCTAGTCAGAATTATCCGGCGGCAATTGGCTGCTCACGATCGGCCATGGGTACGTGGTCAGTCTCTGGAGGGCCATCGAAGGTCCGCTGGTTGTACACAACATTGCATGATGGGTAAAACTTTTCAACTAATCAGCGTCCAGACCATCGGCGGAGCGCTGGCAAATCACCGGCTATTTGTCCGACGGGCCGCCGGCGTAGTTTTTTCCCAGGACGGGTCAGGCCAAATCTGGCCAATGGATCAATCAGTTTCTTGGAAATAGGCCATACCTCTAATTCCAAAATGACAGTTTTTCGACCTTTTTTGTAATTCTGACGCCGGAGTATGAAAGAACTGGCCAAATAACCCCAGTCTACGTATCCCTTACCTTAATTCCAACCCTAAACTTTATTTTGAAACAAATTTAAACTTTTTTTGAAAGACCGATTTGGCCTTACTCGTTCTGGGTAAAAAATAGGCAGGCCGCCGATGTGGCGGTCCGTCGACGAGCCGACCAAATTTTACTGACTGGAAAGTGGAATTGGCATTATTACTCTTCCTTTACAAGGCTCGGGGCTAAACACACACACACACACACACCCACACACAACCACCCACACACACACACACACTTGCACACACAAAAAACCGCAAAAAAATTCTTGGAACTACGTAGAGGCACAAACATCCGTGTCAATGGAATTTCTTGCATAGGGGGTTGAGTATTGTACGCAACCTTGTTGATTAGACGATACGATCAGATCAGTCCACCATAAGAATTCCTAGAGTAAGGTAATGGAACAATAGTCGGTAATGCTTCTTAAGGTATATCGGCTTGTGTCAAAAGTTAATAAGGGATTTCGAACTGGTCATTGAGACAAACTGTAAGGAATTATTTTTAAAAACAGAAGACCTCTGCCAGAGAAAAGAAGACGTTAGGCTCCTTTGAATTGGGAAGGGAGAGTGAAATGTTTTGAAACAGACAGACAGAAGAGCCAATAATATCGACCTGTCGTTTTTAAAGATTCCTGTATTCATTGCATTCAGTAGTAATATAAGTCGTCGTTCATCACCATCACCACCGCCTCTGCACCGCCACCGCTACCAACACCAATTCCCCCACTACGACCAAGCATTACATATGCAGATGACTACGATGATCACCACGACCTTGTTAATAAATCAATCGACAATCAATCAGATAGCCAAATTGTTCGGAAAGGTGAACCTTAGAAAGCACTTCAGATTGTCTCTGCTTCATTCAGTCCCACATCCTCAGTACTTCATATATATATATATACATATATATATATATATATATACCACTATATATATATATATATATATATATATATACACATATATATATATACACATATATATATACACATATATATACACATATATATATATGTATATATATATATATCTATATCTATATATATATATATATATATATATATATATATATATATATATATATATATATATATATATATATATATATATATATATATATATACATATGGCTCTTAGGCCATATTATCTTCAAAGAGAAACATTGCTCATTTTCCTATACACTATGTCTGCTGAAATCTAATTGATCACATGCTGGTCAGACAGATAAAGCTTCAAATACAGTAATTATCACTTTTCACCTTCGCCGGGCACGAGTATAGGCTTACAAAAGTAAAAAGTAAGCATACACACAGTAAGAGACCTTTCGGTGATCACCCGGGGATTCGGTGATTTTAGTAAACAAACGTTTTTTATTCTCCTCAATCAGCAACAAAAGCAATAAAGACAAGTCGTACAAAGAAATTCATCCGAAAGCAATCATTTAAAAAACTACTGATGATTAAAGTAGTACCAGGCGCGGTTCTAGACCGACATTTTTTGGGGGGCTTGGGGGGGGGGGCTTGAAACGGAAGAATAAAGTTTTCTGTCATTATCAATACCGACATTGGGGAATGATGCTAAGGAGGACTCCATCAGTGGCGTACCCAGGATTTCTCTCACGGGGGGGGGGGGGGGCATGCAGTATGTTGTGTGATCGCCGGCCTGGGGGAAGGGTCTAAGGGGAGGGGGTGTCCCTCCCCTTTGAAAATTTTTGAAAAATTAGATGTACTTACATGCAATTTGGTGCCACATACGCTACATTTTGAAGCAGAATTTGAGTTAAAAAATTTACGTATTTTAGGAACTAAAAAAAATTGGCATCAGGGAGGGGGCATGGCCCCTCTGCGTACGCCACTGATAGTGATAATCATAGGCGTATGGGACTCTTACAGTTTGGGTTCAAGAAAATCTTTTGACCGAACTTCTCAAAAAGTTGCCAGAAATCCGTTGCAGTTCAGGTGTATGAAATAGACCACTAAACCACTACAGGCGCGCAAAGCGCGCGAAAATTTTTGCACATTTTTCGGGCATTCGATCAAAAATTCGGGAACTCAGTAGAAAATTAGGGCAATCTTTCCACTTTTACTTCATCTCTGCCGGAATTTCAATTTGAGTAAGGTATCAAATGTTGTTCATGTCTGGTCTACTGCTACAAAGGCATACTGAACTGGATTTGAGCATTCACTGGATTTGAGACCGACTTTTTGGGGCTCAGAGACCGACTTTTGATTTTCACGCCCCCCCCCACACACACCTGTATTTACGCCCCTGGGACTGGCGTCGAACGTAAGAATGCAGCTGGGTAAACTAGTAGGCACCCGCACTATGCGTACAGTCGTAATACAGTACTAAAGCGAAGTGTGGCTGTCGTACTACATGCAGTCAAAACAACGGTGTACGTATGTGGACGTGGATACAAGAAACGTAATCACATGCCTATGTTCCATGACACATTTGAGAAACTAAATCCACTGGGCTAAGATGTTCACAAATGTACTGGACAATTTTGTTTTTCTCAATACACGCAAATATAGCATGAAGATAACACACAACCTCGGAAATTTTTTGGGGGGGCTTGAGTCCCCAAAGCCCCCCCGTAAAACCGCGCCTGAGTAGTACACTGAAATAAGAACGAAAAGGATACTAAACAGTACTAAAATCAAGCTGTAAAACTAAGGACCCATGGCCGTCATCGATTTAAAAAAATTTCACGTTTCAGTTTACCGGCTCTTTTTGGGGGAAGTGAGATTTCTAACACATGAGATGTCCCAAATGAAGTTGCTTAGAGAGTGAATTACAATACGTGGGAATTGCCGCTTCCGGCAATTTAGGATGCATCTTGGCAAAAAAAAAAAAAAAATATCCGTACGCTACGCGCGTTAACTGGTGGTGGTGCTTGGCCGTGTTGCTGTTCCATATTAATGGTCCTCTTTTCATAAAATCGAACCTCCCCATTGAGAAAGCTGCATACGGGCCTGAAGACAGTTCCACATCTGCACATACATCGTTTGGCCATAAGATATTTCAAGCTAAAGCATGGAAGTACGCGAGGGAGTACTTCGATAAGCTAAGTATATCAGAGACGTGTAAGAAGGTAGATAAAAATTATTTCTCTTGTCATCTTTTGTTTGTAAAATCTTCATTTGAACAATAGGTGTAATGTTGATTTGTCCTGAGGGGTCTATTGTAGGAACTGCCGTGACAGTAGTCTTCTTGCAAAATGTCAGTATTACTGTAGGCCTACAGGCTAGTAGGTTATGAATAATCTCAGATGTGGTCAAAACCTGGGAATATTACCTGGAATCTGGAGGACGATAACATTTTTTTTAGTCAATTCGAATATATTTGTTATTAGAGAATCCTAATCGAGATCAGTTGAATTAACATTTTGGTTTCATGTCCATAGAACCTTTTCCAAACAGCAATTACAAAGGATTGTGGGATACAGTTTTGGTATGCTTGCTTTTTGTCAATGGCATTTTACTGTGGTGAAATACAATGCACACCAAAACAGTCCCATAAACCTTTGTAACTGCTATTTGGAAAAGGGTCTATGTATCTTTATTAATGATGAAGATTTGGGAGATAAGTAGTTTCTTGTAAAAGCACAAGATGTTAAAATTTATCGAGCTATATTTACAATCTACCATGCGACGACGGACTGCATCAAGTCTATACTGTCATACAAGAACGGCATTCTACCAAAATTGCAATAAGTTATTATATATTTTTGTTGCCTTCGATCAGAATTTGAAGAAAAAGAAATTAAAAGGAATTGCTTATCATTTCTCAAATTTTCCAACCTTAAAAACGATATTTTTGGAAACTTCGTACTGTTGGCAACAGATGAATATAACGGACGCAGAACATACAAAATTAATGAAAAAGGGTAAAAGTTTATGGTAAATTTGACTTACAACTCACTCTAACGCCTATTTAATATTTCGACGAACTAAAGGCTATTACATCCGTTTTAATCACGTTTTCATGGCGGTCAGGCCGAATGGCTTCCTCCCAGAAACAATCAAGCCTAGCCATCTTTAAGATATAACACAGTGTCAGTGTGCTCATGTTTTGTGCTCTTTTTTACATATCCATCCAGCGAGGAGAAGTAGTAGGGGCCGTCGGGGGATATACAAAATATAATTATTATAAAATTAGCAAAAGTTATGGATAGCAGTCTGTGAGGAATTTGACCAAAAGTTTTTTTGGTACGCAACATGCCAACTGATAATGGCGATTGACATAAAGATAAAAAATTCTCCCTCCCCAGTAATGTCCCTCGAGCCTAATATACTTTGGTCCACAACGTCTAAACGTTTAATGCTTATAAGACCTCACAGGAGTCGACATCACAAACAGAATCGGATAATCTGATGAGGTCTACCAGTATACAGAATGAAAATTATTCTCAGAGGCGCGACAATCGTAAGGCACTTTACATGAACAGCGCCCTAGACAGATTTTACTCTGCAAAAGCAACTCTTTGCCATTTCGTATTCGCTACCGCCAGGGGCGGCGATCTGTTAAAATTATTGGGGGAGGGGACACCTACTCGGGGAGGGGACACCTACTTGAGTGAACACTTTGCCCCTCTGGCTAGGAGTACATGAGTCCACCATAGGTCCCCCGTTTGGGATCCAGGGGAGAAGCCCCTGGAAGCCAAGTAATTTGATGCATTCCAGAGGACACAGATCACATATTTTTGATCTAAATATTGGAGGAGGGCATTTGATATTATGTACCCCACTAAAAATATTGAGGGGGACATGTCCCCCTGTTCTCCCCGTGATCACCGCCCATGGCTACCGCATCTTAGAAAGATAACATGAAAGTGACGTAGGCTGGTAGGACTCCATATTTTGCTCAAATGTATGTTCTGGCTGTTTCCGTAAAGCACACAAGATCACTCGGGAATATGTTGAGCATGCTTATAGCAAGCTAATTGGAGAAAACGTGTTTCAGAGCTCGTCGCCGCTTTCTGGCTTAACGCCCTATTAACTTACAATGCCCAAAGCCAGATTATGAACTATTTCTTGATCAGTACTCATTACCCTGTACCTACATGTTCGTGGATAAACATCCCACCTTTTGCTTTGTTTGCCTTGTTTGGTTTCCTGAAGGACTTACTAGCTAGCGGCCTTTGTAAATCGTTGGTAGCCTTAACGACGATGCTTGTGCATGGAGCCCTCAATAACTATGAAAAGCTAAACCTCGATGAAACATGATAAAACACTAAAGGAAGCCTAGGACACACTTTACCCCACAAGCGTGTCGGTCTTACCTCAGGGATGGTGCCAGGTGGGGCAGAAGCAGTCACGGCCCCTTCGATCGGGGAAGGTGTTCCAAATCCATAAAGTTTCCAATTTTATTGGGAAGCCTTACTTATTGTGATAAAGAATGTAATCTCGAAAGCGACCAGTCCACCCCGAAAGTTTACTTTTGTTCTCAAAGAGGGTACATTCTCTAAAAAACGGCTAAACTTTCTTCAATGAAAACTACAAATTCCCGATTTTCTTTGAGAAAACCCCCAAATCTTTAATTTTTCTTCAATAAACACATTTTTCATTGTTTTCAATTAAAACCCAAAATATTCGGCTTGCCCAGAAATGGGTTCTCCCAATTCTCCAGGCAACCCGGCCTCGCCGTTGTGGGGGCTTCGGCCTTCTTCCCCACCGGTCTGGAAGGTTGGACCCCCATCAGGTTAATTCTTGCTTTGACTACTGCTTACCCGTGGCCTGTAGTTTCATAAAAGCAAGCTTTCATTGATCCATACGATCCATAGGCTGAGGCAAAAGTTGCACTTATCCGGTGTTAGTGGAGAATGTCAATCTGCAGCTGTCTGCAAAATGTTAAACATTTTGTCCGTTCAATTATTTCTCCGTAAGCCTCACATCTTAACGATTTTTTATTTAATCTGTGCACCAGCGAGGAATATTGAGACATGCAGCTTGTGCGACCTTTCACTTGCATTTTGAAGCCTAGTTGGAATCCCTAGATGCTGTAGGTTGCAACATGCATCATATTATAATAGAAGCTTAATGCTTGGCAGCTAGGATACAAAATTGACAAATTATCGAAGCGACACTTCAATCAAACATGCCAGATGGGGTCTTCATTTAAACAGAAATACTGCTTACACAACATCCTGACTTGGTAAAAGTGTACCGCTTTACATGAGTTTTTGTAAACAGTGTACGTGCTGATGACATGATTTTTTTGCATGGCAGACGTGAGGAGGAACACTTAAAAATCTTAAATTTACCATATGCCCTGGTGATTATAAGGTACCTTTCTTTTCAAGTGCTTTTTATAATAATAATAATAATAATTATATATATATATATATATATATATATATATAAATAAATATATATAAATATATATATATATATTTATATATATATATATATATATATATATATATATATATATATATATATATATATATATGTTTATATATATATATATATGTAGAGTGACGTAGCGACTTTTATATGAATGAGTGAATCAACGCTGTATTGAATAGTCGCATGGAGACCTTATATATATTAGGCCATAATTCCTTTAAAGGCATTGTCTGGTGGCATTTTGTAGGGGTCTTATATGAAAGATAAAAAATTTTCATTACATGTCATCCAAACCCCATATCAAAACTCCATTCCTAACTCAAGATATCTCTTCCTAAAGATTGGTTACTTTTAATAAGAAATACCTCCAAGTGTCCTCAAGGTCACAAAACGTGATCCAAAGTGGGCAAATTGCCTCAGATTCCTTTTGTTATTCTTTATAATTGGCTACCTTGTTTGTCCTTGAAATTTGATACCGTTGGAATGTTTAAATGTTTTTCCGTGTAGATATAGTGGAAAAACTGTTCCATACTTATGGTACAGCAAATAAAGTTATGGAATATTCAATATAGTGATATCAACATTAAAAAGAAATACAAAAGCTACATCAAATCCATTTGCCCAGATGACATCACAGATTTCCCATCATGCACTAGGGAAACTGAAAATGTACTATTTCTTCAAAAATTTGTATCTTCCGAATGCAAGATGCTATTGAGATGGGGTTTTCACTGCCTAACACAAAAAATTTTTCTGCTTTTTTTGAAAGCATCAAATTTGGTCACCAGACCATGCTTTTAACATAGGCACTTGCCTTATACTGAAAGAGGATATTTACATGTGAATGGAAAACTTAGCCTCAAGCAGGGTTCGAAACTATATTCACATATAAATATCCTCTTTCAGTATAAGACAAGTGCCTATATTAGAGGAATTATGGCCTAAGGTCTTCATGCGACTATTCAATACAGCATATATATTTATAAATATATGTATATATATATATATATATATATATGTGTGTGTGTGTGTGTGTGTATGTGTGTGTCAGTCAAATACTGGTAGGCTTGTGTTGGCAACATAGCTAGATTGAAGGAAAACACCGGAAAAAACAGATACGTATATGCCATTATATTGAAAACGAAAATACAAAACATTTCGAGCTCTTCTTCAATTGCAAATTCAGGGGCAAACTTAAAGGCTATGTACTTCAGGGACAATTCGTGCATGAGTGCTATGAAAGAAATATCTCTACATAGACCAATAATGTGTGTTTTGGAATGAGGATCTTCTTTATTTTGCGCTTGCTTCTTTCTAGGACTGTTTTAAAGGTGCCAAACAAAATGCAAAACGTGGGACAAGCTGTGATTAGGGAAATAAGTAAAGTGGTCTGCTACGGAAAAGCCAATACTGTTTCTAGGTATACTGTGTTTGCGGTTATTGAAACTGAGTCTAAGACTTGTGTTTCATTATATGTAGCTAGGGGGCAGAGTGCAATTGAGCATATAAACAACATTTTCCGAGTCGCAGTTGAATTTTCCAGGTTTCAATATACCGTGCCTGTCATTGGCACTATGAATTATGTTGGATGCAGTGTCAATGTATTTACATACAAGGCATCTGGGTTTACTAAACTTCTCATAGGGGCATACCTATGAGGCTTAGGAAAGTGCTAACCAATAACGACTTAATATTACGCGGCTGCGTATAAGCAACCTGGGGGAGTGTCAAAAAGATCGGGAATCTTGGGGTCGGATTTTAAAATTTGAAAGGATTGCTTGATATGTTTTAGCCTGAGTGGACGGAGATTGGGATGGTAGGTGACTACAAGGGGAATACGTTCAGTAACGGACTTGGTGCCGTAGGAAAGTAATTGGGACCTGAGGATTGATAGGTCCCTATCAAATTGGCGACTAAGGAGATTGAATGGGTAGCCCTGTTTAAGTAAAAATTAAGAGGTTCTGCGGCTTTATCTGCGAAGTAAATAGGAAGTGAACAGAGACGTTTGTTTCTGATAAACTGACTAAAAACTATGGGCTGTTTGCTGTGGGTGATGGTAAAAACTGTAGGTAAGCAGCATGGTGCTGACAGTTTAATGAAAGTCTGAATTTTTTAACAAATTTCATAACTCTATTAAGTTCATGCACTCTGGGCTATTCATTGAAACAAATTTGCTTTCTGGATGTATTAGGAATGATTAAGGAAGGGGTTATTGAAAACTTCGTCTACTCTAAACCCACTTACCTGCACTAAACACACTTACCTGCACTAAACACACTTACCTGCAGTTCAACAGTTTTCACTTTCACCACAGCAAACAATAGCATTTTGTTTGGCAACTTTAAAGGTGCGTTCACACCAAAACCGAAATCTGCTGCGTTTTGCGCAAATGGCTTCGAAGTATTTCTATGGAACCGTTCACACTGAAATCGCCTTGTTTAAAGCGGGAACTGTGCGATTTTTGTTTGGAGAACAATAGCAGTTCGCCATACAGAGGGTTCTTGACACCCAGGTGCTTGGAATTTTAATTTGTACAGTGCAGACTGCAAAGCATGATGCCTGAGAAGGATGTTGGAGAGTTTAATGTTTGAAAGTCGAAACTGAGAGAAAAAAATCCGACGTTGTGTGACAAAATAAGTTTTAATCAGGAACGCAACGGTTTTTAGGCGAAAAAGCAAAACAAATCTTGATTTGTTAAGTTTAACTTGATTAGGCTAGTGCAAAGTACTATCACTATCCCTACACTGTATGATTTGTTATATGTTTTTGCAGGGTGGCCTATTTTGGAGCGAAAATCAAATAAATTCCATTTATGATATTTTGTGGGGAGATAACTGTGCCAAATCACTTACTGATGCTGCTTTGTAGAGTTTCCGTAATGTTAAAAAATCTTGCAAATGCAGTTCCCTCACTAGGACTTTCAGAGCTAGTTCTGTAATTAATATTTTTGCTGGAGGGCCGTAAGTAATCACTCATATATCACGCATCCAGGATTTTTTTACGAAAGGAAGAAGGTTCAGGACTAAATGAGTCGCACTCTAAATTTTCGGTCCAAGGGCTGTGATTAAATGACGTTGATGGGTACGTATCGAGAGGCAAATACAGGGGCCAAGGGTAGAAGCTTGAAGACGCTCTTGGGTATTCACAAACTTGCAAGCATTAGAATGATATATATTTCAGTATCCTGAAATGGCGTTGAACACTTAAATAGACCTATATGCAACAAACATCCCCCAAAAGAATGTCCTTTTTCTTTTTACAACTCTGCCTACTTTTGAGCTTTGATGATACTGTACTGGAGCTTCTTGGACGCAGGCGCGGATCCAGAAGTTTTAAGGGGGGGGGGCCAAGATGGAAAAATCTCATGTCACCGAAGGTGCACCACGAGCGCGAAGCGCGAGTTCCAAAGCGTGGAGTCCAGGGGCCCGCATTAGGGTCCCTGGCGGGGTCCAGGGGCGGAGCCCGGTGGGGATGCAGGGGGCGAAGCCCCTGGAAGCTCTCGCAATATTGCATTTTAAGAGCACAGAGATCGGCTCCAGTTCTCTTTTGTCAGTGAGATTTTATACCTTTTCACGTTGCATGGAACTTGATGTATAGGGCTCAGCATAAGTTACTATATGTACCTGCAGAAGTTTCGGAGAATCTAAGTTATCTTAAAACTTACACGCCAACATTATAAACCCGTGTAGGTAACTTGAAATGATTTTTGCCATAAGTGTTTTATTTTCGTTATACGGTATTCGGGTATAGGACGTCAGATGAAACAATTGCGCGGGAAGCGCGCCCAAAATTTGAATTTACAGTTAAAACCATTGCTATGACTAACGGTGTCAATTCCCTTTATGTGTGTCTATCAATTAGAAGGTGGGTTCGATACTAAGTTTTCAGTTCTCATAAGAAGAGAAGGGTAAAAAAATGAATATCAGTTGCTTTACATCCTTACAATGCTGGCTCCTCTGAAATCACGTTTATGCACACGAATAATTGGCATATGGTAGAACCCCACCTATGAGTAATGCGAATACGTTTGGGACCTTACTGATAGTAAAAGGAGCAATTCAAGACTAAAAGTGCGCAGATCAAGCAAAAATCAAGAAATATTGAGAAGACTTTGCAAAAATCGTGAAAGATTTCAAATGATTTTTGGTAAAAAGTGATAAAAATAAATCCATCACTTAATAAAACGTACCTCTCTCCGTAAGCGTAAACAATTGCGCGAGAAGCGCGCCGAAAATTTTCGGTATAGAGCCTCCCGGGAGCTCTGCATTAATTGTACACTGAAAAGGGGGACCAACAGGACTCTCACAACCTGACATCCATATAGGAGGAGAGATGATATATCACCTTCTTTTTAGGTATAGCAAGAGGGATGGTGGACAGGCAAAATTCGTTTCAGAAAAGATTTTCGTCGTTATTGAACGTGGCGGTAAAATGTTTGGAAAAAAAGCAACGACAATTACGTACTTTGAATCTTTCAGATCATGTGCTAGACTAGGTTAGTCAAAGATCCCATAATGATGAGAGCCCTACAGAATAGGAGATGTACTTTTTAGAAAACGTTTGCATTGGAATAATTTCTTGCGTCATAGCTTTGTCAATGATATACGAAATCGGGTGTAAACCCTGTCGTATGCGCGCGAACCGCGCCGAAATTTTGAATAAAATATTAGTCCATGACAAAACCTGCATTCAGAACCTGTATCGGACACTGTCACTTTCCCACCAACCTATGCTATTCAGAAACGAATCTTCTGACTGAGAATTCTGAAAAAACACTTTTGCTCCTCTGTTCGCCCGTGAGAAGTTACCGAAAGCTATTGATAATAAGGACAACTCTGACACAAGGCTTGGCGCTAGCGGAGCGTGCGAAAATTTGGAATTTGTCAAGAATTTCCAAAACTTGTGATAGTTTGAGAACAGTTTGTGAAAGAAAATGGTTAGAACAAATAAACCAATCATCAAAAATACATCTCACCCTACACTCTCCACAGAAATTTGTAGCTTAAGCAACTTTTGGGAAAATTTAAAAATTTTCAAGAATCAATAGGGGAGGGGGACACACGTCACCCATTACCCACTGTACGTGCCGACGCTACTGTCTGTGGCTTAAAAGCCTTTTGAGTTCATTTGAAAACTTTTCAGACAGTTTCGAAATCGAATAGGGTATGCACGCCGCTACTTTGCCTGCAACAGCTGGTGCCACTGTGCACAATAGCACGTCACCTGACAGCTTGTCTTCTGTATTCATTCTGTATGGTCTGTATGGCGAAAACTTTGCCTCTCAATCCCTCTAGATTACAAAAAAATTCACTCTTTAACACAAAATTGTTACTAAATTTCAGTGCAGCTAGCCGGGCCCATACTGCATATGTCACGATGTTTACTTATTTAGATCTTAAGTCAAGGATCATTACTCAGCTATTCACCTGTTTTCGAACATTGTAGCTCTCTTTTCGTCGTCAACCACTTTGAAAGATATCTAAAGAGGTAATCCAGATATAGCTCCGCCCAACCCCTACAGAAATATATACTTTCAATACGTTCTTAGACACTTTTATTCATTTCTTGCTCTTAATTTTTCTTTCTCCTTTTCTTTTTTTCCTTTTCTTCCTTTTTGGTTCCTTGCGTTAGCAAAAGGAACATATGTAGTCAGCTTGGCATGTGTGTGTGTATGTATGTGTGCGTGTGTGTGTGTGTGTGTGTGTGTGTGTGTGACACTTGCTTCGGTACGCTGTATCTCAACAAGGGAAAGTTGGACTAAACCGAAACTTGGTATATGGATCTGTCATAGTAAGAAGGTGTGCCCTATTGTTTTTGGTGGAGGTCAAAGGTCATGTGGGGTCACCAGGGGTCAAAGACCGAAAACCTTGTTTGCACGATATCTCAGGGTAGGAAGCTTGGATAAATTTCATACTTGGTATGTGGATGCATTATGGTGAGAAGATGAATGCTGGAGCTTTTGGTGGAGGTCAAAAGTCATCTGGGGTCACCGGGGGTCAAACACTGAAAACTTGTTGTTAGCACAGTATCTCAAGGTAGGAAGCTTGGGTAGATTTCATACTTGGTATGTCGATGACTTATGGTAAGAAGATAATTCCTGTCATTTTTGGTGGAGGTCAAAGGTCATTTGGGGTCACTGAGAGTCAAATACTGAAAACCTTGTTAACACAATATCTCAAGGAACGAATCTTGGATAGATTTCATACTTGGTATATAGATCCACCATAGTGAGAAGCTGTGCCATACAGTTTTTGGTGGAGGTCAAAGGTCATGTGGGGGCACCAGGGGTCAAAGACCGAAAACCTTGTTTGCACGATATCTCAGGGTAGGAAGCTTGGATAAATTTCATACTTGGTATGTGGATGCATTATGGTGAGAAGATGAATGCTGGAGCTTTTGGTGGAGGTCAAAAGTCATCTGGGGTCACCGGGGGTCAAACACTGAAAACTTGTTGTTAGCACAGTATCTCAAGGTAGGAAGCTTGGGTAGATTTCATACTTGGTATGTCGATGACTTATGGTGAGAAGATAATTCCTGTCATTTTTGGTGGAGGTCAAAGGTCATTTGGGGTCACTGAGAGTCAAATACTGAAAACCTTGTTAACACAATATCTCAAGGAAAGAATCTTGGATAGATTTCATACTTGGTATATAGATCCACCATAGTGAGAAGCTGTGCCATACAGTTTTTGGTGGAGGTCAAAGGTCATCTGGGGTCACCAAGGGTTAAAAACTGATAACCTTGTTGTTAGCACAATATCTCAAGGTAGGAAGCTTGGATTAATTTCATACTTAGTGTGTGGATGCCTTATGGTGGGGAAAATATTTTTTTGGAGACCAAAGGTCATCTGGGGTCACTGGAGGTCAAACTCTGCAAAACTTTTCAACTCTATATCTCAGTGTAGGAAGCTTGAATAGATTTATGCTTTGAGGTGTTGCATTAAATCCAGCAGAAAACCCATATGAGTTTGTCGGATGTCAGAGGTGAAATCACCAGATGCCAAAAAGCAAATTCCCAAGAATTCCTAAAGTCAAATATAAGCACAAAACTGTATCATTCCAGCACAGTAAGATCACATTCACCCAATGACTGAAAGATGTGGGACATCTTTCAGAGATGCCAGGTATCTCAATTTTAGTTGAAATTATAGTATTACGATTTTAGTCCATAATTCTGCCTTTATGAAAACCTGCATCAAATAATGCTTTTTACTATTGCAGAAGATTCTCTCTTCACAAAGCAGAGGACTTGTGAAAGTTCACTAGACAGACATTTGTCCTTAGATTAGGACATGTTAGCATGCAGAAATTGGAAATTGGAATTGATTAATTAAATGCTACTATGGGTTGTTAGTTTTATAAAGAGAACTAAGTTACTGATCATTTGGATCAGATACCATTGAGCGTGCATGCATTGTGATTGCTTAATTGAATAAAACAAATTGTAACTGTATACTGTCTGTCTGTGTTGATATCCCTTGAAGTGCCTGTATTTCTGCAGAGCAATTTATTTATGCTTGAATGTGTTAACACAAGATGTGCATTGTCTACAGAGCAGATTTTGTGCACCTACAGAAATACTGGTTCATTCAGTAGTTGGCTCAGTTTCATTGCATTCAGCAAGGAACCACAGTGCCCATTGGGCTCTTGTTTCTCCTTTCGTTTTTTTTTCCTGGCGGGGGGGGGGGGGGGCAGACTGCTTAATGTGTTATCTCATTTTTCATTTCAAATTGTAAACGTGTCGTCTTTTTTTCCTTTTCCATTTCACAAAACAGTTGTTGATTCGTTTACCAGAACAGCAGTCTACATTCCCTTTTGAATTATTATTTATTTTTGGCCCGTGCATGTGCAAAAAGTCAACAAAATGTCCCACATCATCTTTGGCTTCGGTTATTTTAAAAGTGGCTATCAAAAGCCCGCAGAGGGAACCGTCGCGTTTTCCCGTTGCTGGGTGAACCCTCTGTAGTCGGGGAAACGCTGCGTTTCCCTCGGCGGGAATCGCGCGTTTTTGGGGGTGAACACACCTAATTAAAACAGTCCAAGAGAGAAGCAAGAGCGAAATAAAAACTATCCTCCAACTCAAAACACACATTATTGGTCTATAAAATAGAGATCTTTCTTTTATGAGCACTCATGCACGATTTGTCTCTGAACTATATAGCCTTTAAAGTTTGTCCCGTTATTCTGTATTTGCAACTGAAGAGCTTTCGACTGCTCGAAATATTTTGTATTTTCGTTTTCAATATACTAGTTTGCACGTATCTGTTTACCTGTTTTCCCGGTATTTTCTTTTTAATCATTTTATATATATATATATATATATATATATATATATATATATATATATATATATATATATATATATATATACCATTTAATTCATGGTATTTTCAATCTATAAACACACATTAAGAGCTCGTTGACATATTTGTCTGTCATTACTTTTGAATCTTATTTTTTACCAAGAGCAGGTAGAAGGGTCACTGACGAAGGCCTCATGTATGTGACTAAAACATCACTTTAAACACGAAACCTAGGGGACTTTTTATTGCAGGTACGTGCAAAATTTACAGTTTTTCGTCTTGTGTGTAACAGAGCGTCAACACTGAGCAGCTAAGGTTTGGCATAGCGGCAACTTGTATTTATCACAGGGTTGGTCTGCTCTTTTTGAAAGAAACAGCATATTCTGGATTGTTGCGCAAACATGCACGCAGCCCAGGCAGGCCAAGTATCCCAAGCTTGTCGATTACACCTTCTCTTCGGAAGGCTTCGAATTTAATACTGTAACTCGATTCTAGTTTGAAAATTCATTTGAGATGGGAATACCTTGGATTGCTTTTTAATGAAAAATACGATTTTCTATGACCCGTAGTCTGAATTCACCGATCGCTACGCCACTCACATTACTTCAAATGCTACCATGGATAGAACCTGTTCGACTTGAGTGCATAAAATACGTGTACGGAAGTTATACATTCTGTATTGTGAACCCTATAATTTCTCGTTCCCGGTTGGGACCAATGTTAGGTTTTTTGTCGTCCCTTGCCTTATTTGCGTATTTGTAATGGAGGTCATTCCGACTATTCAGAATCTTCCTCTGTCGATCTCTCTCAAATAAAATCCCCATAACAAATGTAATGTGTGTCAAACAAAAAATCTTAAAACCATGAAGTCTACTCACTTTATCAATGCAATTAAAGTTGTCTGAAATAAGGGTGGGTGGTAAGCTCTTTTATCTGATCTTAATAGTTAATGACATCTGAAGCAACCGTGATTTCTATGGAGGAACATAAAGGCTTAGATCCCTAAGATTTGTAGTTCGGATTTTGAGTGAATAAGATAGATCTATACCGTCTTCCAAACACTGAAACAGTTTCTACCTAGTAATCAGTGGCTTTACTTCTGGAATATGTTCCGCCCTGTCGATCCTGGAATTTGTCTCTCCCGTTCACAGGAAAACCCTTCAATTTTTTTTTATAGTGAACCAAAAGTTCCGTCTTCTGAAAGCGCCCTCGCTACGCTACTGGTCACAATGACAGCAAGCACCTTCTACAAATGGGCTAGAAAATCACTGTTAACACAAATTAGTTTCAAAGGGTGTCTGAATCAACTAACGAACGAAGGCAACAACAACTGACCGATTTCTGACCAGTTTTAAATCTCTTTGACTAAAGTGTGCCTAATAATTCTTAGTGTATTAAATGTGCCATAATCAGGGTTACTAATGCGGTAAGTCGATTGAGAGTTTAGATATCGTTTGGACTAAGTTATGTACACAGTATATCATGAATAAAGGGTTACCGCATACCATTAGCTGAGTAAATAAAAGTCAAACATCTTAAATAGTGTCATGTAAAATGGAAAAGAAAATTGAAGACCATTGCTACAAAAAAATAAGTTTGAAAGGACCTTAATATTTGAAGCAGAGTTATTTTAACAAGTACTGTTATACTTAATTCCAAGTGTTTTGAAACTAACAAAAGTTGCAAAATATAAGTTAGGTTTACGAAATTGTTCGAAATGGTCCATTCTGTAGAACTCGTCGTCCGGTAAAATAATTCAGGCCTTGAAGGGCAAATGTTTTACGACGCTAAGCCTGTATGGCAAATAAATTACAACTTCACGTCGGGTGCCTACCAACTAAACAATTTATGTCAAATCTGAAGGTAAGTTCACATGGAAAAGCCACAGTTTGCTCTTGGATGAAAAACCCACCTAACTTTGACCCGGGCGGGGTTCGAACCCCGAACCTCCCGGCTACTAAGCTTGATCGCTTCAAATGCCACCGCCTTTTTCCACTCGGCCCAGCACCGGTAAAGAGGAGGGGATCCAAAAGCACTGAGAGCAGATATACTTATACGAGTACGAAGTGAGGGGGCTAGGCAGAAAATTGACTCTTTGCCGGAGGAAAATACTCCTTGGTGTGCAAACCTGTGATCAGATAGTTTCGAACAAAAGTCTTCGCCCCGACGCCTCTTCCCCATCGTCACCAGTGTCATACAATTAGAATAAAGCCGGTTATATAGTAAAGTCAAGTGATATCGTGGGTAACTAAAGGTCAGGAAATGTCACAAAGGTACGTCTTAATTGTGTTCCACATGTGTTAAGAACTTATGTTACATACGTTATCATCCTTTTATTCTTTCTTTCCATGTAAAGAATGTCTTTGAAAATACAAAACAGTCCGAATGTCCGAGCATAAATTATGCACAGAAGTTTCACTCAACATTTCTGAGGCCTTATCAATCCATTCTTTAGTTTACGAATGGAGGAAGAATCTTATTTTCCCTTAAGACTGAACGATGTTGTTTCTTTGACCGCAAAGGTATCAAACTACGAATCATATAATAAATCCGTCATAAAAATTCGTTTTTCCCAAAAGATCAAATATTCTGTGCATATTGAATTTCTTAAAGTATGAACGAAATTTTCATTTAGCAAGTAAGACCATTAACAGAGAATGAAGCTGAGTATACCTCATGCTGGTATTTTATTCCTAACTTTACATTTCACTGCCTTAGACATATAAAATTTCCTTTGGAAAATGCCGACGTTATAGTATTACAAATTTCTGGGAGTTTTGTATGAGGTCCCAAGTCAGGAAGGAAACAACCATACTTTTAAAGGAGAACACAATGGACTAAATCCATAGAAATCAATTTCTATGAGAAAATCGCACATAACGTACTTAAAAAGCTGATGGAGACGGTCAGTCTTCCACTATTTATAAAATCTTCACAAACAGAATGAAACATACACTGTAAAAAATTTCTGTAGATTTACAGAACAAAAAACAAAGAAATACATAAAGAAAACTGAAAAAGTGCTGTCAATTTGTTGCAACAACTTCACAGCACTTTTTCCGTTTTCTCTTTGTATTTTTTTTATTTTTGTTCTGTAATCCAACGGACGTTAGACATTTTTTACAGTGTACTTGATCAATTGCGACACAAATGATGTAATTTGAAAAGCAAAATACAGGACCACACATTGGTTTTTCCTCACGAAGCCACGAGAACCAGTGTAGGGTAGATCTCAAGGTAAGGCTTAGGCCTTGGGGAGGGGGCCTCGGCCCTGATCTCGGACTTTTTAGTCGAGACCTTTCCAGGCGAACGAGACCGACTATTTAATAATGCGAAATAATTGTCCAGAGAACAGTCTTCCTTTGTTGTTGCATGGTTGAGTGTGTTTCTCATCAAGTCCGTGATGGGATTGAATCGATACAGGCCCTTCAGGTGGGTTTGCACCATTAAGAGGACAGGGTTCTTATGAGATGAGGACAGGGCGGCTACAGCCCACGCCGTCGGGAGGTCTAGCACTACGTTGCGGGAAGATAAGAATTCTTTGAGGAGTCAACAATTGTTTTAATTAAAATAACGCTGGCTTACCATAACTGGATCACAAGTCTTCTATTAAAGCCCACCGGCAATCTGGCTTCGAACGCATTGTAAAAGCAGAAGTTTGGTGACGATCTGTGTTTTGTAGTCCTGGTATCCGCAGTATGTATTTTTTGTCTTTTCATGTATTAAATTTTTTATATGGTAAGCACTTAGATCATGTTACATGAAGAAAAGAGGTGAAAATGTTTGGTACTTAATTCCTCAGTTTAGTCGGGGAGCCATAAAGTAATCCCCAACGGTGGTCAGTCGTCCCAACTTACGATTCAACTGTTTTTACTTACAATGGAGATAGGTTCTAAAACATGATCCCCAATTTTCAGTGCGTTTTGCGCTTTGAAGAATTTCCGTACCTTTTACAATAGTTTGGTTTCATAAAGAAAACGTGTGCACTCTCCACATTTTGACCGAGTTTTTCCATGGTATATATATGTGGGTGGATCATACTATACAACTCACTTTACCAAAAAAAGGTTATGCAGTTCAACCGATCTTTTTGAAATCAATTACGGTATGATTATTACGAGGGTCTAGGTACGCCGCGCGGCTTTACGCAAGACGTAAGACAGATTTTTCGTCAGGAATAAGTTACCTAATTAAATGAATTTTTTATCTCCTTGCAACAACTACAGTAGACTGAGCCAAATTTCAAGGTCGATGGAATGGAATTAGAAGTTTCCTTTCCAACCTTGATCTTACGACGCCATCTGAGCTCAACAAGCCTCAGATACCTTGGCTTTTGTTGAGCATTTCTTGGTGCCTTTTATGGAATTTACCTCCCTTTGTCAACTGACTAGTAAGACATGTGTTTGAGGTTCCGATATTTCCTGTAATTCATAGGAATTGGAATCAGGAGAGGGCGCAAATCCCTAGGTTCAAAAACCGTGACATAATTTCGCCCAAAGTTCATTATTTACCAAGAAAAACTACAGAGAGTGTCAAGTGTATTTCATGACTTTGTAACGTAAAATGGGGTAAACAATAACAACTGTATTGATTTTTTTTCAATTTTCGGCACGTTCTCTCATTATTACTACCTATAGGTTCATATTGGACAGGTTATAACTACAAAACCTCCCAACCATCATCCATTTACCAACCTCAAGCCCACTGCATCCTCGACAGCTCTGTGGTCTGCGTTAAAGGGGATATGACATGCCCCCTCAAACCAGAGATATGGCATTCCCCCTCAAACCAGGGAGTTGCTAGCAAGTTAGCAACCACCTGCCCAAACTTATTAAGGGATAGCCCTATAGTTCTAAATACCGTTGACGACTGCACTTTGACTGACATTGATTCAAACAATATAGCTCCATCCTGGTTGGTCCATGATGACTTGTAAAGTTAGTTGTGTTCCCAATTAAGCTCGCACCCCCTTGGGCTGGGGGTTGTAGAATATGTCCACGGTATTCCCCGTCTGTCGTAAGAGGCGACTAAAGGGAGGGACTTGAGCCGTATTTGAACTATATTTGAAACCGAACTTGAACTTGACCCGTATTTGAAACCGTATTTGAACTTTACCTTTTTAATTAGCCCGGACACTATATAACACATTCGTGTTGGTGTGTCGCTAAATCCTAACTAACCAATTAAGCTCACACACGTTTGTGTGTCACTGTTTCATCGAACAATGGAAACTCAGTGCAGGCTACTGTGGTTCTGTCTTGGAGATGAACTAGACAGGAATCTTTGTTTAACTTGGAAGGTTGGGCTAAAAGTGAACTTAGGAGGGAGAATGGTTTACTGTCTGGGGTGAGATTAGACAGCCTTTAAGCTATTATAAAACAAAACTCGAAATGAGATTTGTTGCGGTTTGTGTAGTGCACATCCAACGCCATTGGTACAAAGTTTAAAGTTTTTCTTCTAACTGCCCAAAACTTTAATTCAACAATGTTTCCGGGATAGCCACCTATAACCCCGTTAGGGGGTTAAGGCAGATCCCGGGACCCAATCCCATACTCTAAGAGCGCTTCGAGGCCCACAGCTCCTTCGATGCCGTAAGGCCGTGTCAAAATTTTTGTCATATTTCAAATAGAGGATTGCACTCTTGGTTGAAAACTAACTTTTTCCATGGGCTAGTAATCCCACTCAAGACTTAAGTAAACATTTTTGTTTAATGCTAGTGTCTGCACTCTAGTGAGTCCGAACATGGAGTTAATTCCAAAGTTTTACCTATTATGGCCAACTGACACATAGTAGAAGATTACTTTGGGCCTGGATCCGCTCAAACGGGAACATTTTTTTTAACGTCATTGTTCCCTTTCACAATGCATTTGAAAATATTATTACACTTAAAGTGTTTGCATGTTTCATGCATTTCAGAAAAATCAGTGTGAGGTTGTTCTGTAGGCCTATGTAAGAAATTTGACGAAAGTGCGAATGCAAATATCAAGGCGGTCGAGTTAGTTAGTTAGATGAAGTTTAACGTCCCAGCTCAGATGAGGTTTAACGTCCCAAGCTCACTGGCTTGTTTTCCCTACTCCATTGCTTATGCTGAGCACCAAGCACAAAGGCAGCAGGTTCCATTTTTATAGTCTTTGGTATGACGCGGCCAGGATTTGAACCCTAGACCTTCCGGCTGCAAGTCGGATGCTCTAACCACTTGGCCACTGCAGGCGGTCAAATCTGGGGAGTTGGGAGGGGGTGCAACCATCAAATTATTTTCAGTTTGATGGTTTTTCTTCTTATACAGTTCAAAATTTCCTATAAAATGTCAAAAATTGAGAGTTAAATGGTTCATCCCCCATCCTCAGGTATCTTCAAAGGCGTCAATGGCGTAGCTAGAAGTGGGGAGACCCGTCCGCCCCTTCAAAGCTTCCAAAGTCTCTGTGGAAATTTTTGACAACCAACATCTCTTAAAACGTATGGTCGTAGATGGTTATGGAATACACAGTGGTCCTTGCATGCACAATTAAAAATCTAACCATATATGCAATCCAAGTAAGAAAATTTTTCTACAGTTTATGGTTACTTGTATGTATCAATTATCCAAAATAACAGCATTTCATTTGCTAATTACACCTGACCCTCGAAAAGTAACAAAGGTATTTTAAATGGTTCATATACCCTAAAATATTGAGGCATGTAGCATCGTTTTGCATCAAAGCGATAAATTTTTCTTGAAACTTTCCGAAGGGTAGAGAGTGACCCCCTTCTAGAAATTTTTCCCCAAGACAGCACTGAAGGTATTCAGTCAAACTCTCAAAACGCTTGAAAGCAAAATGGAAGACCCCCCCCCCCCCCTACAACTAAGATAGTAACAATTTTGTAATTTGAAGATAGCTTAAGAGTTTAATTTTTAAACAAGATGGCCAACAAAAATAACGCAAAAGTCCCTGTTCTGCAGTTTCCACCTTTCCTTAGTTTACTTCCAACTTCGGACACATCCCACTCGCTCGTCCCTCTCTGTACCACTCTCCAAACCAAACTAACCCCACCTTAACCTAACCATTCTATGCCTTTCACTCTTCTCGGTCTCCCGTCATGCCTCTCTCCTAAATAAAGACTTTGTTTAACAAAAATTCCACTGCATACTTAAACTGCTTCTATCCCTGAACTAAACCCACAGTCACAAAGACATAGAACTATTCACACAAAAGAAAGCCTGAATACTAACGAAAGCACAGAGAACGTAGAACTGAAGTAAAGTAACACAAGGCAAATACTATCCACAGATAATACCAAACAAGATGAGCAGTTTTTCATGCTTTCAATAGTATATTTGCCGGAAATTTTGGTCTTTTCCCCGAACAAAAATTACCACTGGACACCATCCGACAGCACCGCACTGTCATACAGACAGTGGGTATTGATTAATGTAATGTTGTAGTGACCATGCACTTACCATATTTGGGACTATTGTGAAAAAATTCAAACACCCTCCTCCTCGTCAGGGAAGCGGCCACAGCACCCTCGGGAAAATCTTGACACCATCCGGCTATATAAGCTATGAAAAATTGAGAAGGTTAGTCTAGGGCTTTTGCATTGCAATACAGTGAAAAGTTTTTACTTATTTTAGGATCTAAGATGCTAAATGGCGCAATATTTTACCTTTTTCTCCCTGAATCGACGTTTAATTTATCTGTTTTTATGTTTAAAACCATTCATTGGAAATATCTTTTTTTCGGGGAGGGGTGGAGGGGGCACGTGCCCTGCACTTGACAGAAAATGATAACATACATTTAAGAAGGGCAAAGGAAAGGAGACGGGAGAAATTAAAAGGAAATCATCCACCATCCATCCTTCCAACCCTCAAGTCCTCTACATAATTAAAATCGATCATCCGCTAGTCTGAGTTAGGTTATAAAAAAAGAAAGAAAAAAAAACATGGTCTGATGGTCACATTGTAGTTTTAAAATTTGCCTGCGGGAAGACCTCCAGAGATAGCAATCTGTTGCAATATTTCTTATAAAATCTCAAAAATAAAAGAACGGTCGGATACAACTTACAAAGCCTAAGAAGTGCCATTTGTTGCAACCTGTGAGGCATTTCTGTTAACTTTCACGATACGCTACTCACCAATTGATGGTTGTGCCGGCTTAGATGATGTCACGATGGTTCTTTTTGAGAAAGGCTCTGGGCTATTTCATTCAGTATAACCAAGCTGGGTCCCACTGGTTATAAGTAGCGCACCACCAATTATTCCTCCTTTCATTTTCTCACTTATTTTTTTCCTTTTCTTGGCTCCAGGGGACATGCCTTTCACTTTTAAATTTGTGATGCACGGTTGTTGAGATTTGAGCTACGACAGCTTGTACAACAGGGTCTTAGTTTTCTTTTCATGTTTCTCTCAAAATGGGATTTTGTAAGGTGCGAGGATGTAATACCCACAGTACCCCAAATACCTTCAAGATTCTTCATATTGACATTAGGATTACTTCAATCCATGAACTTCAACAGTCACTTCACATATTCAGTAAACTTTCAGATTCAGTAAATTTTTTTAGCAAAATGGTCAGCAGGAAGTCTCTCAGAATTTTAGGGACTTAATTCGAAGGGTAACCTACCGTACTCCTCGGAGAAACTATGGTGTCCTACCCATAGCCTAGGTACAGTTAAACATCAAATTTAGTACCAACCAGCGGGGTAATCAATTGAGTAAACTAGTTATGATGGCCTATGCTTGCTGACAGGTAAATTGTATTGTGTAATGTTGTGGAAATGAAATGAAAGAATTATACCTTGATTAGAGTGAGTCTGATTGTGAGATCAGTCTTTGGCTTTATGTACTGCAATATCATTGAAATGATTTTATATAATGAGTTTAATAACCATGCAGAGTGCTTCACGACACAAGAGCTTTCATTGCTACCTATGTTTGCAAGGTCATTGACGAGTGAAAGGATGACAGTCTATGTGTTTTATATGTCTTTGACTTTATATACTGTACTGAGATCATTCTTAATGACAAATGTGCTTCCAAAATCATTATCGACACATAAAAGTTCAATGGTATTGACCTGTACCTTGGTTAAGTCACTAGAAAGGTTTTCTCACAGGGATACCAAACACACTTCAACTAATTTCTGAACAAGGTCGGTTACAACAAATTTCTGCATGTCTGGCCGCAGGATTCGACAACTATCTTGTACACGGCCAATAACAATGGAGTCAATTTTGGGGGAACACAGGGATTTTTCATTATTTTCCCAATCTGTTTCCCGCTATAATTTCATTTTCAGATGGATCCTTTCAACCACAATTTATGTCCTCTATAGTTGAACAGCTGGATAAGGGGCTCCATGAATTTCAAAGTAGCAACATAATCAACCAATCCTTTTACTAATTACAAGTCTTTTAAAGATTATTCCTCTAAAAAGGTAAAATGTCCCCCAGAGTTGACCACGAAGGAAGATTCCCTCCATTACACAGTCTTGTCACGTGTCACGTTATGTATGTCAACCTAGCTGTGTCATTTGCCACAAATACAAGAGGGCAATTCACCGTAAAGTTGCTTATTTCATGGCTAACACACATGTTAGTCAATGTGTAACAGTAACAAATATCAACTCACATCACCAACAAAGCTAATACATATATGGAAAAGAGATTTCTAAACCTTTCACCTCTGACATGCGACCTTTACTACGGGGGGGGGGGCGGTTACAAGACACAATTTCCCCAACTTGGGACACTTCTCCATCAAGTTTGAAAAAATCAGTCCAGTCAAATGGTTGAAGTTTTCGACACAAAAAGTACATTTGACCTCCTGTCACGTAACTTTCGACCTCTATTACCATGTCGACCACATATTTTGGTAGAAATTGTCATCCCTATTATACACGTGCGACGTACGTACGATGCTTCCTCTAAGAACTAGAAATTTGAATTTACATGGCAAATCCGACCTAGACTTTCCAAGAGAGAGGTGCGGGAGTTGTTTTTCAATCGGGAGAAAGGAGACGGAACATATCGCTATCAAATAACCCCCTGCGACCTTTGAATTTTTATAAGCAAGCTCATGACAGTAGAGTTCATGAGCTTATGGAGTTGTTTTACGTAAAATGTCCTGAAAGTGCAGGTATATGCATGATAAAAAAAGTGGGTACCGAGGACTAAAATATTATTGTCAATCACTTTTCAAGTGAATTGAATTTACTTTAATCAGTTGCTTCGCGGGTCAGATGAGTTAGTGGTGTCTCGGGCCGGAGGCTATACGACCCACGTGCCGAAGGTTCCCCACCCTTGCTGTAGAGCCACCGTACATACCTTACTGATCTGACTAAGCGCTAGTGCACAGTAGGCCTACTTACACATAACGCTGTGTTGTTTTAACGATGGACGCGAATTCATTCATTTTACATTGACGGCTGCAGGAAGATCCCTAATTTTCCCTCCAAAACTTAAAGTCGTAATTTTTGGCAATTTAATATACGTCACTCCAGCATGCCCATTTATTACCTCAAAATTAAGTATATAGCCTAGCTAGTACGCTTCAAGTTTCCCGACGAAAATCGCCAGCGTCTAAATACTTCGTTGCTAAATCAAACAGGCTTTTATTTTTGAAATACGATTCCGTAGACTTAGCCACAGAGGCTACGTAATTATATCCAAAAAACGATTTTTACACAATTTCACCTTACTTCCAGGGTGACAGACCAAGTGAGGGAGATAAGACCAGATGAGGGAGACAGATCGAGCGAGGGAGATATGTCAAGCGAGGGAGACAGAACACCTGAGGGAGACAGTCTCAGTGAGGGGGACATGCCGAACGAGTATGTGAGACCCAGTCCCAACCCTAGGGTACCTTCCTGCCAAGTTTGATGAAAATCGTTCAAGCCGAATAGTAGCAGTTTTCGATAACAATGTACATTTGACCCTCTGTCACGTGACCTTGACCTCTGTTACCATTGCAACCATATACTTTGGTGAAACTAGGCTTTGTGTCAAGTTTCAGTCCATGCAATTTTTCTTCTTGGAATTATAGCCAAAAAGATTTTTACACATTTTAACCGTTGACCTCTGACCTCAGACCTTTACTTTCGGGGTCTGCGAGACACAATTTCCCACCCTTGGATAACTTCCCACCAGTTTTGAAGAGAGTCGGTCCAGTCCACTAGGAGGAGTTTTTGACACACATTTTCGTTTTAAATATATACATTCTCCCTTCCATCACGTGATCTTTGACCCCTGTTGCACTGACAGCCACATATTTTGGTAGTACCGGACATCTCCACCATATGTGTGAAGTCTCATGTAAGTAGGTTGTTTTCTCTTGGAAATACAGTAAACAAGTAATTTTCGCAAAACCTTGACCTTTACATTTGACCTTTACCTTCGTTAGGCACAAGGATTGTACCTAGGTTACCTTATCCCCAAGTTTGAAGAAAATCAGCTTTACCGTTTTAGATATATGCAAAACAAAATTGGACACACCCAAAAGCAGGCATACACAAATACGGACACGTTTAGACCCCTCCCACAATAGCGGACTTCAATTCACCCGTGGGCCACATATTGGGTTAGCCTCTTAATAATAGGCTAATAGTAATAAATGAACTTGTAGCGCATTAAAATCTACTGAGTATTCAAAAGCGCTATATAACCCTAACGAAAAGCCAAATTGAAAAAAAAAATGAGTCTTAAACTAGTACGGTATTTTAGGAAAATTAGCCGTTACCATGGCAACGGTTGCTAGTTACACAGGCCTGGCAAGTACTAACGTACGGTGGATCCATAGGGACATGGAAAGGAAAAAAGCTCCCTGGAAAGTCAAACGTTTGACATTAAATTTCAAATATTTGACTTTAAAAGTCAAAGTTTTGACTTGAAAAGTCAAATTTTAATCTCAAAATTTTGACTTGAAAAGTATTTGCGAAAACACATGATCTTTGTGGTCAATTTTTACAACTGCCTTGTTGTCAAGTAACTAACTGTCTTTTCTTCTATACATATAGGCTTTTATGCTTTACACATGTCAAATTTAAGATCAATTAAACTGTCTTGTCGTGAAGTGGACTGTGTTTGTGGTCTACACTATTTAAACTCGTCTTTTGAATTTTTCCATGTGTCAGACTTAACTCATCTACAATCTGCCTTCAATTGTTACTCGTCACATCTAAGACATGCAAGTCATCCGCAATAAACCTAGCAGATCTTTTCTAAGAAGACTAAATTGCTAAAGCTTTTTCTTCAAGTAAGTCTACTAAGTGTCCAACTCTGTACCGTGACTGACATTGTTCAACGCTTGCCAGAGAGGTCATTATAAGCTGTCAGCTTTATGTTCTCAAACTGAAAAGAATAACAACTCTGAAAGTATGCCATAAGTTCTGTTTCGATAACCACAGAAATTTTAAGTTGTCTTTCCCAATGAAAATCACTAGCAATGATAACCTGTACCTCAAACAGCCAGCCTTCAGTAACTCACCATCATGGTGACACATACTTCTAAGAGATGAATTTATCTTTTCTCTCAGTAAAAGCTATTACATTCCCCATTGGCAGATTGGAATCACATACCTTACATATCACCCCAAAGACCTAAATTATCAATATTAGCGCAGACCATTTTCACTGCAAACTTAACACTTCAGTCCTTTTCCCAATCCCTGACAACCCCACTTCTTATTTTGTTGCCATCAATCCTAACAGCGCCATTCATATCACTGATGTAGATTCTATATCTCCCGGCCTCTTTTGATTCTAGTACCAAATTACACTCCTGTCCCCTTCCCTCACCTCACATCACTCGATTACCAGTACATAATTGCAACGCTGTCATCTTCTTTTCATTAAATTAAAGTCACATAAATTTTTATCGTAATTTCACCTGACGCGAAACTACCTGTACTTTATATCGCAATCATTGGACAGTAGGGCATCCACCTTCATTTGAGAGTATGAATGCAATGCATTCTGGTTCAGAATGCAGGGATAGGGGAAGTGTGTTTTCTAGTTACTTGCAAGGTCTGGAAAGATTCATTTCCTAAAAAAATAAAAAAGTATTTTGGGGGAAAACTGTCTCACCATAAACCTCTGTGAGCATTGGTAGAACACTGATGTTCACTCGTTGTGCGAAGATGATCATTTATTCGTGACGAAGACATGAAACAAAGATCAAATCAAACTGATGTTGTAAGTGTATTTTCCAAGGTTAATACAAACCATAGGCCTGAAGATTATTTTTCTCTGGAAATGACGCGCCGTTTTGCTCCATGAACATAATTCCTTATCTTGGCACAAAATAGCACTGTTTTTCAGTAATCTGTTCAATCGACTTTGCCACGAACCTATGATATAAAGTGGTTGATCCACAGGTGATGCACTCAGATGTATAAAAATATCTTTGGTTGGAAGGGAAGACATTTGCATGTATGCAGCAAGTGTTTCTTTCCTAAAAAAAGTGATCATTTTCTTGACATAATCTACAGACAACAAATAAGAATCAAACAAGACCAGCAGTACCACTTGGGAACATAAATCCTTGGAAACGAGATAAATAAAAAAAAAAAAAAAAATTAAATAAATAGACAAATGGATTGATGGATGGACAGACGAACGGGCGGACGGAAGGACAGACAGACAGACAGACAGATAGATAAGAAAAAAAAAGAAAGGAAGACAGAAAGAAACAAAAAATAAATAAAAGATGACTGTTGTATTCTTCTTTCAAAAAGTCACTCATAATGGTTGCATGTAGGATTAACTACCTCATAGATAACATATGAGTGGTAAAAAACCACCAAAATTTCTACCCATTGTTGAAGGTACACGTTATCCGCATAATCAGGTCTATGTTTTGGGTATGGGGGCGCTGCAGGAAACCTTGGGGTGGGTATCCGTTTTGCCAATTAATTAGTCGCAGCTTTTGAAGTATCGATTGGGCAATGCAGTAAGGCCTAAATATCACCACTTACGTGTGTGCACTTACTTTCCATTCAGATTGAGGACCTAAACAATGGATTTCAGGTCCGTCGAAGGAAATACAATAGATTTCTCATGTCTTCAGAAGTTTAACAATACAGAGTCTATTGTTAAAGTTAGGTTTAAGGAAGCAAACACAGTCTCGAAAAAGCTTCCTACGCCTATGCTTCCATGGCTGACCTGAATGTTTTAAGTGGGTTACTGTAGGTCACAATTTTTCATTCTTGAGGTTTTCGTTTTTACTCGAAGAAATGTATCGATCCCCTTCGATGAATACATTTGATTTGTCTTCTTGCATACATGCGTACGTGGGTTATTGGTTTCTTATTGTTTCACTTCGCTTATGATTCCATGCCCAAGGCAAAAGGAATCTATGCAATCACGAACGAGTGTAGGTAGGCAGTAAGACAGGCAGACAGGTAGGTAGGTTTGCTCCCTTACCTTGTAAACATGGTATCTCAAAATAAGAATGACGGATTCTTTTCATACTTGCTTTATAGAATTATCATATTCAGAAAAAGAACACTATTGCAATTTGTGGGGGTCAGATGGCATATGAGGTCACCAGAGGTCAAAACCGAAAATATCGACATCTTAAGGTGGAAAGCAGGGACTTAGAATGTGATAACGTTATGGTCAGTAAGTGAACTCTATTGTTTTTGGTGGAAGGCAAAGGTTGTCTGAAGTCATCGGGGATAAAACTACGAAAATCTTGTAAATATGCTTGCAGACACGTTATCTCATTATAGGAATGATGGATACATTTCACACTTGGTAAGTAGATTTTTCATATTAACAGGAAGGACGATAGTGCTGTTTATGGAGGTCAGAGGTCCTTTCAGGTCACCAAAGGTCAAAAAACCGAAACCTCTAAACACCATACCTCAAGAGAACAGTCATGTTTACTTTGCACACTTGAATGTGGATGCGTTATTCTTAGAAAATTAACCCTGTTGTTTGTGATAAAGTTCAAAGGTCATCTGAGGTCACCGTCGGTGAAACTTCGAAAACCTTGTAAAGGGTCACATTGAGGTATCTCATACTTAGCATGTGAATACCTCATACTGATTACAAGAACCCTTTTGTTTTGGTGGAGGTCAAATTTTATATGGAGTCACTAGAGGTCGTACGATGAAAACCTCGTATAAACAGGACATCTCTATATAGGGTAATCTTGATGTGTCTCGTAGTTGACATGCGAATGCTCCCATATTGTGTTCAACAATTAAATTGTTTTTGGTGGCAGTCAAAGGTCATTTGAAGTCAAAATAGGTAAAATTGTGAAAACTAGTAAATATGATACTTCAAGAAGGATAACTTTGAGGGAGAAACGTCAGTGCGACAAAGCATTTGCTTTCGGCAAGGAATCACTGAGACTTTGGGCTTTCTGTTTACACATTTAGTTCTACGTGTTCAGTTACTAAATTGCTTTTAAAGAGAGTGACTGCCTTTAATAAATGGCCTATTGAAGAATTTTCACACTTTGAAATTAAAACTAAACGAGTAAGCCGTATGTATGTATGTATCCGCAGCTCAAAACTAAATTGACTTAAAGGCTCTTGTGGTAAGAGACATCAATTAGGTGCACTCAAAACTGTCAGCTGTAACAGATAAGCTGTTCAGAAAGGATTGTCAATATTGCTTCCGTTTAAGTGTAACTCTGTGAGTCAGATGGCACAGTTAATTTACACTGCGATGTATCAATGTTTTACGAGTGCGTGGCTGGAATCTTGCTCGAGGTACGTGGGTCTTTCTCCTAGCATGGAGCTACCGTGTGGTGACTCCATGCTCCTATTCATTACGCTTTGCTCCCATTTTGCACTGACTGTCATCAAAATCGGTTGCACAACCGTCAAAATCGTCACGCTCGACAGATCACTTGACTAGCCATCATGCAAGCTGTGTGGGCAGGTCTGACACGTTTCAATACTTTGATTTAGCTCGGTAAAAACTTTTACTCTTCGGTTTCGTCACGCACACATACATAAACAAACATGCACAAGACGTCATATTACATTTCTATTAGAGATGACGCTATAGGGAAAGGTAGAAGGGGTACATCCCGCCCCTCCCCATTGTCAGAGCTCTTGTATAGTCAGGACTAAGTCCGTAGCCAAAGAGCTGAGGGTCTGGGGCGCTGACGCCCCTTGAAAAATCTCCCTATAAAATTAAAAATCACCATTGCCTTAAAGCACTTTAGTGTATCTCCTCCGACCGCAAAAATATTTCGCCCCTGCAAACTATCTCGCCCCTTCAGTACCTTGCCTGGATACGGGCCTGTGCCGAAACCCTTTTCAGTTCTACCCAAAAGGGGTACTTTCTAGGGCAGAAATACTTGTGAGAAAACAATCAACATGGTTTCCCCTTAATCAACCGTGCCCTTATGCCCCGTAAAACTGATTTAACCGAAGAACACTCTAAATTACCTTTCTTTTGAAGAGTAAAATATAACCTGCTACCTGAAATTGAAAGAATTTTTATGTCTGGAAACTGCAATTTCCAGTAATTTGGGAGGCCCGATTGGACACACTTTCATTGAAGCGTTACAACAGCATGTTGTCCAGTTGCACATAGTTTCCCCTTAAAAATAAACATACAAAACTCCCCTCTTCCATCTTTAGAAATCTAGTCCCGCCTCAGCCGTCTGTCAGGTGCGGCAAAACTAAGACCATCGTCTCGGTTTCATAATTGCAATTTAACTTTATCGAAGGAATCGTAGAGAATGGGGTTCGAAGCTCCTCCAGATGTTGTGTGTGTGTGTGTGTGTGTGTATGTGTGTGTGTCGGGGGACGTATTTACAAAATTGTAGTAATTAAAAACTTGTGTATACCTTAAATGGCACTTGAATCAAACTGAACAGACAACCCTAACCCCACCCCCAAAACCAGTTCAGCCATTTTCTTATAACTGGCGTACTCGAACTATTTTTGCAGGGCGTTCTTGGGTGGGTAGGGGGAATGGATTGAGTCAGGAGTAGCATTCAGCTTTAGAACAAAAGTGCCACTCCAGCTGTTCTACAGAACTGGAGGTGTTGATGAGTCCAATATCTACGATTGCTGAGCGCAAAGTAAAAAATAAAAATGTGTTACATAATTTTCGATTGCAAAAGTTATCCATCATATTACAGTTCCCTCGTAATTTCTTTACGATCTCGGTTCTTTTCTTATATTTCTATTTTTATTTCTTCTGTCCATTCATGGGGTTTCTAATCTCCAGTCTCTCGTTCCGTGACTACACCACTGCCTCTGTTCACTTCAGTGGATCTCGGTCTATTGGAGACTTTCTCTGTCATTTTGAGTCTCTCATTTCACCCTTCGCGTCTTTTCACTTCCCTTAATTTCCGGCTGCCTACCCATCAGCAAATCAGTCCTCCGTTCTCTGTCCCCGTCCTCCGTTCCCGGCGCTCATCCTCTCACCATTCCTAATTCCTATACCCTTTCCTCTTTTTCACTACATAAAGGCGTGCGTGGTTGTGTTTTTCGTTCTTAAACTGTTCTTTCAGATCCCTCCTTCTCTCCGGCTCTCTCTCCTTCCCTAGCCTCCCTACGTCATCCCTTTTGTCTGCGTCATCCCTTTTGTCTGTTTCACCCTATCCTTATCCGCATTGATACACGTCCCTCCCGTCATTCCCTCATTATCAAGCCCTTTGTGCTTGGGTTCAGTCCTCTCTGTTAGTAGTCATTGTCATTTATGCCAATCCTACTCGTGTGTTTCTTTTTCTTGTGTTTTGTCCTTTTTTCTGTCTCCTTTTATCTCTGCATTTTCTATCTTCTATGTCTTGTATTTTCCTTCTTATTCCTTTTGTTTTTATCTCTCTTCTTGGCCATCCTGATTTTACTAAGGACTGCATTTCGTTATGACAGTTTGCCGGCCACGGCCTCTTGTTTGGCTTTGTGAAATATTGTAACAGCGGGCTAAAAGCCCTTGTTATTTTATTGCTTTTAAACTTCCCTATTTCTCTTGCAATACTCTATGTATGTTAGATTATATTTGTTAGTCCGTGGAGGGCAGCATTACCTGGGATTCTGCTTTTTTTTTGTAAAACTTGTTTGTCACGGGGATTATTTTTGTACATGCCACATTCTCTGCTAAGGTGCAGGTCTATTCATGGGTCACGTTGTACTCCCCGTGTTTACTGTAATCCCCTGTATCGCCTCTAACCAGGATAGGGATCTAAAATTACTATCAAATTTATTTATTTTATTTTTTATTCAAACTGCTTAAAAGAGGATGAAACTCGGTTAGCCAATTCTAATCTTCCCTGAGGCCCTCAGTTACAACGTGTAAGACATATAAAATTGACAGCGAAATATTAGAAAACGTAAAACAAGTCAAAATTAAAACGTATTAACCTTGCAAAGAGAAAGAAATTCGTAATGAAAACATAAAATCCTAAAACAGAAAAGAACTAAACAAGACAGATATACACAAAAAGGTACAGGAAAAATCAAGTTAAAATCTTATAAAAGTTGACAAAAGGGGAAAATCAAAACAAGCAATTAGAACACCATTTAAACTGTAAAAAATATCACGATAAAAAGGTACTTACGACTAAGACAACAAACTGACGGTGATATAAAAATGATAAAATATCTTTGGTTACAGCTTAAAAACGATTTAAGTTGCTGCACCCATTATCTTGTTGGGAAGGTGGTTCCCTTCTTTTGCCCCAGATACCTAATTAATTGTGTCGAGTCCTGGGTGTGTCAGAACCTAGGCAGTAATCCCTTATTGTTTAGGCCTAGTTAAAATTGTGATTTCGTAAACAAGTCTAAAAGAAATCAGTTAGCCGGCGTCAGAAATAGACGTGTTTTTCTGATGAAAGGGGTTTAGTCATGGCCGTACTGGCCGGGGCCGGCCCCCTAAATTTCAGATATTTTGTCTCAGTCGGGCTGATAATTGGACAGTTAAATTAGGTCTGGAGTCCGGCAAAAATCACCGCCTTCCCTGAGAAAACAGCCCCGTATGGCCATTGGTTTAGTTAGGTTGGACGGCAGGCCTCACGCCCTGAAGCTGCCAGCCTATAGTACTCCAGCCGGCAGGTATAGAACTGAGTTGGACGTAGTTTTTTTCCTCGCAGGAGTTTTATTCTGTATTGCAAGTCTGCTACCTTATATTTTGATGTTGTAATCAACCGATTTTATTTGGAATTATACGAGCTCATCGTTATTCTGGTTGTCGGAGTGATTTTTCAGGTGTTTCGTCGTTGTTCAACGACCTGGCCGATTAAAAGACAACATCTCAGGCCAAGACCCACCCTGCTGGCCTAAACGCTACCATCCTCTACCAATACCCCATATTCGTTACACTATTTACAGTCAGCAATCATGGGCGGTGTTTTACTTATTATTAGAGCAATTGGCGATGCAGGACACCTCTAGTCCGACTTGTCGTGGCCGAAAAGTATAATTTCTTATTGTATCACTTATTGTCTTCAGAGATCTATATTGTCTCGGTAAGTAACGTTAAATTAAATTTATGCAAAGTGCCTGATCTCCGGTACCTTAAAAATTGCCGTTTCTGGGGCGATTAGAACCTCTCACCGGGCGACCTTTTAGTGCTCTGCGTAAGATACATATCAGCTTTCCACTTAAAAATGAAATCATTGCAATCTTCAAAAGCCCTCATAGCATGGTTTCACTGAAGTCGAATAGATGGTTCAGTAGATGAAAGACACTTTCTTTAGTTGGTGAAACACAACAGGAATAGCGGGAGGCAGGACATCAATATGACGCATAAAGTGACATTTACTAATCTGGACATTCGGCGTCCTGAGAAAGTCTTGGAATATCACTTAAATTATTCAGCTATAAAAGCCGGTTGGGAGGCATTTCGTTTGGTTATATAACTTACTTCACAGTCACTTTACATCGTGGGTGTATGGAAGGAAGGGCTCGGGACTCAGACGAAGATTTTAGAACTGTAGAAGTAAGAAAAGAAGAATTCTAATCCATGTCTAACGTGGTAAATCTACATTTAACCCAATTTATTTTCGCCCTTCTCTAATGTCACCTCCCTGCTCGAACTAACTTATCCTTCGTCTCCCAACTCGGTCTCAACCGTAACTGACCTTTTTCCATCCTTTTCGTTCTATCTTTCCTAACCAACTCATACTTCAAATAAACATATACATACACGACACACCTAAATTATTGCAATGCAAATAATAACAAAACCCACGCTCATAGCTAAATACATAACTAGGCTATGTGCGAAGCTGGCTGACTCTACAGGCGACTAAAAGAAAACACACATCTAGAACGAAAAACACAGAGAATTACGAACTAGACTGAAAAGATCTTTTACTGCTTACACTTATACAAAAACCTTCATTTTCATGTCGCGTTCGTTGTTGAGATATCGCTTTGCTTATAATTTACAAGGACGTCCCATTGTGGTAAGTCTGTTTTGATACCGACAGCCTCCCTAGGAAGTTGATACAGCCTAAGAACATCTCCCTGTACTCAATGACTCACTCCTTCCGTTCACAAAAGTTTTGTTTTGCCTTATGATCTGTTTCCATTTATTTTTGAAAGTCCAACAACCTTTCAGCAGCTATTGATTTTTGGATGCATAAACTGATTAATTTTGTAACCTGACTCCGACAAGCACGTAAGTGTAAGGAAGGTAAAGGTGAAGTCAAATAAAAAGGTTATAGGCACAATATTAACTTTAAAGGTGATCAGTCGTCTTGAAATATTCTTTGTGACGTCAGCCTTTTCTTGACATGTTTCTGCAGTCGTCACTGTTCAAGGATACACCGTACAAGCATGGTATAGCTAATCGGTAAGCAAGAAGAGACGGCTTGTAGCTGTATACCTACTAGCTATACCGATGTCATCATAGCTACTTGTACGGTGTATCCTTGAACAGTGACGACTGCAGAAACATGTCAAGAAAAGGCTGACGTCACAAAGAATATTTCAAGACGACTGATCACCTTTAAATGTCAAAATAGACCCGCTACCAGTCATTGTTTGGAAAATGACAGCCTAAAAAATCATTAAAATAACGCTATTCGACAACCACACAAGGTATGCAGTTTTGGCATTTGGGAGAGAAGTATCCTTTCTTTCTGTTTATGTTACTGAAATATGATTCTCTGCATGTAGAGGCCTGTGCGCGGTAGAACAGTCCTTTTAGATGGTAAATTACTTGGAATTCGTAACATGTCGTTACAACTCCCTATCAGTTTCCATATTTATAGTGAATTTTGCTTTATTCACTCGATTCTCAAGATGAGAATGGAAGATCAAGCGTGTTATAATGTTGGTTCAAAAACAAACTTTTCGTTGGTCACAATGGACGAACTTGACAGTTGATTGTTCTAAAAGTATATTGTCTGCATTAAGTGATCAGCAATCCATCTCATTCTAAGTCGCATCTCATTCACAGTCGGTCGTATAAAATACATTTATTGAATATATATATATATATATATATATATATATATATATATATATATATATATATATATATATATATATATATATATATATATATATATATATATATATAAGGTCAGAGTACTGCGTAGTACTTATGAAGTAGGTAGGTATAAATAGAAGTTGTAAATAGTGCTAAAAGTTTGTGAAAAATTCCACGACGTTTCGGGTTTATACCCTTCATCAGGTGGCAAAAATGCAACTGATTGCTGACACGGCCAAACGTACAAATAATAAAATCGGGCACGTAAAACCGGCTGGGAAAACAGACAGTGTTAAGTGGTTAACACAGGTAAAAACATTGCAGGAATTTGCTGAGTTATAAACGGTCAAGTCTAACGTTCAGACCATGTGGGGACAGGGTTCAAAGTTTCATGATTAGACGCTTTTCGGCAGCTAGGCATTCATCATCGGAACCACGATACGAGATGGCCGCCGAAACCATCAAGTCACGGATCGAGCATGTTGACCTTGATCGAGCTTGATTGACCTCAGGTGCTGAGTGACTCGGTCAGCAAGACGACGCTTTGTTTCTCCCACATACAGTATATTACAGGTTTATATAGGAGAACGTAAACAACATATATAATCTGAAGTAAAGCAGGCATCTCTTGCATTCCCAGACTATCGTATAAAGTATGTATATAAAGGAGACTACATTTTTAGGTCAGTTATGCGTGCTTTGTCATACAATTAACACAGTCGTAAACGGATCACAGTGCTGCTGTTGTACACCATTTTCTATATAGGTGTAATGAATTGGTGACAAATTTCGTGCCTTCTGATTGGCTGTCCATTAACGAACTCACGGATTGACAGTAATACAGCTATATTTTGACATTGATGTTAAGTTCCAGTCAATTAAAACATCTCTTCCGATTAAACTCACATTCAACATCCCTTAGGCTTACCCTGAGGGGATCAGATACAACTTATAAGGCCCATACAGGCGGACATTGACCTACGATGAGGCTTCTTACATTATATCAACGGTAGCATCCTCAGCAGTAATGTAGTGCGCCCTCGTTTAATATAGGATGTCAAGCAACTGGAAACTGTAAGATTACAATCAGCACTGACTGAAGAAAAACATCTCTCGTGGGCAAGTACGCAGGATTTTCCGTGTAAAATGTTCAGAAATGGCAGAAAACCCACAATTTAGCGTTGATTTTGAGAAATTTTAAGTGTTTGCCTCATTGTACGAATACAAATTTCTTGATATGGCGTTCTGATGTCACTGAGTCCACGAGGGGAATAAAAGAGCATCAGTTTTATATGTAACAGATGCTTTGGAAAGTGCAAGTGCTATAGTAAGAATAGCAATTTAATAATAGTGGACTGCTTGGCAAGTCTTAAGGGAGCAACTGAAAGGGGGGGGGGGTGGTGGCAAAGTGTTGTAAAAGACCCCATTTAAAAATATTTCCAGTACGCAATTATCACTTTTTATTAAGTGGGTTTACGTCAATTGACTTACCACTCATATAATTTATAAATTATGGTACAAGAGGCTACTTTCATTACACATTTTGCCCACATTTTGCCCATAGACACAAAAATGCAGAGTATTCGTGAATGCGTCATTGTTTTCTACACAGTCTAGGGCACAAACCTCCCTAATCTTATGGAAAGCATGCCCCATGTAAAATCTCCGTTGACTTACATACTAATTCTCAAAAGTGAAGTGGCCTTGTAGAAGTTTTCGCCAGGTATATAAGCTACCCCACACAAGATAACTGACAAATTTGCCATTTATGAAATTTTCGTTTTACCATAACTTTAAAGATTTTGCAGCTTAAAGGCCTCAAATGTCTCTCAAACAGGTCTTTTCAATCACCCAACACTCAGTTTTCCCCAGCAAGCTTCTAAGCCTTTTACAACTGTATTTGAGCACAATTCACAAAATAAAGAATATTACATTGTACATTACAAAATAATCGCTACATAACATTTTCAAAATACTAACGAAGAAATTGCTTAAGAATTAAATGAAAAAAATTGAAATGTCTTCATTCTATCAAGAAAATTATTCTTCTTTAAAATATGAAGTTCAACATCCAAATTAAAATGCAATTTATAGTAAAAGGTAAATGAGTCAGGGATGGTGTTATCAAATTTACAGGAGAAAATGTAGTGCTTAGCATAGAGAATGAGGAAATTAATATGGTGATTAGTATTGGCAAAACGACCAAAACAAATATCTGCGGCACAGAAATTACAACCATTTATGATGCAAGTACTTGACATTTCTTCCCAAAATTTCCTTACATAATTAAACTCATAAAATAAATGTAAGAGAATTTCGTAATCCATGGGGCATAAAGAACAGAAAGGATCATACAACTTCATTTTGTGAAGCAAATGGTCAACTTCAAGAGTTCTGTGTAAAAATCGCACTTGCAAATAAATAACTTTCATGTTGCGAACGATCTTAAATGGTAAAGAGAAGATATAACGCCAGTTGACACTATTACAAAAATTACATTGATTCCATTTAGCAATGGCTGTCGGATGAGTGGATATTTTTCTACTAAATTTCGATAAATAAATTGAGAAATTTTGGGACTTTTTAAAGAAGAAATAAATATATTCTCACTTCAACTAACAGTAGAGGGATCAGAACTCGTATAACGTCGCCACTCTTTCGAAATAGCTTTTAAAATACCAAAATAAAGTGTAAATGGAAATTGAGGCTCATTGTGTGTGTTCTGAAACTCACTGTAAGATAGATAGGACCCATCACATCTGTAAAAATTTTTAACATACACAATATTTTGATCTTATCATCAATTTTTATGAAAGCATTATTTAGGACAATCCCTTCTCAAAGCTATCTGTGGGAGAATAAAAAAGGAATCCGCCCAGACCTCCAGGCCTCACAAATTTCTTTACAAAACCGATGACCTATTTTGGAGATGGCATTTTTATTAATATTACATTTAAACAAAAAGGAACAACCAAAAGGCCGAAGGTGAAGATCATAAAAACATTTCCATTGACAATCTCTGCCATCAATGTAACATTTAACCCAGCTGCATTTTAATGATTTCATAAAAGATAATAAATCAACCATATTGAGACCACCCGAACCAATGGTATTTATCACCGTAGTACGCTTAATTTTATTAGTCTTGCTATTCCATAAGAAATTGAATAGACTCTCATTTACTTGTGCCAACAAGTCAGGAGGTGGATTATTTAAAACAGTAAACAAAAATACTAACTGAGAAATAGCAAAAGTTTTAATCACAGTGATTTTTCCCAGAGGTGTGAGATCTCTAGAAGACCATTGGTTAAGCAGCCTTTTCAAACGAAAAAGTTTTGGTAAGAAGTTGAGCCTGAAAAAGTCATCTTCTTGGTGTGAAAGAGAAATGCCAAGATATTTAATTGGACCAAGTGAAACGGGAAAACTAAAGTCGGAAAAGTAATGTGGCGGAGTATTTGCGAAACCGCCCAGTGGGAAAAGAAAAGATTTTTCAAAATTAACCTTTAGTCCCGAAGCCGCAGAGAAAGCATTTAGTATTTTCATAGATTCGGTAAATGAATTGAAAGAGCCATCAGAAATCAAAACCCTGTCATCTGCATACTGGGTGATTCTTATATCTGTCCCTGAAATATTTATACCTTGAATTCCATGAGCATTCTTAATCATGGTAGTAAGAAACTCTGTACAAAGAATGAATAAGTAAGGGCTGAGTGGACAGCCTTGACGCACACCCCGAGATATTTGAAAATACTCAGACAGATGGCCGTTGTTAGAAACACAAGAGAAGGAATTCCTCTAATAAGTATGGATCGAGTTAATAAAATCGGGGCCAAAGTTGAAATAGTCCAGAGTCTGCGTGATAAAATTCCATTCAAGACAGTCAAAGGCCTTTTCAAGGTCTAAAAAATTAAGGCACCATGAATATTGTGGATATGACAATGGTTAATTAAGTCGATAACTAATCTTATATTCTCACCGATGTAACGTCCCTTTAAAAAACCAGTTTGCTCATTACTTACTAAATAAGGAAGTACCTTGTTCAGACGGTTAGCCAGGCATTTTGCGCCAATTTTGTAATCAGTATATAAAATAGCTATCGGTCTCTAGTTTTTTAAGTAATTTGGGTCTTTTGAAGGCTTGGGAATCAAGGAAATAACAGCTCGACCTTGTTCATCAGAAAGCGAACCTTTTTTAAAAGCAAAATAAAATTTAAAGACTGAACAACTGTATCCCCAACATCCTCCCAGAAGGGGGGGGGGAGGGTTCTGTAGAATTCGACTGGTAAGCCGTCAGACCCTGGTGTTTTATTCAGACTCATTGAAAAAACGGATTCACGGCACTCATTCAGACTAAAAGGACCTTCACATATGTACACTTGATCCTCAATGAGTTTTGTATGCTCAAAATGATTATCATTTAAGAAGGATAATATATCATTATTGTTTGTATGCGACCTATAAAAGTTACTATAGAAGTACTTTGCTTTACATAAAATATCATGCCAACAAGTCAGCCTTTGACCATTTTCAGAGAATAATGTAGTTATAGCATTATTGGTTTTATTCCTTCATTCGAGGTTTAAAAAGTAACCAGAATTTCTTTCACCATACTCATACCAACGAGCTCTCGACCTAATAATGATACCATGGAGTTTGTAGTCATAGAGACGATCTAGCTTAGCCCTAGCCGAATCAAGCGATGACTTCACGTAGTCAGAAGGCCTAGGTTGCAGCAGAACAGTTCATCAAGATATGATAACTCTTTTAGTAAACTAGCCTCGTAATTTTTACGTTCCTTTGCAGTTATCTGTGAATAATTAATGCTTTCTGATTTAACTGCAAGTTTAATATTTTCCCAGAGATCGGAATCATTCAGATGGGAATGGTCACTGATAGTCTGTGCTACAACATCGATGTAATAACTGTCCTCCAATAAGGACACGTTCAACTTCCAATATTCTCCTCCACGTACCCCCAAGGTACCCTTTAAGGACAAAGTAATACATGAATGATCAAACTTAAAAATTGAAAAGGCATCAGCACTTTCGACTGTAGGAACCAGATGACGTGAACAGAGGAAATAATCAAGTCTACATCGTATTCCAGAATCGTTAGATGAATGCCAAGTGAATAGACTACCTCTGGGATTGCGATGCCGCCATATATCAACAAGATCATAATAATCCATGATTCGGATAACTTCAGAGCGGGAAATAAAATTGGTTCTTTGTAGACCACCTTGTTTATCTAATTGTAAATTGAGAACGAAGTTGAAATCTCCCGCCCATATGAAAGAAAAACATTGAAAATTTTGCAGATTTTGTGAAATTACATTAAAAAACTTCGGTCATCAATATTAGGACCATAAACATTAATTAAAGTAAAAATGTTGTTATTTAAGCTGACCATCGGCGACTATACAATGATCAGGATCTGTGGGTGACTGCCATACTGAGCTAAATTTGCACAAAATCTGCCTTGTAGTTATACAATATCTCATGGCCAGCCCAGAACCTATCCAATGCCTTCTCAAACTGAAAAACAGTGGTGGCTGAAATTACACTCTCAGGAAGGCCATTCCACACATCAACAACTCTACTGACAAAATTAAATTTTCTATGTTGAGTCTACAAAACTCTTTGAGTAACTTCCGACTATGTCTACGGGTATGAGTAATTCTGCTAAACTTTAGAAAACCTTCAGTAACATCTTTATCATATACACCGGAAACAATTTTAAAAACCTCAATCATATCACCTCTTAATCTACGATACTTTAGAGTTGGCAGCTTAAGTTTCTTTAACCTTTCATGTGTGTAAGTTAAACCCTTTAAGGATGGAATCAATCTAGTTGCTCTCCTCTGAACATTTTCAATAGCATCAATGTCACGTTGAAAATGAGGCGACCAAACAGCAGCAGCATATTCCAAATGTGGCCTAACAAGGGCCTGAAATCTGGAAATAGAAGCTTGAAGCTTTGCTCATCCAAAAAAGTATATGTACGTCGAATGAGGCCCATAATACTATTGGCCTTGCTTATTTGGTGCTGAATGTGCTCCGAAAAGCCAAGACCACTGTCCACAAGGACGCCTATATCCTTCTCACAATCGGACTTATCTAAAAGCACTTCATCCCCACGATCATTATATAAATGATAGCTCTGAGGAAGACAACCATGGTACCTATTTAAAGAGACAGTTAAGACTTTGCACTTATCAGAATGAAACTTCAAAAGCCACTTGTCTGACCAGCTCTGGAGTTGATCAAGATCTTTCTGCAAATTCTCAATATCATCCATACTTCTAATTTCTTTAAATATTTTTGTATCATCTGCAAATAAATAAGCCATACCATTCACACACTTGGGTAAATCATTTATATATATATATATATATATATATATATATATATATATATATATATATATATATATATATATATATATATATATATATATATATAACAAACAAGATAGGACCTAAAACACTGCCTTGAGGAATGCCACTTGTAACTGCATGCTCACTAGATTCAACTCCATTAACAATAACCTTTGGCATCTTCTATTCAAAAAGTCTTCAATCCAATGCCTTATTTGAATACTAAAGCCATACGTTCTAAGTTTTTCCATAAGTCTTCTATGTGGAACTTTATCAAAGGCCTTGATGAAGCCCATGTAAACAGTATCAACACAACCACCGTTGTCTAACACTTTTGTCCACACATCCATAACCTTCAGTAATTGCAGTGTAGTCGATCTCCCAGAGATAAAGCCAAACTGCTTATTACTAAACAAATTATTCATCCTCATATGGTCGACCATAAAAGATCGAATTATTTTCTCAAGTAGCTTGCACACTACACTTGTTAAACTGACTGGCCTATAATTTCCTGGAAGAGCCTTGTCACCTTTCTTGAATAAAGCAGTAATATTGCCAACTTTCCAAACATCTTATGAGTATTGAAATATGTAAAAATCTTTCTCCTACTATTATAATTTCTCATACCCCTAACATTAAAGGAAAGAAGTTTCAAGTCAACCATGGCATCTAGGTAACTGCTTAGAAAAATTGCTCGAACTCACCCGTATCATATTACCGTATCATAATACAGTCGGCATTTAAGGGAACAAAAGAAAAAGGGAAAAACACAGACACGATAAAAACAAGGAAACAAAAAAGTCTAACACTGTAAAAAATGATTAATACCTTTTTGTAACAGATAATAAACGCATCTTGGCGCTTGGCGTTTATGTAACAGAAAAAACAATAAAATACATAAGCAAATTTAAAGTCTAAAACGCCAACTTTAACACATTGACGCCACTTTAACGCCATCTCGTTAACACGTTTATGCGTTTATTTCATGATTACTGTAAACATCAAGTTGTTTTTAATAAAGAAAAATTAACATATATATATCAAACATATAAACGTGTTTGCGGAGTGCACTTTAATTGACGAAATAATCTTTATCATGTGTTAATATTTGTTCAGTCATTTACTGTGCGTATCCATTTTGTTGTTAGTTTTCTAATTCTTAAACGCCATAATGTGTTAAAAAATGAAGACGTCTCTTTTTAAAGTGAAACTCCGCCGATACGATGGAGAATCTAAGGAGCGGATCTGGGCGGAGAACATAGGGTCAGGAAAGCAAAGACCCACAGAGGGAGCAAGCCAAAGGTTAAGAGCACGGTCCGAGTGGGGGTCAGTGTGTCTTGTCGGCATGAAAAAAGGACCATGGGCTGCACACAGAAGGTTAAATACAAAATAACTGAAGGCACCACTAAACGTCTTAATTCTAGCCAAGATTGAGAACGCTACTTGGAGAAAGATACCATACAGCGGTGTAACGTCAATTGAAGGAGAAAGGTTTACCGTCATTACTACGCCATCTGCCGCCGAAGAAACGAAGATTTATGCCTCGATTGTACAGCTCTTGAACCTTCTTGGAGTTTTTCTCTTCTCCTTTAAATCAGTACGGGTTAGATCATCTACAATGAAATATGATTTGCCGGCGAGAGAATTGCGAGATGATTTCATGATAAAAACTATGGGGTGGTTTCCCTGGTCTATCTCGTCCATCACGATGACACCTCTCTACAGAAATATTCGGTGCATTCTCAAAATTTGGTAGGACAGTTGAAAAGAAAATATCTTCACAGTTCTCATTTACAGCAATAGGGAGTTCTACAATACGAAAGTTGTTACGACGTGACATTCGTTCTAGTTTGTTTATTTCCACAAAAGAAACATGCAAGGAATGCTCAGTAGCGTTACCTTTTCCGACAGTTCTTTCATACGATTATCGTATTCTTTCATAGCAGCCTCCAAATCGTCGATACGTTTGGCCTGAAAATCGACGGCATTTCCCAGGTTTCTCTCAAGATCTAGAATACTGCCTTTGAGATCTTTTAACGACTTTTCCAGCACCTCTTGAAAGTTGGAAATAGCTACACGCCAGCCACCTTGATCTTCAACTGTTAGGCTGGGCTCACGTACAAGGGTGTGGCTACTAGCCAGTGTCTTTTGCTTAGAGCCTCCCGACCTCGTACTGTAGGAAATTTGGCTTTGAACAAGGTTTGGTCTTTCCTTTCCAGTAGATGCAGCCATGTCTTAAAGTACAAAAAATACCCAAGTAGACTCACACACGAATCCTTTCAGTATAAAAGCATGAAAAATTAACAAAAACGGCCGCCCAATATGATCAGTGAGATTAGCTTTCCATGTCGAGAGCGCCCTCTCAGCTTCTAAGCTTATAATTTTCCTCAAATTGTTTCAATTGACCCCATTTTTGTACCATTGATATTTTGTTTACTCTACTTTAATGTTAAGTTACTGAAGACCCCATCTGAGTTGTTAACAAATCGAAAGTTTTCCAATGCCATTTTTAGTGTTATTTGTGAAAGAGAAGAAATGAAAAGCATAAATACACAAACATGAAGGGGGGGGGGGGGGGCTACTACCTTATACTGAATTTCTGCAGAGAGGTTACTGCCATATAAGAGATGTTCAGCCACCTTTGTGTTTTGCTGGCGACGCCCATGTGAAAGAACAGTTATAACACATGATCTGCTATCGCCACGAAAGTGATTCCCAAATTTGAAACCAAGTGGAATAAATTTTCAGTTTCCTTGTATATATATACCGTATATTCTTGCCGGGTACATTACGGGTAAACTAATACTCTCTCTGGTTAGAAACTATTCGTTAATATGTATTAATTATATTGGTATAAGTCGCAAGTAACCAGGTGTTTATGTTAACCTCCACGATAACTATTTCTCTAGAGAATGTATGAAATTATAGTAAACCCATGGAATTGCAGTTGAAGCGACTTTGAATGATCAGGGAGCTCCGTAATAGCTACATGGTATGACAAACTTGGCTAAATAAACCATAAACTGGTTACTGTAATAACCGTATTCAGCAATTTCAAAGAGGGGGTTAGGTAAAGGTTAGTTTTACAAAAGAGGAACCACATACGTATTCTGATGACTTTTTTCATTCAGTTCCTTAATTTGCTTGGCTCTCAAGATGTTATAGCCGACTACGTCAATACATTTAGTATCAAAAGTGCCACTTGAAGCAAGCAGGAGAGATGTCACCTGCCCACACTGATAAGCAGTGGTTCCATTCCTTTGTCTTACAATCTTCTGTTTTGAACTTGAAACATAAAGATACGGCTTTCCTTGGGGAATGGGATAGTATAGGACTATGGAGGAGAAAAAGTCGAGAAAAGAGGAGAAAAGTTTTACTACGGGTTGAAACAGATAATTTCACCTCCTAACACAGGCGTAGGAGCCCAAGTTGATTTGGTGGGGCTGTAACGACTTGCTCGAAAAATATAACCAAAAATTTCCGCGCGCCCCACTTGCGTTCAACATGTGAATGTACATATCATATGCATGCATCGGTTATCACACCGCATGCCAATTACATACATTTTGCCGTGTTACTACAATTCCAAATTGATTATAATTTTGGGGGAAGTCGTTACAGTAATAATGATAATTATCAGTGGCGCAGCCAGGATTTCTCTCATTAGGTTGGGGGTATGCTTTATGTTGTGTGATCGCCGGCCTGGGGGAGATGTCTAAGGGGAGGGGATGCCCTCTCCCACTTGGAAAATTTTTGAAAAATTAGGTGTCCTTACATGCAATCTGGTGCAACATATGCTACATTTGAAGTGAAATTTTTGTTAAAATTTTTTACGTATTTTAGGTCCTAAAAAAAATCGGCATCAGTAAGAGGAAGGGGGGGGGGGGAAACTGGCTCAATAGCCTGCATAAATACACCACTGATAATCATAATATAACACACTGGTGAATTAACACCAAATATATGGATGCTGTGCAATTTAAATCAGAACTTTTTTATAATTACCAAGGAAGTTTTTAAACTATTGATTAGCTTTAGCTACATCATTGCTCGAAAAATTCTCAAAATCCTGCCCGAATTTTCAAAAAATATTTGGTTGGGGGGGGGGCTGCAGTCCCCCAGCCCCCAGCCCCCAGCCTCCCTGCCTCTTCGCCTATGCCTCCTAATATCTTTATATATCGAAAGTCAACGAAGGTACTAAAGGCAAGTTTTACAAGAATGCTTAGGTCTTTATTAAGTTGCTCTTCAACAAAAACAAAACTACATTTTTGGCTATACTCTTCTTTTAACACTACTTCTTGTCCCAAGTTTTTAAACACGTTTATGCGTAAAAAAATGTTTAAAGCAATTAAACAATATATTTGCAGCTTGAATGTGAAGCATTTTACATTGTGCGTATAGTGACTTTATGTGTGAAGGGAATTAAAAGATGTTGCGCAAAGGGTCAGAAAATTTATGAAAAAGTTTCACCCCTTAAAAATGTTTCTTGAGAGTAAAGAGATATTTGCACCTTGATCAGGTTTTTGTAATGATTAGTTTTCAGGGAAACTATATATATATATATATATATATATATATATGTATATATATATATATATATATATATATGTATATATATATATATATATATATATATTATATAAACGGTAAAAAGGTATCACACCATAACACAAAGTATTAAAAGAAACAAGTTAGGTGCAGTACTAACTCAGTCTATATTTCGGCAGCAAGCTGCCTTAGTCAGGAACGTACTAACTGAATGATAAAATAGACACGAGAGCACAGACTCAATACACGAGAAAGGAATGTACAACGCAAATCTAAAATGTAAAACATATGCCTACAAAGCTAAAGACCCTAAAAAGAAAAGCATGTAAAAACTTTCAGAGTAAAGAGGAAAACAATAGAGAGCATCGGCCAAACACCGGCACGAGGAGAAAAAATTGCTACAGAGATCCCGACCAGAATACCTAGCTGACAATAAAGAAAGTCAATACAACCTGCACCTTTTATTTTGACTGAAGTACCCATCGTCCTGATTTAAACCATACGGAGCAGTGGAACTCAGATCCCAAATCCATTTTCTCTCCTTTCTATTAAGTAATTGATGAAGTTGTTGCCTACTACTATTAGCAACATACACATAGTCAACAATATATACATGGAAATAATCTAAATTATGATGAATCAAGTGATCACATAAGAGTTTATTGTCCATTTTACTAAGTTTACCAGCCGCATAAAGACGGAAGTTACTTTTATGGCCATTCATGCTGGATCTAAAGTTATTACTTTGGCCTACATATTGCAAATTGCATACAGGACATTGAATAACGTAAACAACCCATTGCGAGTCACAAGAAGTATCCCGGTTAAAACATTTAAAAGTCTTATTATTAGCAGTACTAGTAATATGGGCTGAACAAATTAGCGAAGAACAAAGCTTACAACGTTTTTTCCCACAAATACGGGGTGGTTTAGAAGCCCGGTCGTTACCTCCGGCGGGTTGGCGTAGTTTCGCTCGGCACAGGGTTTTACTCAAGTTAGGAGGCTGGCTAAAGCTAATGATAGGCAAGTTAGGGACAGCAGTTTTCATAGTGTCAGACTGATGCAATAACCACATATACCTTTGTAATATACCTCTAATATCAGGTAGGCTGGGGTGAAACTGCACATTGAAAAACACAGGGCGAGTAGAATAACTTTCACGCATAGACGTAGGGTTAGTAAAATTAGTGATCGCACGCTCAATCTGGGAGTTAACCTTATTTCTGTTGTAACCCCGTTTGACCAAACTGTCCGCAAGCTCGCTGCACCGTAACCTAGCCGTTTCCAAATTGGAACATATTCTAAGTATACGAAGGGCTTGACTATAGGGTATGCTACGTTTTGTGTGATTAGGGTGACAACTAGACGCGAGTAAGTATATATATATATATATATATATATATATATATATATATATATAATATATTTATAGATATTTGTATATATATATATGTATATATATATGTATATTGATAATATATATATAGGTCCAACGTGGTAAGATCGACTGTAAATGTAGGTCGAAGAGTTAGTAACTAACTCTTCTCTTACTAACTCTTCGACCTATATATATATATATATATATATATATATATATTATATATATATATATATATATATATATATATATATATATATATATATATATATATATATATATATATATATGTATATATATGTATATATACATAAATGGTGTCGTTATATTTTTTATGTTTATGGTCTGTGGCCACATGGCAAAGATGCTTTTATCTCTTTTATGGTTTATTTGAATCATTTGTATCCCTCGTAGTTGGAATTTACTTACAATTTAGAGTTTAGGTCTATCTCCTTTCTTGACATTCTTAGGAAGCGTACAGAGGAAGGTTTTGTCTTTACCGATTTGTTTGTTGAGCTTAATTCAAAAATCTTTATTTTCGGTATGATTCATACCACAGTATTAATACCCATAGATAACAAGTTCGTATTAAATCTATTTGTTAAGAAAAAGGGGACTTACTTATTAACCTAACCAATCTTCAAAATAATCTCGGGATTCTCGGCGAAGGTGGGACCCCAATTTTAAGGTTCGTGATAAAATCAAAGAGGCCAGTAAAGTGTCTCGTGACAATCTGCTTAATACACAGTCCACTACTAAAAAGCAGAAGCACTTTGTAGCTCCTTTTGTTACTACTTATGACCCGCGCCTCCCTCCTTTGTCTAAGATTATTAAGAGACATTTTTCAGTTTTACAAATGTCGAAGACTTTTAAGGACACTTTTTCACGCCTCCTGCAGTTATTTACAGACAACCTCAAGTGTCTTCTAGTTAAGACTAAGATTTCTACGGATATTAATTTGTTGAGTAAAGGCTGTTTTAAAACACATGTTAATCGGTGTGTTTCCTGTGCTGCTATTTAAGAAACGGATGTAGTAAAAAGCTTCTCTACAGGTCAAAAGTTCAAACGTTTTCACGTTACCTGTGATACGGTATGAGTGGTTTACCTTGTAAATTGTTGTATTGTAAAAAGTAGTATGTGGGAGAAACAGGAAGGGAGCTGAGGATTAGACACCGTGGACATTGGCGAAAGATGCGAAAAGCTCCTCTGGGTAAAAATTTTCAAACGTGTAAGAACTTTGAGTAGGATAGGAATAGAAAAGCTAGTTAACAATAGCAAGATCGACTCGTGAAGAAGAAGAGGTTAAGTGGATTTACCGCCTGAATACCTTTAATTGACCCAGTGGGTGTGAATGTGAAAGACATCACCCATAGTTCTTAGGATTATCTTTGACTCTCCACATGTACATTCTTTCTTGGTGCATGTTTCATAGAATTTGTGCTTCAGTATACTTTTTTACGTGACCAAGAAAAGTTTACTTTTTCGAAACGTCGTGCTACCAGTATGATCATTTTACCTTTTAACGATTTAACCAGTTTCATCATTTTATTTCATTGAAGATTTAATTGTCCAGCCTACATACGTGCTTTAATAAAACTTTTTATGGATTGTTCTTAACATGTAGTGCGTCTGGTGACTTCTTATTTTCATATATATATATATATATATATATATATATATATATATATATATATATATATATATATATATATATATATATGTCGAAAGGTCGAAAGGTCGAAAGGTAAATAGTAGTACATTCGATTTTCATTCGATTTCCATTCATCCCGCTTGGGACTACCATGGTAACAAGGAGAGAAAATTGAATCACACGAGGTATTTGTAGCCTGTTTGTCACTTCTGTGAATCACAAGCTGAACTGGTGTAGTGGTCACAGAGTTTGCCCGGAAAGCGGAGGATGGCGGGTTCAAACCCTCGGAACGGCTCAATTTTTCTCTCTGGCATTTTCTCTGAACCTTTCCTGCTTTGATAAGGGTTATGCTCTATCTAGGATTGGTATAAAAATTCAAGATCGAATGTACTACTATTTAAATCTCGACCTATATATATATATATATATATATATATATATATATATATATATGTATATATATATAGTATATATATATATATATATATATATATATATATATAATATATATATATATATATCGATCGATGGATGGATGGATAAATCGAATGATCGATCGATCAATAGACAGACAGACAGACAAAAAGACAGACAAAAGATATTTCGAGGTATTTCACGTATACCGGTATGTGTATACGTATATACATACATGTAAGTACATATACGTATACTTATATATGTAAACGTATACATATATAGCCTATATGTATGTGTTTATGGGGTGAAAGATAACCAATTATTTTCGATTATATTTTTAAATCAGTCCCAAGTACTGGTGATAGCCTTTATGAACAAGGGAATATACAGAAAGAAGACCAACTGAGGGCTATTCCATACTTCAAGACACTACGGTCCGTTTCACCCGAAGGCTCGTCAGGTGCGTGGGAGAGATTCAACAATTAGCTGGCACCGTACATAGCAGAGGCAGTCAAGTGAGCAGTGTTGTATGCCTCGAGGCCGGCGTCGTCCTCGAGGCTGAAACTTAGTCCTCGGCCTCGTTCATTCATGTCTCGGTCTCGGAGTCTAATTTCTCGATGTCTTGGCTCGAGGCCGGAACGAGGCATGGGATAAAACTTGATAACTTTCAGGTTACAAAGTTTCAAAAATTTTGCCTACATCGGTCATCGCAATGATCAGAATGGGTCTGGTGCAAGGATGAAATTAACCTGGCGCCAGGCGCTGTTTGGCCCTCGTTTCCAGCCGAACAGCTCCCGTTGACCCCAAACGGAATCCTACCAGGAGCCTCTTGTTACCGAAAGTAGCGTTCGTCATCCAGTGGAAACCGACTCCAAAGTTGGTGAAGCGTCCATTTGAAATCTCTTCTTAATAGCCGACTTCAAATGGACAATGTAATTGTACAATTTAAAAAAATTATCGCAAAAGTATGACAAAATGAAAATTAGTTACCACCTTAAGGAAACAAATGGAATAAACATCAGAAAATGTAGTAAATTTCGTTACAAGATACGTAAGCTTCCTTGTGAATGATATTTGGACTTCTCAGTCCATACCATCACGTAACACCAACTGTGATTGGCTGAAACGTTCGACTTTATGTACAGCACTTTGTACGCCAGGGGTGGAGAACCTCCGACCCGCGGTCGGTATGCGGCCCCCGAGAATTTTATCCGTCGCGCAAGGCAATTAATAAATGCAAATTCAGAATCACTTGAAAAGTAATTGATAATAATCTTTTAGCCCAAGGTGCCGAACGTTTATTCTGCCATACCACTTACCGGATATTTCTGTTCCAGTGCATTACCGTAAAACCCTAGTATGTACAACATAACATATGCCCACTGTTCCCTTTGACATAAACAAGGTGCAGAATCCTTGTACTTCTGGTGGTAACGGATGCTTTGCGTGGGAAGCTACACAGCATTAAACAGAATTGCATTATCACACGTATAGATCTATATATTACAGTACGAAACTCAGAGGGTACTGTACTTATTCCGGTAGATTCGGGGTGGGGGGGGGGTAGAACTGTCCCTCCGAAGAGTGAACTAAACGCTAAAAAGTTGTTAATTTTTGCAATTGAAGAAAAAATAACGTTGGTTTCAAAAGAAGCTATTTTCGAGTACTTTTCATCCATTTCTACATCATATATAAATAAAAAGACACGTGATCACATTGTGATGCTCCTGCTCTGGGTAGCCTTGCACATTGCAATGCCATTTATATATACTGGATGAACATTCTATTGCCGACGAATTTTGTACAAACGCCATAGTTTCCGGGGGTTTGGCAGTTCCTTTCCTGGGCTTCCCTATAGACCGCAACAGACCTGATGGGGTCCCTTGACCTGCACCCAAAAGGGGGAAAGCTTGTTGCGCCCTCGCTACTTGCGGCCAGCGAGTGGATGACTATCAAAACGACCCATCAGAGGAAAAAGCTTCCCCACCCGTGGTGTACGCAATATGGTTTGTTAAGCCCGATCAAAATGTTCACCGTACCAGTTTAAGATGAGTGACAAAGGTAAAAAAAAACTGATGATGTGCGAGAGTGATAGTTCTTGGCATTAACACAGATTATTATATACACAAAGTTACTAACTCCCCAACGGAAAAAATTTCAGCCCGAAATGCATTGTTCGATCGAACAACTGCTCTCTGCATACCAGTAACATTACCTTTCTTCCACGAAGCAAGATCGATAATTGAAAAGTGTGGACAATATTCCAAGAGGCTGAGACCGTCAAAACATTTCAAAGGCATGTGCAAAAGACCCTCATACACAATCTGCTATACATTTGCGAGCTTTAGGTTGAATTTTTTTCTCTACGATGTAATTTTCTTCAGAATGTCCTGGCTGTGTTGTGATTGCCTAACGTGTAAAACATATGTACGCTGAGAAGTTGGGAGAACCTAACCTACACACATGTATCTTCAATAATCTCTTTACTCGGAGAGCTGCACAGAGGTCAAAGGGAGAATGCAGTCACCCCAATAAAGGATTGTATAGTAGACTATCCTATTTCCTGAATGGCTCTTGAGAATCATGTGACAGTATTTTTTCGCGCAATTGTAAAATTTGCAAGGAGCAACTGCTTGATTTACCTTGAATATGCAATATTTATGTTCTAAAATATTATGAAAGATACTTGGAAGAGAAATAAGAAGAAATTTGTGACATTTAGCTATTGTTTCAAAATAAGTTTGGGGCGACTGCTTCTGACCTTTAAGGTTTTTCTAATTATATTTGTTCGAAAGTGCCTACCGTGACGAATGTATTGTTTGTTCTTTAACACATACTCTTAAAGGTCTGGTGACATGAAAATTACACAGTTGGATATGTGATGTAAAAAGCATTAAATATGCAGAAAATAGCCACAATTTCCATTAAAATCCGTCAAATATTGACCACTGTAAAAGGTAATTTCTATTTCACATTTGTACATGAATAAACATGAGCTAAATATGCAAATTTGTGACATCGAAAGATGAAGATGGACAAACCATATGTGCCTAATGTTATCCCTTCCACGATCCAGCCATTGAATTCTGTATCACTGTTGTTTTACAGTTCTTCCGTTACCGTATGTATGTGTGTGTATATATATATATATATATATATATATTTACAGAAGGTCGAAATATGGTAGATCGAACTGTGAATGTGTAGGTCGAAAGTTGTGTAAACTGTTTCGATCATGAAAGTTAAATCAATCCCAAGTACTGGCGTAACCTTTATGAGCAGGGGAAAGAACAGAAGAAATAAATCAGAGAGAATATTAAGCCATGAGCGGGAATTAAACCCAGCGTCTATCATTCACAAGACGACCGCTCTTACCACTAAGCTATCACGGCTTCGTAGTGTCGACCGTGGCAATTTAGGTACAAATACCAACACATCTCAATTTCCTCTCCTCTTACCATGGTAACACCCCAAGCGGGGCAATGAATATTCAGAAGATCGAAATATGGTAGATCGAACTGTGAATATGTAGGTCGAAAGTTGTGTAAACTGTTTCGATCATGAAAGTTAAATCAATTTCTTCTGTGGGAGCTAGGGCGCTTTAGCCCCCTCCCCAAATTTTTCAGAGCTCCACAAAATTGAGCAAAATTTTATGTAGACTAATTTTGGTGAAGACATAGATATACTCAACAAATATTCCAAACGTCTATTTATCAGGCCCGTAGCCAGTAAGTTCTGTAACAATTCTATCTATAACTTCAAAAAATTTTAGCGCGCTACGCTCGCTTTCATCTATAGTTTTATCTAGTGGTAACGCCCCCGTTTCAAGCGTATTGGATTTATTCAAAGTTTCCACAAATATTGTTCTTCCGTGTAGGCGTGATTCTAGAAAAAAACGAAATGCATCGTTGCGAAGTTCTTTCCTCTTTTTCCTAACTTTTGGAAGATTCTTTCTTCAGCCTCGCCATCGTGGCAAACATATTTTGTAAGAAAAAGATCTTTCAGTTTCGTAGGAGATCCTTAATGGGTAAGATGAATGTAATCCCCGACGACGACCATGCAGTCACCAGAACAAATTTCTTGGTTTTGCCCAGTTTCTTCCATAATAGCCCAAACTTTTTCAACTTTCCTTAATGAAAATTCAATATAACCCAAAATTTTTCGGCGCGAAAAGCGCGCCTTATATTTTGAGTTCGGCAACTCATTGCATCTGTCGGGACTAGAGTAGCTGGCCCCCAGTCAGGGCGCTTCCCCCATGTCGGCGAATCAAAGCACCGCCCTGGCTGAGCCTGTGAGCAGGATTTTCATTTTGGCATTGAAGTATACCCCCAAATTCGGCGCGCTTCGCGCGCAATCCTCACAATGCACATTGTATCACTTATGAACATTATATAAGCACAACGTACCAGTGAACTTTTATAGCATAAACTAGGTGTACATTCTGAAACGCGCTTGTTAGTCCTAAACCCCTTCTGCTATACCTGTCTGGGAGGTCTAGTATCATTTTTCTACACCTATACTCTCCCTCCCGCCCATCTCCCTCCTGCCCATTCCCCATTGCTGGAAGCTGTTCGTCTGGATTTTCGTTCAAAATTAGTAAAAATACGACAAATGTAAAGTGCCTGGCGTCATACTCTACATTATTATTTAGATGCCAGTTAATAAGCATTATGTCATTGCCCCATTTTATATAACTGATCCAGAGCTTCCAGGAGGCCTATACAAGTACATGCTAGCATTAGATACCAGAAGGCATTAAAGTAGTCAAAGGGGGGGGGGGGGCTTCAGGAGGTTTGTTGACAACGTATTCTTCTCTTAGACAACATACTTTCTACTTTCACCTAACCAGATCTAAGTATTCACTAAATTATGGGCATTTTCATTCAGTTGGAAAAATATCTATCCAGTCGGAATTTGGGACCTTCACACCCCCCAAACATATGACCCTAGCTACGGCCCTGTGTGTGTGTGTGTGTGCTTGCCAATGAAAGTAATTACGGGTGCTTAGGAGAAAACTCAAGTTTTCGGGTAAATGCCCTTATCAGGCGGCCAAATATCAATATTGATCCCCATGTAATATCACTACATTATCGGTACAGGCTTGTCTTTTTGAGTAAAGGGTTAACCCTATGTTGTCTGCCCAATGCAGTTTAAAAAAGGAGGAATATTTTCAGGAATTTTTTGGTTGATTTAGAAGAATATTCTCTGTAAGAACCTATATATCATTGTAAAGAGCAAAGATGGGAAATTTGAATGAACATTTTATTTTTGTAAACTAATCTCATTATGTATGCAAATATGCAAATTAGATGACGTCATACGGTTTTTTCATAGAAAACCGTAGAAAACCCATACAGATCACTATTATTTTGTAATTTATGGTGAAGGAGATTGTTTGGCTTCCTTTTTTCTTTCATTTGATACCAAATTTGAGGAAATTGGACCAAAAATGAGGAAGATATGCCCATTTTACCCTTGCTATACAGCTCCACACTGAAGTACACACAGTGACCTACATGACCTTTACACAGAACACTGTGGCTCAGTGCACATTGAAGCGTAAACAACTTTGGATTTATAAATAGAGCTGCATAGGCTTTGTAAGGTAGCTCTAAATGGACATTTTAGTGAGTGAAAAGGTCGGAGGGGTGTTGTGGGTTATAATTTTTGATATTGGGAGGGGATTTTTGGGTCAGAAATGTATGTTTTGGGCCAAAATTGACGCATTTTTGAAAAATGCATATGTCTGGATCTTTCAAACTCTCTAACTCACCCTACCCTTGTTATTTATGCATATCTTTTGGTATGGTTTTGTAAGGAATCTTGTAACGGACATTTTAGTGTTTGAATGAAAAAGATCGGACTTTCCGTTGTTGAGTTGTGGAATACTTTATGGACCGGTGATTTTGCCTTTGAAATTGTAGATTTTGACCAAAAATACGCATTTTTGAAAAATTATACTTGAAATATCTCTAAATTCCCTATACCTGGCATCTAATCACCTCTCATGGTGTTTCTTTAGGTTCTAAGGTATTCAGAAAAAAAAGTGAGTTGGGTGACCCTTTCATAAGTGCCTGAACTAGAATTTTGAAGTTTATGACGTCATTTTTAGCGATTTTTGAGTTTTTTAACATTTTTTGAATGTAAACAACTATTTATCGATGTTTTGTGAAAAATTTTTCAATACAACTCCCCCAAAAAATGGTGGCATTGCACAGAACTTTTTGTAAGCTTTACTTTGGTGGTTGAATGAAGGCTGAGGAGTGTATATTGACAAAGTTATGAATATTTTTTAACAGGCAGAATTTTCTGGGTAAAGGAATTACCCGGGTGAACGGCAAAGAGAAAGGGAGAATGCAGTCACCCTAATAAAGAATTGTATAGTACACTATCCTATTTCCTGAATTGGTCTTGAGAATCATGTGACAGTATTTTTCTCACTCAATTGTAAAATTTACAAGGAGCAACTGCTTGCTTTACCTTGAATATACAATACTTATGTCCTAAAATATTATGAAACATACTTGAAAGAGAAATAAGAAGAAATTTTTTATATTTAGCTTTTGTTTCAAAATAAGTTTGGGGCGACTGCTTTTGACTTTTAAATGCTCTTGGTTATCTTAAGCAACTACATATTTCCGTTTGAAATTGTTCATACATTGCTTAAATGTAATGACACATGAGAGATAGAGGAACCCGTACTTGTTAGTATATATTACTGTATGAATAATTACCTATTTGGAACTTTGTTTAATTTATTCAGGATACAGATTGACAGTAGGACTAGAACAATTTTGTGTTAGGATATACTCGACTACTTTTCTAGCTTTTTTCTAAATGGTATGGTGACGGCCTGAGTACTAGAAAACATCCATTAACCACTCCAACGCCAGAGTAATGGGATATTTAATTATAATTGCGTGCTAAGTTTACAAGTCCTATTCCCCAGGGTTGCTTTATAAGTTAGATATCGCCCTGAAGTATCTCAGTCCTCTTAAGAAGGGCTAGAGTCTTGAATTAATGCGGGTAGTTAGTAATACCATCTAGTTTTTATATCTTTAGACTCATAAAGGTTTTTGTCCCTGGATGTCTGGAGTTTATGTTAACAAATACATAGTCTACGTGACCGTCTCTGCCCAGCCATCAAAAGAGAGTACCGAAAATGAAAAAAAGATAAAACGAAGAGAAATTGGAAAGACTGGTTCAGCAAAAGTAGAAAGGAACAACAGCGTGGCACACACTGTTTAGGAAAAGGTGAGTAAGTGTGAGTGAAAAAACTTACCCGCAAGAGCTATATTAACCAGAAAAGATTCTTTCGCTGGATTTTAATGCCACTCAACATTATAGAGAGAGCCTTTACCTAGTGACTCTAATGTCAGGAACATCAAGTGCCTTTTAGTAAGAACGTGTGGGAGGAAAAATTTTAAGCCGGCTGAAGATAAGGTAGTTACTGATATCATATTTCACTGATTGATCGATAAAAAATAGGTCAAAGAGCACACGATAAAGCCACGCCCAATTTTAATTTATAGCTTTAGTTGACTGAACCAATCAAATTTCTTTTTATTTCTCTGAAAATGTCTCTATAATATTTCACAACACAAAGATTGCGTACTACAGGTAAACTATTTTTTTCTTTTGCATCCATTTAGTAATTCATTAGCGAAAATTCTTCTAATGAATAAAGCCCTAGCTGGCTTAACTTACCCAGATTTACAAATTCAAATTAAACTACAGTGACTGCATTTTCCCGTGAAACTAATTATTCGGGGTCCCAAAACAATATTCTTTGGTTAGCATTCGACGTGAAAACTTTTACAATAATAGTAGTTTCTGCACCAAATAATTTGCCCAGTGCAATTGCTGTCTTTCCTTTTTCCCCTTTTGGCACAAAATGAATTTTTAGCATTTTTACAAAGGAAACAACAAAAGAGAGAACAACGTCCTCCATTTTATTAAGAGAAAAGAAACGAAAATAAATGAATAGTCCTACTTAAATTTTGGTTTTTTCATATATTTTTGAGTTATTTACTATTTATTAAACTTTTTATCCCACCTAATTGCTTTTTAAGTTTCAATGTCAGCAAAATATGCACAAAGTGAGAATTATTTGTGAAGCTACACAAACTATAACAATATAATCACTTTCCATGGCATTTACATAAAGCTGAGTAGGGTGTCTGGGTGATCCCACATTTCCTGTCAACACCTTTGTATATCCATCAAATATTTAATCAAGAAAACCACTCTGTGAATTGGTTCTTATCCGCAAGGCCATTCTACTCCCAAATGAAACAGATTTCATCGTGTACAGCAAATAGTCACAAACAGATAAGTACTAGCATGTAATTTAAACTGGCTTCTATAAGAGTTTACTGATAAATCTCTGTACTGGTCATGTGATTTGATTTCTATTTCGGTGTTTGAGTTAATGAAACAGAGGCCTTGCTTCAGCGACCAGATGTGTGTCAGCGATTTACTTTTAAAGGGGAATTTTCATGATCCCAGACAGTTCCAATTCTCCCAACTATGCATCTTCTAGCTCCTCCCATAACTGTATGAGGCTCTTCCTTGTGCAAGAATAAACCTGTTTCATTGCTTAAGGCCATGTCCTGGTGAGCATACAAGGCTATAAAATGTAATAAAAGTACTCTCTCTGCCTTGTGTGGAATGTGAGCTACTCTGCATCTTTCAAATTTTCAAACTTTGATGTCAATCAAAGAGCAGTCACCAACTGAGAATTTTCATATACATACACTAAAAATATACTTTGGGGTGATGACAGTCTGTCTTTAAGTCTTCAAATGAGAGGTTCATTAAATGTGACCAGTATCATTTACTACCAATCAGAGATAGTAGACCACTCTCTTCGAATATAACATCTCGGTATTAAGAACTTGTATGCTGACATATTAAGACTGAACTAAAATCTCGAGCAATGCAAGAAGATATGAACCATGCAGTCGTATGCAAAACTCGACTTGTTAAGCTTACAGCTAGCAGAGAGGTGGTATACCTGCCTCCGGTAATCATGCATGATAGTGTGAAGTGTGAACACAACCCTATGAAGTAAACATTTCGTCCCTGACAAAATAGTTTATAAAGACTTTCTTTCCTCTTCGAAAAGTTAAGATGCATTTCTAGATAGCCATAGGACTGATCTGTCGATGACCAAATGCTAGCATCTCCTTGGGTAAATTAAAGCTGGCATCTCCTTAGGTAAATTGAAACTAACATCTCCTTGGGTAAATTAAAAATTGTCAAAAAGAATTTACACTTCCTTCGACTAGCAATGAAAAAGATTTCATGACGTTTATAGCACTTTAGAAATAGTCAATAACACTGACTAGGTGATTGGCTTATCTTACAACTCAGAAACGATTCTTTGTAATTCGACAACAACTCTGCTTAAATTGAGACAGACAACGTGGTGTTTCAGTACGAAATGTTTTATGGACGAACCCTATACATCAAGTACCGGGTACTCGCAGGGAGAGGCAAGATCATGAACCGCATACGGGAGTTAATTTATTTACAAAATTTATTACTATGCCCTATAGTGATATTGGATTCAAGTGTGCGCCAACTCACGGAATTCTGGAGAGTGTGTTACAACGTTTAGAGTTTTCGCTCTCAAAAAGACACTTGTTCAAGCCAACAGACAGTTAAATGAAGTCCTTTCAATAGTGTCAGGAAGTGGTGGTCTTTGTTAAAGTATTTTAAATTGCCATTCTAATAGGCTACATGAAACGATTTGAACCACTTAATCATAAATATTTTGCATCTCGAAAACGTCATATTGTAACTTTTAAGATCGCAAGGGAATCTGGTTACTTCAACTTTGGGTAACACACATTGGTACGGAACAACCTTGTTAGCTTCGAGGCCGTCTTGTCAGTGTGCGTCGGTGTGCAGACACTTCTAATGGTAAATCTAGTGAAGACTGCTCAGTGTGTGCACACCCCACCTAAGTACTAGTTCTACATGCCTAGATACCACAACTGGGTTATAATGTTAAACAATGGAACTAAGAAGTTAATTTTGAAAATCATAAAACGACAATTCACCGTTCTTGAGTTTCATCGTACGTGATGACGTGACCTATAATAGTAGGCCTACGGTATATCTATTGTTTCGGCTTATCTACAATAACGAACACAATCCACCAGCAGGAGTATTTGCAATTGTAACCAAACTATACATTTCATAAAGAAAGAAGAGTTTGGCGCTTAAGGACACGGGGAGCAAAGGGAAATTCAATATATGAAACAAATACAGTACATTAAATTTATCTGCTAGTTATAGTTTTAGGTTCACCCACCATTTGGTCATAGGAAGAATGCCTTATTTTATGCAGGGATACACAGCATTTGTTGGACTACTGTTGGTGAATAAACCACCAAATGACTCGAAGATGACGAGACGGACTTTTATTTAATGATGATGATGATGATGATGATGATGATGATGATGATGATGATGATGATGATGATGATGATGATGATGATGATGATGATAGCATATCTATAGTGCACACTTCTACAGAAACTATATGCAGTGACGTTTTACAAAACAACCACTCCCAGAAAAATAGTGGGAAAAATATTGGAAAAATTAGCGGAAGCCATCCGGAACAGGTTTGTCTTAAATCAACCAATCTACAAACTATCTTGCTTAGTATTATCCTGTCGAAATAACAATGAAATCGTCACTTTATTTGAAGTTTAACTAATTTATGGAACGTTCACTTGATATGCCCACGTGTGTTTTGTGCAAAAGTCTCGTTCAAATAATTTAGATTGTGCTGTGGAAACATGGAAATCAAAGGTATTGTATGCTTAGGAGTCTTCGGTTATTACCTCCCACAAGAGAGTAGAAAGCGTAGAAAGCGGGCGGGGTGGGCTGGAGGGCAGGGCAAGGGGTGCAGTGGGACATTCAATATATGGAACAAATATAGTACGTGAAATATATCTGCTAGTTATAGTGTTTAGGTATACCCATCATTTGGCCATAGGAAGAATGCCTTATTTTATGCAGGGATACAAAGCATTTGTTGGACTACTATTGGCGAAGAAACAACCAAATGATTGAAATATGACGGACGAGACGGACCATTATTTGCCAATTTAGAGTCTCAATGGTTCACCAATAACAGTCTATCAAATGAGGTGTATACCTTATTTCACTAATGTAAAAACTATCTAGCTTGGCATTGTCCTATCGAAATAAGCATGGAATGGTTACTTTTTTAAATTTGACTAATTGAACATTCACATGATATACCTACGTATTTTTTGCAAAATGCTCTTTCAAGTAACGTAGCTTGTGCTGTGGAAACATGAAAATCAAAGGTATTGTATGATTAGGAGTCTTTGGTTATTATCTTCTACAAGGCTGAAGGACGGGGGTGGAGGGGGGCTAAACCCTCATTCAAAAATGTGGTTCGAGGAAGTATGCTTCCTCGCTCCTTAATTCAAGGACGAAAATCCTTTATTTGTTCTCTCTGTAAATAAATGTCATAGATTTGCAGTAATTTCCCGTAAAATTGCTCAAGTATTGCACCAAATTGCATCTAAGGATCCTAAAATGTTCACCCCTCCCCTAAGACCTCTCCCGCAGGACGGCGTTCCGAAACAGAGTTCAGTCCCCGGTCGAGAACAGCTTCTTCCGCCTATGATCTCCCACTGTCAGTAGATATGTTTCTTCACATCGACAAATTGAATGGGTACATTGGGACAACACCAATTTATGTCTTTTTGTATGTCTTTATTTATGTCTTTTTTGTATGTCTTTTTGTTCCGTTATTCAAAATAAGCAGCCCAACAACCTTGCTTAAAGATGGTATGCTAATGACACAAACGCAAAGTACGATTTGCAGTGTTTAATGTGGCTTACTGCAGGAGTGAATGTAAAATGAGGCTTTTTCAATTAGCACTCAGCTGAATAACACTCGATGCAGTGTAGGCTATAATAGCATTGAAGTTACAACGGTAGGCTAGCAATGAACGAGGTAGATCCTATTTCTAGTGGTAAAGTTATGTTTTGTTACTAAAGTAATCCTAATAAACAGCACAACACCAAATGAACTTATTTTACTAATTTCTTATGTTCTGGAGATGTCAGGATAACCAGAGAAGAGTCAATTCCATTTGTTCCAGGCATTTCAGCTTATTTCTATTCATCTCCCCCCAAAAAAGAAGGATCTAAGCTCAAATCAAGTTTTGATATGTTAGAGTGGTACTTATTCTAAACATTCTGGTGAAATTTGCATTGAAATCGGATGTGTGGTTCTCAAGACATTAGCAGTCAAGCTCGTCACATTTTCAACACAAAGTGAACTTGAAGCAAGCACATATGGCGTCATAGCCTCACATTAATGACCAGTCTTTTGTTTTTCTTTAAACTTTACAACCGATTTTCTCTTCCACAATCACTTGTTATCGGAATGTGATTGCACGAGAGGCATATGAATATTACAAACTTCACATTTACACATGGGGAGCAGGGACGACGCTAGAGGGGGTGGGGGTGTGACCCCCCCCCCCAAGACCCACGCAGTCGGCAAAATGAACGAAAAAGGGAAGTGCAAACGAAGGAAAGTTAGAGGAAAGAAGAAAGAGGAAAAAAGAGAAAAAAGAGGAAAGAAGAGGGAGAGAGAAAGACCGGACGAACAGAGAAAAAGACAGGGGAGGGAGGGACAAAGCAGGGCAAGAGAAAGAAGCTGGTGCAGACGGAAGACAGGAGATTGGAATGCATTTGTAGACAACGTTTATTACAATATTTTCAAAGCCCGTAAGCAACACTTTTTGAAACTTAAAACATATTCTGTCGGCAAAAAAGCTACATAGGGCTTTTCAGTATCATTGTATACTAAAGGAGTTCATGGTGCATGTGGTTTCTGGCATTGAGTAGGTAAATTGCAGTAGGCAAAATGAAGGAAACATGAGGAAAAGAAGTGAAAGATAGAGGACAATTTCTGTAATCAGAACCCAAAATTTTCGACTCAATGCGCGCGCTGTAATGTCACTCCAGTTTCTTCAGTAGTTCTATTCCACATAGCTAGATAGCATAAGTCCTGTCAACCTTACCAAGTAACATGTAAGCAGGGTATACACAGGTTATGTAGATGTAAGCCGTTCTCTAGTGTGTGTCATGCGGTATACGGTCAGTTGGTGAGCGACTCACGGAGCAAAGTTTGGCTATTTCATCGGGAAGTCCAGGTGGTTTCGACACAATGTATGTTGTCCCCGATGCAGTCTACAACCCTTACAGTTTTTACGTTTTTCTCTTTGGTCTTAATGATAACATGTTTTTGTGTCAGCCTATCAAAAATTTTCGCGCCCTTTGCAATTTCACGATTCAGACTAAAGAAAAGAACAGTATCAGTGCGTAACTCGACTCTTGACATATTAAGTGATATAATACTAAATATACGGTACTCTGCAATGGCATGAAATAGTTAGGCTCCTTTATATCCCTTTCTCACCCCTCGACATGCTGTAGGAACTTGGGGTCGCTGGCATGGCCCGGCCCCATGTCGGGAAAATTCTGTCGCCACCCATGGTTGGTTTACTTATTTCAGCTTTCAAAAGGGTCATTTCTGCGATAAAACCCCAAATTTTCGGTATGCTTTGCCCACTCTTCCTCATGCAGTTTCGTTATACTATTAGCTGAATATAGAACAAACCCTTTCCATCTTTTCAAGTAACTTAAGTAGAATTCATCGTTTTATGTAAATGCCGGGAATCTCATCTCATTTCGCTAAGGCCAAAAAAATAAATTGTTTGTCGTCCAGACCTGCCAACTAGACCACCAATGGTGGAAACTTCGACTTCGGCGGATTCAGGATTTCAAGCACGAAAGAGACTGAGGGGACTAACTCCATAACGGGCAAATTCTACAGCTACAAGCACCAATTGTACGAAGCCTCGAAAGAGGGATTGGGGTGGTCTAAGGAAAAAAACTTGAAATTTATGCACTTGAAAAAAAGTAGTATTTCTGACATCTGGCAATAAGAATAAACACCACATATTTTCAAGCAGCTTTAGGACCGTCTGAAAAGGTGGTGTCGAAAAAGGGGCCCGCTACAGCCCGGAAAGCCCCCTCTGTATCTGCGTCTCAGTTTAAGTGCAATTTTGGTAAATAAACATATTGGAAGGTGATTGGACAACATCTGGACAATTCTAACTTCGTGACATTCGAAAACGGGACAATATATTCTCAACAAGGAAACTTTTGCTTGGACATTCCACCCAATATACCTACATGTGAAAACACTACTTGTACACAGACATTTCTTGCCCTTCAATGCATCTCATTCAAGCCGATTTCTTAACAAGAGAAGGGTTCATCTTTGGGTACGTAGTGTTACAAGACGACCCGTCAGGAACACTGGATTGAATCCATCGACGAGCGAGTGGAAAGTTCCAGAGAATTCAACTTCAACGCAGCCTTTCTAGAACTGTCTAGAAGTGAGAACTGTTTACGTTAGCAGCGACCTGGCAACACTCCTAGCCAGCTGCAACAATTGTTTACAACTACTGTGTGTTCTAGAAGTTTCTATTAAGGAACGTTCTCGTAATTGCTGGACTGTGTACACTAGAAGTTTCAGTTAAATTCTGGAGAGTTCTCGAAGAAAAGCCTAGCATATAAAAGGCAGTTCAACAACTATCACACTGGAGAGAGACATTGAGAAATGCCCTAATACTTCATCGAGTCCAGACGCTGTTGAGAAGTTATTCCCAGCCACTGACACTGCACACTTGTGATAAATTGTCTTACGCCGTTTCTGCACTGTGTACAGAGATTGTTATCATCCATCATTCATCGCCTAGCCTTGTCATTATTCGCTCGTGGAACCAGTTCCTACGCTACAGCACGCTGCAGGTCTACTACCGTACCATCGTCAACGTGCATGCACTACCAGCCCTTGGACCAGACCAGGCAAATATTAATTAAAGGATTGTGAGTAAGTCTAATTAATTATTGTAAATTTAAGTGAGATAAGGAGATTGTAAATAATCATTAAGTTGTTGAATTTTAATCTCGTTCTTCTGTGATCTTTCGCTGTTATTGGTTTGACTCGCGACCACAAGCCGTAACAGAATTGGGGGCCTAACATCCGGGAACGAAAAGTACTAGAAAATTCGAGAAATTCTGTTGTAAATCGTAAACAACTTCAAAATGCCATTCAACTTAGATAAATTCGTGGCTAGTCCCTCAGTCGAGGAACTAGATTCATTAAAGAAGTCTGAGATTGTAAAGGTCGCAAAACATTATGGCATTGAATTTCAGCCTTTAATGCGGAAAGACGAGATTAAAAGATATGTTCTAGAATATCTTGTGGATGAAAGTATCCTGCCTAGTACAGTATTGGAAACAGCTATCACTGTGCCAACTGACAACACATTTGAATTGAAAAGGCTTGAAATAGAAATGAATAAGGAGATTAGATTAAAAGAAATGGAAAGAGAAAGGGAAAGAGAGGAAAGAGAAAGGGAAAGAGAGGAAAGAGAAAGGGAAAGAAAGGAAAGAGAAATGCAAATGCAAAAGGAAAAAGAGGAAAGAGAAATGCAAATGCAAAAGGAAAAAGAGGAAAGAGAAATGCAAATGCAAATGCAAAGGGAAAAAGAGGCAAGAGAACATGAATTTAGGTTGAAGCAACTAGAGTTAGGGGTCATAAAAGCCTCAGACCCTAAAATAGGCTTGGATACTGGGGGATTCGATGTTTCTAAGCACGTAAAATTTGTCCCCAAATTTCAGGAGGATAATGTGGAGAAATTCTTCAACCATTTCGAAAAGCTGGGTGAGCAACTAAAGTGGCCAAGAGATAAATGGTCCATACTCGTCCAGAGTAATTTCACAGGCAAGGCTCAAGAAGTGTATTCCGCTCTGTCAATAGAGGACAGCATGGATTATGATAAGGTTAAAAAGGCCATATTACAAGCCTATGAATTGGTGCCTGAAGCTTATCGCCAAAAATTTAGAAAGTATCGTAAGGCGGATACACAAACATACGTAGAGTTTGCTTATCAAAAAGAAAGGCATTTCGATAGATGGTGTGCTTCCAAAAAGGTCTCCACATTTGACACTTTAAGACAACTGATGCTAGTCGAGGAATTCAAACGGTGTGTGAATGATGACATTAAGACTCACCTTGAGGAAAATAAGGCTGACAAATTAAAGGAAGTGGCAAATTTGGCTGATCAGTATGCACTTACCCATAAATTCAGTAAAGTGGGTCAGACTCAAAACAAGGGTCAGTTTAGTAAGCCAAATAAGAAATATGGCAACAGTAGTGGCACAACAGGTAACAGTGGATCTCAGTCTGGTTCTATCTCTCCAACAAATTCTGGTAAAAAACAACCAGATTCAAGTCGTCAAAAGAACGACCAGGTCAGCTCAAACAAAGCTGCCTTTAAAGACATAAGTTGTGGTTTCTGTCACAAAAAAGGCCACACAATGGCAAATTGCTTCACATTGGCAAAATTAAAGGAGACTGAAACAGCCTCCAATGCCTTAGCCATTGCAGAGAACTCTTCTGAGGTAGTCGTGACTTTACGGCCTAATTCTAAAGACAAAATTAAGGAAGAATACCTTCCATTCGTGTCTGAGGGGTTTATTTCCCTAGATGGGAATTCAGCTCATCCACCCGTAAAAATTAAAATTTTGCGTGACACAGGCGCAACTCAGTCGTTGCTTCTTGATGGAGTTTTGCCATTATCGGACTCTACTTCCACAGGGGCAAATGTACTAATTCAGGGGGTTGAGTGTGGATTTATTTCTGTCCCTCTCCACAAAATTAATTTGAAGTCAGATTTAGTTTCTGGGTCGGTCATAGTAGGGGTCAGACCTACTCTACCTGTAAAGGGGGTATCTCTGTTGCTAGGCAATGACCTAGCTGGTGGAAAGGTAGTAGCCAATGCAGTTTTGACAGATAAACCATGTGATTATAACAACACAGAGCAATTAGAAAAGGAATTTCCAAATTTATTCCCTGCCTGTGCTGTCACTAGAGCTATGTCACAAAAGCTCGCCGTGGATGATAATCTTAAACATCCACCCTCCAAAAGTGAGGATACAGTTCCCAAAAGTGGAACAAGTAGGGAATCATGTAAGGATGATAATCTTAAACATCCACTCTCTAAAAATGAGGGTATGATTTCTGAAAATAAGGATGATAAACTTAATCATCCGCCCTCTAAAATTGAGGAATTAGTTCCTAAAAATGGAACAACACTCCCAAAAGAGGAGTCAGAGTCTGAAAAAGATTCTAGTAAAAATATTCATGGAAGTGAAGATTCTTGGTATGATCTCAGCCAATCTTTTATGACTAATCTTAATGATAGTCAGGATTGTGAGTCTCCTGACCCCACACATAGTGAGGGGGTAGAACAGGAAAAATCAAAAATGTCTGACACACTCCACAGAGACCAGTTGTCAGTCCAACAACAACATGACGAAGAGCTTCAGCCATTAATAGCTGGTGCACTCACTGAGGATGAATCTAAAGACGTCCCAGTCTGCTTTTATGTTAAAAACAATGTTTTGATGCGTAAATGGCGACCACCTGATGCACCATTAGATGAAGAGTGGAGAATTTACCATCAAATTGTGGTACCTAGGACCTATAGAAGGGAAATACTGAGTATTGCTCATGAAATGCCATTTGCAAGGCACCTAGGAGTCAATAAGACTTACCACAGAATTCTAAATCACTTTTATTGGCCAAAACTTAAAAGTGATGTGGCCAAATTTTGTATGACCTGTCACTCATGTCAAATGGTTGGGAAACCGAATCAGAATATTCCGGCTGCACCCTTAAAGCCAGTTCCTGCTTTTGAAGAGCCGTTTAGTAGAGTCATCATTGATTGTGTAGGCCCCCTACCTAAGAGTAGGGCAGGGCATCAGTATATATTAACCATTATGTGTGCTTCTACGAGGTTTCCAGAGGCAATACCTCTGAGGAATATTAAGGCTCGGACAGTCTTACAAGCTTTACTTAAATTTTTCACATTGTTTGGGTTGCCAAAAGAAATCCAATCAGATCAAGGGTCTAATTTCATGTCAACTGTATTCCAACAGATGTTATATGAGTTAGGCATAGACCAAATTAAGTCTTCGGCTTATCATCCTGAAAGCCAGGGGGCTTTAGAAAGGTTTCACCAAACATTGAAGAATATGTTAAAGACATATTGTTATGATAATGAGAGAGATTGGGATGAAGGCATTCCATTTGTAATGTTTGCTGCCAGGGAATCTCTACAAGAGTCACTTGGGTTCAGTCCATTTGAACTTGTCTTTGGACACACAGTTCGTGGACCATTGAAATTGTTAAAGGAGAAGTGGTTATCAGATCCAGGTGAAGACATACATCTACTTGATTATGTATCCCGCTTTAAAGATCGTCTTCATGGAGCATGTGAACTTGCTCAGGAAAATCTGAGGCACTCTCAGAAGAAAATGAAAGCGTGGTATGACAAGACCACTGTGAAAAGAGAGTTTAAACCTGGTGATAAGGTGCTAGTGTTTTTACCTGTTTCTGGTCAGCCACTTCAAGCTCGCTTTCAAGGACCTTATGTCATTGAGAGAAAAGTCAGTGACACAGATTACGTCATTTTGACACCTGACAAGCGTAAATCTAAAAGAGTATGTCATATTAATATGATGAAGAAATATTATGAAAGAGAAGATTGTGACATGTCCAAGGATGAAAGTGTACATGATTTAAATAGCAACACTAATGATACAGGTGATCAAGTGTGTATTATCAATGCTGATCATGAACTCAGTAATGATGAGATCAAGGCTAATAATGTTCCTGACATGTGTATTAAGTTACAAAATTCTGATATGTTGAAAAATCTCGACCAGAAATTAAGTCATCTGGATCACAAAGAAAAGTCAGAAATGAAATCATTAATCTATGAATATGCATGCTTGTTCTCAGATGATCCTACTAGGACAAATTTGATTGAACATGATGTTGATGTGGGAGATGCCACACCAATCAAGCAGCATCCTTACCGAGTTAACCCTAGAAAACGACAACATCTCAGGGATGAGGTTCGGTACATGTTGGACCATGACATTATAGAACCTAGTAATAGTGAATGGTCTTCCCCTTGTATATTGGTCCCCAAGCCAGACGGTGGGTACAGATTTTGTACTGATTACCGAAAGGTGAATGCAGTCACAAGAACGGATTCCTATCCGATACCCCGTATCGATGATTGCATTGATAGGATTGGGAAAGCTACGTATGTATCAAAGTTTGACTTACTAAAGGGGTACTGGGAGATACCACTCACTGAGAGGGCTCGTAAAATCTCGGCATTCGTAACGCCGGATGGGTTATTTCAGTATAAGGTTATGCCGTTTGGTATGAAAAATTCACAAATGACCTTTAAACGCTTAGTAAATAACCTTACGTCAGGCTTAGAAAATTGTGAAGTATATATTGATGACCTTATTGTGTACAGCAACTCATGGGATGAACATATACAACATGTTAAGGCATTATTTGACAAGCTTGCCAAAGCTAATTTGACTGTCAATTTGGTCAAAAGTGAGATTGCTTGTGCCCATGTGGTGTACTTAGGGCATGTAGTTGGTCAGGGTAAAGTTAGACCAATTAAGGCCAAAGTTGAGGGCATTGACAAATTCCCTGCCCCAACTGATAAAAGGCAGCTCATGCGCTTCCTAGGCATGGCTGGTTACTACAGACGTTTTTGTCCGAATTTCTCTGACATTGCTGCACCACTGACAAAATTGTTAAAGAAAAATGAAAAGTTTGATTGGACGGATAATTGCCAAGCAGCATTTGAATCATTGAAAAAGGCACTAATGAGTTCACCAGTGTTGATTGCTCCAGATTTTGAAAAACAATTTAAGTTGGCAGTGGATGCCAGTGACAATGGCATAGGAGCAGTTTTGCTTCAAGCTGATGAGCATGGTGTTGATCACCCTGTTTGTTATTATTCTAAGAAATTTGACAAACACCAGAAAAATTATTCAACAATTGAAAAAGAGACATTAGCTTTGATACTTGGTCTTCAACACTTTGATGTTTATTTGGGAACTACTAGTTTCCCTATCACTGTATACACTGATCATAATCCTTTGACATTTTTATCTAAGATGAAGAATAAGAATCAAAGATTGATGAGGTGGAGTTTATTTCTGCAATCGTATAATGTAGATATTAAGCATATTAAAGGGAAAGACAATGTTGTACCAGACTCTTTGTCAAGAATTTGATTTGATGCAGTATGTTGAAGATATCACTGTAAGTTTTGAAATTTTGTGTTAACTACAGCATAATGTGTATTGATGATGTTACTGTATTCATGTATCATCACCTTGCAAGACAAATTATGTGTTATGATTATACCTTCCATTGAATATTGGACTACATAATATACATACTGTAGTTATTACTGTAAAGTATACATTGTAAATATTGTAACTTAAGTTTTGTCCGAGACGACCAAAACTTTTTCAAGGGGGGGAGTGTTACAAGACGACCCGTCAGGAACACTGGATTGAATCCATCGACGAGCGAGTGGAAAGTTCCAGAGAATTCAACTTCAACGCAGCCTTTCTAGAACTGTCTAGAAGTGAGAACTGTTTACGTTAGCAGCGACCTGGCAACACTCCTAGCCAGCTGCAACAATTGTTTACAACTACTGTGTGTTCTAGAAGTTTCTATTAAGGAACGTTCTCGTAATTGCTGGACTGTGTACACTAGAAGTTTCAGTTAAATTCTGGAGAGTTCTCGAAGAAAAGCCTAGCATATAAAAGGCAGTTCAACAACTATCACACTGGAGAGAGACATTGAGAAATGCCCTAATACTTCATCGAGTCCAGACGCTGTTGAGAAGTTATTCCCAGCCACTGACACTGCACACTTGTGATAAATTGTCTTACGCCGTTTCTGCACTGTGTACAGAGATTGTTATCATCCATCATTCATCGCCTAGCCTTGTCATTATTCGCTCGTGGAACCAGTTCCTACGCTACAGCACGCTGCAGGTCTACTACCGTACCATCGTCAACGTGCATGCACTACCAGCCCTTGGACCAGACCAGGCAAATATTAATTAAAGGATTGTGAGTAAGTCTAATTAATTATTGTAAATTTAAGTGAGATAAGGAGATTGTAAATAATCATTAAGTTGTTGAATTTTAATCTCGTTCTTCTGTGATCTTTCGCTGTTATTGGTTTGACTCGCGACCACAAGCCGTAACAGTAGTGATTTTTCAGACAGTCCAAAACCCTGGTTTTATTAAAAATATGTGTATCTTTTGTAATTCCTGATTCGATTGTATAAATTACACACTGAAAGAAAAATTACACGCAAATGTCGTAAAAATCCTATATTTTAAATCGATACAGCCAATATTCGAAAGGAAATTGAATCGGTTATATAGCAACCTGGGCAACGAAATAGCTCCCTTCGTTATCGACTATTGCCATTGCCTACGTAGCAGGCAATAATATCATATACGTATTGATATCATATCAATACGTCATAATCATGTTTGGGAAGCCCCAAAGTATGGCACGCCAAAAGGCTCACCACATATGATGATGTACTAAAAATACACGTACATGTACTAAAATTACACGTTCATGTACCAAAAATACACGATGATGTACTAACTTCATACGATCATGATGTAAATTTACACCATCATATACTAAATATATATGTTCATCATGTTAAATGTTACGATGTATATGTAAAACCACACGTTGTACATATAAAAACACACGTTGTACATGTAAAAACTTACGATCATCATGTTATTATTGTCCTCCCCGCATGCCATACTGAGTGAGCCTTTCGGCGTTCACGAAGTCCGCCGAAAGGCTCACCGACATACGTTCATCATCTAAACTCATGCGATGTACTAAAACTACACGTTCATGTACTAACTGCTTACGACCATGTACTGAATGCATACGTCCATGTACTGAATGCATACGTTCATGTACTGAATGCATACGATCATGTACTGAATGCATACGTTCATGTACTGAATGCATACGTTCATGTACTAAGTGCATTGTCAATTTACACGATGTACATGTGTAACTCACGTGTTTATGATCGGTCATCCAGTTGATTGAATCCAAATGTGTTAGTGGAATCATCACCGGGTTAAGTACTTTTTAGTTTTCTGCACTTATTGGGTAGGCCACGCTAGTATAGACCTTTAATAATGCTCGTGTATACATGGCATCATCAGTATTACGCAACAGTAACAAGCTTAGCCTAGGCCTAGTAGACTGTGCGTATTCGTTAAATAAATTTAAGATAGCGGAATACTCTCCTAGATTAGAGACGGAAAATGGCAGATTAATAGAATATGTAGAGATGGGGTTTTCAAACGAGGAAATCGCAGAATTGCTAAAAATAAGCAATTCGACAGTGAAACGCAGGAGGGCAGAACTTGGTGTAAGGAAAAAAAGATCTAACTACTCTCATGAACGGTGAGCTCAAACTTCCTGTGTGTTTGTCAACCCTAGGGAATCAATGATCCCGCCCATCTTGATCAGAGCACTCTTGAGCAGATCTTGCTATTCTGAATTTGACTTTCACATCACAGTCAGGGAATCAAAATAATGCCATGCATCATATGCTATTGGCGCGCGAGATACGTCTCAGGTGTTTTAATGTGTACGTGCACTGTATTTAAGTGTCAGCACTGGATGTGTCCGGCCGTCCGAGGAGCTTATCGAGACGGCATTACCGGACTATTGCAAGAGGTGCTATCCCCGTTGTTGCTATTCTATGTTTTCAGGAAATTTGCATAAATTGAAATTACTTTTCACAGAAATGTTCCCACATGCACACCTATCACGTAGTTGTGATATTGTGTATTTTGCATGCTGATCGTGAGTTTTGACTTTTCAGTACATGAACGTATGCATTCAGTACATGGACGTATGCATTCAGTACATGATCGTAAGCAGTTAGTACATGAACGTGTATTTTTAGTACATCGCATGAGTTTAGATGATGAACGTATGTCGGTGAGCCTTTCGGCGGACTTCGTGAACGCCGAAAGGCTCACTCAGTATGGCATGCGGGGAGGAAAATAATAACATGATGATCGTAAGTTTTTACATGTACAATGTGTGTTTTTATATGTACAACGTGTGGTTTTATATGTACAACGTGTGGTTTTACATATACATCGTAACATTTAACATGATGAACATATATATTTAGTATATGATGGTGTAAATTTACATCATGATCGTATGAAGTTAGTACATCATCGTGTATTTTTGGTACATGAACGTGTAATTTTAGTACATGTACGTGTATTTTTAGTACGTCATCATATGTGGTGAGCCTTTTGGCGTGCCATACCAAAGAGGAGATGAGCAAACAGAGTACACTTCGTGGGGTACTATTTTCATTGTTCGAACAGGGAGCTGCTACTCTGTGGCAGCTCCCTGGTTCGAATTACCCTGTGCAGGGAATTGTTACGTAACAACTCTCTGCCTTGTGCAAACACTAGGGAAATTGCAAACAATGCATAGCTTTGTGTAGCTTTGCTTTGTATGTAAACACATGGATTACTCCAGCGAGTTCTGTGTTTTTATCATGGGTACATTGGCAGAGAAGATGTTCATTTGGCCAATTCGTGCGCAAAATATACAGCGATACCGAATGCCAAATGATTTCACTTGGCGTTGTCTTGGCGGTCTTGTGTTCAAAACGCCAAACAAGTGTTTGAACTGAGCAGAATCGATTGCTTTGGACGAAAAGAAGACAAATTCATTTCGGATTTTCCCCGATATACTTCCATGAAATGAAATGACATTTGCAGAGAAGATTACTAACAAGATTTTAAAGCAACTGGCACCAGCTAATTTTTTATTTTTTGTTCCAATCAGGAGTAAATCCTGCCAACGCGGAACGGTCAATTTTCAATCCAAAATTGCCCCCTTAAAATATCGTTTCTCGTGAAATCGATTATTCCTGAACAAGATATGAACATGGGCGACCCATGAACAAGTGTGCAAACTTTCGGGCACAAATATCAAAATCCCTAGAGGAAGATAGGTTTTATGGCCAAACATTGAAAACAACCTCTAGAGACGTCTATTAACCATCGATCAACACAAAATTTTAGTGATTAAATTTACGTAACACGTTACACATCCTCTCTAAATTTCAGATCCATAGCTTACAAAACGGCTAAGAAAACGCAATTCAAAGACAAATCTCTAAACGCCTCGCCAAAAACCGCTGTGGCGTTCGCATGACTTCGACTAGAAGTCTTCTAGTCGAAGTAACAAGGGCCTTTCAGTAGGCGGGCGGTTTTTTTTTTTCAACCTTCCCAGCAGAGCACAAAACAATGAAACATGTGGACATGTGTTTACAGGATGAACTGTTAGTGGCTTATTGTTTACATAATAACATGACAAAGGGATGTGCAAGTGATATAAACCCCTTCAAACTCCATACTCCACAGAAGGCCGGGAAGACAGCGCTCGTATCGCTCCTCACTTTCCCTGACCAGGCCAGGGTTGCAAAACAAATCGAACACAGTTTTTACTCAATTTTTGCAGTGCACGCCTAGCGTGTATCACGCCATGCTGACTTCTGCGTACATATAGGCAATATATGCGCATTATATTCAGACCAGAGCATGTCACTGTAGTTCGCAGGTAAGAACTTGACTGCAGTGTGTCCACTCTTGTCCGAAAAATAAAACCTGCGTATAAAACATTCAGTTTCCATCAAACATTATGAAATGAAGAAAGAACATAGTAATTTCGTCTGACAATCCCCCTCCCCCCCCCCCACATGCTGCAAGCCCCTAAGATAGTACACCTATGTGAATAAAAGGTTTCCACATTTTAGTCCCTCATGTTGGCACTGAGCAGATCAGTTCTAACCAAACACGTCTGGGAGTGGCAATCGATTGAAGGAAACTTTTTTTGGCTATTTTCGTAGTATGAAGCCATCACTGTCACTGGCGTTGCAAGCGGGTGGACAATATCCGGGGGCCCCGAGGGTTCAGGGGCCCAACCTACAAATGCGCAAAAAAAAAAATCTCAAAAAATCATGACCCTGCCTACCGTCTAACCATCCAGCACAGACCCGAAATGAACCAAAAAGCTATCAACAACTACAGAACCAACTGCTTTTCAAGAACGGCAGGCAAGAATGGGATTGGGAATTGAACCCGGATCTGGCGCATGCAAGTCCTGTCTGTTACCCCGTTCCTCCCCACGAAGACTGAAGGGGTCATAGGAAAATGGGTTTATGAAACCATTGTTTTGGGCCCCTCCCTGCTTCTTGTCCATGGGCCCCGAGGGTCGTGCTACGTCGCTGATCACTGTGCCCCCAACGAACAGCAGTAGCCACGTTCGTTGAGTCTGTGCAATGGCTGATCGAGTGGACTGTATCTCCGCGGGTACGCTTCGAGGCAGACCTGCCAGGCCACTGAAACAGGGACCGCGGAGACTGGGGCTATGGGGGATTTAGCCCCCGCACTTTTCCTGCCATGGGCATTTTGGGCAGCTTTAAAAGACTCATTTTCTTGAAAATGTTATGCCGCTTTGATGGTTAGTCCCCGCATTTCAAAATGGCTCCGCGGCAGGGTTGGGAAGTAACGAGTTACAAGTAACGCCGTTACTGTAACGAGTTACATTTTGTGTAACGGAACCCTGTAACGAGTTACATTTGCATTTCAGTAACGGAGCAAGTAACTAGTTACAATTCTGTGTAAAAGTAACTGTAACGGCGTTACATTTGGGTCCCGTTACTTTCCCGTTACAAATAGTCAAAATGACCACAAATTGCATTTTCTTTGAGCTAATAACAGAATAACAGAAAATTTTCAAATTGATGACACTTTGGTAGTAAAATGTAAAATTATTTTCGATATAGGCTATTTATCATTCATCGCTATTATCGACGTCGCCCTCACCGACATCAAATTTTATTCACGATTAGAATCAGAAGTTGATATTAGATGCACACGCTTATGGCAAGCGAAATGTCCAATAATTAGAAAAACCAAGTTTATCGATCGAAAAACCAAGTTTATCGGTCGAAAAACCAAGTTTATCGGTCGAAAAACCAGGTTTATCGATCGAAAAACCAAGTTTATCTCCAAATCTTGGTATATCGGTTGAAAAACCTAGATTTTCAAAATAACTTGGCTTATCGGTCGAAAAACTTAGATTTTCAGTCGAAAATCCAAGTTTTTCGATTTATCTGGTATATCGAAAGATAAACTTGGTTTTTCTTAACGGAATGTCCAATAATTAGAAAATCCAAGTTTATCGATCGAAAAACCAAGTTTATCGGTCGAAAAACCAAGTTTATCGGTCGAAAAACCAAGTTTATCGGTCGAAAAACCAAGATTATCGGTCGAAAAACCAAGTTTATCGGTCGAAAAACCAAGATTATCGGTCGAAAAACCAAGCTTTCAACGCCAAACGTCCAATAATTAGAAAAACCAAATTTATCGGTAGAAAAACCAAGTTTATCGGTCGAAAAACCATGTTTTTCGGTCGATAAACCAAGTTTATCGGTCGAAAAACCAAGTTTATCGGTCGAAAAACCAAGATTATCGGTCGAAAAACCAAGTTTATCGGTCGAAAAACCAAGTTTATCGGTCGAAAAACTAAGATTATCGGTCGAAAAACCAAGCTTTCAACGCCAAACGTCCAATAACTAGAAAAACCAAGTTTATCGGTAGAAAAACCAAGTTTTTCGGTCGAAAAACCAAGTTTATCGATTATTTCGAAAAACTTGGTTTTTCGATTGCCATGGTGATTTGCCGGTACTACTTTCCGCGACCACGACATGCTAGATGGCGGCTAAATTGATGGGCCTATATGTATTATGTAACAACATTTACAAGAAATCAATGTTGGTCAATGCTTTTGTTTTTGTTACAACATTTGTCAGACAAAGCAACAAAAAGTCTTCATAGATATTTGTTATAGTCACCTGTCAACAAGTTTTTGGGAACACCCCCTTTTGACTTGGACACATCCATTATTACCATGAGGTGGATTATTCAATTATTTCAAGGGACTTGGGATTTGGGTCGCTCGTAGTTAACTTAGATCCTGGTAGTGGTACAGCTAGCTAGCACCAGCGCGGGCCCGTACAGTACTACTGTACTACTAGCACTACTAGCCCAGTTGGACGCATACTGTCTTGTCAAAGGTCATTTGAGGTCACGAGAGGTTTAACTGTGAAAACCTTGCAAATGGCTTGTAATCATGACAAACTAAACCCCATAGCAATAATGGATGTGTCCAAGTCAAAAGGGGTGTATCCAAAAACTTGTGGACAGGTGACTAAAACAAGTATCTATGAAGACTTTTTGCTGCTTTGTCTGACAAATGTTGTAACAAAAAAAAAAAAAAAACTGACAAACATTGATTTATTGTAAACGATCGTATTTGGAAATTTATTAAAATCTGCACTAATTACAGAAAAATTACATGTTTACTTAAACTTGAGTCCCTTGAAATAATTGAATAATCCACCTCATGGTAATAATGGATGTGTCCAAGTCCAAGGGGTGTTCCCAAAAACTTGTTGACAGGTGACTATAACAAATATCTATGAAGACTTTTTGTTGCTTTGTCTGACAAATGTTGTAACAAAAACAAAAGCATTGACCAACATTGATTTCTTGTAAATGTTGTTACATAATACATATAGGCCCATCAATTTAGCCGCCATCTAGCATGTCGTGGTCGCGGAAAGTAGTACCGGCAAATCACCATGGCAATCGAAAAACCAAGTTTTTCGAAATAATCGATAAACTTGGTTTTTCGACCGAAAAACTTGGTTTTTCTACCGATAAACTTGGTTTTTCTAGTTATTGGACGTTTGGCGTTGAAAGCTTGGTTTTTCGACCGATAATCTTAGTTTTTCGACCGATAAACTTGGTTTTTCGACCGATAAACTTGGTTTTTCGACCGATAAACTTGGTTTTTCGACCGATAAACTTGGTTTTTCGACCGATAATCTTGGTTTTTCGATACAGTTTGTCCAGTAATTCGAAAAACCAAGTTTTTCGACCGAAATAACAAGTTGTTTGTCCAATAATTCGAAAAACCAAGTTTATCGGTCGAAAAACCAAGTTTATCGATTGAAAAACCAGGTTTATCGATCGAAAAACCAAGTTTTCGACCGATAAACTTGGTTTATCGGTCGAAAAACCATGTTTTTCGGTCGATAAACCAAGTTTATCGGTCGAAAAACCAAGTTTATCGGTCGAAAAACCAAGTTTATCGGTCGAAAAACCAAGATTTTCGGTCGAAAGACCGAGTTTATCTGCGAAAAACATGGTTTTTGATAGATAAACTTGGTTTTTCGACCGATAAACTTGGTTTTTCGACCGATAAACTTGGTTTTTCGACCGATAAACCTGGTTTTTCAACCGATAAATTTGGTTTTTTGACCGATAAACCTGGTTTTTCAACCGATAAACTTGGTTTTTCGACCGATAAACTTGGTTTTTCTAATTATTGGACATTTCGCTTGCCATACACGCTGCAGGCTTACAGGCCGGGCCACTTGATTGTCTATTGAACCAGGGAGTTGTCAAATAGCAACTCCCTGATTGAAATAAGTTTAAAATTGATCTGTATGTCAAAATACTTATTAGACAGATCAATGCTTATTATCCATGAGACCGATTTGTGCGATTATTTGAAAAATACTGAACGGTCCTCTAAGGCTCAGCTGACTTTATGTATTCTAAGTAAAGTCAGCTGGGCCTTGGTTTACTCATATTGTCCTTTAGAGGACACAGTGGAGACAGTGTACCGTGAGAAACGGGTTGGCCCATGGGCATTCAAATACCAGCTTACTTTGAAAGTTTAATCATTGCCTCTTGAGACGTTAGGGCTGGACCCGTGTTCACCCTATCCGAGTCAGAGCTAACTGCGATTCTAGATTCCCGAATCTTTCCGAGCATGGTACTACTCAGGATCCTCAAATTTCTGCCAGTTTTGATTCCAATGGCACCAATTCCGAGACCAGTCTTTTTGCCAATGTATATCATATCACACATACAGATGTTTTAATTCTATCGTACATGTCCACCATTAATTAACAAAGTCATCGTTTGTACTCACTTCCATAGCCTGGCCTCCTGAGTAATTTAGTTGATTGTATGTGACAATACCTTAGATCTGTACATTGTGCACAAATGGAACTTTAAACACTTTTAATGTAACTTTCATATTTGAGAACTCGGCTGGAATGAACTCCGAGTCCGAGTCCAGTTACATCACATTCCGTAAAAATTTCGATTCCGGAACCTTCTATCCCGGGCAAATTCCTAATCTAGAAAAACGCTCTTGAGACCGGCATTAAGCTAACCGAATCCGGACTCTTGCGTTGGAGCCCAGTAAATCTATACGGTGCCAAGCGTTGGTAAACACCGTGCATCCATTTATGCATCTAATTTAACATGTATGGTATCTTTATTTGAATCAAACGTATGAATTTAGGTTATATCATATTCTTTTCAATGTCCGTAACTCCTTACACTGGAATAATAGTACGGTTAATATAAAAAAAAACAGCAGAATATTGAAATGGTCAATGGCGTTAAAAGTATCCTAACAAAGCTAATTGGAAAGAGAAGTGTCCGACTTAAAGCTTTACCTATTGTAAAGGGAAAGTGAATTATGTGCACATGATCTGCATGTATAAACTGCATAGTATCACCATTTCTATGCACTGTTTTATATCGACACAATGTGAAACTTGAAATTTATGGGGAAATATCACTTAGCCCAACCTTAGCGGTGAGGTTTTAAAATTTTACTGCTAACAAATGTATTCATCCTCTTATTATACCATATTTATGCCCTTGAGGGGTGAAGACTTTAATTACTGCTGAAACAACGCTCTTCCCCTTTCCGGCATAGCCGCTAACCTCTCTAAATTAGCCGACTGTGTGATGGGAGTATAAAGATTTCAACCCTCAAAGAAGTACTTTGGTAACTGGAAAAGTTTTGGTTATAACCATATTCCTCTAACAAATAGTTTGCGTAAGCTCCGACACAGTATCATGATTCGCTGCTTCATGTTGAGCATTAGGAGCCTCTGCGACAATGCCCATTGAAGATCAGCTAGCTTCATTGACTTTCTTTGGGGAACACCTAAGGATAACCGGCACAAATGAGGTGTCGGTCGTCTCATGTGCCCCCGTCTTACTATCTAATTATGCCCCCCCCCCCTCCATTTCAGGTACCGAGGTACCGTATATTCACCTTGAAGTAACGAGTTACTTTTGAAATGTAGCTAGTTACTTTTTAGTCAAAAGTAACTGTAACTAGTTACTTTTTCAACATTGTAACTAGTAACTGTAACGAGTTACAATTTTACGGAATTAACTGTAACTATAACGAGTTACTTTCAAAGCGTAACGGGAACAACCCTGCTCCGCGGTCACGGTCCCTGTGAAATAGTTGTACAAAGAACAATTGTGTATATTCGAACCAGCTACTTACGTAGGTATTCTCCATAGCCAGTGTTGAAAATGGGGAATTCAGTAACACGAAACTCCAGGAAAAAGCAGGCATATGGTTTCCCTCGAGTGTTGTGTGTGTGTGGGTGTGTGTGGGTGTGTGCGCGCGCGCGCGCGTGTGTGTGTGTGTGTGAAGGAGGCGTTTTATTTGTTCTGCTTTCAGCTGGATATTCACCATATATGGGCCATTTAGTGCAAGGTGTTTCAGTCAGGAACAAAAAAGTTTCGTCGGAAAATATAAAGGTTTGTGTACCACACAAAAGGCAAAAAGAAAAAAAGAAAAAATGAAACTAAAAAAATAATACGCGCGGACGAAAAATTACGTGCGGGCGGTCGAGGACAAACAAACAATTTTTTTAGGCCTAAACTAAGTTAATGTTCTCTTGAGTCTGTCTTCGGTACGGCTAGTGACTCGAAGAGGGAAGTACAATGTAAGTCGTGCCCGATAGGGCCCAACTGCCTGGATAGTTGACCTCAGTGGCGTACACAGGGGGAGGCCATTGGGCCATGTCCCCCTCACGGATGCCAATTATTTTCAGGTCCTAAAAAATGTAAATGTTTTAACACAAATTTTACTTCCAAAGGTGGCATGTGTGGCACCAGATTGCATGTAAGGACACCTAATTTTTCAAAAATTTTCAGAGGGGAGGGGGACACCCCTCCCCAGGTCGGCGATCACACAACATATTGCATTCCCCTCCCCCCTTGAGAGAAATCCTAGGTACGCCACTGGTTTATCTATATAAGATTTAAATAAGTACAGATTCTTTTTAGTGTGAGCTTACCAAAAGTTTCGCGCGCTTTACAATTTCACTTTCTACGGACTTCGTGAACGCCGAAAGGCTCACTTAGTATGGCATGCTGGGAGGACAATAATAACATGATGATCGTAAGTTTTTACATGTACAACGTGTGTTTTTATATGTACAACGTGTGGTTTTACATATTCATCGTAACATTTAACATGATGAACATATATATTTAGTATATGATGGTGTCAATTTACATCATGATCGTATGAAGTTAGTACATCATCGTTTATTTTTGGTACATGAACGTGTAAGTTTAGTACATGTACGTGTATTTTTAGTACATCATCATATGTGGTGAGCCTTTTGACGTGCCATACCGTTGGGCAAATCCTGGCGCAACTCCTGTTGGACCACTACCGGATGGACTAACGGTTCTCAGTTCTAACTGCATCTCTTATCAACATTTTCAGTCGGCATTTCTTTATTCTCAGTCGGCAAATACAGCATCCCCCCCCCCCCCATGATAAATGCTCTGGCGACTCCCCTATCCCAATCAACTTCAAGGTCAGCACAGCAGACTTAAAAACAAAGGAAAAAAAGCATTTCTCATCAATGTGAGGAAGTGATACAATCCCTGTTTGCCTCAAGCTCACTTTGGGTCAAAATGTAGTAACTTCATTTGCTGTTATCTTGAGTACTACATATCCCATTTGAATGGAAGTTTCACCAAATTGCGTGGATTTAGTTTCTCTTTCACATGTGAATATATATATTTTTTTTTGCTTAAACCCTTCCTTTAAGGGAAACAAGAAACTTAAATCGAAAATGGAAAAACAACGGCAAAATACAGCACGTTCAACCCTGATACTAAAAAATGAACAATATGATAGTGAAAAACGGTACGCAGTGGGGGGACGGGGGAACAGCAGGGGGCAGTTGCGAAGAGAAATTTTCGAAATTTATCTTTATCACGCGGATCATTGTTAATTTACTAGATTCTAAAATAAGGAACGTTTTGATGAAACTTGTAAAGCAAGGAAAAGTGTCATTTCTTCCAAATTTGTAAGTGATTGTGAAATTTGGGAGTAATTGCCCAGTTAAGCTCTCAAATTTTTTTGTGATCTCTCCCTTCCTCATCTTGCAATTATCAATTATGTAATTAGTATCTACTCTTAAGAGTGGTCTTCAGTCATATGTAATGATTGAACTGCATTTCTTTCCTCTCATTTGTGTATATGTATTATTACAGTTGTCAAGATGCGGGAGGATCAAATAAATAAACGAATGAATGAATTTGTGGTCAGCTGATTGTGGCTCTCTGCATTGCCTGTTACCCAGTCTGGGCGAAATCCCAAGGGGCCCGGGGAAGTTCATGACACTATCTAAGCGGGGCACCAAGTGGCGTTTATATAGATAGTTGACACCCGGAAAGACCCTTCCTTTTTCACCTGTGCATGGGTGCCATTGGAGGGTGGGTGGGGCGAGGTGGTGCTGAGGGGATGAGGTACATGTAAGGCATGGCTTAGGTGAAAAATGGTGTTATCTTTAACAAAGCTTCAAACTGGTTTTGTTTTTACAAATTGTCATTATTTAGTGATTTTCTTCCTATATTTTGTCTGTGCTTAAGATGTGCTGTCTTAGAGAAAGGGACGACACCCTATACACTTTGAGCAATCTTTGTCAAATTCGATTTGGCTTAGATGCAAAATGGTGCTGTCTTTGGTAAGGCCTCGTAAAGCTTTGAACTGAAATATATTTAGGAATCCTCATTTATCAGAGATTTCTATTTGGTAGGGTGTAACTGGATAGTGCCTAAGGGGAGGGATGACACCTCTACTCTATGAGAATTTTTTTCTTGTTCTAAGACCTCCTAGTTCCATAATGGTATTAACGTGGTAAAGCTTTGGACTGACTACATGATTTGAAATTTTACTTATTTACTGACTTTTTTCGGCTGTGGTATGGCACCCCTACAAGGCTGGTATACCTGGTGCGGGTCCAAACGCCACTGGGGAGCCGCCAATGGTTGGCGCGTAGCCGACAGCCTTGCAAGAATATGTTGCTCAAAATGCCTACCAGATGGGGGAAATGGCCTATTTTAGACTTTGAAAGTTGCATCTAAACAGTCTTTATTTTTAGATTCCATGCTCTAAAAACAGAGTGAGATTTCAAGAAGAAAAGATTTCAGTTTAATTAAAAGTTATTTTACAAGCGTATTGAGTTTAGCTTATAACTTAAGGCATAATCATAGGCTACTTGATAACAGCATGATGTAGCCAATGCTGTGTTCGTGTCCCCACCTTCCGAGTCCCAGTCCGAGTTCTCACCTGCTGAGTCCGAGACCGAGTCAATGGCATTCGAGTACAAGACGAGTCCGAGTCGCAAGCTCCCAGTCCGAGTCCGAGTCCCCTCTATAGAAAAGTATACACTAAGAACAGAAATTTACAAATAATCAATGTTTACACTGCCTTTTATACAATTTTGTTGTATGTTATGATATTGGCCCTTGGTCTGAATGGCAGTGCGCGTTTGTTCTTTTTTTATTGGTCACAGGGTGTTACTGTATGTATGCCGAACATGGTACTGCTTTTATTTCCTTTCTTACTTCGTACTGGCGGAAAGGCAGGAACTGACGAATGGGTCTGTTGGTAAAATCGGTGGGATAGGCGGGAAATCTGTGGCTGGAGGTGAAATGGTTGCCATTTTAAACGATCGATCTTTTTATATTCCCTATTAAAATTGTTGCAAACTTTCAAAGTGTTTCTTTGTTTATTGCTCTGCTCATTAAGTTTGAATCGGAGTATATCGACGTCTTTTTTGTAAATGTTCAGGACCCCCTCCGATGTACCTTTGGTACTCTTTACGTGAGAGCGTCTTCCTTTCGAATGTGCCTCATTTCTGCAACCGTTTCCGCTCCTAAGTGTAAGCCGAACGCTTGTGAAGAGTGCGCATTTGGAATACAAATTTGCCAACAAAACAATTGTGCCGACAACCTGACAACACATCAGTTTTGGAAGCTAAAGGCTTGCGCCAGAAGAGAGGTGTCTGATTACATCTTGGTTCAATTGATTTCTATAGACTGACCTGTATGGAAACTGCAGTTGAAATTCTCTTGTTTCAATTCAGCCTTGAATTTCAGCTCTACACACCATCAACAATCCCTCTGCTATATCCCTGTGTACCATAATCCAATAATCCCCCTCCCACCCACCCTCTCACATGCTCACTGCAGTCAAATCGATGGACCATATAGTTTGACGTATTTAATCTGGTGGTGGTGGTGAGGGGGGAGGGGGGTTGCTAGGCGGGCTAGTGAAAATAAACTTCGGAAATCTTAATCTTGGCATATACCCTTTGATAGAAACATGTATGCAGCCTGGGTGAAATCTCTAGGGGATGGGGGCAGTTCATGACACTAGCTAAGCGGAGCACCAAGTGGCGTGCCTACAGATAGCTGACAACCGGGAGGACCCTTCCTTTTTCCATGAGTGCCATCCTGGGCGAGGGTACTGAGGAGAGAGTGCATGTAAGGCCTAGCTTGGGTGCAAAGTTGTGCTATCGTTCGCAAAGCCTTGCCTGTTTTTGGCTGGGCGTAAGCCAAGAAATGCTCTTCAAGAGAAGGGATGACACGCTTTGTATAACACGCAATACTCTTTGAAAATTTTTTGTCTTCTTGGGGTGGTTTGAATGCCAGATGGTGCTATCTTTGGTAAAGCTTCGAGAAGTGTTAAAATGATTAAATGTTTAGGAACCCTCAAAGTTATTTTTTCCTATTTTGAAAGGGTGTAATTGAAGTAGATGTCTCAGGGGAGGGAGGACACCTCTACTCTTTGAGAAATGTTTCTTGTTCTAAGTTTTCCTAGATCTTAAATGGTGTTATCTTTGGTAAGTTTTGGAATGATAACATGATCTGAAATTTATAATAATTTACTGACTTTTTCGGCTGTGACATGGCATCCATACTGGGCCGGTACCCGGTGCGGGCTTTCCCCTAGCGATCTTAGTACACCACTTGGGGAACCACCATTGGTTGGCACGTAGCCGTAGCGTAGGCCTGCAAGAAAATGTTCGGTCGAAATGTCTCCCAGATAGGGGGAATGACTCACTTTAGACCATAAAGTTGCGTCTAAACACTTTTCTCTCATATCTCATGCTTCAGAAACAAGTTTAGATTTCGAGAAGAAAAGTTAGATATGATTTAAAAGGGAAACTACAGTCACCCCAATTTGAATGAGTGTACCCGGGTATCCTATTTCATGAATGGCTTTTGAGGATCATGTTACAATATGTTTCTCACTGAGTTGTGAAATTCACGTATAGAGTAACTTACCCTCAATATGCAATACTTATGCGGTTCTAACATATCAAGAAAGACACCTGAAGTGAAATAAGAGGACATTTGTGAAATTTAGCTGTTGTTTCAAAATAAGTTTGCGGCGACTGCTTATGCCCTCTAAATTAAAAGTTGGTCAAGTGGTTAGAGCATCCGACTTGCAGCCGGAAGGTCTAGGGTTCAAATCCTGGCCGGGTCATACCAAAGACTTTAAAAATGGAACCTACTGCCTTTGTGCTTGGTGCTCAGCATAAACAATGGAGTAGGGAAAACAAGCCAGTAAGCCACAACTGGAAAAAAGGCCGTGGTCGTCTCGACGTGAACCAATTGGTTGGAAACTGGGACGTTAAACCTCATCTAACCTAACCTAACCTAAATTAAAAGTTTCTATACATGTTCATTGAGTTTCATTCATTAATTGATTAATTGATTAATGAATGAATGAATGAATTACAAAATACAAATATTTATATAGCGCTCACTTCTACATGACAACGGAGTAATCAGTGTCGTTTTACAACCTAAAATACTGTAGGCTACATTACTCATTAAATACAGAAGTGAAAAAATGTGTCTTTAGTTTTTTTAAAGTAATCGATTTTTTTATGTTTTTTACATTAATACGTATAGGAGCCGGTTCCATTCCCTCGGCCCGGTAGAGAAAAAGCCCTATCCTCGAACATTGAGCTGTAAGTTTTTGGTACAAACAAGAAAGGAGAGTTAGAGGATGACCTAAGAAAGTACCCAGAAAAATCCCTAGCTCTAAAATAGCCCCCAAGTTTAGCTACTAATTAAAGACAACCATAGCCTATTTTATCTTTAGCCACGTATATGCTGGTGAATTCAAGCGACGTATCTTGTAAGAAGGAGAGGGGGTTCATTCGTTAGGAGAAACCCGCATAAGAATGCATCCACGGCGGGGGTTCGGGGACCTCCCCGGGAAAATTTGTGAAGAAAAGGAAATCCCATATGCGATTTCCTAAGTTTTGGAGGTCTTAAAATCATAATTTAGACAGTTGAATTTTCAGCATTCAGTATGTTTTCTCAAGTAGGCCAACTTTTATTTACGATTTGGAAACTTAGGGTAGTTGCCCCTCTGCCACTCCCGGAGGCTAGGGCCTTGTATATGGGCCGAATATTATTTTCTTTCCTCTTATTTGCTTTTTCTTATTTGAACTGTGCATTTCTAAATAATGATATTTCAGAATAAAGAATACCGTACCGTATCGAGATACAACTTTTGCAATCTGGAAACTTGCTACTCAAGGCAATGTAGTTTTTTTTTAGCAAAACACATTCTTGTTAAGCCATACGAGTCAGCAAATAGTGATGCTTAGCTCAGATAAAGTCACGCCAACCACTTTCTCCCCAGCATACACTTTTCAAATAAGATTTGCGCCACTTCATCTGACATGACTTTATTCGTTACCCGCTCTGTCATGCCTGGATTGGGCCTAATGGTCAGATTGTTATACTTGTGATCATCAATTGAGTGGGCGCATTCAATGTCATTTACAGATAGCGTCGATAACTGTTCAGGTTTATGTCCACTATGTTGTAAATATCCTCAGAACTCCTAGGGCTACTACCTTTTTATTCCATACGGTGCTGCTCTGAACCCGGGGCCTTTCGACGGACCCCTAGACACCACATATTCAGGTGGCACGCTAACCATTTTAAATGACGCCATAAGGCCAGTGAGATCTTCCCGATTAAACACGTGGGACACCAGCGAAAATAATTAAGGGCCCCATGTACTTTTTTATCGTAGGACTTTTAACAACATCATAGACAATACCGGTATACAGCGCTTATTGCAAAGACGAAGATACCGTGTGGAGTTGTTTCGAAACTGCAGAGGACAAGGTAAAGTGTGTGACGATGGATCAATTGTATAAAAGTGATTCCCAAATTCTACCGGTCTCCGAGTCTCCGAGTCCGCGTCCTTTAAATCGTGACTCGAGACCGGTCTCGAGTCCGAGACCGGTCTCGATTACTACAGCAATGGCTGTGGAACGGTATGAGAAATAATACTAAAAATCTTAAGCCTGTGTCATATGCAGGTGTATTAAGGCGGTGTATCATGTAGGAGGAAGGGGGTTTATTCGTCAAGAAGAGAAATCCACATCTGGACACGTCTGCTGCGGAGGTCCAGGGGACCTTCAGGGAAAATTTTGGGAAAAAAGTAACCCTTACATGCAATTTCCCAGGTTCTCTGGGTCTTGCAACCATAATTAAGATTAAGGTCAATTTTCATTTGCGGTTTGGAAATCTCAGGGGGAGTTCCCCCTGTTCCCCCCCCCCCCGCGGCAGGCTGCGGTCCCGCCATTGTCGAAAAGATTCTGTGTGCGACCATGGTGAAAGAGGTGTCGGCAATGTAGCTACAGAGTTTGTGAATATTGTTAGTGGAACGTTAAGAAATGGCTTTTAGAAAGAGATAAAATTGTCACTTGTAAGCTAGTTTGCACTCAGTACCAATGTGAAAGGGGAATATTAGTGAGACAGCGTCTTAGAGAAATGGCTGACCTTGTTTGAAGGGTACAGGTTTGCAACTTTCGTTCTTTTATGAAGTGCCCCAATATACCCTATTGGTTGTCATAATCATGAGGAGAAAATTAAACGGGAGAAAACTAAACCGTGGAAAAGTTTTTAAAGTGGTATTTAAAATTTGCATGCATGTGAACGTCTGCAATATTATGTTTCATTACTCAGTGCACCCTCATCTTCCCGGCCCCTCAAAGCTCTGACAGAGCCTCTAGAATTGGTCTGTGAATTAAACACACCATAACTTGTCATGATGAAGTCTGGTTATAGGATATCCTGATAGACGTATATAAGGTATGTATTAAAAGTTAAATTTAGAATCGGAACTGTACAGACAAAGACAAAAAGACATCCTGAGTCCAGAAACTTTCAGCTATTTATTCAGCCTTCCTCAGCTCGAATGGAGCAAGATAAAATAGGTTCAAATGTCCAGCTGTAAATTCTAAAAGGCTTGCAAATACGTACGAAGGATAGAAGCAAACGGCACAAGCTAAGATCGGTAGTGAATAAAGCCTAAAATCACTGGGTGGATAAAAAGCATAAATAGCAAGTAAATGAGATACTTAAAAACAGCTGCATGTTTTTAAGCATCTCATTTACTTGCAATTCATGCTGTTTACCCACCCAGTGATTTTAAGCTTTAATACGGACAAAGGATAAAAGCAGGCAGCACAAGCTAAGATCGGCAGTGAATAAAGCTTAAAATTACTGGGTTTATAAACAGAACAAATAGCAAGTAAATGAGAGCTTAAAAACAGCTGGAAACGTGTTTTTAAGCATCTCATATACTCGCTATTTATCCTGTTTATTCATGTATTAAGAATCCTCTTTCGACTCATTCATATAAAGCCGCTACTTCTCTCTACCTAACATATATATATATATATATTTATATATATATATATATATATATATATATTTATATATATATATATATATATTTATATATATGTTTCACCAGTCTTTTCATTTTCTCTTGTGTCTTTACTGGTGTGGTGCTTTTTCTTACAGTTTATATGTATATATATATACATATATAGACAGACAGACAGACAGACAGATAGATAGATAGATAGGTAGATAGATAGATACATAGATAGATAGTTAAACAAAACACGTGGTTAAGTGTAAAAATAGAAAGAAAAGTTGAAATGACTTCACAGAAGTCCAAAATGGTATTATAAAATGTATTAGATCCTAAGCGCGTTCACCCGTTCATGCGGGATCTTCAGAGGTAAATGACACGGGTATGTACAAACGTAGTCGATAGAAAGAAATTGGAGAGGTTGTCATACTAAATATCAATTAGATTTGGCGGATGTCTTTACACACTTTAATAAAAAAAAATCGTTAGGTTATAGGCCTCTCTGCTCTGTGCCCATCAAAGAGGTTATTTACCGGATTAAAGCTCAACAAAGAAGCCTTTTACAATGTGATGTCGCACAGCGACGAGAACTACAAGAAGACAAATACAATGCTAAGTGACGGCTTCTATTTACAGACACAATAGTTTTCCTTAATAAGTAGTTGGTTCTCATTGGAGCATCGACAGAAGGATGAAATTACAAAATTATTTTTACAATATATATGAATATGCTTACTAACTTCCTGAATCCTGAAACATCCATTTTTAACCCGGTTTCTATGTAAAGTAACACCATTCGCAAAATTTTTTCAGTGTGCTTATATATATATATATATATATATATTTATATATATATATATATATATATATATATATATATATATATATATATATATATATATATATATATATATATCAGAATAAATGAGCGAAAAGGTTGATGTCCTTTCTCAATCAACTGTATTTATGATCTTTTATTCACAAAATTTTCGGTGCTTCCAGCACCTTCTTCAGTGTGAGTAATTAATTGACAGAGTACACTTGAAACTTAGAAGATAACAGCCGTAATGCAAACGTACGCGTTTAAAAGGCGGTTTAACAACCACCTTTCCTCTATCAGGAGAAAGGTCCAGGGGCTACCCATTGCGGATCATTTCAACAATAGCACTGCTGATCATTCTTTAATGGATTTTAAGTTTGCTTTACTTTCGGGAGGTTTTCCTAATGATCGTAAAAGGAAATGCGCAGAAATTCAATACATTATTAATTGTGACACTGTCATGTCCGACCTTAACAAAGATTTGGGCGAACTTAGTGGCTACAGACACTTTCGGCAGACATCCTGTTGATTTTAACCAATTTATTTATAAGCTTTTCCTATTGTATGCATTGTTATGTCATCATCTCTTTACACGTTCAATACGTCATAATGTTACGCGCCTCAACTTTAAGCATTTCATTTACACGTACTTTTTATCTCATCCCCACATACGTAGTATGTGGGGGATGAGATATTGTGCTTCGTTTACCATTGAAAAGTGCACACGTTTACCTCTGCCAGTCACCATTGCAACCGTAATCATGGAAATGCATGGTAGGGAAATTTGGGGCTTTATGACCGCTACTCAAGGGTGGGGCAAAATGGAGTGGTGAAGGTCCTGTTTCCTGGTCATGTGACCAAATATGCCTAAAATTTGGGTCAAAGGCTCAGATGGTCAAATGACATTCACAAGGTCAAAAGTGTGTCGCAAACTCCTAAACTAAGAACAAGATTGATCCCAAACTTGGTGGGCAAACGCGGTTTGCTCGAGACAAAATCTATGACTTACAAGTATTTAGGCAAAGGATTGACCGCTCGGTTAAGCAATCAAAGGCCCTTCAGTGTGTAAAAATCAATATGTCCGCTCAAACATAACTAAACACTACTGGTACTGTAATATGGGAGCCCAACGGGAGGCCCCGCATTAATCTTTACCTATCATATTCAGGATTTCCCAAGGCATCCGGAAAATTCTGCACCACGTTTAACTTTCCTGTTTTGTTCCATAGTGGTAAAAATACGTCATGTTGGATTATTCCATGAGGATTTCCTCTTCATCAAACAACTACATTTTGATTATCAACACTTTAAAAATCCAAACTTTTAGGCCTTTGTGTGCCCATGAGTCGCGGAAGAACTTTCCGGGTTGTCCTTTGTTTGCTAAGAGATAATTTGGCAGTAGCAAACCATCCGGCAAACGGAACTTAATCGCTCCCCGGAGCGATTTCAATTTTGCCGGATGCGTTTTTTTCATCAATTGCCGGAATAGCCGCATTGCCCGTTGGCCGTGTCAGTGTGAAACAAACCTTCATTTTCCTAACAAGATAGTAAAATTTTTGCCGGTTGCCGCCCAGTGGTTTTGCCGTTGTTGCCGTTGCCGTTACCGTTGCCGGACAAGTGTGAACGTACCTAGTTTGCCGTTGCCGTTGCCGTTACCGTTGCCGGACAAGTGTGAACGTACCTAGGTACGTTCACACTACCTAGGTACGTTCACACTTGTCCGGCAACGGCAACGGCAACGGCAAACCCTGCGGCAACGGCAACGGTAACGGCAATCCGGTAAAAGTGTACACACTGGTACGGCAAAAAGTGATTACCGCAAGGACGGTAAAAGGTGCATGCGAACAGTGGGTCACGTCAAGGTAGACTTTCCATTTCTGAGTGGGTCAAGTAAATGTTTGCTGGGGCTATTACAGTTTGGAGAACCGCCCTGGAAAGCGCGCAAGGGACGTCTCCTAGAGGGATGAGTGAGGTGGTTATACAGGGAATATTTATAATATTGATGTGTGAATATATTGCATAGCTGTAATGAGGTGTGTTTTCACCTCAATCAGTTTATGGGCAGGCTAAAGTTTTGAGGCATTTGAGTGCTAAAGGTACCACATTTCTATTCGAGCAGCGCAAATTTGTTATATTCTGGAGAAATATATATTTCTGGGGTAAAACTTCATGCATTCAACCTTTTTGGCAACAATTGATGTTAACCTACCCCCCCCCCCCGTAACGGTAATTTGCATGCGAGTAGTCCAATATGCTTAAAGAAAATCCCGTAACGTTTAAAATTTTTTACCAAACGTTTTTCTCCTTGGAATTTGCCTTCTCATTTGACCAGCCTTTGTGTATCTAGCCTAAATGAAGTATGATATCTCAATAGCGCATTCCCTTTCTCACCCCCAGTCCCAGTGAGTTTAAAGTAAGAGTTAATTCCTGACTTATTCTCGTCCCCTTTAAAGAAGGTCCTGCGGAAAGGCTCTCTCATTTTTACTGTAACGAAAAAACGTAACTGTGTTCTTTGGGGGTAAGTGAAATGACATGCCGTCCCTTTGGTCACCACGCTAGTGGAGTTTTGTTGGCCATAGTGTGTCAATTTGTGGCTGTGATGTATCCTGTTTGTCTGAAAAAAAACTAGCCTTTCTCATAGGTCTACCTTTCGTTTTCGAAACCATGCAGTAATGGATTGGACACAAGATTTTCTACAGGGGTTTGGGATCAAACTGAGAGGAGCTACAGTTGGAGATTTACTAAAAAAGAGGAAAAGAGAAGGAAAAGAAGAGGGAAAACAGGGAAAGGAGAAAACGAAAGAGTAGAAAGGAGAAAGCGAAAAAGAAAGAAAGAAGAAGAAGAGGAGATCTGGTCCATTGTATTTAATCCAGAGCTTCTAGGAGGCCTATTTCGGTCTCTGTCAGCCTTTTGATACCCTTTTATACTGTACAAATGAAGCAAGGAAACTGGAATTTTCGTATTAATTCAAGAATGTTTCTGTGGACTCCACGCAATTTGCGTAAAATTTTCCCCGAATTCAAATTCTAGTTGTATATGCAGTTCTCTGGGATGACACTGTAGGTAGATCCCGTTCTTTTTAAGCTTTACGGTACATTGCTACTCATCCGGTGTAGGGTCTTCAGTTTTCTAAAATGGGCGATTTTTGTAATAAAATGTCAAAGTTGGTCTATTTTGACCAAATCAATTACCAAAAGATAAAACTGTGCCGTTCAACAACTTTCACAGGGGAACCTGGGATGGCAAGGCTTTGTCGTGGTGGGCGCGTTCCCTCTCGTGCCACCCCGTAGCTACGCCACTGCCCAAGTAAGACAGTTTTAAGGTGTAAATTTCAGAGAATGTTCTTGGAAATTGGTATATTTAAATTATACATTTAGGAAAGGCTATTTTAAGCACAAAATTCCTTACGAATATCCAAAAGCTACAAAAATTAAATGAATGCTGGTAATGAAGCTCCGCTATTATAATGCATGAGAGCAGAAACCGGTCTAGCTCCGATCGTAAGAGTCAAACTAATCTTCTTAATTTACCTTGTCCAATATTTTGCACCAAACTGCGCTAAGGTCCCTCAAATATTCAGGGGAACACCCTCTCCTCAGACCCTTCCCCCCATATCCACGCTACACCTACAAGGGGTAATAAAGCGTTTGAAATTCCATCAGTCCTAAAGAGCTACAGTGGAATTGATTGTCTTCAGGACCGGCTTTAAGCGAGGGCCAGCGGGGCATGTGCGCAAGGCTTGCCCCCACACAAAGGGGCTCCACAGACTATAGGTTATCAAATAATAGGGTTCATCGGGAGACGCCTTCCAGCTGAAATTTAAATATCCTCACACATGAGCACCGAAATATTGTGCATTGCTGTTGGGTGTTAAGAGAGAGGAATTTGAAAGGGTGGGAGCTATTTGTTCTCAGGTAGTTCATAAATTATTTTACTTTTAATTCCATAAAGGAACTGGGGAAAACTAAATCGCTAAAATATTCGGGCACTTAATACTGATACCCCGCACCCCCCCCCCCCTTCTGCGTGTTCGCAGGCAAATTCTGGATTCGCCATTGTGATGATACATCTGACTTTTAGCCTAAAATTGTTGGACATCTATGGTCTGCATCACAGCCAGATTTACCTTCAGGGGGCCCGTAACCTATCATATGATGGGGGCCTTTCCAGTTTTATTTTTAGTGACATTATTTGTGGTCGCAGGGTCAAATACCTGACACTATGTAAGTGGAGGACCATCACCATTCGCGTGTAGCCTGGCAGCTTGATGTTCATGTAATTGTGTGCGGATCCACGATTTTGAAAAAAAATGTTGCAATAGGGTTAGTGGCTCGCTTTGTGAGACTGAAGATAAAAGGCAAGAAGAATTCCCAGGCAAATTTTGAAATGAAACACTGTTTGACGCAAATGTAGACTGACTTCTTATGATTAACAGCCTACAGGGGTTGATGATTCAGAGAGCTTAAGGAAGCAGGGAGGATGGATTATTGTGAAATTTTCCGCGGATAAATCCCACAGATAGTGAGGGCGGGAGAAGTAGTACTGAGGTTTGAAGCGAGCGAAGCGAAGCGCGCCGAAAAATTGCATTTTTAGAAATTAATAGCAACATACGAAAAAGAAAAATACCCTCAAGGACGGGACGGTTGCCCTGCCCACCCCCCACCCGCCAAGCTACGTACCTGATCCATATTGTCAAATGTGGAACTTTCCGTGACTTAGCCTACGAATTGCCTCTAAACATTATTTTAGAATCTCGGAAATTCATACAGATCGATTTGATAAAAAATGGATTTAAATATTTCGAGGGAGAGGGCACTGACACCACTCCCGCTGCATGCTACCGTGACTCCATGCGGATAGCTATGACTAACATACCGTTCAAAATGTCAAGGACGAAAACGAAAAGAGTGGACTCTCCCCTGAAGTTAAAGACTGCCAGTGGTTAGTTTCTTGCTCCTGCAGTTCATTTGTTCATGACACTGTTAATCATTTTAAAATGTCAAGTGACTAGCAATTGACCTGAAGATCATGTGCAGGTCAATTTGACCTAAACGAAAAGGACACGACAACTCATCAATCAGAATCCAGAACTCCTTCCACAATCAAACCAATCCCCATTCCTCTTCAGTTAACCCAAGGTTTCTGTGGCCTGTATGAGAAGTACTGTTCTAACCGAAGGCTTACAATATTTTGTGCTAAACTATTTCCTTCATTGTCGGCAATGAATTTTCCCCCTTGATTAAGTGCAGATAATGATCGCCTTTTGAGTATTTTGTTAATAAGGCCTCAAAAATAACGCGGTTCTGAAATCCTGTTCATTAAAAAATGTCAATAATACAGCGAATATAAAAGAGTCGAAACGAACCTCTAGAACAGGCATGTGTAACCATGTGTCAGTGTTAATAAAATATCATACCCGACGACAATGCATCATAATAAACATATGACATGCCTCGCAGTAGCTTTGTTGGTACATACTATCAGTAATTTAAACTTAACGAAATTTCCTACCAGGTATACGTTATAGATTAGAAAATGAAGACTAGTGCTTTTGAGTCTGTATTTTGATAGGAAGAAAGGTGAGGATTTCGGTTTTTACTCAGAAGAAGATTTGAAAACTATAAGATAAAAAGATGAATCGTTTATGGAAATAAACTTAAAGTTGGGCCCTTAAAGTCGGGGGCCCGTAACCTACAGGTTACCTCGATTACTGGGTTAATCCGGCTATGGTCTGTATATAAGCGCCCAGCCGCTGAAGAGACAGTAGGTTTACTCGTATAGCCCAATCCATGAAATCAGTTTTCTTCAAAGAGCCAAGTGACTGTGCATGCAAGAGACCCCCACAGAGGTTCGTGTTCAGGGGCCCACACATTCGTAAATCCAGCCAAATTCATATAGCCTACTATTTTCCCCATGAGTCACATGATAGGCTTGTTGTTTCCTAAAAAGTGTGCGGTTCGATATATATTGCAGTATCAGTCCTACAGAGAGGGAGAGAATTCAGAAATTGTGCCAACCCGGAAAGGTTTGTGACCCCTGCTAAAAAATCCTGGCTACGCCACTGTCCTTGGGGCTTCTGAGACCTTAAAACCCAGAAGCTCTCTGTGGTTTCGCCCCTGGACCCCAACCGTTTATATGTCCTCCACTCTCCACACTCATGGACAGGTGGAGAAAGAAATGTCCCTGAGCGGCAGAAAAACAATGTGATTTACCATCGACCACACCAATAGTTAATATTATATAAATATGTGTATAAATATGATACATTACACGTTATTCCTATTATAATCAGTGTGTGAAAGGTTCTACCATAAGGATAAGCTCTAAATCGCGTTCGTTGGAGCACACTTGATTTCAATACAGGCCTATACGTGAAACATAATAAACTCCCCTTTTGTTATTATAGCCTTTAGGTCTACTTATCGATATGCGATGTGCACAGTGCATTTGCTATCATCACAAATAAACAAATAAGTAAATCATATTACACAATTTAGTTAGTAGCCTCAGTAGGCACAAAAGGTGAATGCAGCTGTTGTTGTGTTAATACTGCCTAGCCGAGACAATAGGAAGACGTCCGGTGACATTCGTTTCTAACTCTAAACCATAGAAATGCTCGAAACTCAAACGTTTTCAAGCCCAAGACTGGAGGGTTGAACACAAACTTGGTCAAGACAAGGTCCAACTACCGCTACTTTAAGGTTGCACCCTATACTTATACTGCGATTACGCCATAAATAGCGTTTACCCTTAGTGTGGAATTTAGGCTAGGCTAGGCTGCAGCGTAACGTTAGATCTAACGTAGATAACACATGCCAGTATACGCTAGGCTACAACTTAGGCGTATTAACGTAGCCTACGTATATAGTCTTCTACGTCATGCAATATATATTATAGGCCTAACGTTAGCATTTATTTGGTCCCTGTGAAGCTTCTCATACTACTACTACTAGTTCAGGGAACAAAGTGTATTTGAAAACTAGTCCTGTAGGTACCCTAGGCTAGTTTAATAGTAGTTAATAGTAGCTACAAAGAAATTGGAATCGCTTAGCGCAGGAACTGGGCTAGCCTATGTATATAATCTAATCTTACACTGATAATATTGTGATAAAGGTAGGCTAGGTTTACTAAAGGCACTTCAAATGTGGAGTGTAAAGTGTTTTGGCTATGTAGCCAAGACTATAACGTAATGTGGAGATCTGACCGAGAGCCAAGCTATCGAGTACTTCAATCCCCAAGTAGGCTAGGCCAGGCTAGCGTTAGTCAACATTACTAAGCTCAAGCTGCACACCTAAAGATATATATAGGCCTAAGGCAGATCTCAGAGTCAGACCATAACGTTAGGCCCAGGCCTAGAGGAGGATATAAGAACTAGCCTAGGCCTATACTACTCTATGTTTTAGCCAGAATTGGGCAAACGCGGTTGCTCGAGACAAAATTATGACTACAAGTATTTAGCAAAGGATGGCCGCTCGGTTAAAGCATCAAAGGCCTTCATTGTGTAAAATCAATATGTCGCTAAACTACTACTGGTACTGTAATATGGGAGCCCAACGGGAGACCAGCATTAATCTTACCTATCATCTCAGGATTTCCATAGGCATCCGTAATTCTGCACCATGTTTACTTTCTTTTTTGTTCATAGTGGTAAAATACGTCATGTTGGATTATTCCATGAGGATTTCCTCTTCATCAAGCCACTACATTTTGATTATCAGCACTTTAAAAATCCAACTTTTAGGCCTTTTGTGTGCCCATGAGTCGCGAAGACTTCCAGGTTTACTTGTTGCTAAGGATAATTTGCATAGCAACCATCCGGCAAACGGCAATGAATCGCTCCAGGAGCGATTTCATTTTTGCCGGATGCGTTTTTCATTAATTGCCGGATAGTCGCATTGCCGTTGCCGTGTCAGTGTGAACAAACCTTCATTTTCCTACAAGAGTAAAATTTTTGCCGTTGCCGCAGGGTTTGCCGTTGCCGTTGCCGTTACCGGACAAGTGTGAACGTACTTCTCATTAACGCGTACTTTTTGCATACTTTTTCCATTGTACACATAGGTATGCCATTTTACGTCATAATGTTAGGCGCTTTAACTCTAAGCGCCTTTTTAACGCGTACGTTTGCATTACGACTGTTATCTTTTAAGTTTCAAGTGTACTCTGTCAATTAATTACTCACACTGAAGAAGGTGCTGGAAGCACCGAAAATTTTGTGAATAAAAGATCACAAATACAGTTGATTGAGAAAGGACATCAAACTTTTCGCTCATTTATTCTGCTATGATTGTTCGATCAACACACGGTTTCTCTAAAATACCATATATATATATATATATATATATATATATATATAATATATATATATATATATATATATATATATATATATATATATATATATATATATATATATATATATATATATATGTAAATACAGAAACAGACGAATAACACGGTACGAGGACTGTTACGAAACTTCATAATGCAGAAAGTTCAATACCAGTCTTCTGCATGGGAAATTGGGTAGATCTACAGGAACTTCTAGTTTTTTGTTATATATATATATATATATATATATATATATATATATATAAGGTCAAAGTACTGCGTAGCACTTATGAAGTAGGTTGGTAAAAATGAAGTAGTAAAAAGTGCTAAAAGTTTGTGAAAAATTCCACGACGTTTCGGGTTTAAACCCTTCATCAGGTGGCAAAAATGCAACTGATCGTTGACACGGCCAAACGTGCAATTTAAAAAATACACAATAAAATTGAGCACGGTAAACCTCGGCTAGGAAAGCAGACAGTGTTAAGTGGTTACCACAAGTCAAAAAAATGCAGGAATTGCTGCGTTATAACAGTTCAAGTCTAACGTTCAGACCATGTGGGGGCAGGGTTCCAAGTTTCATGATTAGGCGGTTTTCGGCAGCTAGGCGGTCATGATCGGAACCTCGACACGAGATGGCCGCCGAAACCATCAAGTCACGGATCGAGCATGTTGACGGGGGATTGAAGTGTGTGGCTACCGGGAACCCTGGGAGGTTATATATATATATATATAAATATATATACAGTATATATATATATATATATATATAATATCCTCTTTCAGTATATGGCAAGTGCCTATGTTAGAGGAAAAATGGCCTAAGGTCTCTGTGCGACTATTTAATATAGCGTGGATTGACTCATTTATATATATATATATATATATATATATATATATATATATATATATATATATATATATATATATATATATATATAAGGTAACGCGCACTTTAGGCAGTGCCCACAAATGATTCAAATTTAAAGCTAAACTGTATTTTGTTGGCGTGTTATACGTTACAGCGTCATTCACCCTGATGAAGGCCGGTGTATCCGGTCGAAATATAGGTGATTTAAAAGGAATAACCAATGTGTGTTTATCTTCATCTTTGGTGCTTTACTTTTAGTATATGGAGAGGTTTTCCTCAAACGAATGTGTGTGGTAGACTTTATATATATATATATATATATATATATATATATATATATATATATATATATATATATATATATATATATATTGGTCATTGCAGTTACTACAATTAAGAATGGCATATACAACATTTTTGGACTCACACGTAAAGTTAGTTTTAACAAAGAAGTCTTCGTTTGTGGCAGAAAAATGGATTTTCTCACCCTGCATTATTATAGGGCATATTTTGCAACGACGACGGTTGCATGCTTTTGAAATGGAGGTATTGTTTAGTGTCCGTCGCTTTGCAGTAAATGTCTGTCAAAAGCTTGCCCTTTGACTTAATAACTAGAATATCAATAAACGGTAGTTCCGTTTCACTACAATACATGATAAAGTTTATATCCTTATGTAAACATTGTAAGATACCAAAGATTTTACAAGCACTTCTTTAACAGTGGAGTCGAACTTCAATTCAATATCATTAAACAGTTTCAGTGTTTTCGAGGAAAGCTAGAGTTAAGGTGACGTAGGTGTTTGTTCCCATGGCTGTACCGTTGATCTGTTTAAAAGTTAGGTTACCAAACTGGAAGTAGTTATTGTTCAAAATGAGACAGATACTGTTGATGATAAAGTCTTCTGGGATTCGACGAGGAAGGACTCCTGGATACTTTTTTCAATCCAATAAGTAATAGCTTCAATGCCTAGAGAATGTGAAATATTGCTGTACAGGCTTACAACATTAAAGGCACAGGGTAAAGAGTCCGCTTTGCAATTTTGCCAGGTAAAAGATTCAAAAACTGAAAGTCATCTTTACTGTAACTTGCTATTTTAGCCATGCACGGCTGGAGAAGAATATCTATCAAATCACTGAATCGGTGAGTTGGGCATACGGGTCCAGCCACAATAGGATGGAAACTTAATTAAATCACTTGGACAGTACAGCTGAACAATAGTTGAGTTTTGATCGTCAATAGCGTCTTTAAGTAGTTTTGACTTGTGGATTTTTGAAAGTCCATAGAAATTACTGCTTCGATAATCAAATTTAGTAACATAATCAATTTTCTTATTTGTAAAGTTTGCATTTAACTTTTGGCAAAGAACATGAATATTTTTCATTGTGTCCTTATCGAAGTTCTTAGAAGTTTTTTCGTAATTATTCGAGTCGTTGAGAGTCTCAAGAATTTTACCCTTATAGAAATGTTTGTTCATAATTACCACCGCACTACCTTTGTCAGCTTCTTTATGATGATTTCCTTGTTGTTCTTTAATTCATTTAATGCCCTTTTTGTTTCCTTGTGACATTATCTTTTACAAAATTCCGTTCTTGAAGTTGATGATGTTATGAAGTGCTTAAAGTTTAGGAGAAAACGCCCAGTTTCGGGTAAATACCCTTCATCAGGCGGCAAATTATCAACTGATCAGAAATAACGCGATTCCCCCCCCCCCCAAAAAAAAACTTATACAACTTTACCGATGCGCGTACATTGGTACATTGGTCGCAGAGTGTATGTGTACACACTAAAATAACGCAGTTAGGCAACGCAGATGCGTTAAATACAGCAAAACTACGCAACTGCGTGAAAAACAGAAAACTGCGCAACTGCGTGAAATATCTAATAGCTGTCATGATATAAAACAATTTACGTAATACTGTCATGTCAAAAACGTGTACGCGTTTGGCAAGAAAATTAAAAGCGTTTGGAATAGGCACGATCAAACCTGCATTAAAGCAGTTACAAAAGTTCGGGTTAAACATTCAGTCCATTAGGGGCGAGGGTCCTGAGATTCATTATTAACCGGTTTTCTGCAATTAAACGACCGCTGTCGGAACCTTGGCATGATATGGCTGCAGTGCGGACCATAAAATCCTGTACCGAGCAAATTGACGGTGGCTTGAAATGACTACCTACCGGATAACCAGGAAGGTTTTGCTTGCTGGACCGTAAGTGTTCAGTTACCCGGTCAGCCAAGCGTCGTTAAGTTTCACCCACATATAAAATGGCACATCGCTTACAAGTTAAAATGTGTACTATGTTGGTGGATGTACGAGTAAAATGCTGGTTAATGTTGAGGCAGTTGCTGTTGGGACCCATAACAGAGAGAAACTTGCCATTGCTAACTACTGGACAAGTGTTACAACGTGCACGATTAGAAGGAAAAGTCCCTGGAGGGTCAGGCTTTAATAGTTGGGATGAGAGGCCCGGACTAAGTGACTAGAAATATTTTTCTTATTTCTGAATGCCGTGATGGGTGGTTCAGGGAAAATCTCACCGGTAGAGGGATCTTGGCCGTGGATTTCAACGTTCCTATAAATGGACTGAATGATGGGACGAACGGAAGGATGATAAGATATGACCAAAGGTATTCTATGAGTGGATTTCACGTTCTCCGTTTTGGGGACCATAGTTGTAGCTCTGTCCATTCCTTGAACACGACCTAAGGCCTTCAAGAGTACTTTACGTGGGTATTGACGTATCTCAAAGAAGGACGGTATTTCTTGAGAGGCCTTAGCGAAATCTGTGTCATTAGAGCAAATCCGTCTTGCTCTAAGAAGTTGAGAATAGGGGATGGAGTTGGTGCAAGACCTTGGGTGGTTGGAACTATAAAGTAGGTAACTGTGGGAGTCAGTGGGCTTAAAGTGTATATTTGATTCGATCATGCTGTTACAAATGGATAGCTCCATATCTAAGAAGACTACCAAAGTGTCGGAAATGCAGTTGGTGATTTTCAAAAACGGGGAAATGTTTCAAAAAAGCTTATAAAGGTCTCCAATTTATGACGAGATCCAAGAGCAACGTCGACAATGTCATCGATGTATCTTTTGTAAAGGTTGGGTTGTTTGCCATTTAAGCTCGCGAATAGCTGCTCCTCAAAGTGTCCCATAGTGATCAGGGCAGGCTACAGAAGGTCCCATCTTCGTACCAATGGCTTCTCCCTTAACCTGGAGGAAAAAGCGAGAGTTAAACTGAAAACAGTAGTGAGTCAACACTAAAGTAGTGGTGGGAACGGTATTATCTTCACGTTTGTCCAGGGAATGGCGCATGGCTGCTAGAGCAGCGTGGTGGGGAATGGACGTGTAAAGGCTAGATGTATACATAAATGGTAAATAACGATCATTCGTTAGGACCCTCTGGAAATTCAAAGTCTTGAATCAATCTAAGGGAATGAGGGGTATCCGGGACAAACGACGGTAATTTAGACACTAATGGAGAGAGTACAGGTTCTACGTACTCTGAAATAAGTACAATGAGACAACTATGGGAGGATACAATGGGTCGACCGGGGCTGCCAGGTGTGTGAATTTTGGGTAAAAGATAAAAATTAGAAATTTGAGGGCAAGGGTGAATCAGTGCTTTGTCCGTGTCAGGAAGTTGCCTTTGACTGATGAGAGATGACAGTATTTTTGACCATGTTTTGGATTTCATTCGTGGGGTAGTCCAAAAATTTAACATAAGCTGTTTCGTCTGAAAGTTGTTGCTCAGGTTGTGGGGTGTAAAGGTCCCCGCGCCATACGACAGTGGCTCGTCCTTTATCTGCTGATAAGGGAGGAACTGGCTCAGACTCCGTCGTGCAGGCCCTGAAAATGGGTCACTAGAATCGAAAGTGACTCGGACTTTGATGAGGTGGACTCTGATACGGCCCTGATATCAGTGGCGTAGGAATCGGGGGTGAGGGGGCCATTTCCCCTTCAATATTTTTGTGGGGCCAAATGTCATTTTGCCCCCTCAAAAATCGCGACAGTGTTCAATACATATGAAATAGATATGTAAAGACTTTAGTAAAGTAGGTCCCTTTCGTCTGCTTATCTGATGTCATAAAAACACAATCGTGCCCGCATCATACTCTCCCTTCCTACCTGCCTGCCTGCCTACCTGTCTGCCTGCCTGCCTGCCTACCTCCTTCTCTCCTTGCCCCCTGCCTGCCGTCTCCCTCCCCCTCCCTACCTGCCTCCTATTTATCCATCCATCCATCCATTCATCCATCTATCTGTCGCCGTTGTCAGATCTGGTGTTGATGTTGTTGTTTCCTTTTTCTTTGAATATATTTATTTTTTGTTGCTCAAATTACAATCGGAAAATCAAGTTGATCAAATCAAATTTTGGTGTGGAAAGGGGGATCAAGGTCGAGAAATCGGTCTGGTCTGCCCCCATGCCAAACATCTTCCTACGCCGCTGGATATGTAGTAAGTAATACAAGATGAAACTCAACAATACAACTAAAGTCATCGCTTATGTACAGACGAAGTTAAATAAAATGTTATGACGTATTCAGTCAGCAACTGAAATAAAATGTTATGACGTATTCAGTCAACATTTGATAAGCTCAAATATTTTCTTCAAATTGCAAAATGATTTTGGAAATAACGGCAAAAATGACATTTAAAGAAATTAAACTCACACTTAGCCCTCACCTTGTTTCATAAAGGCGACTGTGAAAAGGCAATCTTGGATCAAAATTTGACAACTTGACAGGACCTAAAAGAATGGTTCATGTCGATAGGTGTGAAAGAGTAGGTTACGAGAACGAACTATTTTAGGATTGCGTGACGTCTTAGAAACGTGACTGAGTAAGTGGTTGATGAACCAAACTTGCAAGGAATGTCAATAACGTAACAGTGTGGTGTGTTTACATGCTTGATTTTAGGAATAAAATTTTGTGTGTTAAGTAATGTGCAATGAATGATGAAGGTAGCGATTTGCCTAACAATGCTCTTTGCTTTTTCCTCCAAATTTCCTCTCTTTTACACTATACCGGCCTCCAGGTAACGTTTTCAACAATAAAGTTTTATAATTTTAGTATGTCTGTATACACTTTTATATAACTGACTTTTTTAATCCATTTTTACTCTGTTTACACTTAGCATGGATAAATTCGACTCCACCCAACCCCTGGGTCCTAGCAAATTTCGATTCCAGTAGCCCAAATCCTGGTCAGTTATGAGTTTGGCCCGAGTTGAGTTTATTTGATAATGCGGCCTTTGTCTTAGACTACACCAAGATACTCTCTTATATGTATGTACTGTTAATTAGGTCATTCTTAGGGGTCTATTTCGTAGTCTGGCAACACAGCCCTTAATGGGATTTGCCAGAGACTAAATTCAACAAATTCATAGTTATTTTCTGTTCTAGGAGGCGAAAACCGCACTTCAATAGCATGTATAGCTTTTGGAAGATACTAATTTCCAAAGAAGTGCAAGTTTTTCTAGATATAAAGGGCATTATGGGAAATCTGTGATGTCATCGCCGCACAATGATTAGACAAAGCATTGTATTTCTTTATAACATTGATACCCAATGAAACAAATATTCAACAACTTTGCTTCCTATACCCTGCACATGCATTGTGTATTTTTATATTAGATCTATATGGAAAGATATTTAAACATTCCGACAGTATCAAGTTCAAGGACAAACAGAACATTCCATTACAAAGGGAAAACAGCAATTTGAGGCAATGTGCAAACTTCACATAACACTCTGTGACCTTGATGAGAATTGGAGGTATTTGTTGACAAATAATAACTACTCTTTGAAATATGAAATATCTAAAGTTAGGAATAGAGTATTGCTACAGGGTTTGGAGGACATGAATTGGCTTCTTTTTTCACATGATACCTTTGTGAAAAGTGAATGGAGTATGCCTTTAAGTTGATTGTGTTAGACCAGTCATACATAACACAACAATGAAGCACTTTATGTAATTTTCATTCTTGAGGACAATGGCTGGAATCGGCTCTGTTCAGTTGCTGTCAATTTCCGGCCAGTTCTGGTCCCGGTAAGAAAGGGACTCGGGTCACGGGTCAAGCACTGAGTATACATACACATGGGTATCTTAGCCCTGATAACTTTTATTACGAGTTGTAGACATGACGTTTTTCTTGATTGCTATCTGTATATGAAGTAAATAGTCTTCGTCATTTGAAAGCAAAACACTCCGCTACAAAGGACCATTGCGGTTCAATGAGGTACGATTACGCTTCGATATAACCTAACGTGACACTCCAGTATAAGGAACTATGCAGGATAGCGGAGACAAAGATTTAGTATGCTTTTGAACAGAAACTTCGTCGATGTTAAGCTCCCAATCTGCTGTTTACATTATGAGATCTGAGTTAATATTTTTCGATATCTTTTGCTTAAGGTAGGCTGTGTTAATGTCTTAGTTTGCATCTTATACTAGTCAGCGAATATAAAAACCAGTCATGCTTAATTCTAAGCACACCAAGAATACAATCTGAGTTGTACCGTTAGCACTGCGTTTGTTCATGTTAGGAAGAAGGTTTTGTAGGCTATTTGGTCATGTTCGTTTTTAAGCACGTACAAAACACATTTATCTGTCAACTAAGTTTGACATTGCAATGATTGTCCTCGGGGACCGACACGACACCGTCCACTTAAGACGGCCCACACTTCTCAGTAGAACTTGGTCCTTGGACCCTTCAGAGCTCAGCCTTCTGTGGAGAAACGGTCAGTCCATTTACTGCAGTTATATGGTTTAATAAAAGAAATTAGTGGCACGATGTCTCACTTCCTTTCAAAAGTTTCCCTAGTTACGGTGGACAGAAACCGAAATTTTGGGAAAATATATCTTTTGCAGGCAAACTCGTATCGTTGCCATTAATGAACTGGTTCCTACTTATTAATTTATTTACATATTTTCACAGAGATATTGGAACTATTACCCATGACGTGCAAACGCACCGACCAATCTTAGTGGTTGGAGACTGGGACGTTAAACCTCATCTAACCAACTAACTTAGTGGTTGCCCTCGGTTTGCAACCACAACGGAATAAAACTTTATCATATTGCACTCATAGACTTTATGACATAACCCTGATGTTTAAAGCAAAAAGCAACTCTATCAAAATATTTTTAAAATAAATTAGTAAGCCGAGGCAGCAATTCATCGAGCTGTCCATAGAAAGTGTATTGAAATCATTATATGTTTTAAAATTACTGCGTATTGTCGAATACATTATATCAATAGCCTATTCTTTGTTCTTACGAAGTGTTTGACACATCAGTTAATGTGAGCTAGGCTGTGGGTCGTAAGTACGTCTGTTTAACGTATAGTCTTTTGGAATATTTTACTCATTATTTTTAGGCCTCCTTGTTATAAAATCAGGAGTAAAGTGAAGTAAGTAGGACGCATCCAAGAAGAAAAGTTTATTTTTCTTTGTAACTTATCACTGATTTGACTTTTAAAACATTGAAGTAGTCGTCATAATCTTCTGTCTTGATGTTCCTCTCAGAGAAAATAGCACTATACGCATAATCAAATAACGGGTTGATGTAAGCATCTGAGGACTCGAGAAGTTGCAAGTCAGTTCACTTAAGTTGTGGTTCTCCATTTAACTTTTGATCTAGGGAACGGATGAATATCCAACACCTAATCCGAATACATCTGACACATAACATGCACTTGTAAGTAATTTAATTGGATGTTCCTTTAGTTACTTTTCTAAATTTATTACACACAATCTTCCCAAGGATGGTTTCATTCTTTGATACTAGCTTTATCCTCAAATAAAAATTGAAAATTCTTTGAAGTGATCTTTTCCTCCGACAAGGGTGAAATCCTTGCCACCTTTCTAATTTAAACCACTGTAAATTCACTTTTAAATGATCCTATTCCGTTGTTATTCTAATTTTCTTTATAAGTGAATAATATGTCTCCGGACGTGGTAAAGCAGGTGAATCTTCCTTTTGTTTTATGAAATTTGAAAAGTTTCCGGATTGTTCCTGAAACAGAGATTTCATGAGTCCATCCTCGAAAAGTTACTTGAAGCTGTACTGAACCCTTCAAAAAGTGTTATCTGGCGAAAAGAAATAAAAGAATATTTACATTCCTGGACGACTGGCAATATTGAAGCTATGGGATAAATCATTCTAAGAAATTTAACAGATCCAGCAGACGACAAAACCAGTGTTGTCACTCCCTCAGAAATCAGAGTTTTCGACAGCAAGACAATCGAGCTTTAAATGCCAGCAAATCACATACGGTAGCTTTAGAAGAATCGCAGGATTGTTGAGTATAGACATTGTGTTCGTGTGGTTTTATGTTCGTAAAAAGACTGGAAAAGACAACAGAAGCATAAAACATTCCCCAAAGAGCTCAAAGTAGGGTGTTATCGAGTCTGCGTCTTGAATGTTTAATGCGTAAGCGACATTTACGCTCTCGGGAAACCAATCTACATTGAAATGGCCCGGTTTGGAACAACTTTTTCATGTCAAACTTAATCTAAAGTGGAACGTCCGAGATATTTTGAATCCCTTATTTCTGACCCCCGATTAGCTCTAAATGCGAATCAAGATATTTAGATCGTCCTGCCTGTATTTCAAACAGTACATTTATTTGTTAACATAGCCTAATGTATTCCAAATGAGCCATAATGTCACAATCACCAGGCGCGTATGCAGGAATTTTGTACCCGGGGGGGGGGGGCACGACTTGGGCTGAACATCTAAGCGGAGCGCCTTCATGAGCCTTACCGAGAAAATTTGTTTTTTTCGTACCTCCCAGATGACCGGAAATGGCCCTTCCCATGCAGGACCGTAGCTAGGGTCATATATTTGGGGTGTGTGAAGGTTCCAAATTTCGACTGGGGGATGTTTTTTCCAACTGAGTGGTGGCACGTGAATTGCACTTTTTTAGGCACCCTGCGTTTGTATACAGCAGTCGAGATCCTTCCTTGTCACTACATTAAGGTGCCGTCCTGGGGGAGGGGTTTAAGGCGAGGGGAAATTTTTTGTTAATTTTAGGTTGCTTGGAAGCAAAATTGTCTAATCTCTGGGATAATTTTGCAGCTGATCATATATGGCTGGAGGATGTCCATCATTTAAAGAATTTTAATTTTTGGTTAGGTGAAAGAAGAGAGTATGATGTTTAAGTGAAGAACACTTTGTCAACAAACTCCCCTGCGCCATACCCTGCCATGCGTTTTGTATACACCAGTGGGGATCCTTTCTTCGTCACTACATAAAGGTACCGTCCTGGGGGAGGGGTGTCCCCTCCCCCTTTGGAAAATGTTTGTTAATTTAAGGTCGCTTAGATGCAAAATAGTGATATCTTTGGGATATTTTGGAGGACTGATCATATATGGCTGGAAAATGTCCGTAATTTAGTGAATTTTAATTTTTGGTCAGGTGAAAGAAAACAACATGAAGTCCAAGAGAAAATATCGTTGTCAACAAACCTTCTGAAGTCTCCCTTTAAGCTACTTTACTGCCTTCTAATTCGGGGAAAGTTTTTACGCAAAAATACGTACGTGGAGTCAACAGAAACATTCTTGGATTATTACGAAAATTTTCTGTTCCTTCAATGTGCATTACAAAAGGGCATCTAAGGCTGGCAGATACCTTTATAAGGCCTCCTGGAAGCTCTTGATCAATTATATAAAATGGAACAATTGCATCATCCAAATGTTAGTTTAGAGTATGACTTCAAGCACTTTACTACATTTATCGTATTTTTACTAATTTTAAACGAAAATCCAGGCGAACAGCTTCCAGCAATGGGGAATGGACAGTAGGGAGAGTATAGGTGCAGGAAGGTGATATTAGACAGCCTATCCCTAATAGGTATAGCAAAAGGGGTGAAGGCCTAACGAGCGCGTTTCAGAATGCTTTTTCGTGGTAAGTGCAGTAAAAATACCATCTATGAGATAACGGCGGCGCGCTAAGGGCTCCGTCAAAAAAATTGAAAAATGTATAACGGGAAATATGTACTTAATCTTCCACATAATGCTTCAAGTTAGATTGAAAGATCCCATATTGACGCGAGACCCCTACAGATGTTTGGCGATGTATCTCTGTTTTTCGGAAAGTGTTTGATCAGAATAGTTCCATGCATAATTACCTTAATAAAGGTCATAAGAAGGAGTGTAAGCCGTGATCGTGAGTGCAAACCGTGTTCTTCAAATAAGATTTCCATGACAAAACCTGCATTCAGATTGGCCAACAAATCTACAGCCAGTCAAAAAGCCCGTCTTTTATCTGGTAATTCGTAAACAACTTTAAACTTTTGATGCTGCAGTGCAGGCGCGGTTGTAGAGACATTTTTTAGGAGGGGTTATGTTGCCATTGACCCTGGTGAAACCGGATAAAGAGAAGGCCCGTGGCCAGAAATTCTGACATAGGGAGCTCCGGTAACACAAAGATGGGCACTGATGAAGATTATGTTTGTAGCTAGTGGTGTCAACAGATGATGGCAGTTTGCGGAAGCACACGGGATGATATCTCAAGCTGTACCCGGATCATCGGGCTACGTATGAACGTGCGCCCTAAGTGCGCGAAATTCCTCTTTCCTGGCGGCAGGTCCTTTCTCTTGCGATGTAGAGACGTGGTATATGTGGAAAGTCTCACAAGTGAACGGACCATGATTAGGGCTATGATGGTGCTTCTTCAGTTTCGCAAGCGTACATGAGGTGTTGGGTGTCTTTACGGATGATGAGGGATACATGCTGCTATGGGCTATACCATAAGGCCCCGGGGATGATTCAGTATAAGATTACACCTTGTTTATGCTAGAAATGTTCACTAGTACTTTTGTGCTAATAATGTTCTCAAGTGATAAGAAAAAATACCCACCTCCTACCGGGACCTCTCAAAAGGGGAAATTGAGGCTCACATCACACGGGTTATTGACGGTTGTATCCTCCAGGAATCAGTTGACGGGCGGAATAAGCTAGTCAGGAACATCCAGAGGCAGTTCACTAATGCATCTAGCTATGCCGCTGCTACCATTTCATCAAACGCGTCATTTCCGTTCCCTTATCCTTTTCATTTTCCCTCTCTTTCTTCCTTCTCTTCTTCCTTCTTCTTTCTTCCTCCTCGCCTCTCCTTATTTCTCTTCTTTCCTCCTCCTTTTCCTTTTTTCTTCTCCTTTCTTTTCTCTCTCTCCCATTTTTTCTCCTCCTTCCTACCCGGGGGCACGTGCCCCATGCAGTGCCTCTGGATCGCGCTTGATCACTGTAACGTGTCATTGCATTAGAGCCAATAATACAACTCACATATGTAGGCTATATTTTAATACCCACACCTTATCTAGTATAGTGAGTTGTGAAATGTAAAGGCAAGACAAACATTACAAACCAATTTACAGGTAATAGTTGAAACGTCAATTCCTTATCCTTATGTTACTTCAATAATGTCAACTGTAATATATATAAAGGGTCGGATTTGCCTGTAGGGTGGCCCTTAAGGTATGTGTGGGGCAGGGGTAGTTGTAGTGACATAATGACATTATTTGTGGAGTGGGACTATGCAAGAGGACCATTGCAATCGGTTAGCGCGTAGGGTACCGTGACATTTGAGGCAAACTTGCCACCCGGGAGATTGCCGGAAATGGCCCTTCCCAGGCTTTAAAAGATGCATCTAGTCATATCATGTTTGTAATCTATTTAGAATTTACATCCTCCATAAGAGGGCATATTTAAATCATAGACACATTTTATTCCGTAGATAAGTGTGTGTGTGTGTGTGGCGGGGGATTGATAACTTTGTATCATCGGCGTTATCTCCTCTTATTATTTGAAAGTAATTCACTTAATGTTCTTGTTATCTATTAGACGCTGATCTAAGATTTTGCAAAAAGAAAGAAAGAAAGAAAACCGTTTATGACTTACTTTGTGAGAGTGAAAATTACAAGCAAGAAGCTCCGACAGGGTGATGGTCCATTTTCTCAGGAATATGTTGAAATAAAGCACTGTAAGATGCAAAATTCCTTACATTGGTAATCAAAATAAGAAAATTTTACTAAAAAATCATAGAATGCTAGATCAGTTTGCAGTATATAGGCTACCACCCTGCAGTTTTGGCAGGTCCATGTGGTCATGGGGGGCAATGGGACAATCACAGGGAGGTCTGCCAGCATTGATACGATCACATATTCTTCAAAATGGCCAAGACAGAAGTTATGGGGTAATTTTTTTTTTAAATTCTGTAACCTTCTCCGGTGTCTCGGTGCACCTCAAGGTATTTCAATTCCCCGTGGGGTTCACATGCACCTGGCGGACGGAGAAGCAGTGATCTAAGTGATGTGCCACCGAGATGAGCTGTTTGCGTTCACATGATAATTTATAAAATGACCTAGTAGATAACCAAAACGACATTACCACTAGCATAGAATGCCGACAATGATCGCCGTGCAAGCATTTTGTTAGCTAGGGGGCAAAAATCACAGAATTAAATAATTTAATTGAAAACAATGCCAATAATATATAGCTAATAGGTAAAACGACGGAAAACTGAAAAGAGCCCCTTGACTATATAGACTTTTTACCGCTCAATATATTAAGTTGATTTAATTAAAAAGGAAATCTACTGAGTATGTATCACTTGATTTTTCCCTTGCAAATTAAGAATCATGACCTGGTGGGTCAGGTGTGTGCACAACGTGGGCTCGTAGGGTTCGTATAGGCCTACAGGGATAGGACACTCATGAAACTATGTATTACGTTACGCACAAGTCACTTTTAATACACCAGTATAGGCTACGGAAGGTTTATCATGTATCGTAACAGAATGACGCAGATATACGCACCAAACATTACATGCCTCAATAACAGCTTCCTAGTACCTAATGTAATGCAGTACACAATAATTTCAAATAAAAAAATCCTGCCATGTAACATTAGAAATTAGAATATTTACCTGCCAGAGTCAATATTTTAGTAGGTAGAAATCAGGACAGAATTCCTGTTTTACTCAGAAACATGTGTGAAATCTCATCTCGTTGATAATAAAGTAAAAATTTCGGGGACTTGTAACCAACAGGTTGCCTTGATTATTGGATAAATCCGCATATATACAAATGCTTGCCAAACAGGGGAAAACCAAATTCAGCACGGGTATTCAAGGTGATAACTGCTATGGGTGAGTGATACTAAAAGACATGTAACGTGATATTAATGGTGCCTTAAATGTCTTAAAAGGCAAAATATGAGTTTACCAACAACAGCAGATTAACATACTTAGAAGATTTACACACTTTTTTTTAAACATAGGTCACTCGAGTATCAAATTAAGTAACATATGCCAAAATATTTTATGTGTTATATAGTCATGTCGCGAATATCATACTTATATTTAACCCCGCGGCAGTCCAAAATGGAGCATCCGGGCTTGAGACTGCAACCCAACTTCTTCAGAAAAGGAGGTGGGGCCGGGGGCATTGACTTGATAACATGTTGGGAACATTTCCGATTTGGTGAAATCTTAAACTGTCAGCTGATTCCCCTCATTTAGTGTATTTTAATAAAGTTTATGAATTTCATTAAGTGATCGGTTCAAGGGCTTTGCTGCCCTGTGGACCCCTAACTAGGGCACAATGCGGCCCAGATCCCCACCATATAGCCGCACACTTTAAAAGCCCTTGCGATTGTCCGGATGTAACCGCCTCTGACCAGGGAGCTGTTAAGGACTCCCTAACAACTCCCTGCTCTGACACGCAGAGAATAGTAATTTATTCAGTGTCGAATCCAGACGAATATCCTTGTAGTAACACAAGATCTTCAATCCAGCACCCAAATGTTTGGAGGAAGAACTCTAAAATGCAAACCCCACTTTTTAACCAAAATATCTTTAGTAAGACGAGCATTTTTAAAAAAGAAACTTAAACCCCGACATCGAATATAGCAATACAATGTAAAGAGAACTTACTTTATTCCAAAATTTATCAAATGTGTATTTACAAAACTCAAAACCTTTACAGCACAGGAACAGAAATCACTTTTAAGTAAGTAAAGTAAAAAATATTACACTTTGTAACACTTTCATCATGCTTGAAATAAACTTTTGACATTTTCTGTACTGATGCCTTTGAGGTTTTCTAAACATGAAAATCATAACAGTACCGAAACCGATGTATACTGTCTTGGGTGCAAATTTCTTGCAACCCTTGATCATGTCCGGGAAATGGTGATCCATATGCAATGACTTTTCCATAGACGAGCATTTAAGTGACCATGTATGTGAATGAGGTTTAGTGAACTTTCCGAGATATTTACATTGTACAGGAAGATTATCTTAAAAAGAACTCGTGAACTTATCAAGCTAGCTTCTTTTTCGACAATATCAAACAAAATACCAAACAGGATCTGAAGTAGTTTTGCATGATTAACTCTCTCTATAGGCTTGTTCTTGGCCAAGATGAACAATGAGCTTCATTCATGAAACACACCTCTTCAAGTACTAACAACTTGAATTTGTATGCTAGATTACTTTGTTGAGAACGGTGGCTATGTAAGAGGCCTGACTCGCAATTGTGCTCTTCTGCTAAAATTCATTTGACTATTTGGGATAAGATCCCCAGATGACTATATACACTCTACCACTCAAAGGCACTCAAAGGCAGAGGTTTGATTATATTCTCAATCAGTCAGTGTTTTATATGACCCCTAATATTTTAGTCGTACCTTATGCAACTTATTTTTTCTTTTTGCTATAATTATGGACAAAGCAAACCAGCTGTAACCCTTGTTTATGTTATCGTTCAAGTTTTGAGCAGCCGGGCAAATCATCACATGACCCCGCTTGCATCTTATCGTCTCGACATAAACAATGGACGGTAAATCCTTGCCTTTTGCGTGATATGCTTTTGCAGGCCATGATATACTGTTTCCTAGGTACTCTGTTGAGTAGGAACTATAGAGATATACAAAATGAAAAAATTATTTTTCAATTTCAATAATATTCGTAAATTAAATAAATGTACACACGCACTCATGAAAATGCCAAAATCGGTTATGCTTCATGATTATGTATAGGAGTCACAGTGTAGGATTGACGGTATAGTGATTAGCCTATTCTCTAAGGACAAACTGAACTTTGGTGTGGGTACGTCGTTTTGGTGACGTGATTTCTGGAGGGAGGTTAAAAAGAATAAATCAAAGACAGGGTCTGTGAATATTCTCCTAGTTTCGCTATTTGACAGAGCTTTTTGTACATTATGTTCCAGTGCACTATTTCTCCCATTGGTTACTTTAAACTGTAATAACTTGCAACAGACGAAGATTGTAGACAATTTTGATGAAGTGTACATATTTATCTCTCGTGAATTTGGACCGGACTGGTGGGTGAGAGATTTTATAGAGAATAAGAAATATACAAGATTTAGCTAAAGAACTTTCTTTGCTATTTTAAAAAGTGGAATTTTCAAAATATAACATCAACCATAATATCAAGAATAAGTGAGTAAATTAAAATGGTTTAAAACTACTAGCACAGTCAGTGACTAAACTACAGTGAAGCATATGTGTGCTTAGCAGTTTTAGATCAGTGGCGTAGCTAGAGGGGGGACAGGGGGCGGTCCCCCCCCCCACAAAGCCTCCGAAGGCCTCCGTCGGAAATTGCTAGTCTCTGTCGGAAATAAATAAAAACAATCCATTTGAAACACTTACAAACTTCTTACGTTTTTGAGCAGAATTACACGTCGATATGTCAACTTCTCAAATTGCCCGGAGAGCAAAAAAAAAAAAAAAAAAAAGGTCTTCAGAACTTCGCGAATCGTACAACTGCCAGATGATGGTACCGTTACTTCAAGGTAATAATCTGTCGGAAATATTTTGCTTTTGCCCCCCGACAAAAAATGTCTAGCTGCGCCACTGTTTTAGATCATACCTTAATTTTTACAAGACATATAACGAGTTTGATTTATTTAGTACTTCACCAATTTATTTCTTTCCTTCATTTGACAAATCTTAACCACTTTTTTATTCCACTTATTTCCAAAGTTAATATTTTATTGGAAAAATATTTTATGTTAATGTTTCATGAAAGAAACAATAAATGCGTAGATAGGATGAAACTTCCTATCCAGTCATTCTTTTAGGAGAGTATACATTGAAATATTCATGAGTTAAGAGGGTAGAGGGTGCAAAATTACCCCCTTCCGCGAAGCCGACGGCCTTCAATTTTGGAGGCTCCTTCGGAAGCCTCCGAGATAATATCAGTCTAAGTGCGAAAAGCGGGTAGGTTTTTGCTTTTTCGAGGCTCCCACCGAAAGAGATTCTACCAAAATAGCTACGTAAAGTGCAGCCTGAACAATTCACTTGATAAACAGTACGTTAGTTCCACTCAAGGTGTTAGTACAGAAGGAATTTTCACTGACTTACTATAGTTACAAAAGAATATACGCTTTTGCCTCGTATACGAGCATCTTCAATACGTAACCGATCTCGAAGATGTTTCATTAGAAACCATTGGTTCATTTTAGTAGAAGGGGAGGGGGTAATCCTGCGCCTCTATCTTCCTTGAGTAGATACCCTAAATTTTAGCCAGTGTTTCGGCAGCAACTGACATTCTATAGACACCCTTAATTCCACTAAATTTATCAAGAGCTTGCCTGATTGCAGACTAGCATATAATACAATATACCCTCATTCCCATGGATTCTTATACATTCAGCATCTTTTCAAGTATCGAGTAGCTGTCATATCAATAAATAAATAATTTGCCCAACAATTTAGTACACCAAAGTTGAAACCGCTCGGTCCAGGGGGATGAGGGTAGCCAATTTGAGATGACAGTTCCAATTAAATGGGTTATCAGTTAAATGAAGCCTTCGGAATCTCTGGGGCATTTTTCAAAATTATTGACATTTGAAATGAAGCTCTACATTTCTTTCAATGAACTCTTATGCAAACTACACACGTCACAATAATCCTAATTTTACTATAATGGCTTAACTCGAGCTAAGGCCCAGTCGATTTTATGATGCAGAAGGTTTGCTGGTAGATAGACAAGGCAGAATGTAGGATTTATGTAACAGGGGGTATAAGACCTTTTTCTAAAAAAAGATACTGCAAAGTGGCAGTATGTCTGTATGTTAGCAGAATGTCAGAATGTGTTAGAAATGAATGGTTACCAAAACTGCCCTCCAGATCATAGGAAATGGCACTTCTCAGCTAAGCCTAGTAAGTTGCAATTAAACGTTCTTTACTTGAGATCTCATGAAAAATTCTCAATTATGCGAGATGAGATTTGTAACTTACATCTTGTCCTCATCTGTGAAGGCAAACCTGGCAGGAGCTAGTATAGTGTTTTGGGTAAAAGGGTTCCCTTGTGACTCATGAACCCTGAACGAAGCATAAAAGTGCTTTAACATGGTGTGGATGAGCATTAAAGAGTCAGAAATACAATATGTCCATTTTTTAAATAGCCTTAGTCGTGCCAAGGGCTGGTTGATTAAATTGTGTGAGTTGGGTGGGGGTTTCAGACAAAGGAGAATGAATTATTGAGTTGCGAGCATGGGCGTCACCAGACATTTTTAAAGGGGGGTTGTACTTTGTGTGGAGAGGGAAGTTATTACAGTCAGGGAGAGTGGCAGCTCCCTGTTACAGCGTTAGCGGCAATGCTTGCACGTAGCGCGAGCACTACCACGTGGGGTCCAGGTCCCCGCTTAAGGGCCCCTGGTGGGGTACAAGGGGCTAAGCCCCTGAAAGCTCTGAGGAGTTAGACATTTCAAATGCTTATAATGCGATAAAATTATCGTCAATATTGCTAGTCTGATAATGCCAAAAATATGATTTCATACAAGAGCAAAACGTGAACCCATGGATGGGAATCAAAGAGAAAGCTTTTAAGTCTTAAAATGACAATGCCACCAGTGTTTTCTTTTAAAGTTGGGAGCCTATCATGGGATCCATGGGCTTGGTCGAGGGAACCAACTGGTAGGATCCAGAGGCAAACGATTTCCTGGACAAAAACCCTCTAAAGATAGTGGAATATAATTGAATATTCAAGATTAAGGCAGTGGCGTAGCTAGAAATTCATAACTAGGGGCCAGAGCCCATTTGGGGGGTGGGGCCAAACTGTGCACGCGTAGCGTACACCGCGAGCGCTAAGCCCAAAATGGGTGGGATCCAGGTGCAAAGCCCTGTGTGGTCCCCCTGAAGCTCCTGGGTTTAAGTATTTCGGAAGCCTCAGGAAAACTGTTTCGAACGGAAATTTTCCAGTGTAATGCTTTTGAGTTTTAGTACATATAGACTTGCAAGAAGGGCTAGTTTGAGCACAAAGTTAGTATTAACAGTTACTGATGCACAAAGTTAGTATTAACAGTTACTGATGCACAAAGTTAGTATTAACAGTTACTGAAGTGCGTCCCTGGATTAAAGTTTTGCAAGAGCTGCGAAGTGTTTTAAATGTAAGAAAGGCATGGGGCAAAGTTTTGTAGTTATCCAAGACGACCAGAAATTGGCTTGCTTAATTGATAATCAACCCTAAATGGTTCTCTTTAAAGAACATACAAAGAGTGCAGATATTCCACTTACAAGCAGCCGTGACTAGTTTTTGTTAGCATGTGATTTCGTCTGGAATTGTCAGCCCTACATAATGGCTCAGGCTATAATAAACAGAGAAATCTGTTTCTCGTTATGAAAAATACTTCCGGCGTCGACGCATAAACCTGATAAAGGTTGGAAACAGAAACCTGTTATAGCCTAAGAGTTTTAATTAATAACCTGTTTAGATCGGGAAGTTTCACAATTTGAAATGCGTGCGGAATTTAGAAAGATAGAAATTTAAATGATGGGTCTAATTGGTCAGTGATATTTAGACATTTAACACATAACCTTCAAATTTTGGGGGACCTGGTGGAAGTTTGGGGGCGGCCTCGGCCCCTGTGGCTACGCCACTGGATAAAGGAGGTAAAAATAGCAAACCTCAAATAACAAATCACAGAAAAGTTTTAAGCAAATTGAACTCTGCAATGCAAAGAAATTTAATTGCTTAAGTTATCAGGCTCTATAGAACAGAACAGTAAGTTTGTGCACAATGTGATTTTACCAATTTACTTTGCTTTATGCTTCCAACCTTTCCCCTTCAAGACGTAGAAAATACTGAGTCTGTACATGTCATTTATTCCGTTAAAATAGGTAATGGGTTAGGTTAGGTTAGATGAGGTTTAACGTCCCAGTTAATAAGTAATGGGAACTAGTAATTTGGGGGACTAGATCTGTAATTGCAGCGAAATTTACCACTCAACATATTAACAGAAATTTATGCTTTACAATGGCAGAAGAAACCTATTTCGATTTTTGATACATCCTTTAAACTCAAAGGGGGATCGTTTGCACACCCCGACCCCCTTGGTGACGCCCATGGCGAGGGGTTTGTAACACCCTGTTTACTCCAGAATAAGAAGGAGCAAGAAGGCAATCCACTATCTACACATATCATGTGATAGTATGACCTTTCCTTACATACTGACAGGCAAAAACGGGGAATATCAATTTTACTTCACTGGATCTATTCCCTCTTGATTTTTGACACATGACGTCATCGGAAAGCATGCAACTCAATTTTATGCTATATATATATATATATATATATTAAGCACTTTTTACAACCTTTATCGACCTACATACTACTCTAGTGCTCCGCAGTATTTCGACCCTATATATATATATATATATATATATATAGCTTCCTTTCATCCTTCTTCTACATTATCTGCTCCCCTTTCCGTCCTTTTGTCCCTAAACTCTGCTTGCCTACCTCGCCTTTCTTATGTTTCATCCCTTCTACCTCATCCTTCCACATTTTCATCCTTCCACATTTTCTTCCGTCCTTTGCAAAACTTGCATGGCCCCATCTGTCATCCATGTCAGGGCATACCCGGCCCTTTACCTTCTCAGATGGCTCTTTCTCTTTCCTCCCATTATCAATAATCTCATTTATTCCTCGCTCTCTCTTTCCTTCTTCTTTCTTCTCGTTTTTTTTTCGCAGTCCGCATTTTACTATGACTTTTTCTCCGGGAGAAATCTCCCTCTGGTCCCTCTATTTATACCCTTCTAACGGTATTGAATAAACATCTTTTCCGTAACTTTTGTTGATTACCTATATCATTTTTCTTAAGCCCCATGTCTTATATACACTGTTTGTAACCTAGGTGACGTCAAACAGGGTAGCAGAACAAATCAATTTACCACTTTTAGATCTTAGAGTATGTTGCTTTTATTTCTGTTAGACTGCAAGGTATTTATCACGAATGTCTGTTATAGTAGGCACACACCTAATTAAGATGCAACACATCTCTATCATACGCAGTTTTTCTCCTGTTACATTTGAATGCAGCGTTGTATTCTTAACCAATATAATAGGCCTATGTTTCAAAACAATTTCTTCAAACTGGCTATTTCGTGCCAACACAAAATCATCCACATGAAATGCAAACGATACCATAAACTTCACTATGTTTAATTCAATAAAGCAGTGCCTGGTCATCTTGAGGTATTTGTGCTTCAGATTCTACAAAGTATACAAAATACAACAAACACCATTATCATTGCTGTCTGCTTCTTTGGTCTGTCTTATCAAAACATCCTTTAATTAGGCTTTCCTTGAAGAAAAGCAGATAGAATTTGTTTTTCGGCTATTTAAGAGAACGATGCTAAGGATTTTCCTAAGGATTCTTGAGCACATGATTTGTCTACCTTAAAATTGTACTTTAAAGCTTCTTCAGTCTGATCTTACCGACAAATTGATTTGATCATCAGTAAACCTACTTTCATTATGACCAATAGACCTACTTTGTCTACCATCAGGAGACATACTTTGTATACCATCAGTAAACGTGTCTTGTCAGTTATCAGTAACCTACTTGCCTTGTCTCTCATCAGTAGACCTATCTTGTCTATCGTTAGTACACCTACCTTATCTATCATCAGTAGACCTATCTTGTCTATCATCAGTAGACCTATTTTGTCTATCATCAGTAGACCTATCTTATCTATCATCAGCAGGCATTTCTTGTCTATCATCAGCAGACCTATCTTGTCTATCATCGGCTTACATATCACATATCTTGTCTATCATCGGCAGACATATCTTGTCTATCATCAGTAGACATATCTTGTCTATCATAGTAGACATGTCTTGTCTATTATCAGCAGACATATCTTGTCTATCATCAGTAGACCTATCTTGTCTGTCATTGGCAGACATATCTTGTCTATCAAAGCAGACGTATTTTGTCTATCATCAGTAGACCTATCTTGTCCATCATCAGTAGACATATCTTGTCTCTACTATCAGTAGACATATCTTGTGTATCATCAGTAGACATATCTTGTGTATCATCAGTAGACATATCTTGTGTATCATCAGTAGACCTATCTTGTCTATCATCATTAGTGTACTTGCCCTGTCTATCATCAATAGACGTATATTCATAGGCGTAAGGGGGCCAATATTTCGGGGGGTCAGGGATAATTTTTGTACGAATTTAGAATTTTGAAACCGCTGTGTCGGTTTCGAAAGGGCATAATTTATTTTCTTGGCTCTCTCATTTGCCCGAATGGATCCACTATGTTTGCCCGAATTGGGAGGGCATATGCCTTCTGTCCCCGCCTTGTACGTTAAATGCGTACATTGTCTATCATCAGTAGACATATCTTGTCTATCTTCAGTGGACCAATCTTTTCCACCATCAGTAGACCTATCTTGTCTATCATTAGCAGACCTACCTTGTACGTATTAGACGTATACAGCAAAAGCCTCCTTGTTTTCAGTAACATCCCTTCAGTTTATGTTTGGATACAGTTTTTGATAGACACAAAAACTGGCAGCATAACCTGTCCATTTACGGTTAAGTTTACATAAACCACTCTGCATTTTAAATAAGACGTATATCAGTCAGATATTCCTACATCGTAGAGTAACTCAGGTACAGACGCAAGTATTTCGTTCAGATTCTCAAAATACAATAGAATGAGTAATCTATTTCTTTTCTAAACAGTGTCTCTTTAGCGGCAATGGACTAATAACCTTGGGTAATGAAACTACGTTGGGAGGTGATACGGACACTTAAAGAAATTGGAGAAAGGGCTGGAATAACCTTCCATTGTGATCATGTGAATTACTTAAGATGATCTTACTCTGACTTTGAAAGCGAATTTCTTCATAAATGTCATCTTTAATGCTACTGTCTAAGCCTGTTTCGACAAACCACATTAACATCTTTAGTTACAACAGCTACCATAATTTCTTACCCAGATCCTTTAACAAGTATTTTGAATCAATTCATGTTACCCAAAGGCCCAGAGGGGACTTCTACACCACTTTATATCTTCACCGGTGCATTTTCATTATTTATGCTCCTCTGTGTTTTTTTAGCTTGGTCGTTAACATGAAAATTATATGGTATATTGGTATTAGAATTATCATACATAGTCAACGACAAGGGATTCTTTGTTGTAATCTGGTTTTTAATCCCAGTTAACTTTCCGTCTAGTTTCAGTGCATACTCTTAGCCATACTCCACCATGCACAAAAACACGATGGCCTTGTGAACTAGCACCAAAACCAGGAACATTCCAAACTTGACTGTCGGGTCTCTGTAAATAAACATTATCACCAGCTTGATATGACTTAATAGTTATTATCACATGTTTATTGAAGTTACGGAAGGCCCTTTTAATTTTCATTACATTCAGCGTGTACCCGTCTGGCATTAATGCATTAGTGGGACTGTCTACAAATGCGTGGCTGTTTCAAATTCAGGAGCATGCAACGTATAGTCAAGAGATTTAAAGTTTCTCCCCAAAGCAGTCTTTTTATGGACTACTTCTGCTGAAATTATGAAAACAAGTCTTGGGCATTGGACCCGTAAAATGCTGTTTGAATATTTGCAAGCATCAGTGTTCTTAATTTATATTGAAATTTCCTGCTATTATCTTGTTCTGGCGTTCTCAAATAGCGTTATTCAGTGGACTGTACCTTCATTCTGGCACTTATCTCTCACTATTGTCAGGAAGGTGTTAGCACTGAGACAAAACGCCAGCCCTTCCTTTAAAGTTAGCCTTTTCCTCCCAGGGTCGGACAGAAATTTGTCCGTCTCAATTGGAGTTTCTGTAGGACTGTTGATGGAAAACATGGTATAAAAAAGCTTGGGATTTGTCGTGATAGCTGGGAACTTTACATGCTACCAAAACCGCAAGTCGTTTAAGAAATAAGAATTCATACTTTGCCTTTTACCACATGGTAACCCGTTTTAGAAAATAATATGGTTGTGGGTGAAAGTATGAAGATGGATGGATGTGTTTCATAGCTTGATTTCTTGCCCAAGGAAATTGACAGTATCATTGGATAAGATTTATTCTAGTTTTGGAGGCCTTCATCGGTTCTTTGCTCATCTAGACTCTGCAAAGCCTGCTCAAAGTATTTTCTCCCGCGGCTATAGCAATTGCTCTTCCACAAACTCCGTTAACTTCATCAATGAAAGGTTAACGGACGGTCACAGATTCGAGTTATAAGCCTAAATTGCGAGATTCGTTTTAGAAGTCACCTACGGTTTGGGCGGGTTGATTAATTCGCCGAGAAAGACTTTGCAATGTCAACGGGATTTCAACTGTAGCAACTTTATATTTCAGAGCCGGTAATTAAAGTGAGTACACCTTTTTAGTAGCAAAACTTACGGTTCTTGTCCATGTGAAATAGAAGTAGATTACTTTTACGAAATTGGAATTCCTACTTAAACGGTGACACATCTACTATTTTATTTCTGCCAACACTGGTACAGCTGCTATTCTATTTGCCAGTTTTAATGTGGAGAGACTCCTGCACTTTTATCTCACATGGGACTAGTTTCCTCTTGATTACAGATAAAGAAGAAAGGGTAAGGTGCGAGAGAAACGCTGATATGACGTAAATGGATGGAATTATCTTTTACCGTAAATGTTCCACCAGGATAAGAGTATAGAATTTTTATACATACAACCATTACCAGAAAATCGCCAACCCCGATATTAGCAATCAGTAGGTTTGGTGTATTTTCTAAGCCGGATTTGCATTGATCAATACGAGCAATTCTTGGGATTTGTTCTAGTCGTGACTGCCTATATAAATCATCTTAAATGTATGTCTTTAGCCTACTGTGTCAAAACATATATACGTGTAAGCGCTAGTATATTTGTATGGATGTGATGTTGGTGAACACATGACGATGTGTACCATAAAAATCAAGTTTCTATTTGTACGTATATTTCCAACTCTTCGATGCAAAAGTGAAAATCGTGATTGTACTGGTATAATATAACTTGAATAACTGATTAGTGTTCAAAACCAAAGGGAAGTTTCTGTCATTCCCGATGGTTTAACCCATTTCAAGCCCACGGCAGTATATGCAAGTCATTTCAAAGTAAGAGCGTGTCATAATTATGTAATTACCCATACAATAACAAATGTCACATATGTCGGCATTGCTTTTAAATGTCTAACTTTGACATTATTCGGATCATATTAATGTGCCTTTGGAAGTGAGACCATCAAGGAAAACTTAAGAGAAGAAAATTGGCTCTAAGTTCATCTTAAAGGATTGGTTATCATTCATTCAAGAAAACATTCTTACTTTGATACATACCTTCATATACTAAACTTTTTTAATTAAAGTGAATTAGTTAAATGCAGACTGAAAAATAAAATTAATATGCAATGTATTTACAACAGTATATGATACACCCACTTTCTTTACAATGCAAACAAGACGGCAGTCAAGGAGTTGCTGATCTCATCCCAATACATCCTTTTGCTTCTTCCGAGTCTGGTGTAGCACTCCGGAATTTTATTGTAATGAGAACACTAACGGGAAACTGGGAAAAGAGAAGGCTAATCTTGAGCTGGGGATGTTTGTTCATTCCGGTATCTTTACGGTACCCGCCAGCTTCCGGTTCTGATTGCAGTGTATAGACGAGTTGGGAAATTCGGTACTTCCGGTCAGGTCACAAGGTCAAGTGTACCATGACAACGGTAACGTATTTAGCTCTGCGTGCTCAGCATGCAACACCCACGCTGGGACACTGTAAGCGTGGTACACTTAACCTTTGACCCATTCCCATAATGCATTGCGTGGAAACATTTCCCAACTCGTCTATTAACAACACACGCGCACAGCAAAACTATAGGCCTAGATACTACTGTGACACAATGGACGCGTGCCCTTCAAAGCCTCTAGAGACGCGCGATCTTGCCCTTCAAAAACCATAGAGACGCGCGATCTCGTGACGCCGTGAAACCCCTCTATAGACCTTATGCATTGACATCACACTGACGTCATTTTGGGTAAAAACACTGAACTAGGAAGGATCATTCCACAATAAGGTTTCGAAGCCACCATGGAGGGTCACGTGATGTAGGTTAGTTTACTCAAGTCGATTTCACCGCGTATCTAGCGCTGATGCAACGGTGTACATGTATATGCTAACCACGGACTTCTTATGTACATGGGCAGAGCATATTCCACTAACGTCCTATGCGTAAATTGTCTCCACCGTACGTACACGAATAGGCTTACCAATATGGCTGCCTGCTATAGCTTTGTGTGTGAAAGTTTGGACTTGCTCAAGTGGCTCAGTAACGACAGATTGTGTGAGAAACTTGTAATATTTTCGAAAGAATGAAAGCTCAGGTCAAATTCATCAAATAGAATGGAGGACTGTGATATTGCTCTTCCATTCATACTGATATTTTGTCTGAAATGTTGCAGATTCATCGTCAGTTTGGGCAAATGGTAGTAACCCGGCGGCCATCTTGGTTAGCCTAAATTTGTTCAAACGGTGGCGACCGTATTGATTGCGCAATCCTCTGTCCATGTATTGAAGTCCGTGATGCTAACGCACCGTAGCGGGCCTTAGCGTCTCTTCTGCTAACTTGCGCTCTATCACGTGTCAGCGCATACACACCATTGCGCCGCCTCAGCAACTTCATGAAAAGGCTTACATCACAATAGCCGTATAGAGCACCAAACGCGTACAGTGTAGGAGGATTCGAGGCATGTGCACGCGTGGGTTAGCTTTCCTTCATGCGCCTTGGTGTTTTTGTGTCAAAAAGACGCTTTCAACGCGCTGTGCAGAACATCTGTGCACATGTATGGACAGTCAGTAACAAGCGCGCCTACTGTTTAGTGACGGTGCTATCGCAAATGTTTCAAAGACAACGAGTCTCGACGTATTCGAAATGTGGTCACACGCTCTGTCCTTCGGATAGGCAGGACCACTCCTAAAATCAAGAAAAGTTTGTGAAAAACAATCTTTTGATCACACAATCATAGTATAAAGATTCCCTACTCAGTTAATTACAACAAAACACTAGAGACCTAATGAGTATAGTAACAACGGATTTCTTTAGCGTGTACATCAATGAATTTGCGTTTCATTACTTTCACTTCTAGATACACGTCTCTGGGACAGTGGAATCGACTTGAGTAAGCTAACCTACATCATGTGACCCCCCAAGTCGGCTTCAATTTCGAGGCGTATTCCGCATTGACGTGCGTCCTCCAGTTATATAGCTCAGTGGGTGAAAACAACGGAGCACACGTGCACGAACGGCGTGGATTTCGGCGCACGTGTAGTAGACTTACGCGCGTATACGATTGGTTGACAAATCAGCTGTCTGCATTTATTGGTGTAACTTGCCATGATAAGCGCTTTTCATTTTCCTCCAACAGAGGGAGCACTCTCTCCATTGTGACATCATATGCATAAGCTCTATAGAGGGATTTTAGTCACGTGACTTTAACCAACTAGACGCAATTTTGAAGGGCAAGATCGCGCGTCCTTTTTGTCTTGAAGGGCAAGCATCCATTGTGTCACAGTAGTATCAATGGTTATGCCGTGCGCGTGAGTTGTAAATTCGCTTACTGCTTGTGCGTTTTGCCCTTCAGTGCCTGGGAATCCATTGTGTGTGATGTCACATCAAATCCCTCTATACATAGTTCTCAGTGACGTCACACCTAGGGGTTAGCAACCGCCATGACGTCACGTGAAGAACCTCTATATGTAAGACATGTGTGGGCCAAATGCCAGTCCTACATTTAGATCAGTGGATTGCCCTCTGACATCACTCCGCTCGTCTCTCTGATTTATCAGTGTTGTAAGAGTCACTCAGTTTTGCAGAAGAGTCGAATCATTTACTACTTTCAATGTAACTCGAGTCATTTTCCTTTTGAAAATTAATGACTCGAGTCATGACTCGTTACAAAAATGTAATTAATAGATGTTTTGAGTGCTTAATGTCCATACACCCCTTTCCGAATAATTGTTGGTGGTGACAACGTAGCGATCAATGTCCCTTCCAATTTTTCAGGAGCCTCTTGTATTGGCCCTATCACAACTAACTTGCCCTGAAAGAAAGTATGAAAAGCGCAGACTGGAAATTCCCGATATTACTGACAGTGCATACTGTTTAAGGAATAAATCGCATTCAAGGCGGCGAGGCGAAACCGAGTCCGTTAGTTTTGCAAATTGGGAGTCCAGACGGTTTGTGAGACAATAAAAGTCAGACAAATGTGGTTAATTCCTCTTCTACCACCGAAAATGTGTGAAAACTTCATTTTTTCAGTGCATAGGTTTACTGACCGTATGTTGTGGAAAAGCAGGTCAGTCTTTAACCAATCAGAATGCAGGATTCTCAATAACAGATGGCTAGAGGTGGTAGAATCCATGATAAACGTATAAAGATGCAATTAGTGAGAGGCATAAGTGGCGAATGGGTGGGGGTTGGTTGACTAAAGCCTACCCCCGTCAAAAATGTGGTGGGCTCCTTCCCCCTCATTTCCAGGACAAAAACGCTCTGTAAAAATGTCAAAAAATTGCAGTCTTATTGCTTAAAATTTGCTCAAATATTGCACCAAGTGCATCTAAAATACTTTCTAAAGGAGATGGGACCCCATACCCTTGGGTTCTTCTCCCAGGACGACATTCCGAAACAGTGCAGAATCCCCCACCTCAATGGATCGAGTACAGCTTCTACGTCCATGAGTTAGTCTGTTCTACCGCACTTGAAGGGAAGTAGTGTGTGTATAGTTTATAGAAAACCCATCGCTGTCTTTAGTATAAGTGCATTTAGGGCCATTTATCAATGAATAGGAAATAGCACCCGAAAATCCCAAAGTAACACTCGAAATGGAATTGGGTTTTTTTTTTAAATAGCACCCGAAATTGAAAAAAGTATCTCGGACCCTGGAGTACAGTCAGTGTGGGTGCAGGAGTAACACACGCCGTCTGCCGGGCGGCCAGATCAAAGGCATGATTCACACGGTCTATTTGTGACGTCATTTGTTTGGAACTTGGCGCTGCTTATATGAGTGTATCCACTATGTACTACAGCAGCGCAGTCGCTCTCACACCATACCTACTGTACTTGCGTGCGTGCATTGTGTGTCACGGTGCGTGTGTGAATTGAACTTGGCTCCTGCAGAAATATATATATGCAGAAATATGCATATGCACACGTACGTCGTTGTTGCCATGCAAGAGAAAAAATAGGCTAGGTAGTTCTTCAAGAGAAGGTAAGCAACAGAGTTACAGACAGCCAAAATTCCGTGATGAGCCACAGTGCTCACAAATTTGGTCAAAGTTCTTAACCAGGCCTGTGTTTCAACTATAGGCCTAGGGCCTACCTAGCTTGTTAGCGTTATTAGTTACTAAATTTAGCGTAACCTAAGCCTAAGTTAGGCCTAGGCATAACATCAGTTCCACCGTGCGCGTACTTAGGCTAGTTATGCTTCATACTGGGACGCGCTTGGACTTTACTACGGTGGGGACACGCGTATAGTTTTACTTTTATGGCGCCAAGAACTAGTCATGCTTGACACGCGTGATCGCAGTTCACTCTAGGCCTGGGTTTTTACTTAGAGGTGGTCAAGTTTTGAGCAAGAGAAGCTTAGATAAGTGTGCATCTGATCATGTCATTGTGTGGCTTTTATGTTGGGGTTTGTTAAACCGCAGGTGAAAACTGAATTTTGAGTGTCAGGAAAAGACAGTGGTCAATGTAACGGATCATTTTACTTTTCTTTCAGTGTTTACTGCCAAATTTAAAAAAAAAAGAAAAATTGTTCTTTTGAACATCTTGACCTTTGACCTCTGAACTTTGACCTATCATGCTGAGGGTACTGGAGGCACAAATTCCAAGGACTGTGTGCACCCCCACACCAAGTTTGGGGTCAGTAGCACCTTCAGTTTTGAGTGAGCGCACGGCACACTTTTGACCCCAAAATTGTTGTTTGACCTTCTGACCTCGTGACCTTTGACCTCAGAAGGTCAAGTGTAAAGTTGTGTAAAGTAGGTGTCTATCAGAAAATTATGCGAAGAAATGAGGATCGTTAAATGTTTCGTTCAGTTTTTACAGCCAGATTTGAAGGGGAACTATAGTGGCCATTTGACCCTTTACATATGTGTAGTATACATATAAATACTACAGATAATCTCTACCTGGTGGACCTTACATGAAACCTTTATTAAGAATAATATATTTCAAATTTCCCTCGCTTGCTGGTATGTGCGCAGACATATTCGAAAGAAGATGACTAGATATCAGCTGATTGCTGACGTACAACGTGCACCTCACGATTTCCAGAGCAAAATGTTGCCAGCTCAAATAAATTTAAATAGGCCTTCTTAATTTTTCTGAGTGGTAGTTCAAAATTTCAAAATTATGTATTTTAAATCATAAAAAATATAGAAAGTATAACAAAAACTTCTGTGGGATTTTTATGCCCCACAGCTGAAAATACTAAATAGTTCTTGCCCATTTATATTTCGAAGTATTGCAAGAGGATGCTATCAAGGAATACTCTGTTTCAGTGGTTCCATTTTTCGAGCCCATGATATTACGCTGAAGGGCTGTGTTCATGCGGTGTTTGGATAGTTCTTCATAAAGATTTCTATACGTAAATGATGATTATCTGTTTTTACTCTTATGTTACCATAAGAACATTAAGAGATTCAAGTCTTCGGTAGTAGTCATGAAAACTTAAGGAAACTCTGATCCACTGTGGGAAATTTTTGTCTAACTTATGGAAACACTATTCTCCTTAAAACACCTATACGTGTTCGCGAGGGCCTAGCATTCGTTCGAGACGAAAGTCTTGTGATATTTTCTGATTTAGTGCATATAATGAGGATTTTGCGTAGACACTGTGAAGTACGACATCGATTATTGCATATTTGGTGGAGTACTGGCCTCATTCTTTCAGCAACACCTTGAAATGTCAGTCGAGAGTTGTATTTGAGTCTGCCGGAAGCAAGCCTAACCATTCTCCGCGACGTGTTCCCATCATGGCTGCCTCGAGCTATCGGTAACAGGCACAGAATTTCTTTTTGATTGAGTAAGCTTCAATCAGACGCATTTTGTCTGGTAAGAGACTTCTGTGTATTGTTTGAATATTTTACTTTGAATTTTACAACTTTTGTTGGCAGATTGGCTGTTGAGAGTTTAGAAAAATCTATAACGTTTTGACAAGTATGATCGAATCCCTTCGGACTACGGCGATGCAGTGCAGTGGTCAGTACCATGCATGTGTGTGATATGCCATATAGAGTCAATATGGATTTCGAGTAGCACTTATAGTGTAGGGTGAAGGATTTTCTCGAACATTTTAACTGGTTAAAAATCATACGTATCAAGTAAGAAGAAGGCTGTATGATGATATTAGATAGTAATGTACAGATTTTTGGATTTTAATGGCAAATTTAACAGCTAAATTTTTTGAAAATTAAAGATAGTTTTGACATTACCGTGAATACTGTGGGTGTGTGCTTACAAACTACACAAGCAGTTGTTGTAAAACCCGCGGCGAGGTGCAGGTGTGACATCACAGTTCCGTTGCATTGTGGGTAATTTCACAATATCATGACTGCCTACGCAGCGGCGTTTAGTGAGTTTCAAAAATTTTTTGGAAAAATTCGTGTTAAATAAGATATTAAGTTATACTAGTTGTTAATGGTATCACAATGCTTGGAAAAATGTGTTCTAAATGTTGTACTTGCTTAGAAAGCTGTACAATTGTTTCCCTTTAAAAATTTGCTTATTTTGACCTATCGTGACCTTTGACCTCTGACCTTTGACCTATCATGCTGATGATATTGGAGGCACAAGTTCTAGGGACCATGCACCCCCTCACCAAGTTTGGGGTCATTAGTACCTTCAGTTTTAAGTGAGTGCGCATCACACTTTTGACCCCAAAATTGTCGTTTGACCTTCTGACCTCGTGACCTTTGACCTCAGAAGAACAAGTGTTAAGTTGTGCCAAGAACGCTTCAATACGAAAGCTATGTCAAGAAATCAGGGCCATTTATTGTTGCATTCAGGTTTTATAGCCAGATTTGGAAAATTACTTATTTTGACCTTTTTTGATGGTTGACCTTTGACCTATCATGCTGAGGGTATGTCAGGCACAAGTTCCAAGGACTATCCACCCGCCCACCAAGTTTGGGCTCAATCTTGTACTTAGTTTAGGAGGAGTTCGCGACACACTTTTGACCTTGTGAATGTCATTTGACCATCTGAGCCTTCGACCCAAATTTTAGGCATATTTGGTCACATGACCAGGAAACAGGACCTTCACCACTCCATTTTGCCCCACCCTTGAGTAGCGGTCATAAAGCCCCAAATTTCCCTACCATGCATTTCCATGATTACGGTTGCTATGGCGACTGGCAGAGGTAAACGTGTGCACTTTTCAATGGTAAACGAAGCACAATATCTCATCCCCCACATACTACGTATGTGGGGATGAGATAATAATCATGAAGAATGTAAGGATACATAAAAAGATATAGTACTTAGAAAGGTATTTTGCAACTAACTCGACGACTTTGTGTCATGTTAAGAATGTACAGCTCCCCGTGCAACCAAAGGAACACACAAAGTACAAGAAAATTCACAAACTGGGTCCATTTACATAACAGGTAATTCTATGGTTGAGTTACTACTGTAGCCTGCGTACTAACCGTATCAAACAGCCGAGAGTAGGAAGGGTTCATTATTTTTCAAGTAGACGGCGCAGATGTAACAGTTACAGCAGCTGAGGGACAAAGAACACATAAAACGTACCTACTGGCATCCATAAATGTCGTTGGGTTTTTTTTTTGCAAGGATTACGTCTCAGAATTCAAATTTAGGCTCGCTACTGCAAACTTGTTCGACTACGGACGCTCGACTTGGTTGTAGCAAAGCTTCGAAAAGTCACAATTCTTGAACTTTTAAATCTTTCCAGTTTAGTCTCCCGCTTGCATATGATTAATCTCAATAATTTTTGTCGGTATCCTGTGCTCATCGCATAAAGAATCCAAGGATTAACTGCCGAACTAATGTAAGGAGGCAGGAAAATTACATTTTGGACATGGAGCATGAACGATGACATTTTTAACTGTTTTCCCCCAAATTCCTGTACGAAAATGTAAAGGTGATACGGCAACCACGATGCAACGAAAATGAAAACCATCACACATACAATGAAGGCAAGCTTTCTTCTTGACCTGGACTGTGGGTCTTGGCCCGGACTATTCACAGACGAGACTCTCTTACGATTTTCCCGAACACTTGATAAAAGGCAGTAAGCGATACGAAAATTAAAGAACGCCAGAACAAACAATGGAAGAACGAAACCTACGACGAGAATGGCTGATTTGAGACACTTGGCCCACACTGATCCATGGGGAACAAACTGACATACGTGAAAATCAAGGAAGTGAAAGTCGGTTGTCGTTATGAAAAACGGAATTCCTGTTAATATTGATACTGTCCACACGACTGCTATTACAGTGGTCACTTTTAAACGTAGAGATGGCTTCCTTCGTTTGTCTCCAAGAGGATTGGTAATTACTTGGTAGCGTTCGTAGGAGAGGGCAGCAAGGGTAAGGGACGAAAGACACGCTGATATGACTTGGATAGACGACATTATCTTGCAGTAAAATGTTCCACCAGGATAAGAGTGTAGAATGTGTAAAACCATTAAGCTAGGTACACACATGGTCACAACAAGAAAATCACCAATTGCGATATTGGTTATCAGTAGGTTGGCGGTATTTTGTAGGCTGTAGTTACAAGCTACGAGCAAAATAATACTAAGGTTCCCAGTGACACCAAAAAGTAAAACCCCTGCATAGGCTGCGAACATGCCCCACTCTTTCACTGCCTCGAAGTTCCCTGTAATGTTAGTCAGTGTAGTGAAATCATCCACCGAAAAGAACGAATAATCCTCCATTTTTGCTAATTAAGGATTTGCAGCTTTACCAAAATTCAAACGTCGTGATTACATACATTATTGCAGTAATCAAACAGAAAGATTAACGTTAGTGTGTTAAAATGTTAAACCAATTTCCTACGTGAATTGCATTGTTATGAAAAGTTGCAAAGGTGTAGGTCAATCCCTCTGGAGCGAACTAACAGCGAGAGTAAAGCTGCCAAAAATATCACTTTTACTACTAAAGGTGAAAAACTTCCCCGTACTGATGAGAAAAGGCAATTTGATCCACATTAGTCGATTTTCCTCACATAAGGAACTTTTGATTAAACTTTGGTTGCGAATCCCGATGGAAAATTGCTTTCATCACAGGACGATTCAGTTAGTCCATCTTTAGAGAAAATGGACTTTTCGGTAGTAATAGGCTATGAAAAGATCAAAATGAACATAACATGAAAACTCGGATTCATTTTCAGTTTAAAGGCATTGTCTGGAGGCATTTTGTAAGGTCTTAAATGACAGAAAAAATTCATTACATGTCATCCAAACCCCATACCAAAAACTCCATTCCTAACTCAAGATATCTCTTCTTGAAGATTGGTTACTTTTAATAAGAAATACCTCTAAGCTTCCTCAAGGTCACAGAATGTGACCCCAATTGGGCAAATTGCCTCAGATTCCTTTTGTTATTCTTAATAATTGGATACCTTGTTTGCCCTTGAAATTTGATACCGCTGGAAAGTTTAGATGTTTTTCTGTGTAGATATAGTGTAAAACTGTTCCATACTTATATTACAGCAAATACAGTTATGAAATATTCAATGTAGTGATATCAACATTATAAAGAAATGCAAAAGCTTCACCTAATAAATTTGCCCAGATGACATCACAGATTTCCCATCATACACTGCAGAAGCTGAAAATGTAGCCTTTCTTCAAAACTTCGTATTTTCCAAATGCAAGACGCTATTGAGATGGAGTTTTCACTGCCTAACACAGAAAGTTTTTCTGCTTTTTCTAAAAACATCAAATTTGGTCACCAGAACATGCTTTTAAAAGGTTTTCATGTGGGCCAGGAATTGCATTTTGTATGGTGTATACATACAAATTGAAAAAATGGTTACCATAAAAACAAAGCATCTCATATAAATAGATATAAACAGATAAATGTGTCATTAACTTTAGGCCCGTAGGCAGGATTGGGAAATTACATTCAAAGGGAGTCCACGTTCTGTCCAAGGCCTTCTTGGAGGTCAAGGGTAGAGTCTTTGTGGAGCCCGGCTGTGCCACAGCGCTTTGCATATTTTGATGCTCTGAATTTTATATTACAAAGCAAAATATCCAGAGCAAAATATTCGTATCGTATATACTACTTTTGGCGTTGCCATATTTACAACATCACCAAGAAAAAAGTTAAAGGATGCGATTTAATAAGGGGATGTAGTAAAATAGATAATCGAAATGGTCATACTTCCGGTCTCGGGTTTGAAGTTTCCAAAAGTCGCTCCAATGGAGTTAGTATTAAATTTTCTAAACTGATTCATTAATCTCGTTTATTTATTCCCCTTCTTAATTTGTATTTAAAACAAACCATTCGATATCAATGATTCACACAATGATTCATGCATCTTTTAGGAAATACACCATTGTACTGATAATCGAATGAAAAATGTGAGAGATAGCTAGGTTAAACGGCACTAAAATTAAAACTAACAAACCATGCATGCCACTGACTTCTAAACACATTTGAAGCTTAACGCAAGCAATATAAGGGAAGTGCAGACCTTTTATAACAAGCTTTTAACATGCGTCTCTACATGATGAAAGTTTAAGGCAACGTTTTGCATTTTGTATCTATAAATATAAAATTTAAATGAACATTATGTCGTTGATCACAATTTAGACTCAAGTGCACTTTAAGAAGTATGAACTTCATGTTCTGAGATATTTTTTCAAATGGCAATGTGTTGAGAAAGTCCTGGTAATTATCACATGAATAATGAGGTAAATACCACAGTGGAACCGAGAAAATTTGCTCTTCAAACTCAGACTAACAGGCTGGTAGCAAATACATTAAACTCCAACACAAATAACTTCAAATAATTTCGTTAAATCATTTATTTTGAGATTGAATAACAGCATCAGCAGTATTCATAAACGTTCAGCACAAATCAGAGCCTCTCCTTGAACAATGAAGTAAAATAGCAAAAATTTCTGGAGGAAAGGCTCCTTTTACTTTCACGAAGCATATCAGCGTAGCGTGCACATTATTGAGTTTTATTTAAATAGCAAAAATTAAGATCCGCCATCATCAAACGATACTTTTCGTAAGGTAGACAAATGTCTTCAAATTTAAAATAGCTATACAGCCAGCGCTTTCTAGAGAAACAGAGTATCTCCCCCAAATACGGCTCGGGCGATCAAGAATGGAGATAATTATGGAGATAGGAGATATTTATTTTCAGCAAATAAAAAGTTTATCATGGTTATTTTAGCAATGGCAACTATTTACAAGTAGACGTAAAATATCAAACAAGAAAACAAAAGAAACGAAAATCAATACTATTGACATTGTATAAAAGACTGTAATAACTTATATAAGTATAGGAAAAATATGCTTACCATTGTCCAACATATTCCTTTGCAAAGCATGGGAAATCTGTTACGTCGATATACTTCCTTTAAAAACCTTTGCTTAAATTGTTAGGAAATATTTCTTTTTGCGTTATCAGACGAAGGCTTGAAAAATGCCAGTTTACTTCTTTTTTATTTCTCCCTAGTCACCAAATGGTCGATACAATATTATCAAAACGTTACGCAATAAGCAATGTTTGTATACAAGGTGTGAACTGATCAACAGGAACTGGAAAATATAGCGAACAGCATACAGCCGAGCCAATGCGTTACTCGATTTTCAAAGAACTGAAGAAATTACGACTAAGGTTGGAACCTATATACCGTAAGCTGTACAAACCATTAAACCGTTGAGATGACGTGTCTTGGAGATACTATTACAGTAGAGTGATTTATAACCACTATTTGGTGACGTTAAGTGGATTGCTGTTAGGAATGATCGAATACTCACTACAGGGCAGAAGATTAAAACAAACATTCGGGTATTGAAATGTCACACGAGGTCAAGGGTCTTTCATGTAGCTGAATTAGTGCAATCATTGAAAAGGGCTTAAAGTTATACACACATTGAGCACTAAAAACCTTTTTAAAGCCAAGAAATTAACCATATCAGCTGGGCTGTTTAAGAAACATTGAAGCTGTAGGCCTACTGGCCACTGGTCAGTGGGAAACTTGGTCACCTACTTGATTTGATCTGTTGAACATTACTTTAACCATATCAATTCAAGTATAAGTTTATAAATTTACATCATCAAATTTCATATCAATATTCAACCACATCGGATCGAATATAAATATTTACATAAGCATACGAAAACCAATGTGTAACAATATTAGTCTAAACATACTTGCATAGCAGTGAATAGTGCAAATAGGGTACAGCACTCAAATGTGGTAGTGAGGGAATTGAAGAATCATGTGACTGGGTAAAGGGTATCCAAAGAAACTCAATAAAACAGCAACAGAAGCACATGACAGGTTGTGGAAGTAGAGGGAAATGGGGACATATTTCCCAATTTTTCTGAAAATGGTAGAATGTGCCCTTTGAAAATGAAAAGTGCTCTGGCTACTACTTTTTTTACATGAATTCAAGATATCCAGTCAGAATTTAGCAAATCTTAGATTGCCATCAAGACCTATAAAGGCTGTTAAGTTTAGCGTTTTGAGTGTTTGATTAGTTGCGATTGTGTGCATGTTCGTGTGTATATGTGCTTATATGTGAGTGTCTGTATGAGTTTATGACACTTAGCTTGTAAACACGACATCTCAAGATAGAAATGACGGATACTACCCATACTTACTCTATCGATTTATCATATCAGGAGAAAGAGTCCTGTTGTTTTTGGAGGAGGTTAGAGGTCATATAAGCTCGCCTGAAGTAAAAGACCGAAAACCTTGTAAACATGATATCTCAAGGTGGGAAGCATGGGTACTTTTCATACTTGACATGTGGATGTGATATAATCATAAGATTTACCTTTGGGTCTTGGCAGACCCAAAGCTTGTAAGCTTGTAAGCATGATATCTCAAGATAGCAATTATGGACACTTTTCATACTTGGTATAAACATTTATAATATTATGGGAAAGTGCATTCTCATTTTTGGTAGAGGTCACAAGTTATCTAAGGTCATCAGAGGTCAAAAAAGATCAAAAGATGATTTCAAATAACTCATTATTAATGGGCATGTTCACGGTGTCAACATTGTAGTAGTGTCACATTACGACGGCCCTGGACTGAATACTGTTCAAGCCACTAAACTTTTCAAGTTTTGCCAACTGTTTCTCATACTTGGGATATATATTTGTCATACTAAGAGGAAGGTTCTATTGTTTTTTTTGTATAGCCAAAGCTCATTTGAGGTCGCCAGGGGTCAAAAACATTGAAAAAACGATATTTTAAGATAGTAATGGTGGACCCTCACACTGTCTGGCACAGCCTGGCGCTATCCAACACTCCACACGCCACCGCCCGCTCCACGCAGAATGAGAAAAAAACAAATGACACAGACTACTTTTTGGTAAGGAATGGTAGAATGAGCGTACTTGTTTATTCGGCTTACATGCCAAAGGATATGGTCCAATGTAATCATTGCCAGGTAGGAGGCGCGGACGGCTGAGTAAAATAATTCCATAGTGTTCTTTAATTTTAGAGAAGGGACTGATGAAAGTAAACATTTTCTGTTATCCCCAAAATGTTAAACTGCATTTTATTTTGTTGAATTGCAGGAGATGGGCTGAACAAACATATTCCAAAGGGGTATTACTTTGTCAAAACTGTCAATGAATTAACATACAGGTATTTTATTTTCAAGAAGAAGCAGGGCATTTCCCCAAGTGCCAAGTGTCATAAAACAATGCAGGGTAAGATCCATTGTGATATAGTGTCAAAAGGGGCAACAAGTTAACATCAGATTATGGCAAAAGTGAATGGCATGTACCCCAATTCTCTTTGCCATTTTACACTAACTTTTGGACTTCAGTTACCGGCGAAGGCGTAGTCACGCGGGCTTGTATATGTGTGTTTGTGACGAATAGCTTGTAAACACGTTGTCAAGACAGCAATGGACAGTCTTTATACTTTGTATATTGGTTGCCATATTATGAGAAAGGGCCCTGTTGCTTTTGGTAGAGGTCGAAGGTCATCTAGGTCACGAGAGGTGAAAAACCTAAAACTTTTTAAACACGATATTTCAAGGTGGGAATGATGGATACTTTTAATACTTAATATATAAATTTGCCATATTTAGTGAAAGCAAGCTATTGTTTTTGGTGGACGTGAAAGGTCATCGGAGGTCACCTGGGTTGAAACCACACAGCCCTTTTAAATTGCCTGTAAATTCGATATCTAAAAAGGGCAACACTGAGAGATTTCTTACTTAGTATGTGGATGCTATTGTTTTTTGCAGGTCAGAGGTCATAGAAGGTCATCAGAGATCAAATGGTGAAAAACTAATAAGCACGATATATCAGGAAGGTATAACTTGATTGATCTCAGAGTATGTGAATTCTCCAAATTAAGCTCAAGAAATCTCTTGTTTTTTATAGAGGTCCAACGTCATATGGGGTCATTGGCACTCAAATTGTGAAAAGCTCGTACACACGATATTTAAAGAAGGAAAGAAGGACAACCTTGAGGGATCTCATAATTAGCATGTAGATACCCTAAATTACATTTCAGCAGAGTATGTAGAGATTCCACATTTAATTCAAGAATACTATTGTGCTTAGTGGAGATAACAGCTGAGATTACAAGAGGTAAAACTATTTAAATCTTGTAATCGTAATATCGTAATATATCTCATGTACAATATAGAGTAAATATCCGAGTCCTTCAGTTTGCCTCCGTCTGACCAGGCAGGTGTGAGAACACTTCCCTGGTCGGACACTGTCCGGTACCAGGCAGAGTGAAAAACTTGACATGTTTCATGTTCTTTCGGCAAGGAATAATAAAACGGGCATTCTGGTTTCTGCTTATTTCATTCAATCAGCGCAAGGGCAAACAAATTCCAAGGAACTATTCCAGTATCAAACGGGAACAAATATAAAAAGCTCTTATGTCACTTCTTTATAGCTTTCCCCACCTCTCCATCCCTGGCAACTTGGCTATGTCTCTGATTCTTTGTGAGGCATAATGGTGTCGTATATATCCAGCCTTCTCTTAGTCATGAATTTCATTGTCTGGAAGTTGTCCTTATCGTAAACAAGAAATCTTTTTACTGGCGAGAATATAAAGTAAATTTCTTAATTATCAAGCTTCCTGAAGTACTTTAGTATAAAAGGCATTTCCTCTTTCGATTTCTGCCTTATCTTTCCCATCAATGTCGTTGTTTGTATGAGATTCATAAGAGTCTGGTGGGACTGGGATCTCGAGCTGTGCATTTCTAAGGTGTTTTACTCTACCAGTCAGAGGATACCTAGGGAATGTAAAACCCCCAAATTGAGAGGGAGGGGGAGGCTGGCGGCGAGGGGGTAATAAATGTCTCTTTCCTAGCTGAATGTAATTGATTGGTGATATATGTGTTGTTGCCGTTAGTCATGCAAAACTTGTTGGAATTGGAAAGTATAAAAGCTTCTTTATACACTGAATTCCTCCGTCAGCTTTAGGCAAATAGGTGTTTCGATAACATCTTCGAGGAATGAAACATAATCTTTCACTGAAGACACAGGAGATCAAGTTAACAGTGGCCATAGTGTAAGAACTAGATTTAGACATGATAAATTTTTGTGACATTTCATATGAGGGTTAAAAGTTCTTGTTGGAAACTTCTCCAATACAGAGTTTAAAACGATACCGTTGTCAAATATATCACATAATGTTCGTCGAAGAGAAATTTAGCTATGCGCAGTATGCAGACTGGTTAGGCGAGGTGTTCTCGATGGTATATTCTTAGAAAATTCCCAAATTTTGATTCCGAATGAACTTGTTATGTAAGAATTTTATAAAGAAGAGTATCTTAACTGATAGAATTTCTCAAATTTTGCTAAGGGGAAATTATCCTCTGGAAAGTTAATGAAATAAAGTAAGCATTTCCAACTTGTCATAAGCTTCTTCTGTTGCAGAAGATGAACTCATCAGCGAATTGTGATAACATTTTTCCTTTCTAAAAATTTATGAGAAGCGATATTTTTGAACAAAGACTGATGTATAAAAGAAAATTTTTTAACGCCCTGTCGTGTTTATCTGAGATTGTTTTTGTGAATATCTAATCCTCCTACTGGATAAAATAGATGTCCCTTCTTACATTGAAAGTAGGCGTGATTGCAATCTTGAAGTATGACAGCACTAGGCAGTTGGAAATATATACCTCCACTTAACTTCGACCAAGTAGTATCAGTTGGCTATTTTACTGCAACTCTGAGGATTTCAAAATTTCATTTATCACTTTCACAAACGTTTTTCTCTTAGGAAAGTGCGGCATCACCGTTGACGGTTGAAAAATTTTGCTCATGTTTTTAGAAATGTAATACTCTTAGCAATAAAGGTCACGTTTTGGGCCGAAATGGTTTATCTCATGGGTAAACACATTTGTTGAAATAATGAGTAAGGAACATTATGCCTGACTTTGATACGACATATTGGTAGTTACTCAAATTCCAATCTGGACCCACTGCACTTGTAAGAAATCAGCTTTTTCCTCTGGAGGCGAAAACCTGAAAATACCTCCAAAACAGGTAACGACCTCGAAGGGACAGGAGACTCAGTAAGAAGCTTCCAGATTGTTAAGCGATGTTGTAAGGAAGAACTGTTTCGACCAGTTTCAACCCTCCCAGCTTCAAGGTTGGACCCACTGGTCTCCATTAGAACTTGACTACAGTGATTGCACCGTTGTAAGACAAATGATTTTTCTGTGTACACCTGAAGAATTCTGACGTCGTTTATTATGAACTTCGTTGGTGTCCGCCACACGTTTTTCCTTCGGACTGATAAGATTGCCAAGAACTGGAGTAAATGTTGATATTTCTCAAAGTAACCCTGTAGTAGGATGGAGATGACGTGCTACTGTAGGCTGGCCTAATATAGATGCAGGCTTAACGATGCATTTGCGCACTGCATGAAAACAGAGTACGGATGAAAATTTGGGAATGCAGTTTACTACCTCAGTCCTCGGGTAAGTCCAAAAAAAAAAAAAACAGTCTAATCTTAAAATTTTTGCTCAGTTTACCTTTTGACCAATACGAATGGAGGAGGAAGAGGTGGCGCTAGAGTTTATACTTCATAAAGCAGTGTGACGATAGACAGTCATTACAGGCAAGCACATGTAGAAGCTCCTTAAGATGGTTGGAACTGGGATATGCTACTCGCTCCCTGGTAGGCCTATAAATGTGTTGTAATTTGCCGTACTACAGTCCACGGTTCACGAGTAAAACAAGGTCGCAATTACCATAAAAGACGCGTAACCAGGGTGTTCCAAGGGGGTGGGGGTCGCTAGGCTGAATCCTCAGGCTTAGGAGGAATTTCATATTGAGCTCTACAATAAATTTATATATATATATATATATATATATATATATATGTTATTATATTATATATATATAATATTTATGTATTTATACATATATATTTATATTCACATTTATATTAATGTTTATATCTATGTTTATTCCTATACTTATATTTATATATATACATATATATACATATAAATATACGTTAACGGAAATACTGTAAAACAACAGTGCTACAGAACTGAATGACTGGATCTCAGAAGAGATACAAAAGCAGTGGGCTTGAAACGAGGTAAAACAAGCAGCCAAATATTGTTTTGCAAAGCTTTCGATCAATGCTAGCGCTTCTTCAGTGCAAGGTCAAGGAATGACCTTGAAATATATATATATATATATATATATATATATATATATATATATATATATATATATATATATATATATATATATATATATATATATATATATATATATATATATATATAGAAAGCTAATAAGTTTAAACGGGAGGACCTCCTTACCTATAAATCTAAAAAGACCAGCGATCGCATTCCTCTGGTTTTGGAACACCACCCACTCATCCATTCTCTCGCACGCACGATCAAACAAGATTTTTCTCTTCTTAAAAGTGATTCTTCCCTCCCCAACACCTTCACCAAGCCACCCCTGTTAGCCCTCCGTCAAGCCCCCAATCTTCGTCAATTGATTATGTCTTCGAAACTTTCACCTTTCAAACCGACCCTAGGAAACGTTCCTTGTCATAAACCCCGGTGCCAAATTTGTGAGCACATGTCCCTGGGTTCACCTATTTGCCTTCCTAACTTAAAATTTCCCATTAGACCCCCCAATCTTGACTGTGATTCTCAGAATGTGGTCTATTTACTATATTGTACTATGTATACAAATGGTCTCTATGTTGGTGAAACTGGTACTAAATTTCGCTATAGGTTTAACAATCATAAGAAGTCTATCCGCGACAATACACGCGGTTTTCCAGTAGCCGAACACTTTACATTGGCCAATCATTCCCTCCAAAATTTGAAATGTGTCCTGCTTGGTTCAAACTTTCATTCTGCTCGACACCGCAAACATACAGAACTAAGCTTTATCCTTAAATTCAATACACACACCAACGGGCTCAATAGAGATTTGAGCCCTCTCAACCATTACACATTCTACAATGCTTCTTGGGCGATTCATGCTTGTTTACTTTGTTGTCTGTTCATCATTATCTGTACATTTACCTTAAATTTACTCTTGCGTGCATTAGTCTTAAGTCTATCTTGGCTGAAGAAGGGGGGGGGGGTGGCTTTTTAAGTGCATAGAAACGGGCACTATCAAACAGGAAGAACCAAATCCGGGACCGGCAAGAACACAACCATAAACTACCCACAATCATTTACAAATTTACCTTACACTAAGCTAGCAAAACAAAATTTCTGTGGCCAACATATACGACATCCCCAGCCCACCCACCACACAAGACTTTACAAACAGGAAAACAACACACGCCAGAAGAAGGTTCCAGGGGAACCGAAAATTTCCAAGCTCAATTATACGCTTGTTTTGTATTTCGTATGTCAATTATGACTTTGTGTTTCATTGTCGTCATTTTATCGGTTATTTATTTCGGAGTACACGTGGATACCTTATTTTCTCCTTTATATATATATATATATATATATAGGTTGAACGTGGTAAGATCGACTGTAAATGTAGGTCGAAGAGTTAGTAACTGATTCGATCTGAATGAAATTCAACCCAAGTACTGGCATGGCCTTTTGAACAAGGGCAGAATGAAAGAAGCAACCAGAAGGAAAATTAAGCCACTCCCTGACCATATTTATATATATATATATATATAAATATATATATTATATATATATATATATATATAAATATATTAATTTCAACTTCATGATTAATTTCAACTTCATGATCGAACACCAAACACAACTTTCGACCTATATAAATATATATATATATATATATATATATAAATATATAAATATATATATATATATATATATATAAAAATATATAGCGTGGATTGACTCATATATATATATATATATATATATATATATATATATATATATATATATATATATATATATATATATATATAACGCTAATTCCCACCTTAAGGGGAAATTGTTATATCTGCTTGTACATAGGGCGAAAAAAAGATAATAAAATACATAAGAAATAAATTCGCCCTAACGTCTAAACATATAATTTAACGTTATTTCAATGGCCAGCCATCCGTTCGTGTAAACAGCTAGGTGTCCGTAAATTTGACAACTTTGAAGTAATGGCATCTAGTTTGTAAATCTAAGAGGGCGCCCTTGTACATTTACGTATTCCTATAGAAAAAGTGTGTGGAAACGTTAAGGCGAAACTTATATTTCACCCAAAAATTTTTTTCCCCTTAAGGTCGACTTTTCAACAACAACTTTCCCCCTAAGTGCCGAATTAGAGAAATATATATATATATATATATATATATATATATATATATATATATAAATATATATATACATATATATATATATATATATATATATATATATATTTATATATATATATATTGTTACGGCGGGCTAAAAGCCCTTGTTATTTTATGCTTTTAAACTTCCCTATTTCCCTTGCAATACTCTCTGCATGTTAGATTCTGTTGGTTGGTCCGTGCAGGGCATCTTTACCTGGGACTGTGCTGTTATGGTAGTAGTACTTGTTTGTCACGGGGATTAAGCTATTTTTGTACAAGCCACATTCACTGGTAAGTTGTAGGTCTATTCATGGGTGCATTTTTGCCCCCACCCCCCCCCCCCCGTGTTTACTGTTAGCCCCTGCCTCGCCTCTGCCCAGGACAGGTATTTAAAATAACTGACAAAGTTACCTATTTAATTAAGGGTATTGTGTTGAGGCCTTGATTTTTCGGGAACCTAGGAAGTGATTCTCTATTGTTTAGGCCTAGTTTAAATGGGTATTTCGTAAACAAGTCCCCAGGAAACGGCTCTGCCTGTGGGAATAATCTAAATTAGGAATTAGTATTGCTTCTTTGTTCCCCAATGGTCTCCCCGTCAGGTTCTTTCACCTTATCCACGTCACCAGTTTAATAAGCCACTACTTAAGTTATTTACTAACCCGGTTACTTGTTAGGCTCCTTCAAACTCTTTTTAACTTCCCTACCGAGCCACTTCCACCCCTTTCACCAGCGGCGTAGATTTGTTTTCAGCTTTAGCAGTTTAGGGGGATGGGATGAATTATCGCAAATCTAGAAAATGTGCACGCAAAACCCAAGACGGGTGGGGTGCAGGGGCAAAGCCCCGGTGAGGGTGCAGGCGGCGCAGGCCCGGAGACTTCTTGGTTTTAATGTTTCAGAAGTGCCAGGAAGATGTTTTAAGGGGTAAAATGTTCTTGGGTATTGGTATATTTACACATTTAGGAAAGGTTATTTTGAGCACAAAACTCATTGATAAGCTTCACTGGATTGGAATTGTAGAAGGGCAAAAATGAGGCAGGGATCAACTTATAGGTTCATCCAAGACAAATGGATTTTGAATTCGGAGATCATTACAAGGCCTGCAAGTTGGCGTGAGATCAGTGGCGTAGCCAGGTTTTTGTTATTGAGGGCACCATAGATGATGACGTAATAATACCTCAGTTCCCCCAATTCTGCGTGGATTGCACCTTTATTTTTGATGCGTCCCTGCATTTCTCTTCAGCAATTTTGATCTTTCGTTTGTCACTACATAAAGGTGCCTGCCTGGGGAAGGGGTATTTCCTCCCCTTTAAGAAATTTTTGTTAATTTAAGTTCTTTTTGACGAAAAATGGTGCTATCTTTGGGATGTTTTTGGAACTGATCATACATGGCTGGAAAAGTCCATAATTTAGTGAATGCTAATTTGTGGTAAGGTAAAAGAGGAAACTATGTTGTCTACTAAAAGAAAGATACGTTGTCAACAAACCTCCTGAAGCCTCCTCCCTTTTGTCTATTTTACTGCTTTCTACTTGGGGAAAGTTTTTACACAAAAATACGTGCGTGGAGTCCACAGAAACATTCTTGGACTATTATGAAATATTTCCTTTCCTTCATTGTGCATTATGAAAGGGCATCTAAGGCTAACAGATACCTGTATAGGACCCCCTGGAAGCCCTGCATTAATCATATCAAATGGGGGCAATGACATAAAACGTACTACCTGACATCCAAACGATAATATAGAGTATGACGCCGAACACTTTACAACTATCGTATTTTTACTAATTTTGAACGAAAATCCAGATGAACAGCTTCCAGCAATGGGGAATGAGAGGGAGGGAGAGTTTAGGTGCAGGGAGGTACTATGAGACCTCCCTGATAGGTGTAGCTGAAAGGGTGAAGGACTAAAAGAGCATTTCAGAATGTTGTTTTCGTCGTAAGTGTATTAACAATCACATGTATACCGATAATGGCTGCGCGCGAAGCGCTCGTTAAAAAATATTTGAAATATATATAACGGCAGATACTACTTTCAACCTTCTACATCATGCTACGTATTAGACTGAAAGATCCCACATTGATGCGAGGTCCCCACAGATGTTTGGAGATGCATCTCTGTTCTTCGGAAAGTGTTGTGATCATAATAGTTTCATGTATTTTTACCTTAATAATGGTCATGACATGGAGTGCAAACCATGACGAATGCTCGCCAAGCGCGCCGAAATTTTCATTAAATGAGATTTCCATGACAAAACCTGCATTCAGGCTCTCCATCGAGACACTTTCAATCGCCCGACAAACCTACATGCTACTGCCATAAGCCAGTCTTTTAAACTCGTAAACTCGTAAACTTTCAAATTTTTGCTGATGTGCTTCCCCTAAAGTTGCTATAGGAAGATATTGATAACAAGAATAACATTGACGTAAGGTGTGCAGCGCGCCGAGTGCGAGAAAATTTTGACAGTTTGCGAAGGATTTGCTAAAATTCTGATAGTCTGAGAAACATTTGTGATAGAAAATGAAGCAGAGATTGAAGAATTTCTAACGAAAATGAAGAACAAAATGTACTTTCCAGCAGAGACGCATCTGTAGACTGTAACATTGGGGGGGGGGGGGATGATAAATAACATGGGCCATCCCCCTAGTCAAATGTTGGGGGATATTTCCCCCTACAGCCCTATTCCCCCAGGATCTACGCCCATGCTTTTCACCTAACAGCGGGTTCGAATTTCAGTCACAATTTTTTCAGAAGCCAACAGAAATAATAACAGCACTCTTTTTCTGCTGAAGGGGTAGCTTTATGCTGCTCGAACAGCATCACAACCCTTAACTATTCTGAATCTAAGAAAAACCAATTATAGCCGGTGTCAGAAACATACATGATTTTACTGACGAAGAATGGAGTTTTGTTAGGATGGACGGCAGGCTTCACGCCCTGAAGTCTCTAGCTTAGTACTTCAGCCAGCAGGTTACAATAAATGAGCAGGGCTTATTTTAGTTTCTTCTGAGGAGTTTTACTCTGTATTTGAAGTCTGTACTTGTACATGTTTTAATCGACTGTTTTTATTGGAAATTATATGAGCTTACAGTATTTCTGGTTGTCGGAGTAATTTTCAGGTGTTTTGTCGCTGTTCCACGACCTTGGCGATTAAAATATGACATTTCAGGCCAAGATCCTCACCCTGCTGGCAATTAACGCCACCTTCCTCAAACCGACACCCCCCATATTCGTTACAATTTGGTGGCAGCGGTGGGATTAACGTGAAGAAAAGAAGACATTCACCGGAAAATTATGGCAAGTAAATCTTATACTTCTGCTCAGCCGTTGACTCTACCTTCGAATGTAACAGGAGACCTCGATAGACAGGAAGAGTCCCTCAGTCGAGAATGCGATAAGCTGGAGAGGAGTTCAGGAAAGGGAAAGGAGGTCAGAATGGAACTTGGAACAGGAACCCTTGCCAAATATTTACATGTATAGCCAGAGATTGTGATCCCAACCGGATTCCATTTCTTGCTCGTCAGAACAGAACCAATAGGAATCTATTCCGTTGTACTCCAGACGATACTACTCGGAATCGAATAGGGCTAGACGTAGAGGTAACTCAGTCTGGATCCAACGAATATTGAAAGATTATTTTTGTTGTGAAGAAACCTGTATTGTTAATTTGGGGAAAGTGGAACGTTTCCAAGCGAATTCCAGGAGGTTGCTTCCAAGTTGAGTTCACATAGTTATGCCCAGCAGAGGATGGTTGGAGAAAGAATCGTTACCCGTTCTCCAAGTTAGGGAAATGTACACCATTCGGAGTCATGCCCTCACGAAGAAGTGGACTTACTGGTCTTCCTCTCCGTGCCCGTGTAAAAGGAAATCATGTCTCCTCTGCAAAATGTGTCCGGCCAGACAACGTCTTCCTGGAAATAATGTCCTACGGACAACATTTTTGAGGAAAATTGTCCCACCCCATAGGAAGAACTGTCCGGGGGAGACTGGATTTTACGTCCGCATAGAACCATAACAGTAATTTGTGTCCTGGGGACAAATATTCTTAACTTGCTTAGAATCATCGTCTCCCCAGACCTATTTTCCAGGGTAGACGCTGGAAATGTGGTCTGGTGAGACAAGGACCGACTTTTCAGGGGTCATTTTGAGAGCTTCGGGTTCAGTATACAGTGTTTCCATTTTTTCAGCCTTCTTTCATGGAATGGTTCATCCCAATAGATTCATGGAATCAAAGACAGTGTAGGTCACAGAAGTTTCACACAGCCAGACGTTCATTGCATTAAAATAGTATTTAGGGTCGTGTTGCAGAGTTGTGATGGCCAGCATAGACCAAACAGGCGCTGACCATTGATCGAGATTCCATACAGCTTGTAGCATGTAAAACTAGTAGAGGGAAAATATAACCCCCAGGCCCGTAGTCAAGGGGGCGAAGCCCCCCTGAAATTTTTTTGCCCCCCGAGAGTTTGAATCTTACCATTGACTTAATACATTTGTACACATTTGGCCCCTCTGGAAAAAAATTTGCCCCCCTCCAGTACCTTGTCTGGCTACGGGCCTGCCCCCCCCCCATTTTAGTGTATCACACGTGCCCACTTGTAGTGTCCAGTTGAACAAGAACACGGAAACAATAAGTAATTTATACTACGTATATTCTCTAGTAATTTACATGTTATGCAGTTGAAGGTAAAATTCAGACTGCTAATTAAAAAATTTACTACAAACAACCCATAAACAATGGCTACTTTTGTCCTTGTACCAACCAGTGAATGATACCGAACAAGAGATGCAAGGTAAGGTGACACACGATCCTCGATGTACTAACGTAACTAGCCAGTGTAATTGATTTGTTATTGAAGACCACCACACCACTGATTGCCTGAACTTCATGCATCTGGTCTTTGGTAGGAATTGTAGTTTGTCAGAAAGTATGACGTTCAAAAGTGAAAGTACTGTAGAGAAGACAGCATTTCCAAAACAAGACACTTCTTCCCGCAACACCGGTCTTGAAATACATCGGATACAACCTGGGATTGGTGAACTAGGCTCATCTGTATGATTTTCTGAAGAAAAGTGTTTGACAAGAAGAAGCCACAGAAACAGGTTAGGCTTCCACCTTCTTTTGAGACGGAAATAACTTGAAACCGCAGAAAGAACAGTGTGAAAAGAAGTAAGATGAATCCAAAGTAGAGGGATGTCTAAAAAATGTGCAATTAGCCACATGTAATTAGACATTAGTAAGTCGCTGATATACCGTTTAGGCAGCCCGAACAGACTGGAATCTGACCGACACGTTTTAAAATTTCTATGCGTTGTATCCCATGATAGACTCGGTCACTCGCGGTTTTACTGAAAGAAGAGCAGATAGGCTATCAGTAATTTCGTGAAGGAACGCTGTTGAATGGGCACTTGAATATTGTGGACAGCGAATCGCTTAAATGTACAGCCTATACCACGGAACCTCTGGCGGAGCCAGGATTTTTGTTTGGGGTGGTGCACTATATATTCATCCGTTGTGGGAGAGTGTCGTCCATCTGAAGGACTTAGACAAAAAAAAGGTGCTCTCAATATGGTGTACGAGTTTCTTTATCAAAACCGTGACGAGGAGAGTAACAGTGAGATGTCAGCGATAGAATAATAAAGGCATGCAGTGGCGTAATAAAGGGCGCAAAATGAAGGCAGACGAATAAAGAAAAGTAGAAACAAAGATAGGAAAACAAAGAATAAGAAAAAAGTGGAAAGAGAAGGAAAACGAAAAGGAAAGCTTGCGTACTTAATTTCGCGCCCCTCCGCCGGTGAATTGTAAATTCATGACTGCAAGAGTACTTAAATTGAGCGGTATGATACTGCCATGTTCTTTTGTTGCAAGAACGACACCGCCAGCTGGGCCTTAAAGTGGGCATGACACGGCCAAAGTAAGCTTCTGAGGAAATTTTGAGTACAGCTTGAAATAAAACGAATGTTTTCCAGACCAAACTACATTCATATATACCGAAATACGACCTTGCGAATTACCAAATACAGTCCAGGCTCAGCCCATCTGAAGTCCGAAAGTGAAAAAACGTATGTAAGCGCGTCTCAAGACGTGACGTCACCGGCGACATGGTCAGTAGCACTACTATAGAGCTTATGCATATGATGTCACAAAGGAGAAAGTGCTCCCTCTTTTGGAGGAAAATGGAGGAAAAGCGCGTATCATTGGAAGTTACACCAATAAATGCAGACAGCTGATTTGTCAACCAATCGTATACACGCGTAAGTCTGCTACACGTGGGACGGAATCCACGCCGTTCATGCACGTGTGCTGCATTGTTTTCACCCAAAATGACGTCAGTGTGATGTCAGTCACTGAACTATCACTGAACTATATGCTAGGAAGGATCATTCCACGATAAGGTTTTGAAGCCATCATGGAGGGTCACGTGATGTAGGTTAGCTTACTCAAGTCGCCACCGCCGTAGAAACGCGTACCTAGAAGTGAAAACGCTTAGGCAATGATGTACATGCTAACGCGCCGTAGTCGGCCTTAGCGTCTCTTCAGCCTCTTGGACGCTAATTTGCCGGCTACCACGCGTTAGCATGCACACCATTGAGCCGAGGTAAAGTTGCCTTAGCAACTTCCTGAAAAGGCATACATCACAATAGCCGTATAACATACAGAGCACCAAACGCTTACCGTGTAGAAAGCTATGAGGCACATCATTGGCCAAAATGCACGCGTGCATGTGCGCGCGTGTTACTTTCCCTTCGTGCACCTTTTTGTCAAGAGGACGCGTTCGACGCGTTGTACAGATTATCTGTGCACAGGTATGGACAGTCAGTAACAAGCGCGCCTTCTCTGTGTATACTGTTCAGTGACGGTGCTATCGCGAATGTTACGCAGTCATCGCGTCTCGACTCACCATACGATATAAGGGCACACGCGCTGTCCTTCAAATAGGCAGGACCACTCCTAAACACAAGGAAAGTTTGTAAAAAAAAAGAAAACAGTCTTTTGATCACACAATCATGAATCATAGTGTACAGATGTCCTACTAAGTAATTACAACAAAAGCACTAGAGATGTAATGAGTAACAAAGGATTGCTTTAGCGTGTACATCAATGATTCTGCGTTACATTATTTTCATTTGTAGCTGCGCGTTTCTAGGGCAATGGAATCGACGTGAGTAGGCTAACCTACATCACGTGACCCTCCAGGTCGGCTTCAGTTTCGTCGCGTATTCCGTATTGACTTGCGCCCTCCAGTTATATAGCTCAGTGTGAACTATATGCTATAAAGGATCGTTCCACAATAATGTTTTGAAGCCATCATGGATGGTCACGTGATGTAGGTTAGCTTACTCAAGTCGCCACCGTCGTAGAAGCGCGCACCTAGAAGTGAAAACTCTTAGGCAACGATGTACATGCTAACGCGCCGTAGTCGGCCTTAGCGTCTCTTCAGCCTCTTGGACGCTAATTTGCCGGCTACCACGCGTTAGCATGCACGCCATTGCGCCGACGTAAAGTTGCCTTAGCAACTTCCTGAAAAGGCATACATCACAATAGCCGTATAACATACAGAGCACCAAACGCTTACCGTGTAGGAAGCTTTGAGGCACATCATTGGCCAAAATGCACGCGTGCATGTGCGCGCGTGTTACTTTCCCTTCGTGCACCTTTTTGTCAAGAGGACGCGTTCGACGCGTTGTACAGATTATCTGTGCACAGGTATGGACAGTCAGTAACAAGCGCGCCTACTTTGTGTACTGTTCAGTGACGGTGCTTTTGCGAATGTTACGCAGTCATCGCGTCTCGACTCACCATACGATATGCGGTCACACGCGCTGTCCTTCAAATAGGCAGGACCACTCCTAAAACAAGGAAAGTTTGTAAAAAAAAGAAAACAGTCTTTGGATCACACAATTATGAATCATAGTGTACAGATGTCCTACTAAGTAATTACAACAAAAGCACTAGAGATGTAATGAGTAACAAAGGATTGCTTTAGCGTGTACATCAAAGATTCTGCATTACATTATTTTCACTTGTAGCTGCGCGTTTCTAGGGCAATGGAATCGACTTGAGTAAGCTAATCTACATCATGTGACCCTCCAGGTCGGCTTCAGTTTCGTCGCGTATTCGGCATTGACTTGCGTCCTCCAGTTATATAGCTCGGTGATGTCCATGCATAAGGTCTATAGAGGTTCTTCACGTGACGTCAGCGCGATTCATTTTAGAATACTGGCCGTCACTACTCATGCGCAAAAGGTGTGTTTTCGATACGCGCGCACGACAAGAACTTAGTTACAATTTTATACAATGGACGCCTGGCCGTCAAAAGAGGGAGACGCGCAACGCAGTGAAGTCGGTGAAGAACCTCTATAGAGGTTTTTCACTGACGTCACTGCGTTCGCGCGTCTCTCTATTTTGACGACCAGGCGCCCAGTGTATAACAATCGTAACTAACATCCTGCAGTCTTTTGCGCATGAGCAGTGACGGCCAGTGAGCCAAATTGAAACGCGCTGACGTCACGTGAAAAACCTCTATACGAAGCAGCTCAGACATCCAATCATGTACATACTAACGCGCGTTAGCAGGTAAATCATTGCAAACACCTTAGACTTGGCCAAGTCTCTCTGGTGTCATCTTTTCTCCCGGCATAGCATGTGCACTGTGCCGATCTTTTGATTAACACGCCCTCCATCGGCTGCTTATTAGGGGTGCGTTTTTGTCAACTGTTAGTGTTAGTTTTTGATTGACAGGTCTATTGTGACGTCACCCGAACGACGCATTCGCCATGGTAATCATCTAACACAACTAACAGCCTCAACTGGTTGTTAGTTCTGTTAGAACTAAGCCACGCCTACTAACAGTCGACTAAAACGCACCCTAGATATCGCTTCACACAGTGTGAAGCGATACCTAATAAGCAGCCGATAGAGCGCGTGTTAATCAAAAGATCGGCACAGTGCACACGCTATGCAGAGAGAAAAGATGACACCAGAGAGACTTGGCCAAGTCTACAAACACCTGTGCTACGATACTAGAGCAGCGCGTGTGACCAGTGACCACATTGTGAATGATGCATCGTTGCGCGGTGACTGCTTAGCATTCGCAATTACACCGTCACTGAACAGTACACAGAGTATAAGGCGCGCTTTGTATGGACAGTCCATACATGTGCATAGCTGTTCTGTACAACGCGCCGACCGCGTTCTCTTTACACAAAAAGAGAACTGAGGTTTATGTAGGGAAGCTAAAACACGCGCGCGCATATGCAAGCATGCATATTTGCCAACGAGTGCCTCGAAACCCCAATCACGGTCCGCGCTTTGTGCTCTGTATGTTGCGCGGATATTGTGCTGTAAGCCTTTTTATGAAGTTGCTAAGATAACTTTACCTTAGCGTTCCATTATCCACATCTAGATACGGGTCCTTATATAGCGCAGTGTCTGTGCCGCCAATTACGTCATAAAAGTCAGGTGACCTGTTGCGGCATTTTTCGAAATTGGATTGCTTGACGTTCTTCTTCAAATTCTATTTCCGCCGAATTGCACCAGTTGTGACTGAGTGCGAATTGAAGTCTATACATCATTGTACTCAATCTTGCATTACGCAAAACTTATTTTGGTCGTGTCCTGCCACTTTAGATAAGAATTTACTAAGTTCCCACAGGGAATGATCGAGCAGACAGGGCTCTGGGGACGCACGTCGAGTCACTCGACTCCCCCTGCAAACAACCCTTGTGACGCTACTGAAGGCATGGTCCACCTTAGTACGTGAGTGAAAATTTTAGTCTTGGAAATTTTGGGTGCACGTGCACCCACGACACTTCCTCTGGATCCGCCACAGCAGAAAACAGGCCTACATGCGGCCCAGTTTTTCTATGTCAAGGAAAGTGTTACCCAAGTGTGGATGGACAGCGTTTTATTTTTTCGATTCTGATGCTTACAGTGAGTGTTTCAGTAATTTGTGAGGAGGATCTGAACAAACGCAACAATAGAGATAGGTTACAGTTTACCAACAATGGTTCTTAGACTTAAGTTTCTCTTTCAAACTGTATATGTTACATGGTATGCCTAGTAAAATGCTTACCAGTGACGAAATAACACGGTGTTTTACTTTTTCAAAATGAAATTTTTACATTAGATTGATGCATGTGTCTCTCAGGCTGACTTTTTTGAGTGAAATAGTTTTTGCTGTATACCGTGCTTTTATTGAAATGTGCAATATATGTAACAGTGTAAAGTGAGTAGCTTTAATTTTACATTTCTTTAGAAACCGTTTTATTAAATTATTTCTTTTAAGCATGGGTTGGTTGCAATACACTCTAAAAAAGTTGGGTAATTTTTTTGACCAACTTTTGACCAACACTGGGCAGTTATGTGTCCAACCAACTGTTGGTCAAATATTGACCAACTTCGGTTGGGTAAATGCTTTACCGGCTGTTAGGCATTTATTTTACCCAATATGTAGTAATCTGAAAATTACCCAACTGGCTAGTTGGGCAAAATATTACCATTTATTGGTTAAATTATCCCCAAAAGTTGGGTAATTTTTTCAATAATTTACCTATTGGTGAAGGATTTAACTTCTCATTTTAAGAACCCTCACTGGAATATTTCAGAGAAGCTACCTTCTACAAGTTGTGAAAGCTACCGGCATTGCTAATGCTGGCCGGTGCTTTTTAAGTGCATCGAAACGGCACATACAAACAAAAAAACAAAAACTCAAACCGGATCGGACAGGAACAAAGGCAAAACTATCCACACACTACCAAATCAAACAGAAAATTATGTTCATTACAATAATAGAACCACACACACACTGACAACCCCAAAACCCCACAAACCAACCCCCCGGCCACCCTAAACCAATATTGCTACATGCCGCCAACGAAAGACAACACCAGACCAAACCACCACCACCCAACAACAACCAAAAAAAACAAAACACCAGACCAAACAATCATCACAAACTGCCCCAAGGGGCCACGAGGGGTCCACCTGCCACGAGGGGTCCGGGGCGGAGTCAACTTGCTATATTTACAGTATGTACACTATATACACAAAAACAAAACCAGTCCCGAAGAGATCGAAGGAGCCCGCTGAGGGTTCGGGAACGTCCACTCTCCCCGGGACTCCAAACTGAACAAAACTGGGCCAAAAATACAGGCGCACCTTGCCCAAGGGTGTCCCGGAGGCAGTTGTGGCAAAGGGTAACCTCATTATCCCCACGCTTTAACGAGCTCCACAATCGGAATACTGGCCTTGCTTTTCAAGTGCATCGAAACGGCACATACAAACAAAAAACAAAAACTCAAACCGGATCGGACAGGAACATAAAAGCAAAACTATTCACACACCACCAAATCAAACAGAAAATTATGTTCATTACAACACTTTTTTTTTTTCAAAAGTCCCCTGACTCTCTGGCGAAGAGCCAGGGGCGAAAACCAAACAATACTCCCGAAGGAGTTCTGCTCCCCGAAGGAGTAACAACGTCCCCAAGGGACAAACTTTGACTTAACTGACACCACCTGACAATGGTCCCGTTCTAGACTGGCTGAATAGAACAGGTCCCACCCTGGGAGCTCCGCCGTCGTGATCACGGACACTCCTGTGTTCATTACAACACTGGCCACTCTCAGAAGTGGTAGGATTAGTTAGTTCATTTATAATTGAATAAATTGGTTTGGCTATTATATATATATCCAGTGACACTTGTTTGTTATTATTAACGATTTATAATACAATTTTCTTCACGATATTTTAATTTCTCCTTTTTATGTTGTATTGTACAACTGAGAAACATAATTTTCTGCAAGAGTTCACCATTGCCAGCTTCAATTTATTTCAATTAGAACTGCAATAAAGGATAAACACAAATTTGCTTTGAAAAATTCGGAATGCTCCATTCAAAGGATAGGTATATAAACATGTCACAGCATTTTAAACATGCACTTTTCTCAAATTGTTGTAGCAAAAAGTCCCACAGTGTAAGTAAACGTTTTGCAAAATGTTATTGTGAATGTAGAACTTAAGAAATAGGTGCTATTAATAGAATTAATTGGCGGTACGTTAAACCAGTGTTGGGTAAAGAAATTCACCAATAGTTGGTCAACAGGTTTTTCGGTTCTTTTGCCCAACATTGTGAAAAACTTAACCAACTCTACATTGCCCAGAAAATTTTACCCAAATTTTTAAGAGTGTACTCCTTTACGTTATTTTTGAAGCTTGTTTGTTATCATGAAAATAGTTGTCACGGATGTATCTTGTCTATCTAGGGGGGAAATTCCTTGAGCTGCATGGTCTTAAGGTGAAATTCCTTTAGTAAAAGTGAAAATTCCTTGCTCGAAGATTTGGGCTTAGAGTGGCCGGTCTTTTTTATGCGAACGCTGGGTTACTCTGGCTTGTTATTACAGAAAGGTCACGTACCATTCCTGATCGTGGGGTGAAAATTCCTTTAGTAGGGCTGATTATCCGCCTTGGACCAGGGAGCTGCACTAAAATTCAAAATTCCTTGCACTCCATTTGAGTGCATGGTTAACCTCAGCTGGAGAAAGGAATCGTTTCATTCAGGAAGTGATTATTATTTTCATTTTAAATGTTTCGTTTTTACATCGAGGCAGTGTTAGACACTTGTTCGGTAGACACTCTCAGATACCACGTAGTCGCAGGTTTAGTCATCGCATTTCTTGTATAAAGTGATACGACATGTAAAGATTGTGCAATATTCAATGGCCAAGTTAAGTGCAATATGCTGGTTTAATTTTTTTACAGTATTTGTTAATCGTGTGAGTAATTTGTCACGGAGACGGTTTTATGGATATTAAGGAGCTTCTTCTATTTATTTTAAAGCGATACCGAGTTTCTTGTTCTAGTAACGTATTGTTAACTTGTCAGTTGATAACAATTTTTTCGCTTTCTAAATTTGTCACGTTCTTGATTACAAGTACGTTTAAGTCTGCATAGCGTGCACAATTTGTGTTTGTAAAATGTAAGGTCATGCAATATTTTGTCTTAGCAGCTTTGTAGACTTTATCAAGTTCTAACCTTTGATGCTTTTGCAAAAGCCTTATGAGGGCATATGTAAAATTCTACGAAGAGGGTATATAGGCAGGCTAAAAGCCCTTGTCATTTTATGCTTTTAATCTTTCCTAGCTATTTCCCTTGCAATAGGCCTACTCTCTGTATGTTAGATTCAGTTTGTTAGTCCGTGCAGGGCAGCTTTACCTGGGACTCTACTGTTATGGTAGTAACATTTGTTTGTCATGGGGATTAAGCTATTTTTGTACAGGCCACATTCACTGCCAAGGTGGAAGGTTTATTCATGGGTTCCGTATATATATATATATATATATATATATATATATATATATATATATATATATATATATATATATATATATATATATATATATATATATATATATATATATATATATAAGGTCGATTACTTGACGTAGCATGGTTGGGAAAAAGAACATGTTTGACCGCATTATGAAGGAAAAGGGGTTGTTACTCTCCAATTCACTTCAAGAAGCGGGTGAAATCCGTTTTCTAATTCACATTTACAACCGTATGTTATACAATTTTCTACAGGATTCGAAGGCCGAAAAGTTAGCTTCTCTTTTACCCCAAGAACGCAACTACGGTACTATGACACGTTTCGAAGACACCCAGAACCCACGATTGGTTGTCACTATTCCTCCAGACCTAGAATTATCCTCCCCCGAACGTTCGGTTCTATCGAAAGGTTTGAATTTTGTTCCTTTAGACCACCTTCCTGATGAATTCTCTCTCCGTAGAGATGTGTCTGCATCTTGCAGGAGACTCCGCCTCCGGTTCCATTTTGGCAATGCCGAGGAAACAGACAACACTCCCTCGGAGGATGTTTTTCAGTCGTTGCAGACTAAAAGGTCTCTTTGGACGCCTAAACCAGGGGAAAACAAAATACTGAACAATGTCATCGAGTCAATTAATAATGATTTGGGGCGTCTCCTTCCACCCAAACCGACCCCACTTCGAAACATTTCCCTTGAAGAACAAAAGGCTATCTCGTCCCTTAAGAAAAACAAGGATCTAGTCATTAAGTCTGCTGATAAGGGAGGGGCCACTGTCGTGTGGCGCAGGGACCTCTACACCGCAGAAGCTGAGAGACAACTATCAGATGAAACAGCTTATGTTGAACTGCTGGGGGACCCTACAAGTGAAATTCAAAACTTGGTCAAAAACACTGTCACCTCTCTCATTAGTCAAAGGTACCTTCCTGACTCTGCCAAAGCACTGATTCACCCTTGCCCACAAATTTCCAACTTTTATCTCCTACCCAAAATTCACAAAATTAATAATCCCGGTCGACCAATTGTGTCCTCACATAGCTGTCCCACTGTGCTTATTTCAGAGTACATAGACTCTGTGCTCTCTCCATTAGTTTCCAAATTACCGTCGTTTGTCCAGGATACCCCTCATTTTCTTAGACTAATTCAAGACTTTGAGTTTCTAGAGGGACCTGGTGAACGATTGCTATTTACCATGGACGTATCCAGCCTTTATACGTCCATTCCTCACCACGCTGCTCTAGCAGCAATGGGCCATTACCTTGACCAACGTCAAGATCCCAGTATTCCCACCACCACTTTCCTTCGTCTGGCTGAACTAGTCTTGACTCAGAACTGTTTCCAGTTTAACTCTCGCTTTTTCCGCCAGGTGAAGGGAGTAGATATGGGTACGAAGATGAGACCATCCGTAGCCTGCCTCACCATGGGACACTTTGAGGAGCAGCTATTCTCAAGCTTCAGTGGCAGTTCACCCATCTTCTACAAAAGATACATCGATGACATTGTCGGTGTTCCTTCAGGATCTCGTCGTGAATTGGAGACGTTCATTAACTTTGTTGGAAATTTTTCCCCTTTTTTGAAATTCACTAACTGCATTTCCGACACTTCGGTAGTCTTTTTAGATATGGAGCTGTCGATATGTAGCAAAAAACTCAAATCTAATATTCATTTTAAACCCACTGACTCCCACAGTTACCTACTCTATTCATCCAACCACCCTAGGTCTTGCACCAACTCAATCCCTTATTCTCAACTATTAAGAGCAAGACGGATTTGCTCCGATGACACTGATTTTGCTAAGGCCTCTCAAGAGATAATGTCCTTCTTTGAAAAACGTCAATACCCACGAAAGGTACTCACGAAGGCCTTAGGTCGTATTCAAGGAATAGACAGAGCTACAACCATGATCCCTAAAACAGCAAACGTAAAATCCTCGACCAGAATACCTTTGGTCGTGTCTTATCACCCATCCGTACGTCCCATTGTTCAGTCCATTTATAGGAACGTAGAAATCCTCCAACAAGATCCTTCTACCCGTGAATATTTCCCTGAACCACCTATCACTCCATTTAGAAATGAGAAAAATATTTCTAATCACTTAGTTCGGGCCTCTCATCCCCAGCCATTAATGCCCGGCGCTCCGGGGACGTATTCTTGTAATCGCGTCAGGTGTAACACTAGCCAAGTAGTTAGCCATGACAGGTTTCTCTCTGTTGTGGGTCCCAACAACAACCGCTTCAATATTAACCAGCATTTTACTTGTACATCCACTAACGTAGTGTACATTTTAACTTGTAGGCGTTGTACCATTTTGTATGTGGGTGAAACGAAACGTCGCCTGGCTGATCGAGTTACGGAACACTTAAGATCCATCAAGCAAAACTTTCCTGGCTTTCCAGTAGCTAATCATTTCAACGCCCGTCAGTTTGCTCGATACAGGACCTGATGGTCACGGAAGCAATATCATGCCGAGGTTCCGACCGCGATCGTTTAATTGCAGAAAACCGGTTAATTATGAAGCTCGGGACCCTCACCCCTAATGGACTGAATGTTAAACTTGAACTTTTGTAACTGTTTTATTGCAGGTTTGGCCGTGACCATTCCAAACGCTTTTAATTTTCTTGCCAAACGCGTGCTCTTTTTTTTTACATGACCGTCTTTTGTCAATCGTTTTAGATCGCGTCATGACAGCTTTTAGT